>LFJQ01000033.1:0-1200000 GCA_001182835.1 Oropetium thomaeum
ACCTTTTTTCGAACGACGGCTGATGATGACCTGAACGAATAGAAAGCACACCTAGCTAGCCACATCGAGTCGAGGTGTAATAACTGTAAGCATTTCCTTTTTTATATATTTTTTATTTTTGGCGGAAAGCGTAACACCAAATGTGTTAGGTCAAGTATGCAACTTGGATCTCAATCCCATGACAGCAACGTTTGCATTAACTCTAACAACTAATCCACGATCACGTTTCGAGAAAGACTTTCAATCTTCTCTCCTTTCTTTGCTGATTTTGATCAGCCAACCTGCGTGAAAACGAGCTCTCTGTTTTTTTTTTTATCATTGCATTATGGAAACTAAATTATTTGCATGGAAATGGAAACTAAAACAGAGGATATATGGAGCAAAGACCTCGACTTCAACTTCGTTGAGTACCAAATCTCCTGCACGCAACTCCTCACCTTTTTTTCCCCCAATATATGTGGAACTAACCCTCCTTTATAAAGCTATTTTACTTATATAAACTGGTCCCCCTTTTTTTTATACGAATATTACTATCGTTTGATCGTTTCATCCTATAACGCATGCATTTGATATTCAGGTTTGGGTAATCCGAATGATCAAATAGTATTTGGCACAATGCTAATTTAATTTAATATTTGAAATAATTTCAGATGATATACTACCTTCTCCGGTTTTTAATTGTTGATGCTTATTAAGGCAAATTTTAACTAACAAATGTATAGACAACTAAGAACCAGAGAGAGAGAGGCGGGTCCAGCTCCAGTAGAGAGGCATGTTTTGAACAATTAACATTAGTACAGGAATGATGAGAAATTAACGATTGTCTTATGTTTTTGGAACATATACTAATAAGCTTGTGGAACACAGTACCTTTGGCAGAGCAGCTGTAGAGCGGTCCTGGTAGTCCGTTGATGGTGTAAGCGTCAGAGACGTTAGGCGCTCCGCCGGTCTTCTGCGCCTGGCTGACGATCACCTCCGTGTCCGCCTTCCACCACTCACCTAACCCCAAGAGAACGAAAACGAAACAAACTTGGTGAGCACGTCACAGCCGTACACGTACAGAAACTACTACTACTACCGGACACGATAACGCTCTCTCTTTTTGCGTTCAGCTGTTCACGTCCGTCGGGCCTGGCCGCCACGACACTCACCGAAGATGACGGGGACGGCTTCCTTGTCCGGCGCCGGGAACGGGTAGGGCACGCCGAGCCTGGGCAGGACGACGAGCGGGCCGTAGACGGTGGCCCGGAGCCAGGATGTGCGCGTGCCACCACAGCGTGCCGCGCTGCCCGGTGACGGTGAAGTTGTAGACGTAGCTCTGCCCCGTCTGGATCGGGCACTGCGCGATGTAGGCCGGCCCGTCTGCCCACCCGCTGCGCAGCTGCCGGATGCCGTGCCTGTATTGTACATGTGTGTGTCAACAAAACGCACCGCCGTGAGGAAGTTGTTGCACCGACGCGCGCATTATACACTTTTGACGGAGGAGTAGTAGTTACCAGTGCAGGGAGATGTTGTGCTTGACGTGGTTGGTCACGCGGATGACGAGCCGGTCGTCTTCCCTGGCGACGATCTTGGGCCCGGGGAACTGCCCGTTCACCGTGATGATGCTCTTGCTCGCGCACAGCCGGGTCACGTTCGCCATTGTTACCTGCAAATTAAGCAAACAAGAAAGTACGATGACGGGCAATATATACAACGCTGATATATAGCCGCTTGATAGACGAATGTACACTAGTTTTGAGCTTTGTTGAGGACGTACATTGAAGTCGTAGTATCTCGTGATGCCTTGCGCTTGGATGAGGGAGGAGAGAAGCACCACGGCTGCAATGGCGAGGGACCAACGAAGAGCAGAGGAGGAGGCAGCCATGGCGCGACCGCGTGCTGCGTGCAGGCAGGTTTGTACTAGCTAGCTAGGCTCTGATGATCTGCGATGAGAACAACAGCACAGCTATCCGCTGAAGCGCTGTTCTCTCGATCGTCGTCGAGGGTGCGTAGCTAGATGGCCAGGGTGAAGACGGCGGAGGAACAATGTCTGTGTGTTGCAAGACAAGCGCTGGAGTTTTCTCTCCATATATAGGAGGCGGCAAGGCAGGCGAGAGCGTATGGCAACTACCACCGCCATTTCTTTGTGTTGTGTGGCCTCGACATCGCCGACGACGACAGACAGGCATGCAGCTTGGCTGGCACTACTATAAGTTTGGTGATTCGGTAGATGAGCGATCAAGGCCGGGCAGGCCAGCGGCCGGCTCGGGAGCTAGCTGGAGTGCTCTCTACCTTTGGAGTGTGGCCAAAGTATCTACTATCTCTTTTGACCATGCACTAGCAAGACCGATCGTCGCTAGTTTAATCTGCGTGAGAAGCCATGTACCTATCAGACCTCTAACAGAAAGGTAAACAACCGAGAATAAGGTGTGAAAACAAAAGACCACACTTTTTATCTGTGTTGGTAAAAGTAACAACGATTTGCTGAGTCCTCCGATCCAGCATCATCAGCGGTTCGGATAACCTCATTATTATTATTTTCAATATCAGCTAACTAAAACCTTGTCGCACACAATTGTTCCCTGAAACAATGAGCTTGTACTGTGCTCATCATGTACTGTTCCTCTGAAGATCTCTGTCCTACACACTAGACTAGACATTTTGAGAATTTAAGACATGATGATGATGGTGTATTTGTCCCTGATCGGGCTGTCGTAGTACTGCTAGTGTTCTGGACCCTCTCTCATCAGCTCTCAGTAAGCAAAATAGTGAGGGAGATCACACGTCCGAATCCGAACACAAAGGAGCCTTGAGAAGCGAAAGCGAAATAGCTTCACGAGTAGAACAAAATTTTCTCCATATAGACTGTATATCATATCCTGCATTGGGATCGATCGACCTTGACATTTAAACCGGCAGAATTTGAATTCATCGATCGAACAGGCTTCGGTGTCATGACAAATGTTCAGCTGTTGGAAATAATAACGTGCTGCCTTCTAGATGCTCTCTGCGTGCGCGCCGCGGCAAATGTTACCTTCCCAGTTAGGTTGGCAGCTTAATCAAAACATCATTCACAAACGTGTGTGTGCCCCTGCATGATAAACGCGGGCCACGGCCACCAATATTTTTGAAAGCGAGAATTGGGTTTCCTGCTACATCATCGTATCGTGTCTGAAAAAATGTCATAAAATAAATCTACGTTCGTCGCTGTCACCACCATAAGTACGTTTTGTACGTGTAACCTCCTGCATTCCTACTTCTCCAAATGTTCAGAAATCGTCGTTCGTGATCCTTGACGCATCTTTTTTGCACCAACGGCACCGTGAGTTGTTCTTTATTTTTATTACTCTTCTTCTTCTACTCCAGGGAAGGACATCCGTAGGGATATACTACTATGTTTAAAATTGATCACTAGCTTGCCATGGATCGCAAGACACGTATTAGTTGGTGCTACCCGCATGGTTGGTGTCCTATATGCGTGCGTATGTGCGTTCTTCCCTTCTACAATTCCCAACGGGGAGAAGGATGCATGACCCAACCCGATTGTGCGACGCGACGCTTCCCTTCCCTTCACATACTTTATTGACTGAAAAAGAAGAGAAAGGCAACGCCGACGACGAACAGTTGTATGAAAACGACGGCGCGAACTGTACTTGCTCTTGCCGTCTTGCGACTCGATCTCTCGATCCCCACCTGAAGCATTTCAGCCTCTCTCTTTTTTTCTTGTCATATGTAACCAATTTATTAATGGTAGCCACTTTTCAATCATATCAACGGTACCTAAATAAGAAGCTGGTTTATATAATATATCTCTAGTTAATATCTATATCTTTGATCCCATTCATATGAACATGCTGTGTGTGCCGCTTTATATATGTAGTTACGTTAGCAGGATGCAACAGTACGGAGTCATTATTACGTATTTGGAGGAATTTGATTATGAAAATTGGTTTAATCCTCGTTCAACACCCTACACTATCTTTGTGCCACACGTCGGCTAGCCTCACGGAAGCAAACCCAGTCCAGCTGGCCGTGTGCTTTACAATAGGTTTGATCAGCTAAAAAAGGTCTAAGTCTCCAAAAGTTCAACAATTTAATCAAAATAATTTGATTTGATCTCAATCTGCTACATAGTAGCCATATCCAAACATCAGAAATAAACTTAGTTATAACAAACTTTGCTAACTCATGATCCGTAACACATTTTGATATATCTATTTATAGCAACAACACTTAGGGCTATTATGTTCTCAGCTCATTGTAGTACTTCAAAATAGCATGATACCTCAATCTCTCACCATCCAGCAAAGAAATATGTTTGTAATGTTAGGAACGAAGAAGTGAAAGTAATTTTTTTAAAAAAAAATCGGAAATTAATTTTGAAAATTATATGTAGTGAAATGACGTTGAGATGAAAATATATGATTTAATATTTAGCTGAATGTGTAATCGTTTTGCATTATCAATAAAATGACTTGAAGCTTTGTCATAAAAATTGTTTCCATTGCACACTGATGTAAGATATATGAAATTTTCACAATATAATTTGTTTTCTAGGAAAACCTTAGATTGGAAACAATGATGTTTTGAAGACAATGGGCCTAGGTCACGGAGAACCTAGGATTATGTTTCAAGGACGATATGAAGACACAACTGCAAATCGTTGTGACAAAAATATGAGAGGTAGCAGAAGTTGTGCCGCTCCTACCGTGGGCGCCACCTGAACCTCCTACTATGATGGATGGGCTTGAAATGGTTCGTGCAATAGGATCTTAGGAGAGGAATGAAGTAGACAGTTTTTAAATTTTAATCTAGTTTGTAATAAACTGAATATGAAAATGCGGAACTACATAGTTTTTTTGGTGGGAGGTTATATATAGTGCAACTCGTGAAAGTCTTTATAAAATAAAAAGAAACAATTAACTGAAGCGTCGGTATATATTATTCGAGAAGTACCAATTGGATACATTGTGTTCAGTTGACTTGTTCCAACAACAGTTACATACAAAATACGGGCAACTAATATAACAGTCAAAGGAAAAAAAAAAGTGTTGCAAAACCTGCTCGTGATCCACTCTCTCGCAGCTAACAAGAAGACGACTTGAAAAAAGGCACGCCACTAATGAAAGCATCGCATAACACCAACCGCAGCACAAAGCAAAAAAAAAAAAAAATCCTATTGGAAATTTGGAGGGTACGCAAACTCTCTGATCAAATCAAGTGGTCACTATCGTCATCAATTAAATCACGGCCGTTGACGAGGGTCCGCGCGCGGTTCCTGGAATCCTCCCCTCTAGCACTTGGGAAGATCAGACGGCGGGGGAAGGAGCTTCTCGTTGGGCTTGTCTCCATCCAACACCAGCCATGCCATTCTGAGGCCCAGCTGACGTGAACCTCCAAGTGGCAGTGCATGAACCATACCCCTGCACACACGTAAACTGTTCAGATTCTGCACGGACCAACAGGCACTTGCTCTGTTTGTTGAGTCACGAATCTACTGAAAAATTCGATCTCTCACCTGGATTGTCTGCCCGGAATCGTATGGCGACCCACCCGGCCGCCGGCACGCCGACGGTATTCCGCTCGACGGGGTCGACGAGGTTGTACTTTGCCGGGTCCTTGGCCGGGTCGAAGTTGCCGAACCCTTGTCCGACAACAAAGAAGTGAAGCCGTGCAGGTGCAGCGGGTGGCTCTCGGCGCCGAGGATGCTGTTACCCCTGCATCACCAGCTCCACCGTGGCGCCGTACGGCAGCACGACGAGCTTGGTCCCGTTGGACACGTTGGTGTTGTTGGGCGGCGTCCCCGTGTAGTTGAACGGTACGAGCGGCGCGACGGGGAAGTTGGGCGAGTACACGCCCTTAGATTTGCCGGTGAAGTGCGACTGCAGCAGCGCCGTGGTCGGGAGCACGAAGGAGACGTTGTTGATGGACGCCGC
This sequence comes from Oropetium thomaeum, assembly GCA_001182835.1. Lineage (NCBI taxonomy): Eukaryota > Viridiplantae > Streptophyta > Magnoliopsida > Poales > Poaceae > Oropetium > Oropetium thomaeum. The sequence goes on from LFJQ01000033.1 coordinate 5,919, forward strand.
GAACCGGCTGCTGTTGTTGGGCCCCTGGCACGTCCCGTTCACCGCGCAGGGGTGCGTGCCGAGCCCCACCGTGAAGAAGAAGCGCCGGTCCACCTCCTTCGGCACGTCTGCCGGGTACTCCGCGCTGGCCAGGCTGCGGAGCTTCGCGGTGTAGTTGGCCACGGAGCTCGTGTCGTTGATCTGCGGCAGCTTGGGCCTGAAAGCGGGCAGGTTCTTGTCGAACGCCGCGTCCGTGGTCCAGGGCTTCTCGTACTCGAGGATGCCAGCGACGGTGGTGTTGTCAAACGTCCCCGACGAGGCCGTGGAGTAGGGCGCAGCGAGCATGTAGTACGTCGCGCCGGGGTAGGACGGCTTGGCGGTCAGGAGTACGTTCGTGGTCTGGCCGGGCGTGATGGTGATCGTGTCAACGGTGAAGGGCTTCACGTAGACCGCGTCCACGTCGACCACGGTCAGCGGGTGCCCGGCGACGGAGAAGAAGAGCTCGTCGTTGAGCGCGGCGTTGATGATCCGGAGCATGTACGTCTTCCCGGGCTGCACCTTCAGCTTGAACGTGTCTGCATGCGGTTCAACGGAAGCCGTTATTATGAGAACATTAACTAAACAAAATATTGTACGTTAGTTGGTGGAATTAATTACTAAGATGCGAAATACGAGGGTTGTTGTTGCTGGATTGGCCATGCACTCAAAAATGAAAGAGAACAGAAACAACGCAACCTTTGGCGGAGCAGTTGTAGAGCGGCCCCGGCAGTCCGTTGATGGTGAAGGCGTCGGATACGTTGGGTCCTCCGCCGGTCTGCATCGCCTGGCTGATCACCGCCTCGGTGTCCGCCTTCCACCATTCGCCGAACATGACGGGCACCTCCCTGTGCGGCGCCGGGAACGGGTACGGCACGCCGGGCTTGGGCAGGATGACGATGGGCCCGTACACGGTGGCGCGGAGCCACGAGATGTGCGCGTGCCACCACAGCGTGCCGCGCTGCCCGGAGATGGTGAACTTGTACACGTAGCTCTGCCCGCTCTGGATCGGGCACTGCGTGATGTACGCCGGCCCGTCGGCCCACCCGCTCCGCAGCTGCCGGATGCCGTGCCAGTGGATGCTCATGTTGTACGGGACGTGGTTCACGACACGGACCACGACGAGGTCGCCCTCGTGCGCGAACACCGTCGGACCAGGGAACTGCCCGTTCACCGTCACGATGCTCTTGCTGCTGCACAGCCGCGTCACGTTCGTCATTTGCACCTGCGCCGGCATTGCATGTCGATTAATTGCACTGCTGTTATCAATGCGCGCTTATTGACAATTTAATTTTGAACAAATGATTTTGAGATTTTTTTTTTGTACCACCAAATAAATAAAATTGAGAAGAAAAAAAATATCGTGTCGCAGCCGCTTACATGGAAATGGTACTCCCGGATGGCGGCCTCTGCAGCGTGGACGGAGAACAGGGCAAGCACAGCGACGACAAGCACCGAGCATGGGAGGAAGTAGGAGCTAGCCATTGTAGCCTTTGGTTGAGCTCACGCAGCGCGTGCACACGAACACTTGAACGCTGCTGGCCGAGCTCTCCTTGGCCAATGGCCAATGGCGGCTATAAACCGAGAGATCGATGTGTGTTCTGACGGCACTAGCTGGTGACCCCAGAAACGTCTATTTATACTAGCAATAGCAAAATCACCCGCGACGAGGTAGAGAGCGAAAGCAGACACAACTCGATCATATCGAGAGATGATTGGCCTGCACGCTTCAGGAACTTTTGGACGTACTACTTCTACTACATAGTACCTACGCATGACTTGATCGTTGGGCCGAGCTTAAACAAGCTTTGTTTGGTGCAGGGGAGTTGCTGCGCGTACTGATCTATCGATCACCTTGATTGAGCACGAGCGAGGTCGACGCAAGGCAACACCGTACCGCCGGCATTCCTCGGGACCCACGAGTCGCATGCGGATTGGCTCGCTACGACTATAACTTCAGAGTGTGGCTGAAGTCAACCACCCTTCTGTTTGCATGTCACCTTGACCACCCGATGGAGGAGAGGATCTTAGCCTTTTCCCCATTACTTAATTATCACGCAGAATGTCGACCTTATTCTCTGTAACTGAACAGATGTACTTTCTTTTTCTTTTCTTTTCTTTTTTTGCGGGATTACTATATTGTACTAGCGGACAATGATACATAGTTTTGATTCAAGTTGTTCATGCGCAGGATTAATTAATTTATACTAGTGGCTCTCTTTACTTATTATTTTTCTGTCCAGATGGTAAGTGTAATTAATATGCAGCCAAATTAAACATACTAGCTGTTTTAAGCTAAAATAATGCCCCGATCGAATAATGGAGTGCGGTTTACTCAAGGTCGAACCAAAAACACATGTGCAGTAATTAAGTTTCCACCGCCTCGTCACTTTTGCAGTACTGATGTTGAACTCACTATACACGCATGCTAGCTACATTTTCACCAGGTTTTCTTGGCCTACCTAACACTCTGATGATAAATAGATAATGTGTTCAATCAGAAGTAGTTGAATTCAGCTTGGTTTCAAATCTAAAGGTCAGTGGCGCCACCAAGTGGAGCCGTTGCAGATCACACAACTTTGCAGGGCAACTAAAATAGCCTTACATGCCAAGGTATCCATCGTTCGTCGGAGCTAGTGAAGACAACGACTGGAGCTGCTGGATTGCATCCTGTGGTAGGTCCGTTCTCTGATTGGCGCTACATTGGCATCGCGGCCTCGCTTGCGTGATTAGGAAATGTAAAATGAACCGGGAGATCCGTGATTTTGAAGCTGTGCCGGTTAGTATGTCACGGAGCTGTGCTTCGAACTATTCATCTTTTTTCCTGGCAAGTCTCCAAAGGGAGAGAAGGATGCCTGACCCAACTCGCTCTTGCTTTTCCTTGCTCTAGGGTAGACGTGGAAAGTAAGCCACATCCTCATAGTATTATGATGAGTTATACGTTCATTATATTGTTGCTTTCTAGTGAATAATAGGTATGTGTATATATATGTTCAACTTATTTTGAAAGATGGGTAGGTATATGCTTTTGTTATACCAATTTGAAAGATGGTGCTCTCCAGCGGGAGCTTTTTGGTTTGGACGAAACAGCTGTATGACGTTGTTATCCAAAAAGCGAAGGAAAAGAACAAGGATTTTTTTTTCTTGTTTTGCAGTTTCTCCGGCAGTAAAATTCTGTGCAATATACAAAATGATTTACCGAAAACCACATGACGTTGTCATTCCAGCAGAGGCAAAGTAAAAAAAAAAAAATGCAAATGTTTATAGAAAGGTCAGTAAGTTTTGGGCACGTAAATTATCAGATCTGTTCCATATTGAAACCTCGTCTCAGAGACTCAGAACATCTCGTCAATCATCATACAGGTTGCTTCAGACGAAATGCTAATATCCATGCGGTCAGTAAAAGCAGCTACAAAACTATTACAAGTCTACATCTTTCCGATTCAGTAAATCAACCAAATCATGGCGAATGCTTATGTCCTTGATATGCCAAAGGAAGCAAATCTACGAGGTGAAAATGCAGCAATGTATAGATACAAGTTATCGTAGTCCTACGATAGCTCAGCATTGTCCAGTGGTGATGATGGGTCAGCATCTGGAGACTTCAACACCCTTGCTCTCTTGATCCTGGAAACCACGTTTGACCCGATCATAGTTGGTTGGTTCAACAGTCTTAAATGGCCGTTCCCCCAGTACCTGAACCAGATCATCTTGGTGGAGAACCTCCTTCTCAAGCAGCAGCTCTGCGATTTGTGCAACCTGCTCCTTGTGTGTTTTTATGAGGTCAACGTTTTCTTTATATGCCTCGGCCACCCATTCTCTGACTTCATTGTCAATGATGCATGCGGTCACGTCGCTATATGGTTTGGTTACTTCAGAACCATCCAGCCTTGGAGGGAAGGAGAGAAGCCCAACCTTTTTACTGAACCCATATACTGCAACTTGGGCATAAGACATCTTGGTAACTTTCTCCAGATCATCTTGGGCACCAGTCGAGATCTTCCCAATCAAAACCTGAAACAGAACGATAACATCAGTTGCAAGAAAGATAAACACTTGCTTTTATGAAGATCTAGTAGTGCTGTGTACCTCCTCAGCAGCTCTGCCACCTAGTGTCATGCAAGTCATGGCAAAAAGCTGCTCTTTTGTCATCAGGAAATTGTCATTTGGGACATACTGCGAAAAGCCTAAAGCAGATGTTCCACGCGGAACAATTGTAACTTTAAGTAGCGGTTCTGCATGTTCCAAAAACCATCCAGCAACAGCATGGCCAGATTCATGGTACACAACAGTCCGGCGCTCCAGCTTGCTAATAACCTGCAAACAAACAAATAAGGCATATGTACTGCTAATATGTCCATAGCACAACTAGCCACACCTATATTATATGCACATAATGTACATTGATACATGCATCAAATTCGATTATTGCAGGCCTTTAAAGCAAAATGAAAGGGGAAACAAATGTGTAACCTAACCATCGCAAATAAAGTACTAGCTAGAAGTTTAGGTTCTCAATGCTTTCTACAGCCGCTAGAAGGGTGTCCTATTATCCCGCATTGTACTGATCAATCATCAACCATCGTATGTAATGACTACACAAAGTAATCCATATACATACAACCACCTCAATCAGCATTGATATCCAAACAGATAGGGAGTGCGAAATAGATTACCTTATTTTCTTCTTCAGACCTCCAATAATCCGGTCAATCGCAGCTTCAAAATGCTGACTAGTAATCTGTGTTTGCTCACTTCTTGCAGCAATTAGAGCAGCCTCATTACAAACATTAGCAATATCAGCCCCAGCAAATCCAGGTGTCAAGGCTGCTAATCTTTGAGAATAAAATGATGGTTCCTTGTCCAGTTTAAGTTTTTCAAGGTAACTGCAGAATATTTGATCGCGGCCCTTCATGTCTGGTTTATCAATACTTATCTGACGATCAAATCTTCCTGGTCTTAGCAAAGCCCTATCTAGAATGTCAGGTCTGTTGGTGCCAGCAAGAACAATAACACCAGATGTAGTTCCAAATCCATCCATCTCTACCAGCAACTGGTTCAATGTGCTTTCGCGCTCATCATCTCGACCAGAACCCCCACGGTCCCTTGCACGACCAATCATATCAATCTCATCAATGAATACAATACTTGGTGCATATTGTCGAGCTTCCTGAAATAAGCTTCGCACCCTGGACGGTCCAACACCAACAAACATCTCCATGAAGTCCGAACCAGAAATAGACAAGAAGGGAACACCAGATTCTCCTGCGGTAGCTTTAGCAAGGAGTGTTTTCCCCGTACCAGGGGGGCCCACAAGAAGAGCACCCTTTGGTATTTTAGCTCCCAGTTCTTCATATTTCTTGGGATTTTCAGAAAGTGTACAAATTCCATTATTTCTAGTTTTGCCTCATCGCAGCCAGCTACATCCTTAAAGAACACCTGACACAAACGACAGTTACAATAATTACTAGAAAAGGCGTAATGTGCACTCCTGAAAACTACATGCCTGGTAACACAAAATATTTTGACAGTACAAGTTCTTCTGATGCAATTCAAGTTCGATATCATGGTGTCATAGAATGAACATTAAAATAAATTAACCTTGTTTTTTGAATTCTTGTCCATCTTTGTCACTTGAGCTTTTCCCATATTGAATGCACGACCACCAATTGCACACAACATAAAACAAGTTAATGCTGCTGGGACCAAATTCTTTAATTCCAGGAACCAGTTTACTTCAAAAGTATAGGTAACTGGAACATAATCATGTAAGTCTATCCCTAATGCTTCCTGGGCCTTTGCTAACTTCTCTTCAAAGGAGTCAACACTTCCAATGTTAAAGCAGTACTTGTATTTGCTTGGAGTCTCTACGCCAGGAAGATGACTGGTTGTGATATTGATATCACCAACCTGGCTCTGGTTGCTTGAGGGTGAACTCTTAACATAAACTTTTTCAACTTCTTTGTTTGAAACAACAATGTAGTCAACTAATCCTGGTTCCAATAACTTGTTCTTAAATTTTTGGAAGCTTATCTGAAAAATTTAGAAGGCAAAGATGGAGAAACTGTGTGGCATGCTAATAACAACAGGTAGGAAAGTGCAGGCTATTGCAAATCAGATTCATCAATTCATAAGAAATAAAAGAGCACATTAACAGTCATATGGCATGTACACTGATATGTGAACGAATATGCGGCAAGGAAATCTATCAGTTTGTGATTTTAACTATAGGCAGGTATTTGTGCATACAATGCCATCATAGTATTTTTTTTTCTAATATGCTCAGGAAAATTGCATGTCATCATACTCAGAGAGAGAGAGAGAGAGAGAGAGAGTGGTCCAATCACAATGCACTCACACTTCCTTCATTAGATAACATCTAGGGCCCTGATCCCTTTCGAGCCAGTCAAGGTCCACAGCTATGCTTCCTAACTGATCTCACAGAGGGCCTGCTCTACGTAGGTGATTTCCCCGTTGAACAACCAGTTTCTGTGGTGTTTTAAGATCCATCAAGCCCCCAGAATCATTACATGTCATCATTACTATCTTTTCAGTTGTATATGACATCAGGAGTCATGAATTAATCATCATCCAATACATACCTCAAATAATTATACTATAATCATAAAGTTCCCATATCTATTCGTCACAATTCAGAAGAATGCCCAATATCAAATAACACATATACCACAACTGAGAAATAAAACATATTCTATAATATTTTCCACAAGAATGGTTTAGACCTAAACAGAAAAAAAGGTGATGTGGAAAAAAAAAGCAGTGCGTTTACAAAAAATAAAAGGAAAAGAAAAAAAGAAATGCCAGTAAGAGAAGTACCTCCTGGGTCGCTGAGCCACGGGGTAAGTGTGACAACACTAGGCCAGTAAAATGTAGTATAACAAGGAGTCCTTGGAATTTTCCAAAATCCTTGTGGAACTTCCACTTAAATTTTGAATGGGGATCCTCTGAATATGAAAAAAATATAACTATGTTAATATGTGGCTTGCATTCCCTTGTATATGAAGCAATGACAGATGACACTATGAAGTCTACAAATTAAAAACGTGTCTTATAAAAGAGGGAGGATACAGAAGAGGGAGGAAAATTCACTTGTTTGCTACAGACATAACCTACCCAGAAAACAACACATCCCTCTATCATTTCGTTTTTTACATTATTTTATTTCCCAATGGTGCCAAATGGAGGAGATTCCGAAGACTACATATTATGGTAAATCAACCTAATAGGATGAAGTGTATCTTATTGGACTGGTATCTGCTATATCTACACAAACTAATAATTGTGGTAAATTAATTTTCATTTCCGAAACGTGATCTGCTTGCTACTGTATCGATATTGAGCGTACCAAAATAGAGATCATACATATGTCTAGAATTTCTCTATAAATCATTGTACTAGAATACATAAGGTCCGGTATTTGAACGCGCATGAGTGATAGCTTTCTGCAATCCAAATCAATTTACAGAGCAGAGGGAAAATTTTGTACGGTCTACAGCATTGAATGAGCAAAATTACCATACCTCACGTTTGGATTTAGACTTGTCACTCATAGTACTTCTCATCATAATCTAAAGCTGAAAACACCACATGGAAGAAAAGCGGACACAATGCGTAGTTGAGCACCCAAAGGCATATGAAGCTCACTCTTATTGGACCCATCGGGAGCACGGCCGCCTGGAATGCTAGCTGGCGAGCAAAAAGTTTCCCCGCCACGGTGGTTCTTGGTCGCCCCAGACCGGCTCCCCAGCGCAGGTGTCAAGCAGCTACGCGCAAACCCCAAGCCGCCGCCATACCTGCCATCGACGCCCGCGGCGGCGGCGCAAGAGCGGAGCGCAACATAGTCGCATTCCCCTCGATAAGAGAACCCTACGGCAACGTCAAACCTGAAGAAATCCGAGCTGGGAATGGAGACGGCGGATACGAGCGCGGACGGAGTCCTACCTGGCACGGTGGAGAGGTCAAGTGCGCGGAAGAGGGAGGCGGAGAGGGTCATGGCGGCAGCGGCGGGCGGCGGGCGGCGGGCGGCGGGGCGGGCATGGAAAGCTGGGTGCGGGCAAGGCGAGCGTACCCTAGGGTTCGGTACATCCGGATCCCCACGGGAATGGCGTCGAACTGGACACTGGTCTTTCTCGACGGGCGGGGGGAGAGCAGGAGGGCGACGAACCGACGGGAAACTGTTGTTGGCGGCGGAGGACGCCAGTATTCTTCCGCCGCGGGTCTAGCTAATTTTTCGTTTGGTTTGCGAATGTAAAGGCTGCGTTCGTGTTCGTGTTCGTGTTGCTGCAATGCTGCTAATCACACGCAAATTAGATGGCCTTCTGGCCTGAACCGTGTTGTGCCCCACGTTCGTCGACTCGGCCCGTGTCTTATAGCGTTCCATCGTGGCCCATCTCTAAACAGAGCCCACCATCTCTAAACAGAGCCCGTGGATCATATTACCATTGGGAATTATGCGCGTCATGCTGAGTTTCAGAAATTCAGAGCACCTATTATTTAGGAGGTGTTTAGCATGACTTCACTCTAAAACTCTAAGGGGGAGCAGTTTTTTTAGCCAAACACCCAAACTCTAAAAAAAGGTGGAGCAACCCAACTCCATGGAGCTGGTGGAGCCCCAGTTCATTTTTCTAGAGCACCTCTGACCTCACTTCAAAAATCCTTGAAATAGACCTCCCCTCGGAGTCATGGGGTAATTACCCATCTTTGCTACTGGTTACACAAAAAAACGCTTCGTTCTATTTCTTCCTCACCCCTAGTCCCACATCTCCTTCGAGACTTGTTTCACGAAGGGGCAGGGCACCCTAGCTGAGCGCGCCGCCACCTCCGGCCCCCTGCCCGCCGCCTCCGGCCCCCTGCGCGCCGCATCTCCGGCCCCCTGCATCTCCAGCCCCCTGCAGCCCCCCCATCTCCGGCCCCCTTCAAGTTCCAGTGCTTCCTTCTCTCCAAGGTCTGCAGTCCTTCTCTCCTAGATGCAGCAATGAATCCATGGTGCTTGGTCTTGTGCTTAGAAGGCTCTGTACTGATAATGGCTTCAATTCTTGCAGGTATACATATATCGTCAGTAGGCGTGGTGCTGCTTCCTTCAATCTGCAAGGTATGGCTGTCAAGTAGCCTGTTCTTTATTTCTTTATGTGTGCAACACTGATTTCGATTGATACTGTGTACTAATGTTTATGAGCGTCTATTTTGGTAGACAATGTCACAAGAATTTGGAAAAAAAATAATGTTGCAGATTGTCTGCAATGTAGTTGGGTGAAGAAAAATAGCACTGCATTGTGAATGATAGGTCTGAGTTCGGTTAGTGTCCTTGACTGAAGACATGTTCAGTTATTGATTTGTTCTCCTTGCATGTTGATGGCTTGTATCAATCTTGTTTGATTACTCTTATTTGAAGCATACTATCTTGTATGATTGTTCTCCTGACATGCTGATGAACTGTGTTTGCCTGCTTATACTATGCAAAACTGTGCAAATGTGGTTTAAAAGTTTACCAAGGACATAGCAAAACTGTGCAAAGTTCAGCTACCATGCTCTCTATTTCAGTAGTGATGCTAATGTCCTTAACTGAAGATATTGTTCTGAGTTCGATTATAGATGCCAGAAATTGATTGGAACGCCGAGGCCACATGGGTCCTTTGCCAATTGTTTGCCGAACACGTTGAAAGAGGAAATCGCCCGAACACTCATTTCAATTCTGTTGGGTATGCTGAGATTGAGAAGGGCTTGAAAGATAGACTAGGGATAGTGGCCATAAAGGGACAGATTAAAAATAAATGGGATAAAGTTGAAAAAAGAATACAAGGCATGGAAGAAATTATTGATGAGGCAAACGGGAACAGGTTGGTGATTGGTGGAAGAAAGCTAGAGCTGTAACTGTCGACGTTCGTTACTGTCGACTAGTAAATTTATCGTGGGGAGTGTGTTTTAAGGCTTCGATGGTTCGCGAGAGGACACAAGGATTTATACTGGTTCAGGCAACGTTGCCCTACGTCCAGTCTTCGTGCTGCTTGTATTACTCGCGACAGAGATTACAATGGGGGGCTACAAGCGGAGGAGAAAGCGAGGGCGCTCCCTGCCTCTAAGGGTGTACGTGTGTGTCGTTTTCTGTGCTTGTGCGTGGAGAACTTCGTCGGTCTTGGAGACTTGTCCTTCTTCTTTGATCTCCCTCCCCTTTTATATGGTGGTGTGAGGAGGACCGGTTCCGTGAGTTTGACAACAGCCGTACTCTGGTTAGGCCGAGCTGTAAATGCGCTGCCTTTGGTGCGGTCGCGCCGTTCCTGTTCGACGGAGTGGCATTGTGCTGTCGTTCAGCGGGGTTCCATCCGTATGGAGGAGACGTCACTGTAGGAGCCGGCTTGATGACGCCGTGGTGATGGCCGTCGCTCCGGGGCGTCCTATTGCACAGGACGGTGAGTCTCTGACGGGGGGCTGTTGGAGTGACGCCCATCCCCTGGACGGTGCACGTCGTGCGCATTTACTCTTCCGTTTACGGGAGCGGTCATCGCCACTGTCCGATCGGGAGTTGGAGCTTGGAGCATTAATGGCTCAACTATCCCCGGACACCCGTCTCGTCCGGGGTGGTTGGATCGCCCAGTCTCGTCCGACCCCGGAGGTCGGGCGAGGCGGAACTCTCGTCCGACCTCTCGAGGTCGGGGTCGGGCTGGGCGAAACCCACGTCCGACACTTCGAGGTCGGGGTCGGGCGAGGCGGAACTCTCGTCCGACCTCTCGAAGTCGGGGTCGGGCTGGGCGGAACCCACGTCCGACCCCTCGAGGTCGGGGTCGGGCGAGGCGGAACTCTTGTCCGACCTCAGGGGTCGGGCACTACCCGTCCGAGTCCCGAACGTCGGGGTCGGGCAAGACGGAGTATCCTCCCTCGTCCTCGGGCCTGGGTCTATCAAAGCGGAGGTGGTTTGGCTATACTGCGCGGCTTAGCCTTCCGGGCTAAAACGATTAATTAGCCCAGGTACCAAACCTCCACAGTAGCCCCCGAGCCGGAGAAGGAGTGAATGACTCGTTCTCAGGCTCCCGAATTGTGATGTTCTGCGATCCCGTGCGGATCTCTTTTTGCGATTCCGCTCTCCGGGTTCTCCGCTCGTCGCGGATCCCCGACCGGAGGCGCGGTTCGTCTTGAATCGCCCTCCACGCGTCCGTTCGCCAGACGAGGAGGTTGAGCCGAGCCGTACTATACCCCGAGGGCCGTAGTGCGACGCTCATTGAGCTGCTAACGGGTTGTTCAAGTGGGGCTCCAGGATCCCTTCGGGGGGAATCCCGACGTAGGCCAGCTGGTGGCCGGTCCCAATATTCCCAGTCGCCGACCCATATAGTTCTCGGTTCCATTCGATAGGTTCCGAGGGCTCGTTGCCTCCTTGCGATAGGATACCCATGGGTCGGCGCGAACCATCACTAGGCTCGACGAACTGGGACTCGAACGCGGATTTACGATGCCCTTGACGCCCGGGCGCCCAGGCGCTAGGGTATTGGCCGCTAGTGGACCCATCGTAATCCACCCCTCACTCTAGTTACGCTCTGAGCGGCTGTCGAACCCGTACGTCGGGCCAGCCTTCGAACTCGTGGGGCCGTCGGGGCGTATTTCAGCCCTTATAGACCTGACTAAGTCGCGACCCGTGCGGAAGCTGAAACGACGGGCACGACTCAGGCGTCAGGTTAGGTCGGGAGCGTTCGTCGCGCCGATCGAGTCGGTCGCAATGACGCCGGTCGAACCGACCGAGGGTGGAACCCTGCACACGAAATATATATGCATATATATGTATCGATTCACTGCGAAGAGGCTCGTACGTACCCTTTCCTCGAAATTTTGCAAGCGAAATGGCAAAAATTTTAGCAAGTGTCAAGGTGCGCGTGCGAGGCGCACCTTGCAGGTGTAGCCCCCGAGCGGGGTCCGACTCCTGCGTGACGGGGGTCGGGCGCCGCTTAGCAGAAAGGCGAAATTTTAACGAGTGCTCGGGGTGCGCGTTCGGTACGCGCACCCTGAGGGTGTAGCCCCCGAGCGGGGTCCGACTCCCGCGTGACGGGGGTCGGGCGCCGCTTATCTCAGTTGGCACGGGGTCAAACTACCGTTAGTTCTAGGTCCTTCGTTGCAGATGAGACGGCAAAAAATTTTCATAAGAGTCAAGGTGCGCGCGCGATGCGCACCTTGCAGGTGTAGCCCCCGAGCGGGGTCCGACTCCCGCGTGACGGGGGTCGGGCGCCGCTTATCTCGGTGGCGAGGAACGGTAAGACTACTACGAGTTCTAGGGATAGAAGCGACGTAGCTGTTCGATGTTCCATGCGTTGGCGAGTTCTTGTCCGTCCGCCATCTGCAACTTGTAGGAGCCAGGTCGGAGAACTTTTGAGATGATGAAGGGCCCTTCCCATGGAGGCGACAGCTTGTGGCGGTCCTTGCTGCTCTGTACACGTCGAAGGACGAGGTCGCCGACGTTGAACGCTCTTTCCCGCACGTAGCGGGAGTGGAAACGTCGCAGCGCCTGCTGGTATTTCGCCGATCGCAGGAGCGCTACGTCACGCGCCTCGTTGAGCTGATCCATGGCGTCTTCGAGAGACATCTGGTTGCCTTCTTCGTCGTAGGCTCTGATCCTCGGGGCTCCGTAGTCGAGGTCGGTTGGTAGTACGGCTTCAGAGCCGTACACCATGAAGAAGGGGGTGAACCCCGTCGCCCGACTCGGGGATGTCCGCAAACTCCACAGTACAGCGGGGAGCTCGGCTGCCCATCGCCCGCTGAACTGTTTCAGCCGGCTGTAGATACGTGACTTGAGGCCTTGAAGGATCAGGCCATTGGCGCGCTCAACCTGCCCGTTCGTACGGGGGTGCGCCACGGCCGCCCAATCTACTCGGATATGGTAGTCGTCGCAGAACTTAAGGAATCGCTTCCCTGTGAACTGCATACCATTATCCGTGATGATGGAGTTTGGGACCCCGAAGCGGTGGATTATGTCGAGGAAGAACTCAACTGCCTCTTCTGGTCGGATCCTCGTGATTGGCCGGGCTTCAACCCACTTGGTGAACTTATCGACAGCTACCAAGAGGTGGGTGTAGCCCCCGGGTGCCTTCTTGAGTGGTCCAACCAGATCCAATCCGCAGACCGCGAATGGCCACGTGATGGGGATGGACTGCAGCGCTTGTGCCGGCAGATGGGTCTGCCGAGCGTAGAACTGGCAGCCTTCGCACGTACAAACGATGTGCGCAGCATCGTTGACGGCGGTTGGCCAGTAGAATCCCTGTCGGAACGCGTTTCCGACGAGGGTTTTGTGCGCGGCGTGGTGACCGCAGACCCCTCCGTGAATGTCTCGCAGCAGCATCTTTCCCTGCTCGACGGGGATGCAGCGCTGCAAGATTCTGGTGAGGCTCCTCTTGTAGAGTTCTCCGTCGATGATGGTGAAGGACTTGACGCGTCGCGCGATGCGTCGAGCCTCCGTCTTGTCGGCGGGGAGTTCTCCTTTGAGGATTCGGTTGAGGTACGGCGTCCTCCAGTCGTCCGGAGGGCTCGCACTAGGTGCGAAGGCCTCGCCGATCTCCATGACGCAGGGGTCGGGAGGCGTCGTGGCTGATCCGTCCCCTTGTGCCTGGGGCGGCTCGGTGCCGACCCGTGGCGTGTCTTGAGGTCGGATTGATGGTCGGCTCTGGTCGTGGGCGAAGACTCCCGTCGGGATTTGTTCGCGCCCGACCGCCATCTTGGCCAAGGAGTCGGCTTCTTCGTTTTGTCGCCTTGGGATGTTCCTGAGCTCGAGGCCGTGGAACTTCTGTTCCAACTTGCGGACCTCCTTGCAGTAGGCGTCCATGGTCTCGTTGTGGCAGCTAGACTCCTTCATGACTTGGCCAACGACGAGCTGGGAATCGCCCCGAACTTCGAATCGTCGGATTCCCAATTCGTTGGCAATCTTGAGCCCGTTGACGACCGCCTCGTACTCGGCTGCGTTGTTGGACGCTGGGAACGAGAGGCGGATTGCATACTTCATGCGCACCCCCAGAGGGGAGACGAAGACGAGCCCGACCCCTGCTCCCTTTCGCATCAACGAACCGTCGAAGTACATCACCCAATACTCCTGGTCGATAGGGACCGTGGGTAATTGTACTTCTGTCCATTCCGCTATGAAGTCAGCCAAGGACTGGGACTTGATCGCCGTTCGGGGGGCGTATGTGATGCCCTCGCCCATCAGCTCAAGGGCCCACTTCGCGGCTTTGCCCGTCGCGTCGCGGTTCTCGACGACTTCGCGCAGTGGGAAGGAGCTGACGACGGCCACCGGGTGAGACTCGAAGTAGTGTCGGAGCTTCCTTTTAGCGAGGACGACGCCATAGAGAATCTTCAAGATTTGAAGATATCGTGTCTTCGTCTCCGACAAGACTTCGCTCACGTAGTAGACCGGTCGCTGGACCTTGAGGGCGTGGCCTTCTTCCGTCCGCTCTACAACGAGGGCGACGCTGACGACCTGGGTCGTCGCGGCGATGTAGAGGAGGAGAGGCTCCTTCGGGGCCGGAGGTACCAGGACTGGGGGCTTCGACAGGATGACTTTTATCCTGTTGAGCGCGTCCTGTGCCTCGGGCGTCCATTGAAACCGCTCGGATTTCTTCAGGAGCTGGTAGAGAGGGTGTACGTGTTCTCCGAGACACGAGATGAAGCGGCTCAGAGCCGCCAAGCATCCGGTCACGCGTTGTACTCCCTTCAAGTTTTGAACCGGGCCCATTCGGTTGATGGCCTCGATTTTCTCCGGGTTGGCTTCGATGCCTCGCTCGGAGACGATGAATCCGAGCAACATTCCCCTCGGAACCCCAAAGACGCACTTTTCGGGGTTGAGTTTGATGTCGTTTGCTCGGAGTTTAGCGAAGGTCCGCTCCAGGTCGGTGACGAGCTGGTCGGTCTTCTTGGATTTGACGACGATGTCGTCAACGTATGCTTCGACGATGTCTCCGATGAGTTCGTCGAAGCATCTGATCATGCAGTGCTGGTAGGTTGCGCCTGCATTCTTGAGTCCGAACGGCATCGTGACGTAGCAGTACGACCCGAACGGAGTGATGAAGGATGTCGCGATTTGATCGGATTCCTTCATACGGATCTGATGGTACCCGGAATACGCATCAAGGAAGCACAAAGCTTCACACCCTGAGGTGGAATCGACTATCTGGTCTATGCGTGGCAAAGGAAAAGGATCCTTTGAGCACGCTTTGTTGAGACTGGTATAGTCAACACACATTCTCCATTTCCCATTCTTTTTTCTTACAAGGACGGGATTGGCTAACCATTCAGGATGGTACACTTCCTTGATGAAACCGGCTACCAACAATTTGGCTACCTCCTCTCCGATGGCTCTGCGCTTCTCCTCGTCGAAGCGACGCAGTCGTTGCTTTACCGGGCGGGAGTCTGGCTTGATATGCAAGGAGTGCTCGGCGACTTCTCTCGGAATGCCCGGCATGTCCGAGGGTTTCCACGCGAAGATGTCGATGTTCGCGCGGAGGAAGTCGACGAGCACGCTTTCCTATTTGGCGGAGAGGGACGTCCCGATCTTGGCCACCTTCTCGGGGGCGTTGTCGGGGTCGAGCTGGACCTCCTTGGTGCCCTCGGCGGGCTCGAAGGATCCGGCACTGCGGTTGGAGTCGGGGGCGTCTTCAGTGACCTGCTGCCGAATGACAGCGAGCTCTTCCGTGGACGCGATGGTGGCGGAGGCGAGCTCGCCGCTCTCCGTCTCGCACTGGTAGGGACGCTGGATGGAAGCGCCTACCGTGATGACCCCCTTCGGCCCAGGCATCTTGAGCTTCAGGTAGGTGTAGTTGGGGATAGCCATGAACTTCGCGTAACATGGCCTCCCCAAGATGGCGTGGTACGACCCGTGGAATCCGACTACTTCGAACGTGAGAGTCTCCGTTCGGAAGTTGGTCGGTGTCCCGAATGTGACGGACAGGTCGATCTGCCCGAGTGGGACGGCCTGCTTCCCCGGGACGACGCCGTGGAACGGGGCTCCGGTCGGTCGGACGAGCGACCGGTCGACGCCCATGGCGTCGAGCGTCTCGGCGTAGAGGATGTTGAGGCCGCTGCTTCCATCCATGAGGACTTTGGTGAGACGCTTCTTGCCGATGATGGGGTCGACTACCAGTGGGTATCGACCCGGTCGGGGGACGTGGCTGGGATGGTCGGACCGATCGAATGTGATCGGGGCCTCCGACCATCGGAGGAAGGCTGGCGTTGCGGGCTCGGCCGCGAACACCCCACGACGCTCGACCTTCGCACGGCGCTTTCCTCCTTGCGCTTCTGGTCCTACGAAGATCATAAGGCAATCATCGGGTTCGGGGAACCCGTCGTTACCGTCGCTGGCGTCGCCTTCGCCATATGCTCCCTCGGGGGCTTGTCGAGGCTTGCCTCTCGGCTTGCCCTTTGGTGGCCCGTGGTTCAAGAACCGCTTCAAGAGTGAGCAGTCCTTGTACAGGTGCTTGACGGGGTATTCGTGGTTGGGGCACGGACCGTTCCACTTCTTCTCGAAGTGGTCCGAGGTCTCCCCTGCCGGAGCCTTGGCGCCCTTGCGTTCGGCAGCCGCAACCATCTGTCCTTCAGATGATTGTTGCCGGTTTTTCTTCTTCTTGCGGGAGCGATTGGAGGGGCCTTCGCCGGCGTTGCCCCCTGTTTCCCCTTCGCGTCAGGGCGATTGAAGATCGCGCCTACGGCTTCCTCGCCGGAAGCATGGCTGGTTGCGATATCCAGGAGTTCTTTGGCCGTTCGAGGACTCTTGCGCCCTAGCTTGTGAACTAGGATGCGGCAAGTGGTCCCGGACAGGAACGCCCCGATGACGTCGGCGTCGCCGATATCCGGCAGCTCGTTGCATTGCCGGGAGAAGCGTCGGACGTACTCCCGGAGGGTTTCTCCCGGTTTCTGTCGACAGTTCTTCAAATCCCAGGGATTGCCCGGGCGCGCGTAGGTCCCTTGGAAGTTACCCACGAAGATTTCCCTTAAGTCGGACCAACTTGAGATCCGATCGGCGGGGAGGTGCTCGAGCCACGTTCTGGCCGAATCGGCCAGGTAGAGTGGCAGGTTGCGGATGATGAAGTGATCAGCATCCGCTCCTCCGGCTCGGCAGGCGAGCCGGTAGTCTTCGAGCCAGAGGCTCGAATTTGTCTCCCCAGCGTACTTCGGCACGTTGGTGGGCGGCCTAAAGCGCTGTGGAAACGGAGCGCTTCGTATGTGGGAGCTGAAGACGCGAGGATCCGGAGCGTCAGGGCTCGGGCTCCTGTCCTCGTCATCGTCGTAGCGCCCCCCTCGGCGCGGATGACGTCCTCGGCCCACCTCAGGAACGTGTTCTGGCTGTCGCCGTCGCGCCTCCAGGGTGGCGCGGGCATCGCGGTTTGCACCGAGACGTCCGCGGACGCAGGCTTTTGAGGCCTCGTCCGTCCCCGGATGTGTCTGCTGTACAGACGCGTTCGGAGTATGGGGTTTACGCGCTCGCGATCGCGAGCTCTCCGCTTGTTGCGCCGCTGCTCGTTGCAACAGGATCTCAACTTCACGTTGAGTGCGTCGGGCTTCGGGAGTGATGGGTTCAGGGAGCTCCCGAAACAGTGCTGCTGCTGCAGCGAGGTTTTGGCTTGCCCGCGTGAAGTGTGGGGGGCCGTCGCCCTCCTCCATGATGCGCTGTCGTACGTCGCGCGCCATGGAGCGGGCACGTCCGTCGGGCCCGGCGCGAGCGAGCTCTCGGTCAATCTCCGCCTCCTCCTGTTCCAGCTGCCGTTTGGCTTCACGAAGTTCCTCCCGCCGCGCTTCTAACTGGTCAGGCTGTATGTCGCGTGGGGGAGTCCCAGAGACCGGTGGCAGCTGGGTGAGAGGGAGATTGTCCCTGGAGTCGAGCGGGTCTCCGGAATGTGCCATGAGGCACTCACGCGAGGGATTGTTGCTTCCCTCGCTGCGCTCCGGATCGGAACCTCTGTTCGCCTCGTCGAGGAGGTCAAAGAAGGATTCCGACGTATAGCCCGTCATTCCTACGAACTCAGTGTCCGTGGAGCACGGGCTTTCGCACGATGACGTACGAGTCATCGTGGTTGTACCGGGATTGCCCTGGTTGGGCGAAGAGACTGCGCGTGGGCCCTTGCGTGAGGGCTTCCGGGAGTGCGAGCCTTTGCACGGGCGTCGCTTCTTTCCACTGGCCGGGGCGGCCGGCGTGTACTGGGAAGAAGAGGCGGTGGCTGGTGACGCCGTGGCGCCTTCCAGCACCAGGTCGCCCTCAGAGGTGGCGATGAAGTCGAGGCTCCCGAGGGACACGATAGTCCCGGGAATCCATCCGTGGCTTGCCATCGAAACCTGAAAATATGATCGGCGAAAATACACTAGAACCCCTACCTGACGCGCCAACTGTCGACGTTCGTTGCCGTCGACTAGTAGATTTATCATGGGGAGTGTGTTTTAAGGCTTCAATGGTTCGCGAGAGGACACAAGGATTTATACTGGTTCAGGCAACGTTGCCCTACGTCCAGTCTTCGTGCTGCTTGTATTACTCGCGATAGAGATTACAATGGGGGCTACAAGCGGAGGAGAAAGCGAGGGCGCTCCCTGCCTCTAAGGGTGTACGTGTGTGTCGTTTTCTGTGCTTGTGCGTGGAGAACTTCGTCGGTCTTGGAGACTTGTCCTTCTTCTTTGATCTCCCTCCCCTTTTATATGGTGGTGTGAGGAGGACCGGTTCCGTGAGTTTGACAGCAGCCGTACTCTGGTTAGGCCGAGCTGTAAATGCGCTGCCTTTGGTGTGGTCGCGCCGTTCCTGTTCGACGGAGTGGCATTGTGCTGTCGTTCGGCGGGGTTCCATCCGTATGGAGGAGACGTCACTGTAGGAGCCGGCTTGATGACGCCGTGATGATGGCCGTCGCTCCGGGGCGTCTTATTGCACAGGACGGTGAGTCTCTGACGGGGGGCTGTTGGAGTGACGCCCATCCCCTGGACGGTGCACGTCGTGCGCATTTACTCTTCCGTTTACGGGAGCGGTCATCGCCACTGTCCGATCGGGAGTTGGAGCTTGGAGCATTAATGGCTCAACTATCCCCGGACACCCGTCTCGTCCGGGGTGGTTGGATCGCCCAGTCTCGTCCGACCCCGGAGGTCGGGCGAGGCGGAACTCTCGTCCGACCTCTCGAGGTCGGGGTCGGGCTGGGCGGAACCCACGTCCGACCCTTCGAGGTCGGGGTCGGGCGAGGCGGAACTCTCGTCCGACCTCTCGAGGTCGGGGTCGGGCTGGGCGGAACCCACGTCCGACCCCTCGAGGTCGGGGTCGGGTGAGGCGGAACTCTTGTCCGACCTCAGGGGTCGGGCACTACCCGTCCGAGTCCCGAACGTCGGGGTCGGGCGAGACGGAGTATCCTCCCTCGTCCTCGGGCCTGGGTCTATCAAAGCGGAGGTGGTTTGGCTATACTGGCGCGGCTTAGCCTTCCGGGCTAACACGATTAATTAGCCCAGGTACCAAACCTCCACAATAAGTGTTCCTCTCTTTTTTTTGTGTTTCATTTTTTCAAACATTATGCACAATCAGATTGGTCTCTTGATTTTGTTATTATGTTACAGGATATCCCAGGATGTGGTAAGTTCAGGAGATTGGGGCTACAAAATGAGGACGAGCTGCAAAGGTGTTTTGCAGATATCACAAGTATTGGTGTTTATCATTGGTCTCCTCATATGGCCAATGCATCGTCTAATGTTGGTGGTGCTGAAACGCAAGAAGATGGTGGCACTGGTCAGTCACAAGAGGATGAAGTCGGTGCTCAGTATGTTGACACCAATGAATTTGAGCAAGTGACACCTACCAATCCAAATGGGAAGAGACCACCAAGGGTTGTCCTTGATAAGGGCAAGAAGCCTAAGACTGGCACAGCACTAATTATCCAAGAGGCAGTGACAAGCATGGCTACTTCAGCAAACTCATATGCTTCAAGCAAGGAAGGGAAGTTTACTTTTAGTAAAGTGACGGAGCGCGTGGTTGCTTGTGGTGCTGGCTACAATTCAAATGAACATTTCATTGCATCTGAGCTGTTTGTAAAAAAGGAGCAAAGGAGTTGTTTATGACCTTGCTTGAAGATAGTATATTTGCCTGGCTTACTAGGAAGTATAAGGCAAAATATAGAGAAGGAAACTAGAAATTGTCATGACTACTGTGTTGTGGCTTGTATCCCTTTCTTGCATAAGTTTTTGAACTATGTGTTGGTCCTGTTGTTTCATGGTAGAACAATGTGTTGTGGCTTGTATCCATATTGTGACTCATTTGTTTAATGCTAGAACCAGTTTATGTCAGTCATTCATTTTTTCTTCTATTTTTGAGAGTGATGCTTGCAGTATTCCTTTTATTAATTAAATTCATGTCAATCATTTATTTTTCATTTTGTGCACTCATTATATTGTTTCTATCTATTTCCTTGTTGTACAGATGTCTCATTATATTGCTTCTATCTATTTCCTTGTTGTACAGATGTCTGATTCTGAGAGTGATGCTTCCAGTGATGATGGTGAGCAGTTTTTTGAAATAATTTCAAAATGGGCGAAGCTAGCTGAAATCTATTGTAATTTATACTTGTACAAGGCAGAGCCAAGGGTGTCAATACTGAGTGGAATGGGCTGGTTGACTGAGACCTTGAATACTCCAGGAGAGTGTCATAAAATGTTGCGAATGAACAGAGAAATATTTCTTGATCTTTATGATGTCTTGGTGGAAAGGTTCGGACTACACCCATCGAAACATATGAACACTTATGAGATGCTTGCAATATTCCTTTTCATTTGTGCTAGATGTGAGTCAAATAGGAAGGGGCAAAATAGGTTCAAGCACTCTGGTGAAACCATAAGTAGAAAATTCCATGAGGTGTTAGAATGTTTGATTGCAATGGCTAAGGAATAGTTGAGGCCAATAGATCCTAATTTTCGGACAGTTCATAAGAGAATTAGAGATGATAAAAGAGCATATCCACATTTTAAAGATTGTATTGGTGCCCTTGATGGGACTCATATACGTGTCACACTTCCACCTGAAGAACAAGTGAGGTACATTGGAAAGACAGGAGTAGCAACTCAAAATGTTCTGCCTGTTTGTGATTTTGATATGCGCTTCACTTATGTCGCTGCTGGTCAACCGGGTTCTACTCATGATACAAGTGTTCTGTATCACGCAATGGAAATTGATAGAAAAGAGTTCCCTCACCCTCCACAAGGTATAATAATTCATGTTCGAGGTAACTGTTCATATGTCTCATTGTATTTCATTTTTGTAACTAATGTTTGAATTCCACGTGTAGGTAAATACTATGTCGTTGATGCTCCCTACAAGGGTGAAAGGTACCACTTACCCGAGTGGCATCGAGGTATGGAACCGAACACTCCAAAGGAGAAGTTCAATCGCATGCATTCATCTATCCGCAATGTTGCGGAGAGGTCGTTTGGACTATGAAAGATGACATGGCCAATTCCTTATAAGATGCCTGGTTATTCAATGCTTACTCAAATGAAGGTTGTGGCTGCCACGATGGTTCTTCATAATTTTATCTGGGAACATCAAGTGGCGATGTCGACTTTGCTAACTGTGATAGGGACCCTGATTATGTACCTACAATCCCAAATAGGTACGACAAATATGCAGTGTCGACCCATGCATCCGATTCTTCTACTGGTGAATCTAGTATTCAAACAATAGACATGTTTCGTGATAATGTAGCAACATCTCTTCCACTTGCGTGGATTGTGTGAGTGAAAGTGATCTTCTTTGCGTAGTAAACTATGGACTTGTAATAATTTAGAATATAAAACATTTGCATTTCGTTTGGTCAAATATCATGGACTTGTAATATTTTGGAGTTCATTTCGTCATTGGAAAATGAAGACTATTATATGTTTATGTTTGATATAATTGTTGCTTGAGATACTTGACTGAAAATGTGTTACAAATATAGGCACAATCATGGCAAATTTTACGAAATCAAAATTTGAAATTTGGCACAATTTTAATATCGAATTAATTTTTTATTAGATTTTGAAATTAATTATTATATTCTTTAAAAAAGTCTTTTCAAATATCACCCTCACTACTATGTGACTTGGAGATAAAGGCAACCTTGTAGCCAAACACCTCAATATACAGCTCCAACTCCACAACAGAGCAGCTGCTCCCTGGAGTTCTAGAGTGGAGCTACTCTGTGGTGGAGCAGAGCCATGTCAAACACCCTCTTACAAATTGTGAAGTTCTTGGTACTGCAAACATGAAGCTAGTACTAGTATGCAAGCGCGGTTATACGAAGGAAAATCGCCATGGATTAAGAAAGAGTACTAAGCAGGAGGAGGAGGTGAGGACGAACCTTGCATAGGCATCTGCTTGGTCCTGTCCTGGCCGGCGCCCGGCGTCGGAGACGGAGACGCAAGTCTACGCAGAAGAAGCAGCAACGAGAACGACGGACAAGGCAACCTGAAAGCTTTTCACGAGTCGTTGAGGAGCGGATATCGACCGCGACGCGCCGGTTCCCCCAGCACGATAGCTTGAGACGATGTGGCGAACAGGTTTGCTATTCTGCGACGATTACGTTTGATTTCTGAGAACATATATACGACAGACTCGGTACACGGGCTAGTAGTTACTACTAGAGTTTGTAAAGGGATCGAGATCGAACCGCTCGACCGTTTCCCATACTGTATGACAAGGCTGTCCAATACGGCTACGAACTAAACATGGTACTGGTAGATTGTTGTCAGCCCAATGTGGAGACCCCTGACCTACTCCTACTCCCCTTCCGTGGCGCCACGGAGAGTATCTCTCAGCACGTGTTTTCAATATCCGGAAACGAGAAGGAATGCTGAAGACCAGCACGTAGACACGTTCCTTTTGATTCCACCTAGGAATGCAAGCGGGGCGGGCTTTTTTTTGTGACCCACGAGACCGTCCTACAAAGAAACCCGCTAAAACCGCTACAATCAACTTGTTTTTAAGTTCGTGGACCAAGCGGACAAACCCGCTAAATCTCACGGACCAAACAGACAACCCGCGTAAGCCCGTAATAACCCGCATCTAGTCAAATACTATTTATTATGAATGGACTAATATACATTAAATTGACATGTGTGTGTCTTGTATATTAACATAGTCATAATAATTTACGGATATTTTTTATTAGCATGCATGTATTTGCATATCTAACTATAATAATTCGCATGTCAAATTGTAATTTTATACATATACGGGATTAATACTTCCTGCGAATTTATCTACGGACGTCCGTAAATCTTATAAATTTTAAAGATTGCAGGTCACAAAATTTTATAAAATCTACTGTAATGTTTTGCGGCTAGCTTCGTGGCTTGCGGACCGTTCGCTACCGGCCGCGCTTACTTACTTCTTGAATTCCACCGAACACGTCCGGCCCCTATGCACGGAACGAATGCGCACATCATTCAAAATCCCTTCAATATCAAGCAGCAGGCGATGGTATTGCCATTGCCAAGCCGTCGGATGCGTACCTCGAAAACAAGTTACTAGTTGGCAGCGATGGGTCGATTCGCGCGCGGCCGGCGAGAGACGCAGACAAGGAGATAACGGTGATCTGTTGCAAGACACGTGCTACGTACTGTTCAAAAAAAGAGAGGAGACGTACAAGAACGCCGGAACAGAAGCAGATGGTGGCGATGGCTGCGTGCGGCACACGGCCAGCGAATTTGATGGTGTTATTGATTCCTCAGCAACAGTAGCACAAGTTGTACGCTTGTTGTGCCAAGAGTACTGTATTACAAATATGATTGGTTATTAACAGGAGAAATATGCGTATGCTAGCCCTTTTGAAATTTGAACCACCGGCACTGCACCGATTTAGGTTGCTTCGACGCCAGTGCGTTCAAGTCCCCCAACTATTGACGGGTCACCTGGGCGGGTTATTTTGCCTACAATACACACTGTTTCTAGTACTAGTAATCTTGGACTCCCAAGTCTTCATCCTTGTAATATCTACAGTACGGTTCAAGTATCTATAATTACTCACAGGCAGCTTTGCTTGACCCTGCAAGTTCTTCCAGTAGCGACTCTGTGTTGTCGCCTTGTGTCCTAGGCCTAGTCAAGTCATTACCAGCAAGCCGGGCCGCGGGCGGCCTACTGAAGCAGAGCCTCCGGCGGGGACCAAGGGGAGTAGAACAGGTCAGGGCATGACCAGGTCGTCGGCGGCGAGTCGCAGGACCGCGCCGCCGTGCCATCATCACGCGACGACGATGCCGCCGCCACGGAAGCGATGATCGAGCCGCCGACGGCGTCGCAAGACCGCGTGGCGGCCACGGCGGCTCGCGGCTCCTCGCCAGCAACGACGACAGCGTCGCATGTGGTGCGCTGGTTCGCGTTCTGCGCGCCTGACGACGTGGCCGCAGCCGGAGGTGGCGTCGAGGGGGCTTCTTCGGCTCTCCTCCCACTTGCGCCGCCGCCGCCGATTGAAAGGAAGTCCGCGGACGACGCCCACTGGCGACGCGGGAAGGGCGGCTGCGGACCGTGCAGGTGCGGCCCCTCGTACGTGACGATCAGCATCTCCGGGTCGTCCACGCACTTCTCCACGTGCTTCTTCGCGCCGCACCGGGAGCTCGTGCACTTGTAGTAGCTCCTGCATGCAAGTGCGCGCACAGCTACCAGCAATCAATCCACGTTTACATCATATAGATACAAAAAATTGAGCACTCTCAATTAATCAGAAGAGCGTCAGAGATGCAAATGCGTGTAAAGAAGCACGTGCACGTCCATTTGTTTATCTAGTAGTACGACATGAAAGGACTGCTTACCTGAAACCTAACCCTTTTTTTTAAGTTTAATGAGACGAGTTGGATGGTTGTTGGCGGTTGCCCGCCGCCACTCCGCGATCAGTTCGTTTACATTGTAGTACTTGCTCCATCGTGTGTCTGTTTTCAACCAAATACATGGTGCGATAGCGCGTCTCTCGCGAGTTAATGCATAGGTGATGACAAGATGGCTAGTTAAACAGGTGATAAGACTTGTAAACAGTAGTTAGTACTAGTATGATCAAGTAATCAACCAGGCGCCAGTTACAATTGCACAGTTACAGTTGTGCACTTAACAAATGCTTGCAAATGCTGTTTTGTTTCTAGGGAGACGAGGGCCCGAGACCTTGACACTGTTGCACAGTTACAGTTGTGCACTTAATTAACATGCTATAATACTAGTGAATATACTGTGTCACACACTGGTTCTGTTAGTTCAGTGTTTGAGTTGAGAACTGAACATAACTTGTACTACTAGTACCTTTCAGGTTAGAGTAACGTAATCCACAACGTCATTGCTATATGAACTGACACGCGCTGTCATGTGTGTCATGACCTCAACTCCACATTGCTTAGGGTGGTTGGAGCTAACACTGATTGATTATTTAGAGCTTGCTGGTTCTTAATGGCGATGCAAACTGAGCAGGCCGGGAACGAGACAACTGATGAGCAAGAAGTTGGTCTTTCGCCTTTTCGGGGCCTTCACGACCCTAATCATTCACTTGCCAATCCCATGCATTTGCACTGTACTAGCTTAAGCTACAGCCCTGACGATTTTCACCCTCGGCCAACGCAAGGCCCCGGTGTACATCCCGGCAACGTAGACTACTCGAATATGGAGACTCCCCAAAACTTTCTACGCGTCTACGCCGACGACGCGATGTTGCTCCCGATTTATTGCTGGGATTAGCTAAGCTAAGAGCGCGCACGGCCGACGTACGTCGGCGCCGGCGTCGCCCGATTATTGTTAAGCTGCAAACGGTTGTCTATTCTCTGTGTCCTACGCTCAGCTCTCCTTCACGAGTGCATCAAATCGATGCGTGGATCAGACAAACTCGAGTGATCTGAACGCGACTATGGATCGGACGCCCTTGAGCAAGAAGAAGAATGTTTCAGAGAAATCACTGGCGGCGCACCTGGGGTAGGGGTTGTTCTTGATCGACTTCTGCCCGTACTTCCTCCACTTGAACCCATCGCTCGGCGTCTTGCCGGCGCAGCTCCGCACCTTCGTCGTGTACTTGTTCTCCAGCGCTCTGCTCGCCGCTCCGAATCTGCCGCCGCTGTCCAAAGCAAAAGCAACAACCAAGCGCGGATTACGTACGCGCGCATCAGCCTCCTGCGTTTTAGTAGTTCATCAGCAACATAAACAATCGTGGGGCCATGTCATGCACCTACAAATACATTGGCCTGCTGTAGCGGTGGTTGCTCCAGTGGCACGGCCGCGACGACAGCGCCTTCTCGATGTCGCGGATCGTGGGGCCGGAGTACACCGAGCACAGAGCTCGGCTCACCGCTGCCGGCTGCGGCAGCTCCCCCACGGTGCCGCCGCTTCTGCTGCACGGCGCGGCAGGAGCAGTATCTGGCCGCGTGTCAACCGAGCAGTAGTAGTGCTCCGATGAGTTGCCGGGGACCTGCAGGGAGCCGAGGAAGCCGTCGTCGTTGAGGAGCTCGCTTATGAGCTGCTCATCAAGCTCGCCGGGCCAGACGGCGGCCCCTGCTGCGTCGGTGGCCTCATCATCTTGCTGCAGCGCATACGACGACCCCGTCATCGCCGGTTGGTGGAAGCTTGACGGCTTGACGACGCAGCGCCTTGTGCAGGCGTTCCCCTGGCCATGTATATCGAAGTTAAGCACGGCCCATCTTGGGGAACGGAATTACGGAGCATCGGAAGCATGTCGTACCAGCTTATATAGACCTCCGAGGAGGTGGACATTAGAGGCGTGCCAATCTGTGCGGCGATGTTTAGTAGAAAAGTCAAACCATGTTGGATTTGACGCCATGGGCCCATGTACCAACAGTAGTCTATAGTGTTTATACCTTTTGGATTCTTGCTAGTTTCAATTTTCAATCAAAGTGATGGTTTTTCACAAAAGGAATTGAGAAAATTAGAATGAATTTTTGTGAACTGGACAACAAGGGAATTATCATTTTAAAATGCTTCAGTTCTGACATTGAAATAGTATTTTTTTTATTCATAATATTCCAAAAAAACTTTTATTCATTTTTAATTAAAAAATGTAGTATTAACAATAATAAGAACCGGAGCTGTAGCTAGTATCAGCTTTGGCAAAAAAAATTCTAACGAGTACATTTGCAGGGCACTGACAATTTACAGATAACATTCATAAAAATTCCATTGACGAGTATCAAACACTGTACTCCTCGAGTCTCAGGAATACTAAGCTGACACATAAGCTGAATTTTTTTGTCCTAACATCAATACTGCAGGGAGTATATAGGGCTGTCATTATATACTACTTTGCAGCCATCCGTTTCTGAATTTTGGTTTCGCTCAACAGCAGGAAATGAGCACGGAGAATAGGACTTTTCATTGGACCACAGCATTGTTGAAACTTTTGAAACGAGCTGCAGAAAGGCGATAAACAGTTAGTAGTACTAGCAAATCTGAACAAGCGCATCATCCTTTTCCTATCCCTTTCCCCTTTGCGGCCAACAAATTACGCGACGCTCTCTATACTAGCTTCTAAAAACAATGCCTAAATCAATCACTAACAGAGATGATACTAGCTGCCAGCTATATCAGTACATGACGTTTGACTGAAATGCGCAAGTGCACGTCCTTCGGCCCTACTACCTATTAATGCGTGCAGATGAAACAGAATTATCACAGTAGTAATGCCGGCTGGTTACAAGGAATCTAGTATTATAACACACTCGTGGTGCGCAACACAGTTACGTAACCTGCTCTGCAAACAGCTTGCGGCCTGCAAATCTGCGGTACCCGTCAAAATCTGCATTTCGAAATCCGAGATTAATGTACTAACGAACTATGAATTTATTATTCAGGTTCGGTGCGACAGTATAAAATTTGAGCCACCTGGGAACGAAATCTAGTAGCTTGGTGGAGGAGCAGACGAGTTAAATTAAGGATAGTTCAGGTTTTGTGACTGATGCAGCAGAAACCAGAATGGTACACACACAAAAAATCTGAAACAAGGATGGTAGTCGTCTGGGAATGGTGGTTTTTCCTGCAGAGCAGTGGTGGATCCATAACCCAGTATTCATCCCTGTCTCTGATCTCTCACCAAACAACCAACCTTGCATAGGAAAACGCCGGGAGAGAGGCGGCGACGAGAGCAGATAAATTGTCTCGACACATATAGTCTTTCCTCAATCAAGTGAAACTAAATAACTCCGACGACATCGACGGCAGGCCTGCGGCGTCGCCACCTTGCGCCTGGCTGCAACAACGGAGTCACCTTGACTGACGATGCCCTGTTACGCCTTTGCCATTTGCCACTCCAGGGGAGACGGCTGTCAGCAGTGACAACTCGAGGCCATTGACACGAGCGTAATGGCTGCCGTGCAATTTGTGCCGAGCGTAATGGAGTGCTAGCATTTTGCGAACACGTACGCCATGAAAGGGAGCTGGATGTGTGTTTTCGGATTGCTGTCGCGGCGATCCACACATGAACATCGAGAGCGTCCGTGCCGGTCCCGCCGAGGGAAAAAGGCAGTAAGTATATCGTCGTAGTACGCGCTCGTCCGTAAGAGATCCGGGACGGGTACAGAAAGCGCGAGCGCGACTGTTCTGCTCATCGGCTCAACCGTCAGAAAGGGATGCAGATGGTGCTGAGCTAGCCGCCGGTCAGTTTTGTACAGTAGTACTGCAGTCCGGTGGTGCTACACGTCAAAGGAATCTCGAGGGAATGAATGGAGGCAGCTTCAATTCCTCGCACGTTCGGAACGAGGACAGACAGAATTCGCAGTTCTCTGATGCTTGCGGATCAGGTACGGCACAGCGCTCGCCTGATACGCTTGCTCTGCATTTGCACGGCTCTAATTACTACTAGCAGTATGGGCTAACAGGTACAGTAGTACGTACTACAGAGCGATCGATTTGAAAAGTGTTGACGCGAACATCGCGCCGTTAGACACGCCCTCGTGCGAAATCCGCGCGACGAATCCGCAGAAACCGTAGCCGCTGGTTAGTTCGAATCCGTCGGAGTAAGACCAGGGATCGCCGCTCCGGGAGGGACCCCGTCGGGAGCGACGCGCCGTGGGTTGCCCTAGACGAGCTAGGGCGCCTCCTTGCACAGCCGGTGCGCGTAGAGGAGAGAATTAGGGTTTAGAGAGGGGATTAGGGCAAAAGGGATAAAAGAAAAACTAAATTTGATAAAAGTAATGTTTCGATTGGAGTTGATTGTCCTCAATCGGCCGTGGACCCTTTACTTATATAAGGGGGGGGGGGTGGTCTTATCCCTTTCAAGCCCAAAACGAACCGAATCGCGCTAGATCTGAAAATCCGAGTCGGTATCGAGACCCACCGGACCCTCCGGTCAGTCAACGGAACCTCCGGCGTCGGACCTCCGGTCACATACCGGAACTTCCGGAGAACCCGTCTCTGGACTCTGGAAAAGACGCCAATTTTGGTCGTCAACACCCACCGGAACCTCCGGTCGGTGACCGGAACCTCCGACGTCGGAACCTCCGGTCGCGTACCGGACCTTCCGGAGAACCCGTCTCTGGACTCTGGAAAAGACGCCAATTTTGGTCGTCAACACCCACCGGAACCTCCGGTCGGTGACCGGAACCTCCAACGTCGGACCCTCCGGTCGCGTACCGGACCTTCCGGAGAACCCGTCTCTGCGGACTCTAGAAAAGATGCCAATTTTGGTCGTCAACATATGCCCCCCTGTTTTTTAGCAACGATGGCGTGCTGAAAAACATTCCTGATGACCAAAATTGTCTAAGGGCGATGGTTTTCCGAAATAACTCATCGGCCGTGTCAATTCTACGTCCGATATTTATTATATCGGCCATGTATGACTCAAGCACTTTGCCATATGCTAGGATGATACTTTTTCAAATATCTACCATTCAAAGCCCTAGGCAAACGCTCACCTTGCAAGGTCTCTACCATATATGCATCGCCAATGATTACTTTGACAATTTTGTATGGACCTTCCCAACTTGGAGACCACTTGCCGAACCTATTGTTTTTCAATCCGAGTGGTAAAATCGTTTTCCACACCAAGTCTCCTACTTGAAACGATTTCGCCTTTACCTTCTTGTTATAAGCTCTAGCAACTCTAGATTTGTCTCGTTCAATCTCCTTTAGAGCTTCCAATCGTTTATCGGTTACTTCATCAATATTGTCCATCATCAAGTTATGATAGTCAACAACCGATAAATCGTTTTGCATAGCCAACCTATAAGCACCCAAGCTAACCTCAACGGGTAGCATGGCCTCTCGTCCATAAACTAACTCAAAAGGAGTAACCTTGGTAGCTCCATGTCTAGATATCCTATGAGCCCATACAGCTTCCGACAAGACTTCATGCCATCTTCTAGGGTTATCTTCTATTTTCTTTTTTATCAACTCACAAGTATCGTTCATATTCGCACGATATTGCTCTACTCTATCTTGCAACCATTTTACATTGGAATCCATCTAAATCACAATGTGGTTGAACCAATTTTCAATCAGTTTTGCTATGATGGGTACAAAGCCATCTTTAGACACACTAAGGAAGTCATAATCCGAGAGATCCGTGCCCGACAAACATTTAACCGTGTCTAATGGTAAAGCAAGCGGATCCGCTAAAGCAATGCAAGCCGGTGTTTCTCCATGAACCATCTCTACACTATCACCGACCCATTGTATCAAGAATTGGTGCAAGGAGGAAGGAACACATCTATTTGCATGAATCCAATCACGTCCCAAAATAACATTGTAGTTACCTTGCACATCCGCGACGAAGAAGGCTGTGGCAATCGTCTTGCTTCCAATAGTGAGCTCCATGGAAGCGACTCCCTTGGCACCGATGGGCTTGCCTCCCTCTACGCCGGTTACCGTCATGTTGGT
The DNA here is from genome assembly GCA_001182835.1 of Oropetium thomaeum. Taxonomy (NCBI): domain Eukaryota; kingdom Viridiplantae; phylum Streptophyta; class Magnoliopsida; order Poales; family Poaceae; genus Oropetium; species Oropetium thomaeum. Next base: position 36,754 of record LFJQ01000033.1, read on the forward strand.
CTTGATTAGCTCATCATCACTCTTGCCAAGCTTCTTGTATAAGGAGTATGGCATCAAATTGACCGCGGCACCGCTATCAACAAGCATACGTGACACCGGTGAACCATTGAGATGACCCCTCAGGTATAAAGGCTTGATATGGTTCTCCGATTCTCTGGGCTTCTCAAATGTAGCTTTGTCTGGTCCGAAGTCGAATTGAGCTACCTCTTCCTCATCTTCACCAATAAGAGAGTAATCATTAGTAGATAAATAAACAACATTAATATCCATACTCTCCCGTGGTGGCGAATCTTCATAGTCCAACAAGTCATCATATTCATCTTCTGGAGGCGACCCTTGGACCGTCGGGGAAGGCGCGGAAGGAGGAGTGGCGACCGCGCAAGAATCGTTTACCGGAGGGTCCGGTACCTGACCGGAACTTCCGGCCGCCGGAGGTTCCGGTACCTCACCGGAATGTCCGGTTACGACGTTCTGTGGCGTTTCGGCGGGCACCCTTGGCACGAGCGGTTCACGTCCAGATTTTTCCTTCTCCTTCCATTGCTGCTTCTGAGCTGGCCTTGGCTTGATTTTCTCAAATATCTCATCTCTTCGTTTTTCAAGCTCCTTAACCTTAGCCTCCCGTTGGCGCAACTGTTGCAAGTTCCTCTTTTGAGTATGAGTCAACCCGGGAGGACACCATCTCGGTTTGTAAGTTGGCGGTACAGCTTTACTACCACTAGCCTCATGATCGTTGGCTCTAGGAGGTACCTGCATAGTGGTATTTGAAATTTTTGACGTTGTCGACCCACCGATGACAATTGGTCCATCAAATTTATCTTCAATGGTGACACTTGCTGACCCAATCCGAATCACCTTATCGGATGTTGTCCTATGTGTATCATTCTTCGTAACAATTCCCCGATCAGCTTGAACCTCGCTCTTACGACGCCATTCTTGTTTGGGAGGAGATTGTGCTCTTCCTGGGAGAATTGAAACTTCCGGCTTGAGATTCCGGAATTCTGACCGATGATGGCTTGATCGGTCATGTCCATCGTGTGCGAGCCTACCAAACACCGATTCTCGTGGTGGGATCCATCCTGGATGAAACGGTGAAAATTGCATTGGAGGAGGAGGTAACACCCATATGCCCTGGTATGGATCCCACATCGGAGGCGGAGGATAAAACATCGGCGGTCTCCAAGGCATTGGCATGTTGGGCGTCATCGAAGCTTGCATATGAGGACCATCGTCATGCCTAGCAACCCTCCGTGGTGGAGAATCATACCTTGCTTGTCGCGGAGGTGACCTTGGTCTTTTTATTGACCGATTAGTCGATTCGGTCGCTTTTTTGGTGTACTTCTCTAGAAGCTTGTCGAATGTGACCGCCGGTCTTGCTTTGACTTGAGCCTTCCCTTTGTTTACCTTCCACTGCTCCTCGGGACTCTTGGGCTTGATAAACTTTTGCTTATGAGTCGAAGTAGCACCCTCAGCCTGAAGACTGACCGGACAGTCCGGTCTCTGACCGGAACTTCCAGAGCCGGAACCCCCGGTCCCTGACCGGACACTCCGGTGTTCCTGCTCTGAGGACTCGTGGATTTTGGTCTCTTGAGGGGCAGGTTTGACCGGCGATGATGCTTTTGCTTGCCCCCCGTGCTCGGATGCTTGAATGGTGATTTCAATAGTTTCTTCGCCATCCGGAAGCTTCCTAATTGACACGGCCCTTGTTGGAATTTTTCTCTCTTTGGACTTGGGCCTCTCTTCTCCAACAAGCACCTTTTTACCCTTCGTTGCATCGGCTTGCTCCGGCCGAATCAACACGGTAGCGTTGGTGAAATCGATGGTGTTCACCGGGAAGGGATGCTTGTCAATTCGCATCTCTTTAAGACTCAACCGGCCTTCATTAATAGCCGATTGTACCTGTCAACGAAACACATTGCAATCATTAGTAGCATGAGAATATGAATTATGCCATTTGCAATATGCTCTCCGCTTGAGCTCTTCAAGCGGTGGTAAAGTGTGAGACATTTTAATATAGCCACCCCTATGTAATTCATCAAAGATCCTATCACATTTAGCTACATCAAAAGTAAATCTCATCTCTCCTTGCCGGTTTTTATGGACCGGTTTAAGAGATTCACAAGCATAGGATTTAGCCTTAGATGGCCATGCGAACTCAGCAGCAAGCACATCATTTGATTCATCGGATGAGCTATCTGAATCATATTCAACGACGTGCACATTGTGACGATGGGTTCTATGGCTATCTTTTGCTTCGTTACTCCAGTTTTCTATAACCGAAGCCATTTGCTGTAGTTGGGCAAGCGTAAAAATATTATGATTTTCTAGCTTTTCCGTAATATATGATCGTAAGCCATTAAAAGCTAAATCCACCATGTCTTTTTCAGAAAGTGTCAAATTAAAACATCGATTTTTGGTGTCTCTAAATCTTCTAAAGAAATCATGCACCAATTCATCACGACCATGTTTAACCGACGCTAAATGTGACAATTTGAGTTCATTTTCCCCACTATAAAAATGATCATGAAATTTACGTTCTAGTTGATCCCATGAGGAAATAGAATTAGGGGACAATGAAGAAAACCATGAAAAAGCAGTTCCGGTTAAAGATAAAGAAAACAATCTAACCTTTAAAGCGTCTACGGAACTAGCTTCCCCTAATTGTACTATGTATTGGCTAACATGTTCCCAAGTGGTTTTATTATCCTCGCCATTGAATTTAAAGAACTCGGGAACACGCCACCCCTGAGGGTATGTAACCGTATCAAAGTGAGCGGGATACGGTTTTTGGTACACACGGTTTCTAGATTTCAAATCTATACCGAGTGCCTCCCTAAGCTTTTGATCAACTTCTTCCCTAACCGCGTTAACATAATCTTGATAGGTCGGTTGGGGCGCATTGTGTTGCGGCGGTTGGGATGCATTGTGTTGCGGCAGTTGGGGTGCGGTTTGATTTTGTTGTCGGTAGTAGTAATCAAAAACAGCGTCACTTACCGGCCCATATGGTGCAACATTGCCGGTAGGTGGATATGGAGGCACATAATGAGTAACCGACCTGAATGGTGGTGTAAAATCCGTGAGCTCATTGGTTCGGTTATTACAAACCGAACTAGGCATGCTAGCGATGGGGTTGGGTGTGGCATCATGTACAACCATGGCACTAGTAGCATAATCAGTGTGCAATTGCTTAGTTTTAGCCATTGGTGTTTGTCCAGAAAAATAATTTAACGGTATATCATATTGAGGGTGTTTTTCATGTGAACTAGACGGAGCCGTTTGATCAACCACATTATGAGTAGGGGGTGTAGCAGGTTTAGCATATGAAGATGATGCAAATCCTTGATTATGCGCAGCAAATTTAGCATCTATTGATCTATGTAAGTCAATTTTCATATCGTCAAACATTTTAGATAATAGATCTACGGAAACCGAGGGCGTGGTAGAAGTATTACTCACATTGGTTTTTACCTCGGTCGTGTCGTCGATCGAAGGCGGAGCGAATGGCTTGACCGACACAAGCTTGCCTTGGCGGTCCTTCTTGTAGCACGCCAAGAGTTCTTGGAGATCCTTCTCCTCTTGGGCCTTCCTCTTCGCCTCGAGCGCCTTCTTGCGCTCCTCGAAAACTTGACGAACGTCGTCGGGAAGCTCCTCGTACGACGGCATGATGATGTTCTCGTTGCTTATGTCGGGGTTCATGATAGGTGGGGTAGATTAATCCGGTTGTGGAATAACCGAAGCCTCGTTCCCCAGCGGAGTCGCCAAAAAGTGTGTTGACGCGAAGATCGCGCCGTTAGACACGAGCACCCCCTTGTGCGAAATCCGCGCGACGAATCCGCAGAAACCGTAGCCGCCGGTTAGTTCGAATCCGTCGGAGTAAGACCAGGGATCGCCGCTCCGGGAGGGACCCCGTCGGGAGCGACGCGCCGTGGGTTGCCCTAGACGAGCTAGGGCGCCTCCTTGCACAGCCGGTGCGCGTAGAGGAGAGAATTAGGGTTTAGAGAGGGGATTAGGGCAAAAGGGATAAAAAGAAAAACTAAATTTGATAAAAGTAATGTTTCGATTGGAGTTGATTGTCCTCAATCGGCCGTGGACCCTTTACTTATATAAGGGGGGGTGGTCTTATCCCTTTCCAAGCCCAAAACGAACCGAATCGCGCTAGATCTGAAAATCCGAGTCGGTATCGAGACCCACCGGACCCTCCGGTCAGTCACCGGAACCTCCGGCGTCGGACCTCCGGTCACATACCGGAACTTCCGGAGAACCCGTCTCTGGACTCTGGAAAAGACGCCAATTTTGGTCGTCAACACCCACCGGAACCTCTGGTCGGTGACCGGAACCTCCGATCGCGTACCGGACCTTCCGGAGAACCCGTCTCTGGACTCTGGAAAAGACGCCAATTTTGGTCGTCAACACTCACCGGAACCTCCGACGTCGGACCCTCCGGTCGCGTACCGGACCTTCGGAGAACCCGTCTCTGCGGACTCTAGAAAAGATGCCAATTTTGATCGTCGACAAAAAGCTTATTAACTGTCCAGCAGAGTAGACATACAGAAGGCACGCTTAGCATCTCGATTCTCAACAATCTTATCCAGATTAATTTCCCGTCCGGTACAGGTACGAACGATTCGACAGGCCCGTGCGACCGTGTCGAGTCCTCAAGCCCCAAATTTCTTCACGGCCGCCGCCTTCATTCTTGACAGCGCCGCTGCTCTTTCGAACATCTGGACCGAGTTGACCTCCAAGTCATCATCAACATCCTCCACCGATCGACCGGTCGCCATCAGCGCGCGAGCGAACGCGTCAACCAAGCCAGCCGCAGGTGCGGCATGGACCAAGCCGAAGTCGAGCCAGCGAGCGAGACCCGTTCTACCCGGTGGTTGCGGTGTCTCACCGGTGCACCATTAATGCGGCACTGCGGCCCCGGCTGCGTCCATTGGCCGCTCCTGCTTCGTCGCGAGTTCTTCTTCTTCTTCCAGGCGTGTGGATGATGGGTCGGAGGGACATTCTCATTGGCCACACGGCAGACCCTGCATTGACCTTTCGTCACCTGGGCCACACTGCCACTGGGATTCTCCCGACTCACAGTGGCCCAGTCCAGATATTTCAGCTCGAGTACATCTCATTGGACCTTGGAGCATGGGTGATCGATTATTCTAGTCCACCAGCAGTTGTTCGACCACGACGTCAACTTTTTCTTTTTTTCGAACGAGCACCACACGAAATCTAGGACCAGTCTAATGAATCAGTTAATATGACTAGCAACGTACGAGTGTCTTGTTCTTTACCAGTCTAATGAATCAGTTAATATGACTAGCACGCACGAGTGTCTTGTCTTGTTCTTTCTTTCTTTGTTAGGGAACGAGTACCTTGTTCTTGTTAAAGGAGATGAGAGTATACTGACACAACATTTTTTTCGTAAAACACAAAAGAGAACTTTTTTTTAGCGATGTTGTAATAGAAAGTGAGGAAGCGAGACAAATTGTTCAAGTGTTAAAGTATATTCTTCATTGATGTAGGAAATACATATTTATATTACACATCGTAATAATTGCGTTCCTTTATAAGAAACTTAAGGGAGAAGTAAAGTGGAACGAGCATGAACCAGGTTATGACTTTTATCATCTAATTGATTCTCAACGAGCGAAACAAAAAAAGACCTGTACACAAAACCGTTTGGTTCAACTGGAGGCCCGCTGCCCATTCCTACCCAAGGCCCAGCTTGCCCACAAAGGACCTTTGCGTAAGGTCAACGTGCGGCGCCGCAGTTTCACACCGGACGACCACCCGTGCCCCGTCCGATGCGGGACCCACGTGCCCCAGGAATCCGAGGCCGAAGGGATCATTCCAGCAGTCCCAAACTCGAACCACTGCCCGCACCCGGTCTACATGGATCGTGCCACGCTCGGGTCAGCTCTTTCGTGTTCTAGCTCACCAGCACCGCAACCACGCCGTGGGCGCCGGGGTAAGGGATATCGCGGCGGCGCCGAAAATGCGGACCCCGCCGTATTTGGACGCTCATCACTACCCGTACACCTGGCACGCCCAACAGCCCACGCAACGCAGTGGAATCCAATGCGACGAAGACCTAGATCTTACAACAAGGACCTTACCAATACCGTATGCCTAGCATGTAAACCCCTCCGTCTTGTGGTCCATGAAGGACCGATCCGTGATATCCTGAAGCGCAGGCGTACGAACGAAAGATGTTTAAATGTCAACAGTGCCTCGCGTTTTCCCGCCCCTCCGCCCGCGTTTTCCCGCTTCGTTCCGAACCCCGGATCAGACGGCGCGGGGTCAGCCACGTCAGCGATCCCTGGCCTGCTTGCGCAGCACGGAGCCGTCCAGTTCCGTCCTTTGGAAGCCGCCTACGGATCCTCCTGCCGCGGCCGCCTCTCCATTATAAGCTCCGGCCGCCGCCTCCTTTCCCTCCCATTCCCGCGTTTCAAAAATTAGGCAAGCAAATTTATTCTCCCCCTCGGAAAAATCTCCAATGGATACCAGCGTAGAGGCGGCGGCTGTAGTCGGCAGCGGGTACGGCTGCGGCGGTTGGGAGACGCCGAAGCGGGAGGAGTGCCGCATCCCGGCGACGCTGCCCTGCCCCGCGGCGCCGAGGAAGCCCGTGGCGGACTTCGGAAAGCGGCGCACACCGCCCAAGAACGGCTACTTCCAGCCGCCGGACATCGAGGCGCTTTTCGCGCTGGCGCCGCGCCGCCAGGCCTCCTCCTGCGCATGAACGATGCGGCGGCGGCGGGCGAGGTCCTCTGTTCTGAAGTAATTTTGAGAGCTGTAGATAGTTGGCCAGTTTCTCGTCAGTGGTACTCTAGCGTTTAGTAGCGGGTTTATGGAGGTTGCAGGTGGGTTTTAGGGGGTACTAGTAGGTAGTACGTAGGAAGGCGGTTGAGGAGCTTATAAGGATACTGTTTTGTATTGGTTCAAATCATGAAATCCAAATGTTTCGTGGCACTTCTTCAGTTCTTCTCTTGTTTATTGTCCGTGCTGCCTCTGCATCTTTGATGTGATTCGAGATGGAGTACTGCAAGCCTGCAAGAGTTGTTGCGGTGATTGCGGCTTGAAAAAGAAAGGACACTACACTCCCGGACACTGATGCAGGGTAGGAAGGTCGTGGTATGGAAGCAGTTCATTGCTTCACTTCCATTCGCGGCATCTGACTAGTTACCTCAGATAGTGACCCCCTGGATAGGTTGTAGCTTCAAGCTTTGGAAAGCCTCCCTTGTTTTGCCTCGTCACTACAGTAGTAGTAGCCTTCTGCTTCATTAGAACTGTTCCTCACAGCTGGTACATGAACTGTCGCTGTTTCATGTTTTACATCGATGCGCTCGAGGGGGAGGCTGTGTTCTTGAATCTGCCGCAGTTAATGTTTAGTGCGGGGAGAACCCCTACAGCGCGATGTGGGTTTCGCATTCGCCTGCCTCCTCGGCGTATTGCAATGCATGTGGCCGTGTGTGTGACTGGTGTCAGGGGAGGGTTGGCTTTCAAACCTCGCTCCCTTCTGTGGTCCTCAAGAGATCGCGGTGAAGAAGTGGCGCGACGCGGGCGGGACGGCTTCCAGATGCCGTGAACGACGAGCCCCGGGCCGACAGGATAACACTTGCTCGTCGGGTGGGGCGTCTGTTCTGTTTGGTAATGGTGCGGGCATGTGTTGTGTTTCGAGGGCGCCGGCCGGTCGCCGGCCCCCGCGCCCCAGCTCGTGGTCGTGGCGCGCGGAGCCTAGGACCAACAAGGGAGCGAAAGAGCACTACTAGTACTTCGAATGTGCGGTGACGACGGTCGTCAAGCGACTACATCTGCTAGTGAGGTTTTAGGTTCATTGCAGTTACGGTTTACACTCAAAAGTCTAAGTAAAAAGCACAGTTTCATTTATTTTTCCTCGACTATATTGTTGTACTCCTAGATTGATATCCGTTACGCATATCTGGGATAGGTAGCCGGTGATTTTCCGAGCTCCCCTTTCCTCAACGACCAACAGGCGCGACGTGTAAAAAATGTCACAGTAGGCTTCTACGTGGGAAGGAGCCAGACAGCAACGCCACAGCGGCCAAATATCCATTGAGCTTTGAATGTACTACTACTACTAAATAAGCACTGATTTGTCCTGCGATCTTACTTGCTAGTAGAATTTAAAATTGAACTGCAGGTAGAGTTCGTTCGTTGCAGCTACTGCCTGCATGATGAAAGGAATGGGAGAAGAAGTGCAGCGTAAGGGGTGGGCACCCAACCACTCCGTAGCGGCTGCCCGCAGGCGCCAAACAGAAATCCGTCGTGGCATCACATCTCTTCTTCAGAGTATTGTTTCTTTTGTCCCGTCGCAACCAACGCTGTGCATGTGTGTCGTGCTAATCTAGGAACCACCCCTGTTGTAGCAAACAAGCAGCAACGTGGATAGTTCCGTAACAGGCAACGGCAAAAAGGCGGCTAGAATGGTGTGTCTGGTCTGGTGGCGGTTCAGCAGATTAGATAAAATGGACTGTGCAAATCTGGCGACACAGAACAATCAGAGGCCACTCGCAGTTTCTTTAGGATTGAAAGTGTGGTTTGCTTGCGTTTCAGACAAGATAATACTAGAAGCATAACCAAACGCTGACTGACGTGTTCCTGCGTCTGGGGTGACTTTTGGATCCTCGTGCCGTCGTCATCTTGACACTGCTCTCCTTCGTCCTAGACTGGTAAAAAAAAAATTAAAGAAGGAAATTCTTTGATTTCGACCCCTCTTTTTTTTTTTTTGCCAAAAGTACCGCATTTTCCTATAACTAGCCTAGGACGACATAGTTGCCCCCTGTGCTATGCCTATGCACATGAAAGCATAATCAGCATCGGGGAATCGTAATCCAACTCGTGTAAATGCTGGTCTTTCCAGTCAGGGGAAAAACCTTCATGCAGATATAAAATCAAGGACATTTGCTTGCAGGCCTCAAAATATTACTACTACTGGCGTAGTATAATACTAGTCAGATGCTATTACTGTCACATGCTTACTATTACGGGAATCTTTTTTATCATTGACTGAAATGTTAGTCACCAAAGATAAATATAGAGCATAAAAGAACGAACATTTTTGTATATAACAATAAAAGATCCAACATGGCGGCGCCTATCTGGGGAGAAGCTCGCACAGATCGCTTAGCCAATCAGTTAGAGGATCGACCAAATGAAAACTAGTTTGTTAAAATAATAAACCAGCTAGGCGAATCCGGTAGGTCCACTTCAACCACCAGGCACAGCTCGAAGCAACGACGCTGCTGCTATTTTATTTCCTTTCAGACCGTGGTCACATAAAACCTTCAAAATCACCATAAAAAAGGGCAAAGGATTTGTTTGCAAAAAGAGATAGAGAAAGGGGCGGGCGCATTTGTAAGATTGACCCTGGAGGGCCGTGCCCGTGCATGGTTAGCTTCGAAGGTTCATAAAAAGGTTCATGCAGAAGGGTAAACCGTTGAAGTTTATTAGCCGAGATAAGAAAGCTGTCATGTGGAGTTTCCTGCAAGCAGATAGAAAAAGGTCACTTTAAGCTAGCATCCCGCATCCCACGTTCAAAATTCCAATCAAGTGGAATTGATATTTTACCTTCCTTAAGATAATGTCTTGTTCATGTCTTGTTTCTAAAATTAACGACTCCAACCAGCGCCACATATTTTGTTCCTTAAGTTGAAAGTGAGCTACATACTTCCTCCACTTTTTTAATTATTGATAATTATCAATGCAATTTTTTGGGGGGACAGTTTATGAATGCAAATTGGAACCACTGTAGCGGACATTAACTATTGAAAACCGCGATAGGGTACATATCAAGAATTTTAGCTGAACGAAGCTACAAAAAAAAAAGGTGAAGCTGTAATTAGAAATATGAGTTGCAGATCGAACTCTGCAATGATGTCGTCAACTTGTTTAATGTACAAAGATGATTTAGAAAGTGAAATCCCAGCAAAAAAATAAATAAAAATTAGAATCTGAGAAAACGAAGCCGCGTCATCGCAACAGCCATACAGGGCCGGGCCCGGTCGATCGGGGCTAAAGAAGAGGAGCAACAGGTGAGTGGCTCAATATGACGACGGTTTTCTATTTGCTTCTGCAGTTGCACCAACTCGGGCCAACCACCACCGCGCTGTGACCTCCTACCATGCACGCCACGAACCCGGCCGCGGCATCATGGCGCCTATATAGACCCGGCACTCAATTCGCCAGCAAAGTGCACCACTTCACTAGCTTGCTTCAAAGCGCAAACACAAAAGCAAGGCGGTGGAACTTGTCGCAGCGGCAGAATGGGTGCCCGGCCTCATCAGGGTCGTCTCCGGCGACATGCGGCGGCGGGCTCCTCCGCATGTCCCTTCGTGGTGCTCGCCGTGCTCCTCGCCTTGCCGGGCCTCGCCACCGCCGACACACACCACTACACGTTCAATGTACATGCAGTTCACATTTTACTTACATATATATGTAGGCAAATGGCGAACACGCCGTGCCATTTTGGTTTTCCTGCCATGCTCAGGTACCTTCTTCGTCGTTCCCTCCGCACAGGTGCAAATGACGAATGTTACACGGCTGTGCAAGACGAAGAGCGTCCCGACGGTGAACGGAATGTTCCCGGGGCCGAAGCTGGTCGTCAGGGACGGTGACAGCCTCATCATCAAGGTCCACAACCATATCAACTACAACCTCACGTTCCACTGGTACGTAACTTGCATAATCGATCTTTCCATTTCGATGCACATTTTTCTCGTTTCTTCTTCCCTGCAACCGTCACGACGAGAGCGAGGCACAACACATCGATTCGTCATGCGCATGATGCAGGCACGGCCTGGAGCAGACGCGGAACGGCTGGGCAGACGGGCCGGCGTACATCACGCAGTGCCCGATCCAGGGCGGGCAGAGCTACGTGTACAACTTCACCATCTCCGGGCAGACCGGCACGCTGTGGTGGCACGCGCACTTCTCCTGGCTCCGCGTCCACCTGTACGGTCCGTTCGTCGTCCTCCCCAAGCGCGGCGAGGGATACCCGTTCCCGCGCCCCTACAAGGAGTTGCCACCCATCTTGTTCGGTAAGAAGTGCCACGTTTTATCTTAATTAATGAATGGATGAATGGAGTTTTTGATCACCATGCGTGCTTGTGTGGATTGACGACAGGCGAGTGGTTCAACGCGGACACGGAGGCGGTGATCAACCAGGCCCTGCAGACTGGCGGTGGCCCAAATGTCTCCGATGCATACACTTTCAATGGGCTTCCAGGCCCAACTTATAACTGTTCCTTGAAAGGTAAGGTCTCGACTTCGGGACTTCGACTGGCCTAAAAAAAATGAAAAAAGGGAAATGGTTCAACTAATTCTTCTTCCTTCACGTGGCAGACACGTTCAAGCTGAAGGTGAAGCCCGGTAGGACGTACCTGCTCCGGCTGATCAACTCGGCGCTCAACGACGACCTCTTCTTCGGGATCGCGAACCACTCGCTGACCGTCGTGGAGGCGGACGCCAACTACGTCAAGCCCTTCACCGTGAAGACGGTGGTCATCTCGCCGGGGCAGACGATGAACGTTCTCCTCAGGACGGCACCCAACCCAGGGTCGCCGGCCTACGCCATGGCCATATCGCCCTACACCAACACCCAGGGCACGTTCGACAACACCACGGCCGCGGCCGTGCTCGAGTACGCCCCGACGCGGGCCAACGCCGTGAGCAACCTCCCGCTGCCGGCACTGCCGCGGTACAACGACACGGGCGCGGTGGCCAACTTTACGAGCAACTTCCGCAGCCTCGCGAGCCCGAAGTACCCAGCGCGCGTGCCGCAGGCGGTGGACCGGCACATGATGTTCACCGTGGGGCTAGGCACCGACCCGTGCCCGTCCAACCAGACGTGCCAGGGCCCCAACGGCACCAAGTTCGCCGCGTCCATGAACAACAACTCCTTCACCCGCCCCCGGACCACCTCGCTGCTCGAGGCGCACTACCGGCGGCGCTACGCCGGCGTGCTGCTGGCCAACTTCCCCACCACGCCGCCGCACCCGTTCAACTACACGGGGACGCCGCCCAACAACACGTTCGTGACGCACGGCACCAGGGTCGTGCCGCTCAGCTTCAACGCGTCGGTGGAGGTCGTGCTGCAGGGCACCAGCATCCTGGGCCCCGAGAGCCACCCGATCCACTTGCACGGATACAACTTCTTCGTCGTCGGGCAGGGGTTCGGCAACTTCGACCCGGTCAACGACCCGCCCAACTATAACCTCGTCGACCCCGTCGAGCGGAACACCATCAGCGTGCCCACCGCCGGATGGGTGGCGTTCCGTTTCTTCGCTGACAACCCCGGTGCGTACTAATCTTATTTCATTTATTTAGTATACGCACGACCACACTTGGTTTGACTAATTAAGATTGACCGTTATTTGCTCCATGCCGCTGCAGGGGTGTGGCTAATGCACTGTCACTTGGACGTGCACTTGAGCTGGGGCCTGTCCATGGCGTGGCTGGTCAACGACGGCCCGCTGCCGAACCAGAAGATGCTCCCCCCGCCGCCCGATCTGCCCAAATGCTGATCACTGATCTCGCGAAACGCTATCAGTTTTTGGCGCATGCCGCAATATTTTGCTGTGTTTTATTTCGTTTGGACTATTTAATCGGTGTGCCGATTTTGTGGCAAGCGCTTGGGATTTCCGCCGTCCTCTGCTGAATCCCTCTTTTGAATTTGAATCGGAATAAGATGTAACTTGATTGGTTGTGCTGTTCATCCTTTTTTTTTTCCTTGTCCATTTCAATTGGTGTGTGTACACTGTGCAATGCAACGGTGTCAATATGTGACCATTACCAGTAATGACTTATATTACATTCCAAATAATTTTTCTATAGCCTTTTTTCTGCTTATTGTACACTACTGAATCTTGCTGCACAGTCGTTTTGGGTATGTTATTACTATAGATTGGAGTATTCTATTGGTCACCCTACCCCAATGGAACTAACTGAATAAATGGTGTACATATACATCAGACACGCATCTGTCTCAGACAGCAAAGTTGCTTACTTTTCGCTATTAGTAGGGGACCATATAAACTAAACACTCACTTTGTCTCGTTGCGCATATATAGCTATATACAAAAGCTACTGAACAAGTATATAAATCGTAGCCCCTAATTAAGTTTGTAGGATACTTTGGCGGACAAAACGTAATTAACAGGCCTTGCCGCTGATAGCCTAGAACGAGCACTAGCAGCACAAGATCAACAGAGGAATCACATGCTCACCAACGAGAATCAAAGCGGCGGTCTGCCTCCTAATGTTGGCATCGTCTTGCTCACCTCAAAATCTGTCTACCAACCTATGGAATCGACAAACAACTGCCTCCACAAAAATGGCAAAAGTCTATGAAACTTTTAATTGCTGTGTGTGTGTGTGTGTGTATACGAGGCGTGGTTTAGTCTAAGACAGTGAAGGCCGCATCCGCATGCAGGCCCTCCTAATACTACTGTAGTTAGATAGACCTGAACGACGATGGTATAGACACACTTGAGCGCCAAGGTAATTATAGGCAAATCCACTGCGCTTACAAGCGTGATCGAGTAAAAGCTGCGATTCGATCGAACGGTCTTACCTAAGTATTGGAGCACATCAGTCTCCCTCTTGACTTGTATTCTACGGGATCATATCCATGCTATTGTTGTCTGGTCGATCAGACTTCACCGACGCATGGAAGCAACCAACAATTTGGCAGACAAATATTTGTTGCTGCCCGTCGCCTTTCGCTAATATTCTAAGGCACCACACCATGGCTTGGCGTGATCAGGCACGTGTATAACTGTTAGGTTTTGTCTGTCATGATACAGGATGATTTCTCTTCGTTTACTACATATACACAAGTGCAGTTATCTTTTTTTTAGATGAAAGTGCAATTATCTTTTAAGCACAACTTTAACATTTTCATGTTCACATAAAAACGAAACATAGGAACTCGTCGTCCCATTTTATGTGTCATTGTGTTATAATATTTAAAGTTTATCCCATTCTAATTTTCTACTAATACAGATTTCTCTGTCCTGCTCGGTGTATATACATCCCATCTTTTCCACCTCTCACAAATTAATTCAGTGACAGAATGCAAATGCACGTAAGCATCTTGAATATTAGTACAGATGTATACGTACATGCCCTATCGGAAAATAAAAGTTGTACTTATACGTATAGAGTTCATGCCATCATCCTTCACACCTCTCTCTCTCTCTCTCTGTTGTGACCCGGACATGGTTTACAGGTCGCACAGGATAAACCACTGTGTCATCATGCCCGGTCTTTTCGCGTCCACGTACGTACCCACAGGATGGGCCGCATCCTGGTATTTTCCATTTCGGAGGCCTGGTGGTTTCGGGACGCGACGCGAGGGACAAGATAGATATAGGCGTGACGCACCGCACAGTACGCCCGTACGGTTGGGAGCAGCCGGTCAGGCGCGTCAGAGAGAGACACGAGCCACACCTCTCGCTCCATCCTAAAATGCCGCTGCGCCAAACACGTCAGGTGTCTGGAGGCCACCATCACCCTTCTCTCGTTCAGCGGCGATTGAAAGGGGAAAAGAAAGGTGCACGATCTCGTTTTCGACGGCTACATACCCCGGCCGGCCGGCGGCTGGCGCAGCATGAGAATCGGCCGGCCAACAAGTCCTCGAATTCAGCTTGCTTCCCGCTCCCTCTGAAGAAGAAAACATATAGTCTCCACGACGGTTCTTCGTTCGTGTTCCATCGTATATGACCGGTGCGCGTACTCATCATTGGCACTACTGTACATGGCATCCTCTGAAGCAGAAGGAGCAGGTCTGAACCTGTAGGGGCCGCCATCACATGGCAGACAATGGCTGCGCTATGCGGCTCGATCGATCTCTTCTCTACCCGTAGCTTACTAGCGTACCGCACACGGCCTTTTCAGACGGACAGAACCCAGGACGAACGAACCCAGAACCAGAAGAGTTGGCGTCGTCCGCGAAGCCGAGCGCGCGCGTGCATCAGAATTCAGAAGCAGTGAAGTACGGCACGCTGTTGTTTTTGACCGGGGCTTGAACGCGCCTACCACGCCACAGGGACGGACGTGAACGTGAGGGCCCCGCCGCGGGCCGCGCTGTGGCCATGGTGGCCGACCGCCCGTCCATCGCCACCTTCCCGAGGCGGAGGACGAGGAGGAGAGCAGAGGACTGCGCCTGCTGTATCCGCCTGTAATCCTGTAGCCGAGCCGAGCGCGCGCGGACGGGCGGCAGCGGGAGCCCCCCGCCCAACGGCACGGCGCCGGTCCACCACCGCGGCAGTCTGCTGCGTCGCTGCCGTGCCAGCTCGGTTCGCGGGCTACAGTGCAGTAAAGCTGACGCTGCTGACTACCACCATCACCATGCATCACTTCAACAGCGCGGCCCATCCATGATCCATCTCTCTCTCTCTCTCTCTCTCTCTCTCTCCCGAACCCCACCTATCTTTCGCGCCCCCACGTACGGCCAGTCACGAAGGGAGATGTGCGAGTTCTTCAGCTCGTCGCCACGGTGAAGGAAGCGATCGGCCGGGGCGGCGAACACAGCAGCGACGACGACGGACGGTTACTACATGGCTTTAACCATTTCTAGCGAAAGTGTTCGGGCTCCTTGACCTTTTGACCTCATGCACGGCACGGGGCTCTGCAGTTGTCTGCACTGCCCGTGCGTCTCCGTGTGCATATGCGCGCCTTGAAGATGTCTGCTACGTGCGCTTAAATAGACGATGTTCGCTTCAATTCCGTGGTCAAAATTTCTGTTCATCTTCTGCCATTCAACACTATGACTTCATTGGATGCTTGTTTCTAAGTACTTCTGTACGAAATGCTGGAACTTCGAAGTAACCCCTTGCTCTAATTTTATGCATGCCTTTGTCATTTCTCCAACAGTTTACTGCAGCGTCCAAGTACTCCTTCCATCCCAAGCAGAAGAACTTTTTTTAGAAAAAAAGAAGAGAGAGAAAAGATGAGCTTGAGAAAATTTTGTCCCCACTGCTGACACGCTTTTGATCTTGCACGTAGCGAGAATAAAATAACAAGCGTACGCGTACGTATGCAGCAGAAAGAAAATTGTAAACAAGCGTGAGCTTCGAACAGCAAAAACCCTGCATACTCCGTTTTTAAAAACATCAAGTGGGTCCTTTCTGCGGACGTTATATGGCCCTACAGCCGAGCTCCACTATATAACACCAGGTTTGTGCTTCATTCCCGAAAGAGGAACGGAGGGAGGAGCTTCTCAAACAAATCTCAGCTCTGCTGAGTCACCTTACTCTGCTCCGCTACCTGATTTACTCGCTCACTCACTCGGCGCTCAAGTCTCAGCTTCTCAAATCCTTCCTCCTCGCTCTGCCCTCCCTAGGCGAGAAGAGAGAGCTCAAAGTCGTCGGCCGGATCGGACGACAGCCAGGGTCGTCCATGGAGGACTTCGTCGCGGCGGAGGAGAAGTCGTGCAGGCTGTTCAGGAAGAGGAGCGGCAGCAGCAAGGGCGTCGCCAGCAACGACAGCCGCAAGAGCAGGTCCTTCTCCGGACGGTGCGCGCGGCTCGTCAAGGAGCAGCGCGCGCGGTTCTACATCATGCGCCGCTGCGTCACCATGCTCGTGTGCTGGCGCGAGTACGCATGATGACGCAGAAGCAGGCATGGAGGAACTGGCCACGGTGCAGAAGCTGGATCGGATCGCCTCCTTCGGAAACTAAGAAGTACGAACCCTGTAAAAAGAAGTTTGTCTTTCTATTGCCTCCTTTCCGATCCCCCTTGTAGTGTTAATTTCTTCTTTTGCTTCGGAGAGACCAGAGCAGAGGGCTATATGCACACGTGCAGGCTGGACGATCCATCGCTGCGCTGCGCATTTTGTTGCGTACTTCATGTAATGTGAGCATCTAATATACAGTAGTACTGCTACTAGCTAGAGGAACTCGACTCGATTAATCAAATGGCAGGAGCTCATGGCTTCCTGCCGGTGCTACCTTGCCTTCTTCTCGACCAGTCGATGCTCTTCCTCCTGGATGCCTCATCGGAGTTCGAAGAGTCACTACTTTGGACTGTTGCTCCGCTCTTTGTTTACATTTTCTTTCTGTAGTCCGTTATTATGTGCCGAAAAGCTAGCACCCTGATTTTTATACTACCACTAATAAATTACAGGGAAAAAAAGGGTGTGCGATCATCATTTTGCTGCTGAATCAACAATGTACTATAGTCTGCATGACCTGTACTACTCCTGTCCTGTAGGGTTTAATTTTACCAGTAACATTTCAGTTACTGTAGTGTCTCAGTAGAAGTAATTTGCAGGAGCAACTGAAGTGAAGCGGGGGTAAGTAACTGGTAGTATTAGGAAAGATCTAGGAAACCATTCCGGTTGCGGACTCCCGAGGCCGGCCGGCCCGGGTGTGCTGACGTATCGCATGATTTACTCCATAAAGGACGCCTCCGTATCTGAGCGCCCCTTTGGATTGCTACGCAATCGCGAGTAAAAATCCCTTCGCTCACTTGGACCAATTGGGAGCGCCGTGTGTACTTGCTGCCTGCTTCCCCGGCAGTCCCGGACCAGAGTCGCCAGTCGCGTTTCAGCCAGCGGTGTTAACAGCATCGACCTGCTCAGAAATGCCATTACAGTAGTAACGGACGGTAAAACGCAGGAAGCAAGATTACTGCTGGACCAAACGTGCATTCCTGTCGTATTGTCCTCCTGCCCATCCTCCTCGCCGTCGCCGGAAGAGCGCATGCTGCTCCTGCCTCTCTTACGTAGGAGTGGCTGCTGCATTTCACGCCCATCATCTATGCCGAAGATGCCAGGGGACCCCATGCTTGCTCGCCGCTGCTATGCCATGCTACGAAACCGCGGTTGCGTTGCAGGCAGGAAGCAGGATCAGCAGCACCGGTGGCGGTGGTCCTAGGATCCTATCGAGTCCGCCTCTCGTTCCCTCTAGTCCTTGCAGCATGCAGGGGCAGCCGGGTGTAAGCCAACAGAGGATGGATGCACGACACAGGAGCAGGACCCCCCACCTCGCGCACTGTCTCTCGATACAAAGCCCGCATGTAGCAGAGAGCCCGCCCGCCCGCCCGCGTAGGCGCATACGGCTTCTGCGTTCTGCCCGCCTCTGGATCTGGAGAAGTCTGTAGCGCAAAGCCAGCCCATTTGCACAGCCCTCCATCCCTATCCAAAATGTACTATTCGGGTGCAAGTGTGTTCAAAAGGACTCGTGAACATCCCCATGCATTCATATCTTTTGACACCATATATGAAACCGTTTTTTTTTTGAACATCTATTTTCGTTTCTTTTTAAAAGAAAACTGATTTTATTTTTATTTTTATTTAGATCATCCATACCATGCTCTTCCATGTTTACGGGGAAAAAGATACTACCTCTGTTTTAAAATATAATCTTCACAAAAAAAATATAATAATTAGAACAACAATTCTAGTTTAAAGATAGATTATTATTATCATAACGACTATATTTTAAAAAGTAAGAAGAATTTATTTAGAAAATACACACTCCTTAAAATTGAAGGTCATTCACTCAGCATGATAGCCTTTATATCTACGTCGGTCAACTACAATCCATAAAACATTTAGTCTATACTAAGTAGTAAAGATATAATCCTAAAAAAGAGATAAACAACAACTCTTTTGTGAAAAAAAAGAGAAACAAACAAGGAACAGTTTGTAGCCGCTCCATCAGGTTGAGTGAAAGGACCCTTAGTTTTCAGCTGTTTGAAAATTAAAATTCATGTAAAAAGATAAAAAAGAATGTGTCCCAGAACTATTTTTTTAAAAAAAAAACTATTTAAATAAAAGACTGAAAGGGTCAGAACTCAGAAGAATCTAAACGTCACACTCCACACAATGCGGGTTTAACTTTACACCTGGCTATGCACCTCATCAACTCAAAACGTATGCCAACTTGACACGAAATACTGCTAGCTGAGCCGAGAGCCTAACGAAGAGAACGGAAATCCTCGGCCCGCCTTCAGGTGTTGCTTGGATTGTGCGCGTCTAGAAACGAAGGATATGATGACAGATGCTTGCTGCCGCCTAGTCTCGTCTCATCGACCTTTTCTCCGGCCGAGCAGCTCGCCGCTGACCAGCCAGCAGGAAGCAGCAGAACTGCAGAAGCACTGGTCGATCACGGAAGAAAAATCAAGGTAATCGCTTCACCCGAGCGACGCTGCATCATGTTGTTGCTGAAGTTCTGAGTTGGCTTGTCCGATTTTCCCCTTTCTTTCCCGTTGTTTTGATATGCCTGTGTCGGTTGTATATATTATACTGTGAAGCAAACCGGAGAAATAAAACTGAATAAACTCTGTATATGTGGACGAAATACTTTACTGTTCGATCAGTTTTCAGTTTGCTCTATTTCAGGCACAAGACTAAACATGGCTGACACCATAGATTTAACTGGGGATGGAGGTGTTCGTAAGACAGTTATCAGGAAAGCAAAGGCTGATGCTGCTTCACCTTCAGATAGCCTTCCCCTTGTTGACGGTATCGCTCAGTAGTATCTTGCTCCAATCAACCATTACTATCTGTAGTTTCTTGTATTCATCAGTAACAGCTTTCTGTGCAACCTGAGCCAACAAGTTCTGTCTGAAACATAATACTAGTGCAGTTGTCTGATAGAAAACTGAACCGCTACCGGATCGACAGTTTTAAAATGAGTACTGCAGTTTTACGATTAGCTGCGCTGCAAAGCTTAACACAATTATTTTTGTGTGCAGTTCACTATGAAGGCACGCTTGCTGAGAATGGTGAGGTTTTCGACACTACTCACGAGGACAACACTGTTTTCTCATTTGAAATTGGAGAGGGGACTGTCATTAAGGCATGGGATATAGCCGTCAGAACTATGAAGGTAAATAAAAAAAATCTGATCACGTGTCTCTAATGAAGTACTATGACCATTACTGTAAGTATTTTTCTGATGCTAAATGTATCGAGCTGTTGAAGGTTGGGGAGGTCGCAAAAATAATATGTGCGCCGGAATATGCATACGGAGCTGCAGGTTCACCGCCAGAGATACCACCTGAGTATGCTTTCAGTTTATTTTAACTTGGGTAGTACTAAAGCTCCAAGTTTCTGAGAATTAGAAGTCCAAACTGTAAATTAATGTAACAGAAGCACCTTGTTTCTAGCAGTGCAACTCTCGTTTTTGAGGTGGAGTTAGTGGCATGCAAGCCGAGGAAAGGTTCCAGCCTTGAGGATGTATCTGAGGAGAAAGCTAGGCTAGAGTAAGATATCAACTTTGTCAAACTTTAGTTTCAACTAGTAAAACTGAGCATCATATGCACCTTCAGTTTGCAGTGCGCTAATGTTATTATGATAACCTGATAGTAAGACACTTTGATGATTCAAGCTAGAGTGGAAAACAAATATTCACAGTGAAGGTTTTGTCCAGGGAATTGAAGAAGCAGAGGGAGGAAGCTGCAGCAGCCAAAGAGGAAAGTAAGAAGAAAAGGGAAGAAGCAAAAGCAGCCGCAGCCGCCCGTGTGCACGCAAAATTAGAGGCGAAGAAGGGCAAGGGCAAGAAGGCTAAGTAGCCCCCCTATTATACCGTTACAAGCTTAGCATGTGGAGAATAATGAGTATGAAGCCTTGAAATGAAGCATCCTCCCTGCACATTTAAATGTCAGAAACGCAGAGACGCTACCATGAGTTTGATAAACGTCTCGAAACACCTCCTCTGCTGCCTTGTAATTTTCAATGAATAATTGATTGGATTTTGAACTGTTGGAGTCTCTGAATTGTCTCCGTCCAATTTGAAGCATCTCCATTCCCCTATATCGATCAAAAGGCACATACTGCAGGTCAGCTGAAGAACTGCTTTAGGGTCTGCGTGGAGTACTTGTCGCTCCCAATGAGAATGCATCGTTCGTTGTGCTAAACTTACAGCTCACTGCTCTTGCTATGTGCCTTCTCGTTGTAGTATTGTTAATTGACGACACAAAGCGCTCGTCTGCAACGCTCGATGCATCTTTTTGCTGGTTTTCTACTCGGACAGGGGTGAAGTGGCAGAAAGGAGAATCATGGTGTGTCTGCATCTTTAATCATACGCCACTAATACTGCTATTAGTAGTTTATAAGAACCTTCGTTTCTTGTATAGTACGTAGTAGTAGTACTAGTACTAAACAAGAGTACTAGTAGCACTCAGTCTCTTTTGTCATCTGGTGTCGACAACGGAGGACAGACACGTCCCTCCTGAACATTCCCTTGTGCCTCGTCCACTGCTCTGTTGTTTCCCCCCGGACCAAAAGCGTTCCAGAAACTCTGAGGCACAGGCCGAGGCGGCATTGTCACGTGTTTGGACTGGCAGTGTGACGTTTGTTGGTCTGTTCACTATCGCTCCGAGGGCCAGGTTTCATGTTCGCGTTTAGCGGACTGTAGATCGTCTGGTTCAATGCACTGGTTGTAAAACACAGCAAATTTTAGGCCCCGTTTGGAGTCAAAATCCGAATGGCATATAACTGGATTTTTTTGGATTTTTAGAATCCAGATTCTAGGATTATAAAGATCTCAACCGTTTGAAACTGTGAGATTTTTACAACAGATAATGTTATCTGAAAAATGTTTTCCAAAAATACGCTGAACCTTGGTGTGATGAAGAGGATAAGAGAGGGCTAGAATTGTGTTTTGGAAGGTCAGTCCGGCAACTATCCTAAAATAGCTGGGCCTCTGCTGGATTGTTGGATACTAAGATTGGGGGACTGGGATTCTTCTTCCCTGTTCCAGAAACCACCCCGTTTGGCATTCAATCAGATTTTTTTTATCCCCTGCTCCCAAAATCTCAGTGATTCAGCGGATGCTCCAACGCTGCATCAGAAATTCAGAGCTTTTAGTTTTCAATCGTCGATCATGCATAGATGTCGAGATTTTAGTTGTTACTTGTACATGGAAAATCCTACAACTCAGTCAATTAAACAAAGAGAAACACATCATACAGCATACCCGGGCGAGATTAACAACACACTACAGCGAACTGTATGTACACGGCACACGCGCACCACTGCACTGGCTCGTGGTGGTGCTGAACAAACAACTCCAAACCCCCTGTGGTTAATGTTAAAGCGCGAGGCCTAGTCGCTCACTGGCGACGTCGCACTTGACGGACGCGAGCCCGACACGGCCGCGCTCCAGATCATACTCGACCCACACGTTCATCTGGTGGTGGTGCCCGATGACGTACGCCGTGAGGGGCACCATGTCGGCGTTCCCGAACGTGAGGCACCACACGGCGTCCGCTCCGCGCCGCTCGCCGGGGACATCGTACAGCAGCCTGTCCCCGGACACCGCCATCTCCGCGCCCTTGAACAGCAGCGTCACGGCTGGTAGCCGCGCCGACGGAGGCGCACGCCCCGCGGGCACGCGGAAGCAGGTGTCGAACGCCTCCTGGAACGCGAAGTTTGAGTCGTTGAGTGGCGGCAGGACGGGCCGGGCCTGCTTTAGGAACTCCGCTTTCAGGGCGGAGTAGGCGGCCCCGAGGAGGAACGTGAACTGCGTGCCCGAGTCCACCATGGTCTGCCCCGCGCCGGTGTGGTCCGGCGCGAGCACGGACGCCGGGATGGGTAAGTGCGTGCCCCCGACGCGGATGCCGAGGAGCTGGACGGAGTACGCCACGCGGTCGAAGTAGGGGAGCGGGAGGGATGGCTGGTACAGCGGCGTGTAGTTGAGCCGCGGCAGGAACCGCGGGAGGTCGCTGTCTCTGTGGCCGAGCAGCAGCACGCCGGCGTCGTCGCGGTCGGAGATGCAGTACGCGAAGCGCCGCGTGCTGGCCTGCGACACGAAGGACAGAGCGCCGCGGTTCATGCCCAGCAGCCCCGCCGTCGGGACGGCGTCGGGCGAGGAGTCGTACGCGGCAGCCATGCACCCGAACGCCGACCGCAGCGCGTCGCCGCTGCCGACGCGGAACACGTCGGTGGCGAGCGCGCCGTCGGAGGAGGACCCGTCCGCGTACGACAGCGACACGCGGCACCGCCGCGACGCCGCGTCGCAGGACGGCGGCGCCGGGAGGTCCCTGGAGCTGCACTGCGCGGAGCCGCACGGCACGGGCGCGAAGCTCGCCGACGCCCGAGGCCGGAATGACGCGGCCCTGGCAGTGGCAGCTGCGGGCGCGCCGCTTCCGTGGTGGCCCTGCGCGGGCAGGGCGCAGAGGAGCCAGGAGAGCTCGCTGCCGGTGTCGAGCACCATGGTCACGTTCTGCGGTGGCGTGCCGACGGCCAGCGAGACGGTCAGCGTCACGTTGTGGTGGAACCGCAGCTTGCTCGGCGGCCGCGGCAGCGTCCCCGCCGGCACCTGCGGCGCCCGCCGCAACGGGAACACGCGGGGCTTTGCGGGGGCCGGCGGTTTCGCAGCCCCAACCGCCGCCGCGGCCGAGGAGGACCACAGCGCGGCAAGCGAGAGGATGAGGAGGAGGCAAGCAAGCAGCGGCGGCATGGTGGGTGATTGCGACGTACGGGCAGGGTCCTACGCGCTCATGTGATTTCGAGTGTGTACGTGGTGTGACGCGTTCTGTGGTGTTGGATTCGGGAGTGGGGTTTCGGCGTGGTGGGTGAGAGCTGAGAGGATGGATTTTATTGGGGGTGCCGCGCGCGCGACGCGAAGCGGGAGGGACCGAGGGAGCGTGCACTGCAGTGCAGGGTAGTGGAGCGAGAGTGAGTGGAGGACGCAGAGCAGAGTGATGGGCGGCGAGAGGACGAGACGCGTCGGCGTCGCTGTCGCAGGGAAGAAGCTGCCGGACTCTTTTTTGCCTGTCGTCTTGTTATAGCTTCGGAACCAGGGACGAGCGCCAGCTGGCCTAGTCACGGATATTTCCAGTAACAGTGCGATCTCACTGTACATGGTACACATGCATTTTTTTTCACGGTGGTTAAGTCCGCCAGGCTGGACAACGTAGACGTGTTCTTACGCTGTACAGCTCCGCGTTTTCGGCTTTGTTTTGAATTTGGAGTGGCGTGTCCGTCCTCTTTCTGCCACCTGTGCTGTGGATGGAGTAAAGCTTCGGGAGCAGTAGTACACAAAATTGCGCTTGAGAGATGCACCGGCCCTCCGTTTAAAACGACAATTTGGAGTCGCTGATGGTGATCTTTCCCCCGTGCCGGACCTTTGGACTAATTTCGGCGGAAAAGATGCATCTTTTACAGAGACAATTGGCACCAACTACGTCAGTTTAATTACTACTAGTAGGAAATCCCATCCCAAACCCAATCAAGTTGTCCTGTCGTGTGCGGATCGAATTAACGCTCTCATCTACCGCCGGGAGCCCGGGACTCGGCGAGGATGCGATGCCTGCCGTCCGTTCAGAGCAGGGGAGGCAGCGCATTGAAGCTACGTTAAGTGAACCAAGTACCGCGGGGGCCTTTCCTCGCCGGTCGGTCGGGGGCAGAGCAAAGTAGTAAAGCGGCTAAGCGCATTCGCTCGGTGGTCGTCAGCGCGACGCGGTTTGGCTCTTGTTCGTCACCGGCCAGCCCGTGGGGCGCGGGGCCGGCCTTTTTACTGCTTCCAACAAACTCGTCCTCCGGCCGGGCCTCCATGCCCACGGCGTGCAGTGCATCAGGCGCGCGCGTCACCAGTAGTCCTGCTCGTGCGCCGTGCTAATTAAACCGGTGCACGCTGCTTTCTTAGCTGCACTGATGATGATGATAACGGTTGGCACGTGTCGAGTGGCTATTTATGCATCCTCCCTTGTGCAAATACTAATGCTCCTACTGGTACTAGTCGTAATTAGCACTTGCTCGCTCGACCATCAGGGCAAGTCTCAACCGATTTGCTCTTCTGTCTGTCCTGATACTGGTAGACTTTGATCGGCGTAAACAAAACCACACGGGGTCTCCCGCAATTCGGAGGGTTACAAGCACGAATGGCCTCGGTGAGAACGTTGTACTACAGTAATAGTAGCAGACGAAACCCCATGTCGTGGGGAACAGCACGGGAAGGTACTAGTACAAGGATCGAGCTCACTCGTGGCAGCACGTCGTCAGATGACCCCTGTTTTTCAGGGTCGGGCCTCCTCAGACATTTTCTTCAACATGGCAGTTTGGCAGCAGCTGGTAACTTGTTCACGATCGCCGAGGCGCTACCACGAGAAGTCGGGAACTGATCGTGAGAGCCGCCGGCGGGCACGGCGATCGAATCGGATCGATGGGAATCCTTCTGTACGCGCAACGTGCATGTGGGCTTCGGCCTTTGGTTATTCTGGTGTTTGGGCTTGGGCGCTTGGGCTTTGGACAGGAATATATGTACATGTCGAGCTGTGGCTCTGGGCGCTTTATTTTCCCTTTTTTTTTTCAGGGCTCTGCGCCGTCGCACGATTAATCAAGGTTCAAGGCCGGCCTTATTATGCATCCTCTAGATTCTGTGATCCTCTCTGAGACTCTGACCACGATGTTTACCAGACAATTCTTGCAATCCCTCAAAATTTTCGTCATCAGTATCCATACATCACAAGTCATTTCCCGTGCTGAACCAAAAAGAAGTCGAACAAAGATGTCACATGCATGCTGAGAGCTAGTATAATCTACTACCTTTTAAAAAAAAGGCTATTACAATCTGCAGAACTGTGGCGCGAACTATGTAACCTGCGTGTAACTCTAGCGGAGAACCGACACTTATGTGTCCGTCCAAACTCTTTAGCTATAGTGGCGCGCGAGCTTCAAGCGCGCGTCTCATCAAGAGACGAAAGCATTGCGACGAAACATCGCTCGTAACATCCTCTTAAACTCACGCGGCATGCGGGGCCGCTCGATGTTCCCGTCCGCGTCGAGGACCTTGACGCTGAACACGCGCCCGGCGACGCGGCGGCCGAGCCCGAGCCGCCCGCCGCTGAAGCGGCACAGTACGAGGCCGTCTTTGTCTCGGTCGGCGCCGCCGGCGACGACGACGCGCCTCCGGCAGAGCGGGCACGTGCGCTTGGCCTCGATCCACGGCGCGACGCACCCCGGGTGGTACGCGTGGCCGCACGGTGTGACATGCGCGCTCGCACCGGGTTCCAGCTCCTCCATGCACACGGCGCAGTCGCGCCCCGCGTCGTGGACCGTGACGGTGGGCAACAGGATCTCAGGCTCAGCGGCGGCGTGGGACCCGCGGCGAAGCACGGGGTCTGGGTGGCAGCAGCCGAGGAACGAGCGGGCGTCCAAGACGTCGACGACGGTCTCGAACGCTGTCACGGGGTGGAGGCACGGCGCGAAGCCTCTGTCGCCGCGGGGCTGGCTGTGGAGGCGGTCGCACTCGTAGCACCAGAGATGAGTCTCCATGCGCTGGTCTTCGGTGGTGGCCATCCACGACGCGACGACACGAGTTACGTACGTGATCTCTGATCTCTCGAGCGGCGATGAGTTGCGTTGCGTTGCGTAGCGAGCGAGGCCGCGGGTACGGACACGGGAGGGCGTAGTTATGGGTTCGCGGCAAGGATCGACTCGGATAAACGAGTGATTCGGAATCAGGATGAGCCAGTTACGGATGCGGGCTACATAAGTGTTACCGTAGGCCCAGGTGAGCTAATTTTCAGAGATTAGCCGAGTCCGAACAACAAAAATAGAAGTCACGTGTAACAAGTCCGGTTTCTGAAAGTTAGCAAACCATGTTGGGCTTATGAGTTAATAAACACATGTCATGAACTGGTGCTGGTGCGACGTGGCAGTGCTTGATTTGTCTTAGCTATCAAAATGTGGTTCAGAAAATTCGGCGACCGCTTGCCTTACTATAACGATGACAAAGTAGTTTAAGTTAGGCAAAGAAGTACGTCACACGGGTTACGTAACCCTTGTTGCCATCCTAGTATGGCCAAATTAAAGATGGATGCGTTCGCTCTCTGTTTTCGGATAAACTTGGGGCTGACCTTTCCCTGCTGAGCCAGCACCTTAAACTCAAGTTGAATGAAATGAAAGCAACCGCTTTTGATTATTTTTTGGCCAATTTATGAAGAGCTGGCGCCGGTTGCTGCACGTCCACCGAAACGCACCGCAAGCTGTTCAACAATGCAAACAATCCCGAGCGACGTGCTGGATGTGAGCGATGCAGGGGAATGGATATGGATCCCACGGCTCAGAGCTCCTCGACATGGAGAAGGTGATTAACCGTGGTGACCGCGCACCGCTCCGCGCGACTCGCTCCGCACACCCGCGCGTCCACGGATCAGCAGCGTGTGACGGCGTCAGAAAACATCTCTCGACTTCGGATCCGCGGGACCCCTCCTCCACAGATCCGCCCGCCCGCGCGTGTGTGCCGGCGACCGCCCGAGAGAGCTGCTGCTACGACTACGACTAGTATTATGTTATGTTATCCCCTCGCGGCGACCAGCCCCACGACGCCCCCTCGCCGCCGGACATGGGTGCCGGCGGCGTGTACGAGTGGGAGGCCGGCCTCCCGACGGCCGCGGAGCTGACGCCGGTCTCGCACCAGCTGATCCCACGCGCGCTCGCCGCCGCGTTTCGCATCCACGTCGCGGGTGATTCCGCCTCTTCCGACTCCCCCACCTCCCACCTCTCCTTCCGCGGCGCCGAAAACGACTACTACTACGAGGAGGAGGAGGATGAAGAGGAGGAGGAGGAAGAGGAGACGGAGGTGGCTGGCGCCCCCGAAGACGGGGCAGGCCGAGCCCGAGCGGTTCAGGTTGGGAAGAAGCAGAGGATGGTGTGGACCGCGGAGCTGCACCGCCGGTTCATCGAGGCGGTCGCGCAGCTCGGCGACAAGGCCGCCGTGCCCAAGGCCATCGTGCGGGTCATGAACGTCGAGGGCATGACCCGCGAGCACGTCGCCAGCCATCTGCAGAAGTACCGGGTCTACCTCAAGAACACGCGCGACACCAACGCCGCGCCGCCTGGTCACCCGACGCACGGCT
The DNA here is from genome assembly GCA_001182835.1 of Oropetium thomaeum. Lineage (NCBI taxonomy): Eukaryota > Viridiplantae > Streptophyta > Magnoliopsida > Poales > Poaceae > Oropetium > Oropetium thomaeum. The sequence goes on from LFJQ01000033.1 coordinate 64,578, forward strand.
TCCCCTTCGGCGCCCAACCTTCTTCTGACACCTCCAACAGCAGAGGCTGCAGTTCGTCCCTCTCCCGAGAGGGCGGGAAGGTTTTTGACTGAACAGTAAGCTCTAGGCTTGACTTTTAACATTACACGACAAAAGAGAATACTTTAGATACTGAACCGCTAGTTTTCCGTACAGTAACGTGAAAACTCACTTAAACCATATTCAGATTTTGGATTCAATTCGTAGCATTAAAGAAGCACAAAGTCGAATGATCCGTGGTGAACCAACCATTTTTCATGTAGAGGTTTATATAACATCTAAATCAAGATGTCAAATAGCACTGTTTTTGTCTCATAATTGTCAAGCCAGAGTTCCATGGATGCCTGTTCTACTGCATAATATATGCACGTTTGTTTCGCGCTTCAGTTTCCCCGATTATTCAGAAATCGGAACCTCTTCATTTGCTGAAATTTCCTTTCTTGATTAACACAGTTCTTGTGCGGTGGCCGTGGCCTATGCTTTTCCAAATCCATATCGTGCTCAACTGTGCTGCGATATATATGATTAATGTTTTGTGGACATGTCAACTGTTGGTTTAGGAACTTTTCGGTTTGCTAATCTATGTATCTGCATAGTATTGGCATAAAAGTGTCTCCCACATTCTTGGAACCATTACCATTCTTTTTATACCAAAAAATCTTGTAACTGATTGTGCTGCCTTGATTCTGTTTCAGTGGCTCAAAGCTCCAGGCTACAAGGAGACGGACAAGCAGTGTGTAAGACGTACTATCTGATAAGGAACTCATAGAACTGAAATAGTACTCTGTTCCTCAGTTATCCCGTTCATGTTTCTGAATGACGCCTGTCTGCAACATAGAGAGTGAAGTACAGCAAATAATGTATTGGTGTCCACAATCGGGAATCCCTTTTTTTCAGGGCACATAACTGAGAATCACTAAGATGCGCCTTCCAGAAGATGCAAAGTTTTATGTAGTATATGTTTTTGTTATTCTATCTGAATGTATTAAAGATATGGTCTCACGAAGAATCATAAAGTCTTCTTCATGCCTTTCAGTATGAAAACTTTCTTTTTTTTTGCGGGGTGACATTTCAGTATGAAAACGGATCATGGAGCTCGCTGAACCAGCGATTATTCCTGATGCAGTGTCATTTCTAAATTATGTGCCAGAGTATGGAAATCTTTGATGTATTTTCAAACCAATAGAAGTTTCACTATCTGCAACATGGTCGGTGATGCATGTAGTTGCAAGCGATTCCAGCTGTAGCTGTTCATGGCAATGCACCAACGTTCCTTTTGAAATCTGTAAGGACAGTTGATGAGCTGATTCTGAATGCGTCAAATCTCAGTTAATATGTTTCTCCCGGTGCCCCCTCGTTCGCGTCCACACGCCCAGAAGTGCGGCTGGAGTAGTGCATTGCAGCGTGAGCCGCATTGCCCGGAGACTGTAGAGGGGCAGAACTGGCTGGTCCACACAATAGCAAATCAGGACGGAATCTTAGATAAACATTCGAGCTCTGAACCAGCTGTCTAGCCTAACATTACAAGCAACAGCAGTCTAACGACCCCCATTGAATTGAGAGTATCAAGCAATTGAATCCAAGTCGGGGAAGCATGTGTTGCTTGTCAAATTTGTCATATACTCTTAGTTCACGTAAACGCAAACTACCCAGGCAACGGAGGTGGCTGCCAGTTCGTTCAGACATCTCTGTATGCGGGATATATACATAATACATTCACCAACAACTCTGCAGAAGTGACCAAAGCCAAATAGTACTAGTATATAATGGTTCACTTCGATCGTTAGATCAAGATGTCCGTTATTACGTTTATATTATTTCAGCAGTCATTGTTGAAACTTGAAAGATCGCAATGGACCAACCACTCCATGACTGCCACAGTTACAAAGGCAGCTCGGAGGGTTGCAGATTTCTGGAGCTCCAATATTCAACTGCACTATAGACTTGTAGAGCAGTTTCATTTTCTGAAACGGATGCCTGCGCGGCTGACTGGGACACTGGGTGCTTGTGCTTTGTACACGAAAACTAAGTACTACTATTTTAATTAATCCTCAACTGGAATTCGTTGCCGACTATGCCAGAGCCCACAGGACACAGGTAGTTGCGGATTACGCGTAGGCATAGGCGATAGATCCTGTTGAATGAAATGAAAAAAAAAAATCCAGTTGTATTCCGTACATAAAACAATGTTAGCATAGGACAAGACTGCGCGGTTCTTTGAATAAATATTAGGAGCATTTTTCGTCCGGCTTGTGTTTGCATTGAGATTTATCAGGAATGTCCATATAATTTGCTGAACCCTTTATTTCATCGGCATCTGACTGACATGTAGGATCCACTTATATCACCGACGGTAGTATATTGTATCATTTCTACCCAATGATTGGTCTGCCTGAGCTGTCTCGAGCCCTATTTCTGCTGCTGGCAGTCGTCTGCTCCGCTGCCGTCCATCCAGTTCGTCAACGGCATCATATGCTCTCCCCTCCACACGCCTCGTCTCCGCGCGATGGCCACGAAACACGGCGAGCCAAGTGCGGTTTGACGAGCGCATGCGCAGCCACGGAAAGGAACAGATAGGACATACTAGGAGGCGCTCGCTCGTGCGCTGACCGAACCCAGGCTGCAGACTTCCTGCACGATGCGTGCTGCGCCCACTGGGTTTCGCCGCTGCAGATCACTGCTCGCTCGGTACCCAATTAGACGTAGTTTTACCTATATATGTACAGAGATTAAAAAAATAAAGAAGTTATAAAAAAACTAAGAAATAGAGAGATAGAAATAGAGAAGTATTAGAAAGAGAAAAAATTATGTCAAGAAGTGAGAAAAATAAATAATTTAAGATAAATGATGAAGATTAGAAATACAAATAATATGAAACAGAAGTAGCAGCACAGTAGACCAGTACTAGTACCGGATTTTACAAATCCTGCTCGTCCTGCATTAGGCCGGTGGCCGGTTGCTGCTTAACTTGACTAATCGCAGCAATTAATATTTTTTTCTGTGACGTTGCTCGCGTACTATCCTAGTCTTATGAGAAAATTAGTACTAGTAGTATACTTTAAGTTTCGAGCCATGTGAATCGCGTAATTCCTCTGGCTAGGGCAGTAGGAGGACGGATTCTTTATTATTATCTTGCTTCTAGCCTTCTACTAGCAGATGCCTTTAGAAAACGCCCATTTGTTTATGGCCCGTGTAACTACTGATTTGCGGTGATTTGTATAAGCGGTCGTGTGAATTTGACGTGTTCGGCGCGATGCCATTGCGAGAGAGAGAGAGAGAGAGAGAGAGAGAGAGAGAGAGAGAGAGAGAGAGAGAGCGGCTGGACTGGATAAACCAATTGTTAGTCGTCACTTGCATGCCCATGGTATTCTTCTGAATCTTGCGGTTCGTCTCACTTCTAAAAGTTGTACTCCTACCACTAACTTTACTTGGAGGTATATGTTTGCATGATGTTGACGGTTGTTTCGGATGGGCATTCTGTGGGTTCGAAACTCTCATTCTTGATCCCGAAAGACATGAAATTCAACTCTGAGATTCCACAAAAGTGTGTTCAACGGCGCTAGAGGGAGACTTGGCCATCCTTGCTTGCTTTTGCTCGGCGAAGAAAACAGACACAAAGGATCAATGGTACAACTTTGCGGCTCAAACAGATGAATTTCAAAGAATCAATCGTACTCTTGTATTAAAAACTGTATGTCTATATGTACGACTACTACTTGTACAAACCCTTTCTCCATTGCTGACATTTGTAACTACACCGGACTCTGTCACTGGCGTGAGACCGACGGGAGCGGGGGCAGCCCCACATGTCGGTCTCGGTCCGGTGACAGCCACCATACGCGGAAACCAATCGACGATTTCGTTTCAACTATTGCTCCTGCTGCTGCGGCTACGGTCGTGTCGTATCGTTCGTTCCCACCCCGTTGAACATACCACCACTCCACCCGCCCGTTCTACGTACCGCCCACAAAATATCAACTCTTCAAATCAAAGCTTTGACAAACGAGGAAGAAAAAGAAAAGAAAAAACTTTGGCTTTGCGCAGCCGTGCCACGCCACCTCGGGCGAGCCGCTGACCGGTCCAAGCAAGCAAGCACGCTCGCTTGCTCGTCGTCAGTCAGTGACGGAGGGAGGATCCTCGCCGTCGCTCCTCGTACCAGCAGATGCAGCTGAGCGCGACGAGCACCTCGACGATGGCCGCCTCGGCCTTGTCCTTGTCCGCCCAGCGCAGCGTCTGCAGCGCGTACACGCGCGGCGATCCGTCGAACCGGCGCGTGCGGTCCATGTTCCGCTCCGCCTGCCACCGCGCCGTGTCGCGCGCCATGGGGCCCAGCCACGCCATGATGCGGTCCGCGGCCTCCTTCCACCCGTCCGCCAGGCCGGCGTCCAGCGGGCCCGGGTCGCGCCACCAGTCCCGCAGCTTGGACCGCACCGCCGCGCGGAGCCTGGCCGGGAGCATCTCGTACACCTCCGCTCGCTCCGCGGCGGCCTCCTCCTGCCGCCCCTCGGCCTCCATCCGCAGCAGGTCCTCCGCCGACATGATCACGTTCGCGTACTGCTGGTCCAGGCCCGCGCCGCCGACGGTGCCGGGAGGCGCGTCGAGGACCCTGCGCCAGTCAGTGGGGGCCTTATGGCCGGACGTGGGGCGCAGCCCGATGATCGGGCACGAGTTGCTGCTCCTCGGCGGATGGACCCGTGACGGGCGCGTGATCGGGCCCGACGACGCCCTCGCCTTCCCCGAACGTGGGCTCAGAAGCTTGGACAGCCGGGTCTGGACGCTGTTGGTGGTGGTTGACGGGAGCGGTGGGGGCAGGCCGGGAACGTTTCGCCCGAAGATGTCGCAGATGCGGAGGAACACGGCGCAGGCGGCTCGCGCCAGGAGCCCGACCGCCTTCTCGTAGCTCTGGTTCCAGAGGGACTCGTCCTTGAGCCTCTTCACCTTGAGCTGCTGCGTCTTGAGCTCCTGCCGGAGCGACTCCGCGCCGGGCGGATCTCCGTCCTGCGCCGCCGTCGCTTCGACCGGCGGCTGCTTAGCGGGGATCGGCCCGCTGAGGCGGTTCCATCCCCGGACGTGCATCTTCCTGTCGTCGGACTCCAGCTCGTCGAGCGCCTCCATCTCGGAGCAGAGCTTGGCGGTGGCCGAGACGAGCCGCTCCATCCTCTTCGCCTTCACCTTGAGCCCACCTTTTCCCTTGGCCACGAGCGCGTCCAGCCGCGCGTCGGCCGCGCCTTCCTTGAGGCACGCGTACACGCCGGCGAAGTCGATGCCGCAGCGCAGCCCGAGCCGCGCGACCGCGGCGGCCGCCGCGTCCAGCGACGCCATCAGCTCCGCACACGCCAGCTTCAGGAGGAACGCCTGGTCCGTGGAGCAGAGGTACGCCACGCCCGGCGACCGCATCGTGTCGGACCGCAGCCGGGACACCTCCGCGTCCGACAGCGCGCGGTGCAGCGACAGCAGCTTCGACATGGTCGCCGCGGCCTCGAACGCCAGGATTCCCAGCGACGCCTGCGGCCCCGATGGCAGCCGCATGTCCACGGGCAGCCATGGCTTCTGCACGACCACCATGGATGATTGACTGATTGAAGTGATGGTGATCCACACGGAATCTGGTTCTCTTGATTATTCGCACTTCCTTATTACGCCCCACTCTATCCCCTGGAAGATTTATAATCACCGGACATGAAGAAAGAGATTCGCTATGTAGAGGCAGAGCGGCTTCAACTCTGTCAAACCAGGCCTCTCGCTGGTGCTGTTGTTCTTCGCTGGTTAAGTACAGCACGGCGACCCTCCTCCACGCGGTTTTTCGCGGGTACAACAAACAGGTTCGGTTGGATTGGTATGGCTGACGGAACACCTCTCTTATATAGGGCTGCCAACTGCTGGCTGGATTCTCCTAAATAAGCTTATTAGCTGGTGCAGGGGAAGAAGAAGGAGAAGGCGCGCGAGAACCTATTGCTGCCGCGCCCAAATACACACACACACACACACATAAGTACTAGTACTATAGCATGGGGGGCAGGCGACGGGAACGGCGAAGGTTGTTGCGAGATAGGTAGCCTGAGCACGAGGACGGACACGGTCGCCTCGTCGTGGGAAAGCTCGGCGCGCGTGGTAGGCGCTGCTTACCGGGTGACGGAGCGAGCGTTCGTTGCAGCGGCTGATTGGAGAGAAGAGAACAGCGCCGGGCTTACTTTATTCTCGGGTCGACGGGGTTCGCGAGCGCGTGTTATTTTAAGATGGGTTTTCTTTCTCTACCCCTGCCTGGCTCAGTCCGAGGTTACGGAGAACGGAAGTTGCTTCGCTCGTTGGGTTTCAGAAGAGAGGAGTTTCGAACTTTCGGTCGCCGGAACTTTGGAGGAACCAGTCGGTTTGTACATAAAAAAGATCGGTACCTAGAAAATTTTACTAGTAGTACATTGTAAACGGGCGTATATCAGTTCATGATCTGGATTTTGGAAAATCTGGAGCCGTGATGACACGCAGGGTTGACCTTTAGCCAGCAGCACAAAAGGCGGGAACTAAAAGGTTTTACTACATGTGTTCAAACTGGAAAGCGCGTTGATTATAGCTTGCTTCCTTGATGAAGTTACACAGTTAAACATTTTCCTTTGTTTTTTTTTCCAAAAAAAAACAGAGAGATGTACTGTAGAGCAGATTGAAGTTTGTGGAACAAGCATGGCTTCATTCAGGCAATGTTATCGCCCATCCTCTCCTGTGTCAGCTGAAATTTATTATTTTTCTCAAAGGCGGAGCACATGGCCAGAAGAATGGGGTCGAATCTTGCATGTATGCGTATGCACAAAGTGCACAAGGCATCGGTAGCTTAGCTCGTGCATTAATTTTTTTGCTTAAGAACTAAGTTCTGTTAACTGTTAATACTCAAGTTACACAATTCGTACGGCTTGATGGCAGACACACATTTCGATTTTCGGCTAATACTACTGCATCTATCATAGGACAGGAATTCAAAGTGTCCTTTCGCTATACGGACAAATGAGTGACTTCTTGGATCCGAGTCACTCGCTTTCCCACTGGCTCATGTACGCTTAAAGTTAGGCATGCATCATGCATATATTAGCACATAAAGATTACCTTGTTAAGGTCATATCGTATCCAGCGAATGACTACGGAAGATCGTCCCTCCACATCTGGTAACTTCTGATATGAATTTTCAAGACTTGGCATCTGGCTTTCTTGAAGGTCCATCATTTTGGCTCATAATGGAGTATTGGAGCCATTTAGCCAATACAGATTGTCAACCTACTTTTAACGCAACAGCTCATACACTTCGAGTGATGGAACACTGTAGGACTTGACTGAGCAGAAAGTCCATAGTATCCGCGTCCAGTTACGCACTGCAAATAGTTGGAACATTGAACTCTAACATGTTTTATTTCCAGAAATAGCATCGAGCCAACCGTGTACTTTTCTCTTCGACGACTGCACCATGGATCGATTTCTATCCATTCATTGTGTCCTCGCGAAAACTTTCCACTTGTTTGGTCAGACTCGAGACCTGTGTAGCTGTGGCTAGGTCCCGTGTTCTTTTGAGGACCATTTCTTTGGTTTGTCGGATTACTACACATGAGTTGCATTCATTCATTCGTGAACTAAACATGGTCTGGCAACCAGAGCGCTCAATCGGATCCTCTCACGTGAACTACATGCAATCGTCCGGCTCATAATGAAGATCTGCGCGCACTCTGGTTTAGTCTTTCCAAAATCCAAACCATTTTTCGCATGAGGCTACGCGGCCCGCGCGTGTCATGGATAGTAGCTCGAGTCAAGGGATCCCCCTCTTTGGTCACCCCATACCTCTAACCTCTAAAGAGCATTTGATTGGATTGTTACTAGAAACTCTATTTTAATACTAATTAATGTAAAGATAGTTTCTTACTTTACGCAAAAAAATGCTTTGTAAATTTAACCTAGTTAATGTTTTTTTTAAGCCACAAGCAATAATTTGTCTACTCCCAAAAATTCTTTGCTGATTGCTTGGGCTATTTTGGGTGTGATAGTGGACGATCCTAGTCCTAGCAATACATTTCACCCTCTTTAGGTTGATTTGCTAATAAATTTGTAACAGTGAAGTAGTTTGACAATATGAACCCACTTATGCAAAAAAGGGCTAATTATACATTACACTTAGGACCATCATTTTTATCCCTAATTATTCTAAACTCCCCAGATAGTCTCACATTGTGAATTGAGGTAGGAAGAAGAGCAATTTAATTTAAGACCTAGCCTGGAATGCAGTATGAACTCGGAGTAACCCTCTTTAGTGGAGTGAAGATGAAAGCATAAGGGTTTATTTTATGAGGTGAGGCACATAGTGAAGGCGAATAGATCTAGAGTTATATTTTTGGGTCAGAATGTTACAATAGCGCTCACTTAGTAGCAGGTATTAATCTTCTTTCTAATGTTTAATTATTGACATTTTCCTTGAAAAAAAGATATTGACATTTATCACACCAAAAAGCGTCAACATGCCATTCACTTGGAAACAGGGAGTGTGAACGAAACATGCCGTTCCCAACAGTCGAGTCCGCTGAGCTCATTTCTTCCTGGGAAACATATAGAGTTCAAATATATATATGGCAACTTCCGGATTGACGCTGCTCAACCTACTACGTTCATACTGAGCTATCCCTGGCCTGCTAGTGTAAACATCTATAATCTCTGTATACCTGTCACAACCATGGTTCAAAAAACCGTTGGAAACCGCTCGGTTTTCACGGTTTCCGCCCAAACCGCTCCGGTTCGGTTTTTATGGTTAGCGATTTTTTGAATTTGAATTTGATGGATTTTGAAAAATTTGAAAAAATTTGTAAAAAAAATATGTAAAAAAACTAGATAAAAAATGAGGAATTATGATGGAGAAAGAAGTTAAAAAAATATTTTTAGATGGATCAAATAAATCAAACAAGATAAAAAGAGAAAAAAAAATAAAAACAATTATTTTATGTACTCAACTCCACGTCCCAACCTTATTTACTTGTTATGCAATACTATATTAACTTATTAGAAAAGGTCATACATATTTTTCATTAGTTTCAGGCAATTTACATGTTCTTTCCTGAAATCGTGGTTTTTAGTAAACCGAGCGGTTTACCGCATAAACCGAGCGTTTACCGCTCGAAAACCCGGTTTCCGGTTCAAATCACATTTATATTATGTTAAAATTACAGCTTTCAGTTAAACCGAACGGTTTAGCCACAAACCGAGCGGTTACCGCTCTAAAACCGCGGTTTCTGATTCCAATCATATTTTAAATTTAGATTTTGAAATTTGAGCGGTTTCGGGAGCGGTTACCGCGGGTTTCGTGGTTTTCAGGCAAACCGGAACAGTTTACCGCACAAACCGAGCGGTTACGTCTCGAAAACCACGGTTTCGGATTCAAATCACGTTTAAATTTGAATTTTGAAATTTGAGCGGTTTTGGAAGCGGTTACCGCGGTTTTCACGGTTTTCGTTGAACCGCTCCGGAGCGGTATCCACTGTTTAAACGGTAACTGAAACCCTGGTTACAACCCATTTCTTATTAACACAGTGTGCATTGTATTAACGTAGGTTATGGCCGGCTAACATGGAAAGGCACCGGGAGCGGACATGCCAATTGCCAAGCGTCACATCTCTCCATCTGAAGCTGCAAAAACTTTCTTGAGTCTCCACTCCAATCAGGCCAGTGGTTCCTGAATTTGACCGGACTTTTTTTCGGCAAGCCATCGCGTGGAGTACTGGAGTGGAGCGAGGCTGGTGGAGGAGGAAGTTGCTGACACCTGATTAGTGAGCTTGACAAGCTTGGCCGTGTACAGACAGGTCGGACCGGTCGTACGGGCCGGGTCATTCTCAGTCATGAAACCCGACTCCGTGTGGGCCCCCGACTGCTGCCGGGTCGTTGACGCGACGGTGCGCAGAGACAAAATGTCAAGACGAAAATAATGTTTTGCCTTTTAGTATACTACTGCTGTAGTAATATACTTTTGCCAGGTAATTGTGGATTGTCGCTGCCTCCCCGCTGGGAACGCCGGAGGAGCGAGGTGGCAAAGACCCAAGATGACGAATTCGTAATTTCGGAGAATAACGACACTGCAATTTACTAAGGTCTTGCGCGCCAGGTTAGAGTTAAAAACCATGGGCACGGCGGCGGGCGGGCGGGCGTCACGACAGCGACAAGAACGTAGCACGTACTCTACGTGCGAGATGCCCGTCATGGCATTTGCGCGTCCTCCCCGTGCATTTTGCTCCGACGAGAACGCGTAGTAGCGATCGCGCCTTCTAGTCTAGTAATAATAAACGGTGTCGCTGTCGATGGACACGAGCATGGTGCGCCCCGATCAGAGCGAGCGCGGCGCAAAAACGAGTGAGGAACAAAGGCAGTGGGACTAGACTACTGGACGGGGAGTTGTTTGCAGAGTCGTCGACGATGGCGACGGCACGTTCAGACGGGGGAAGGGGACAGCGGCGAACGGAACCAAACCAACTTCCGGTGATGTTAGTCGGAGGTGAAAAACGCGGAAGCTGCTGCATGCAGCACTCGCGGTGTTTGAGCCCTATTTCAGGCTTTCAGCTTGCGACCGGTAGGTTAGTCTCACTGCAGCAGCTGATTGGCTACATTCAGCTCTCAGTGTTCAGGCGGCGCCTTTTGACCTTGGATGAAACATGGAAGCAAGTCTTGGACGACGCTGAATTGAGCATGACAACGCTGCCTTTTCGCGTAACTTCTCTGCAGTTGGGGGATCTTGTTTGAGGACGTGGATGTCCAAAAGATTGAGCTTTTCTGTTGGCAAAACCATTGTAAAACCGATTTACGGACGCTGGATACTTTTTGATCGCAACGTCATTCGAGTCGACGACTAGTAGTTCTCAGCACTCAGTGTCAGTCGCCCAGGAGAGCTATCAGAACAGAGTACGTTTTCCTCCAGTTCCGACTTTGGCGCGAAACGGACGCTGCCCGAGTTCGAGAGAAACTTTTTGGTGTGGCATATAGAATGGTCAAACCTTGTCCATTTCACTCCCCTCCGATAGCAACAAACATGCTACGTACCTTCAGAAGATTTTTGCCTATGGAATTCAGTGTAGGATCATATATTCAGATGTACATAGAGTTTTTTTTTTAGCATTAGCTTGTAAAACATATAAAGGCTGTTTCGCAAAACAAAAAAGAAAAGAAAAAGACCCGAAGGTTTTTCATAGATAACTCAGGAGTGTGGCCGGATGGGCTCCGAACTTTTACGGGCTCATGTTCTCTACCCACGTCAGACTCATCTAGTCCAGCATTGGTGCTGGTCCGAAACCGTTAGCCATAGGCCACCCATGGATGCTCCCAAGATGGTCTCTGGGCTTGGCCGGAAGTTCTAATTAAAATGCCGAAAATAAACTTGTTCAATAAATTTGTAAAATCTTAGCAATTTTGTCAGCGTCAATACGTTTCACAGATTCGATGCTCACAAGCTCGGCTCAATTGCGAGAGCACATATCGATATGGTACTCATGTTTGGGAGGGCAAATTTCAAACTTCATATGTTGGGTTTCTGTGTCTTTCATTTATACTAACTTTTCTTGAGATCTTTGGTTTTCATAGGTGATCAATTCCACATTTTTTTTTGTATTTGTATTTTTTTATTTTAAACCATTTCACAATTTACTAGAGAACCTTCTCAATGGAAGTTTCACATTTAAAACAAACCGATACGTGGACCCATGCTTAAGCTGATACTAGAATACTAGCACAGTAGATCATCTCATAGCCGTCGAATAAAATGCCATGTAGGAGATTTTTTAGTGCGGAAGTCAGACAGACAGACAGCCAGAGAGAGAGAGGTGTTATTTCGCAAATGAACATGCCCTAACCTTTAGGGTTAATTATTAGTCGTCGTGCATCTCACAAATATTCCTCTCCTCTAGATCACAGATTAAAAAATTACGAATTAAAGTGATACAACTGAAAGATTATTATAGTTGCCCTTATAGTGATAAACATAGCCTTTTGTATAATGACGTGACTTATGGTAGGCCACGAAGCGGATCAAATTGAACAAACATGGATAAACTACCAAGTTGCACATGAAGTATGTTGAGACAGTGAGATTTAGTGTTGATCCGGTTCATAGGCGTGTACACGATTAATGCAAGAGCTGATTGAAAGCAGTACCTCAGTGGATCGAAACCGAAATTGAGATTTGAGAGTTGGGAATTAGTGGAAAAGCAAAAGGCAAGTCTGCGTTGCTGTCGGCATGACCTAACGATACCAAGTTTCTTAGCTCGCCGCCCATGATCTCAGTTCTTAGTGCGATAACCTACTTTTTGCAACGCTAATCTCTCGTTACGTCACGTCTTCCATGTAGTACGTACGTACTCGTTCTTGAAGGAGAGACTTTATTGCGACAACGACGATTGCTAAGAAGCTTTGAAGGAAGAGGTGAATTCTACGTGTGTATGTACAAAGCGTCACGAAATCGTTAGCCACGCCTCCCAGATATTTTTCTTTTCTTTTTTGAACAATGGCCTTCAAGAAAAGAATTTGACTTGCAGAGAGGTCGCGCTTAATCGTGCACGAATGAGACGATGCAGTTGTGTGCCACCCTGCACGCCATTCTTGATCTCCCTTTTTGCGGGTGAGCCATTCTCGATCTTATTCGACTCGTTCCGCTCGTAACTTATGCATAATGCAGCAGAGCTGAGATCTTGCTCGGCAGTCCCATTCGTAACCAATTGCACCCCCTTGTACTATTCGGTACCAGTATAGCTCGTAGAAAAACGTCTTTCACTTTAGAGCTTCAGGCAATTGCCTCTCTCTAGCAGCTGTCGCCGGCTCGCCGCGCCCGGCGCCGACGAGCCTCCAGTGACTCAGCATATGGACCCGCCCTTTCGGCGCGTGGTGGCATGCATGCATGCCCACCGGAGCCGCGCGGCAGCCGGCAGCAGATCTCGCCATGGCGTGGCCTGCCTTCCCCTCTCCAGCGGCGCTCGCTTTTCCCCAGGTACACCTCCCCTCGCCCCCACCATACCAACGTGGCCACGCCAGCGCTCAACCACCGCCCGAAAGCCGCTCAACACGTGTCATCCCGCATCGCGGCCGACCACCCTCCCAGTCTCCCACTGATTGCGACCGCCCCAGCCACGTGTCTCTTCTGCATGACTGTACCAACCCATTCAACCATCCCGCATTGCTTTCTGTCCCTGCAGCGTGGACCAGCATTGAATCCGATCCCACCTGTCAGGAAAAGTAGTCATGTGGGTTCAACCAAACGTCGTGATGCTGAGGAAATACAGCCAAGATATTTTTCTCATTTTCTGAACGAGCTCCGATGGACATAGCCCATGTGGTGGGGACCACAGGGGCCGGGTCTGCCCACCAACGCGCGCCACGTGTGCGAAGCACGGGGCCTAGGCGATAACACCGGCGTCGTGCCCCGCCGTTAACATCGACCTGTTCGTGGGCCCGTGTCCTGCCCGCCGCTGAAACGGATGTCTACCACGTGTCAGACAGGCGTGCTGGATAGCCCCACGCGTCCAGATTCGGCAGATACGGAGGGTTTACGATGCGCCTCGACCCGGACCACGTCGCAACCACTGTACCTGTCGAGGCGCTGCCCGTGACGGTGACGGGCACCTGCCCCTGCCCGTCTCCCCGCCTCGCCTCGTCTTCTCGTCTACTACTACTGCCCCACGAGCCTTCGTGACCCTTTCGCCTCGCTGGTCGCTCCTTGCTACTCCTATTACCCGTCGTTGCCGGGACCGGAGGGTGTGTCCGAATCCGCGAAGCGGGTAGGGAGAGTGTGAGAGGAAGCGACGAGGAGCAGCTGTTCAGCGTTGGAAACGTCGAATTTTTGAGGGCGACGACGACGTGCTCGCGGCGAACGGGCGAAGAAGAAAAGCTAGGGAGGGATTGGCCGCGCTAGGGAGACGGGCCTGTGCGTACGTGCCTTTCGGGGAGACGGTTACTTGCAGTTACCACCAATGGCCGAGATCTGCTGCGAGGAAGCCAAGTCCACGCCGCCGCCGGCGACTGCCACTGCCACGGCCGCCGCCGCCGCGGTCTCCGTCACAGCCGCCGCCGCCGTGGCGGTTGCGTCTTCGGCGTTGGAGCGGAGGAAGCGCAGGCTGGAAATGAGGCGGTACCGCGTCGCTAGTGATCTCGAGCCGCCGGTCGCGGAGGAGGAAGACCGCGCCGGAAAGCGGCAGAGGCTGGCGCGCACCGTGTCCGGCTCGTGTCCCGACGCCGGCTTGGAGGACTCTGAGCGGCCTCCGGCCCAGGCTGAGCGGATGCCGCGGTTCGGGGTCACTTCCGTCTGTGGCCGCCGCCGCGAGATGGAGGACGCTGTATCAATCCGTCCGGACTTCTTGCCCGGCGACAGAAGGCACCACTTTTTCGGCGTCTTCGATGGCCATGGCTGCTCACACGTACGGCTCGCTTGACACACGCATATTCTTGTACTAGTAGGAACGAGATTTCTGTTTCTGTGTTGCGTATGCTGATTGGAGGAGTTCCGGGCTGTTACTCTGCAGGTCGCGATGATGTGCCAAGATGGGATGCATGAGGTGGTCGCCGACGAGCACAAGAACGCCGGTTCGGGCGATGAGGCGGCGTGGAAGGGCGTTATGGAGAGGAGCTTCGCCCGTCTGGACGAGCAGGCGGCGAGCTGGGCCACCAGCCGCAGCGGCGACGAGCCAGCCTGCAGGTGCGAGCAGCAGATGCCCTCGCGGTGCGACCACGTCGGGTCCACGGCCGTCGTCGGCGTCGTCAGCCCCACCCACATCGTGGTTGCCAACGCCGGCGACTCCCGTGCCGTCATTTCCCGAGCTGGCGTCCCAGTCCCGCTCTCCGTCGACCACAAGGTCTGTATAGTAGTGGTATACTCATAGCGTTCTGTCATCCACATGCGTTTGCGTATGATAATGAATCGTGAGGTTGACGTGCTTAACTCGTTGATTCGTCCAGCCTGATCGGCCTGACGAGCTGGCGCGCATAGAGGCTGCGGGCGGGCGCGTCATCTACTGGGACGGCGCCCGTGTTCTCGGCGTCCTCGCTATGTCTCGAGCCATAGGTGAGTCGCGCGCGCCCTTTTTTGGATTCCCTCCCTTTAGAATTGCTTTATTTTCGCCACTCTGCTGGACTCGAACTTACGGGCGTACGGTATGGGAGCGCAGGTGACGGTTACCTTAAGCCGTACGTGTCGTCGGAGCCGGAGGTGACGGTGGCGGAGCGCACCGACGAGGACGAGTGCCTGATCCTGGCCAGCGACGGCCTGTGGGACGTCGTGAGCAACGAGATGGCGTGCGACGTCGTCCGGGCGTGCTTCCGTAGCAACGGTCCACCGCCACCACCGCCGGCGGCGGGCGACAGCGGGCCGGGCCCCTCGGCCGACGTGGGCCTCGAGAACGTATCCGCGACGATCAAGGGCGTGAGCAAGGCGGATTCCGACAAGGCGTGCTCCGACGCGGCCATGCTGCTGGCGAAGCTGGCGCTGGCCCGGCGGAGCGCCGACAACGTCAGCGTCGTCGTCGTGGATCTCCGCCGCGCGCTGTGAATTCTTGGAGCATATAATCGTACTCCATGATTATTTTCTTTTAGCGTTCTTTAAAAAAACAAAACAAAGCTAATTTCTCGTCTCCATTAAATCATCCTTTTATTTTTTGATTTACTAGCTTTGATACTGTAGTTCCTAATTAAATGAATATAATACTAGTAGTATAATTTTCTTCTGTGAAACGAGGAACTGGAGGGCAGTTGGACAAAGGAAATGGAGCATGAAAAAATGTCTCCCCACTGATGAGTAGTTCTTCCTGTCCTGAATATGAACACACCTGCTTTAGCTGCTCCTAGTTTTAACGTCCGAAACGATGTTGATTCTATCCTTCGACGTGTCCGCATCACTCCAGCTAAAGCAGGGGAAGGTTGGAAAGAGTATACTTATGGAGTTCCAGTAGTGGCTCATGACTACTGACGCTTGTCTACGTAGCGTGGCCTTATTGGGTGGCCACGGTAGGAAGGATTCGGAAGCAAATTAACAAATCTCCACGAGATGCTGATCTACGCGCGGGCCCGTCCCCTGATGGAGGCTGCCGGCCGGCCGGCCCGAGGGATGTGTGGTGAACGAAAACGCTCCGAAATTCTCGATGCCCGAAAAATTGAAATCGAGGAGAAAAAAAAAAAAGGGACAGCTTTCCCTATGCCGGGCGGGGGTGACTCCATGATGATGGTGACCCACGAGCAATGGTTGGGTTGGGGCGTACGTGTCCAGCTAGCCACCGCCTTTCCCCGCGCCGTGCGTTGTTGGCGACGGAGCACTTGCCGCTGTCTGCACGTTGGTGGATGGGCGATCCCCCGGGTTTTGTTTACACGCGCCATTTATTTCGGCCTGCGCTTCGCTTCGCTTCGCCGGCGCGTCGACACCTCACCACGAAGGAAGCATCTTGGAGGCGGCCTGCCGGGCGGGCGACCGGCCGTTAAGCGCGCGCGGCTCCCCTCTTACATGCCCACCGGTCTCGAGTCTCGAGGACGAAGTAGTGGAGGGAGAGTTGCTGAATGAAGGTGTTGTTGGTTGGTTTGGTTGGCGCCACGGCGTGGTGGCTGACTCGTTGCTGAGTCGACCGCTCTTCGCTCGAATGAATTATTGTCCGACCCGGGCGGGGGCCAAACGCGCACAGAGTTGGGTCAGGGACACGGGAGAACGTACAGTGCTAGCAGCAGTGCTATAGACGCGACATTTTTTCTCGCCCGCTAAGTGACGGGCACGACGACGTAGGATTGACACGAAAGCGAGCGCGTCGCCGTCGGAGATCTAGCAAAGAAGATATATAGTACCAACAAAGGAAGGCTCGCGGCGTTGTACGCCTATCTTCTTCCTCGACCGTACGTATGTGTGCGCGCGCGCGGCCATCGGGAGAAAGGGGAGGAAGCACAGAACCAAGGGCCGGGCTAGCTCCTATACTAGCTCCAACCGGTCAAATCGACCGTGCCTTTTGTTGTCCACCACTGGGTGGGGATGCGAATGCGAGGGCATCAACAGAACAGGGGATAGCATAGCAGGTTCTGATCCGGTACCCATGGATGGCTGACGTGGTTGGTGTAAAAGATTTCAAGTTTGGTGTACCAGGCGCTGTTTAAATCTAAGCGGCTAATTGTTAGTTCCTGATGAATTTTTAGTTGATTAATTTTTAGTTAGTAAATAATTAGTTTTATATCTATTTGAAGTTCTAACTAATTATTGATATATTATAGAATTAGTTTTATTTTTAACTAATAATTAACCTTTATTAGAAAGGTGGGAAGGACTAATATTTTTATTAGTTAGAAGTTTGATTAATTATTAGTTTTTAATTAGCTATACTGTTCGGAAATTTATGGATAAATTTTAAGTTGGTTAACAATTAGTCGTGTGGATCTAAACAGAGCCTCACACCACTATTCTACGTGCGCTTCTCTAGTGTAGCAAGAAGAGTTGTATCCTTTGCTGCTCAAATGAACGTGCAACGATTGAAGCTACAATTTTCAACTTCAGCAGCTCCCAATCTCCCATGATGTTAGTGTTGCAGTGTCGTAGTGTCTTGCTCTGTCCTTCGACTCGCTGGCTTTGATTTCGTATTGTAGAATACCATGGGTCATCTAACAAAGCGGATTGCGAGTTCCCGTGCAGTGCAAAGCTTGCAATCTGGACTGCATTTCCCACCGCATAGTTTTCGCCGTCATTTTTTGTTGGTGGCCTTTAGTACTTTTCAGAATACGATGGGCTTTTAGTACTTGCTTTTTAAGAGTAAAGTGGGCTTAGTAGTAGTTTTTTAAAGGAAAAGGTGGGCTTTCAAAACAAACGAACCGACACGAGTATTGCGTTACTAGGCCTACTATCGGGCAAGTCAAGATCGAATCTTGCGAAGCAACACGGTTGAATGGCCTTCCCGGTACGTTAGGTCCTCCCAGAACTGTTTTTGGTGTTTGGTTAGAAGTTTGAGTTCAACTCCTAAAAGATTGGTTTTGAGGGTGAAAGACTTTGTCTCCTATGGGTAAAAGAATGTAATGTTGAGAATCTCTACTACTATATAATTATGTAATGGTCGTTCCGCGCACATCTTAATCCGTCACATCTGTCCGGTTTCGGTCCACCCTACCTAGTTGTCAGACAAAGGCAAAAGCAAATCCCTCCGATTTCCTGCGCCCCAGCCCAAAAGAAAAAGAGTCCCAGCCCAAAAGGCTGCTGTCAGACCAAAAGCAAAAGAAGGGCATCGTGACGGGCTTGTGACTCTTGAGATATTTACATGTACTTAACAAGAGAAGACCGTAAATAAGAACAAATTCATTTCAAAAAATAAAATAAACAAGCACAAATTGACACCTCAAGATCAAGACCGTGAAGCAATACAGATTTGCATCCAATCTTACCAAATCGCACAGTAATTTATTTCGAAAGGAAATTGGGGTGAGAGAGATTAGCGGGGAATACAACATATCTTTACAAATAACAACTCCAAAAAATCACATAGAGCATGCCCGTCCGCCGGCGAATTAAGAACAAGATCCTGATGAGATGACAATCTAAGAAGGGGAAAATGCATCAGAGCAGAAAATACGGGATTTCTTTTTTCTTTTTCTGAAGGAGGAAACAAATCTGATAACTTCGAAAGAAGAGAAATTCTCTGCAGATAAAAATAGATTGAGGATAGGGGAGGCCAATGCTCGATGAAGACAACAATGGATCAGCTCGCACACTTGCGGCATGGAGATGTGCTACCGAGCAGCACAAGACGGTCGAAGAAGGTTCGGTGCCGGCACCCCGAGAGGTGTGGCGACTGACTAGCAAGGCAGGCAGGCTTGGTCTTGGGTGCAACGACAGGGCAGCTCGACGGAGCCGTGTGCATGCGCGCCTATGAGAAGACCTGCTAGCAGCTACTACTGGGGAGGGTTGAGGCCTTGAGGACATCGGACGGCGCTGCCGCTTGTTGAAGAAAGGGAGAAAAGTGACGGAGCCTAAAGGGTAGTGTTTGCGTTGACGCCGAGACTTTTTTTTGGATGCATCCGGTCTATAAGCTTAATGGGCCGACTGGGCTATGAGGAAAAGAGGGTACGTGAGCTTCTTCTGGTGTGTATGATTTTTCTAAAGAAATTATATACGATTATTTTGTGAGGTTTTAAGTATCTTAAGTTTTTTATTATTTATTTTGACTGATTATGAAGTTTAATGTTAAATTCAAATTAATTAAGTATCTGGAAGTTTTTTATTCCACTAAGTTGCTCGAACTGAATTAAAATTTGGCTGATTTCTAAAGCTTCTTAACTGGGCAATTTTATGGCCCAAATTATGTTTTAGTTTTTTTATTTTTTAGCATAGTATAATAGTTTAATTAAGAATGATAGTGTTTTTTTTTCAAGGTTTGTTATGTTACTTGGAATTAACAACAATCGTTCCTTTGATCAGATCTAACGGTAGCTTTTTATAGGATATAGGTTGGCCTCACAGGCCAACACAAGTCTTTTCTGCGCACATTTATCCTCACCTGTGCGCACCCGGGAATAACTTCCCGGTCGGTCACCCATCCTAAAATTGCTCCAGCCCAAGCACGCTTAACCTCAGAGTTTTTCGGAACTAGGCTACCGGAAAAGAAGTTGTAACTTGTTGATATGAGTATTCTATTAATCCTATTAGTCCCTGGATCGGGGTGTCACATACTCACCCCCTTAAGAGACCGACGTCCTCGTCGGTCACTCCCAAGCCAGGAACGTTCTCTCTTGGCCACGTCCATGTGTCCAGTGCCAACGCATGTGTCATGCTGTGTGACCACTCTGGATCCACACCAGCCATGCACACCATGCCTGCGCAACTGCGACACACGCGTCCGTGAAACCGCGAGAGTCGGCTCTGATACCATTATGTAACGTCCCGCCTCTTCGAGGTCGGACCCGCTTATATTAGGTAGCTTTTTATAGGATATAGGTTGGCCTCACAGACCAACACAAGTCTTTTCTGCGCACATTTATCCTCACCTGTGCGCACCCGGGAATAACTTCCCGGTCGGTCACCCATCCTAAAATTGCTCCAGGCCAAGCACGCTTAACCTCAGAGTTTTTGGAACTAGGCTACCGGAAAAAAAGTTACAACTTGTTGATATGAGTATCCTATTAATCCTATTAGGCCCTGGATTGGGGTGTCACAGATACCGAAAGGTATCTTCCAAACACTGTAACAAAACTCTTTTCTTTTTATCTTATCAATTTCACATTGTATTTATTACTCTTATATGAATATTAAATATTGACTATAATATTATTATCCCGTTGTAACGCACGGGCATTCAACTATAAGCGTATAAAAGTTGTTGCATAAACTCAGCATGTATAATACATTGAAACACTTATGTAGGATGGGAGGATACTACAAAGAAGGTTTTTGACCGATCTACTAACATATGATGGAAATTTAAATAAATCTATCAACATACGAGATTATCTTAACCGGATCAAAGGAAACAATGATAGATAGATAGATAGATAGATAGATAGATAGATAGATAGATAGATAGATAGATAGATAGATAGCATATATGTGTTTAGCACATCATCACTGTCTGAATGTGCTCTATGTTGAGATATGGCAATATGTCTGATAATTTTGTTTAAATCATCTAATATAATAGGATCATTTATTTCAATATGTGCTTTAAGCTAAAAGTGTTGCTTTGTCATGAACCCGTAGCAACGCACGGTCATCAACTATTAATCTGATACCTATTGTCCGTGCGCCCTTTATTCCGCCATCGATCGAGCGTGTCCGAGTCGTCCTCTCAAAAAGGAACAAATGAGACAAATCGTTTTCGACCCAGACTCTGCGTCATCGCCGCTTCCTCCATGGCCGCAGCCGTCATGTCCTTTCCACGACCGCTGCCGATTTCCTTTGCGTAGCAGCCGTCTCCACGGCCGCCACGATTTCCTCCGCGTCGCCGTCGTCTCCATGGCGGCAGCCATTTTCTAATGTGCAGAGCTGATCCAACGCGATGTGGCCGCTCGACGCA
The DNA here is from genome assembly GCA_001182835.1 of Oropetium thomaeum. NCBI lineage: Eukaryota > Viridiplantae > Streptophyta > Magnoliopsida > Poales > Poaceae > Oropetium > Oropetium thomaeum. The sequence continues at coordinate 85,601 of LFJQ01000033.1, forward strand.
AGGAAGTGGACGGGCTCTGCTCCGATATGCCTGTGGTCCTCAAGCGGTGCATCCATCTCTTCCGTTGTTCTTGGAGACGTCGCTAGCAGTGCAGTACCAATCCCGGTCGCTCCCTAAATCTGACGCGACGTAGGTCCCCATCGTCCCCCAATCCGACATGGCACAACTACGTATCTCTTCTAATCCGGCGCGGCGCATCTCTTCATCTAGAAGTGTTGCTTTGTCATGAACCCGTAGCAACGTACGGGCATTCAGCTAGTAATATAAATATTTTTTTACTCGAAATAATCAAAAGAAATTTGAAATAATTTATTTCCCCACGAACAACTTGTAACACGTCCTATGTCGCGGGCTCCTTCGGAACCAGAGCACTAACAAATAATTAGCACCAAACTAACAAGAAACCGCATGCTCTAAATGGTCCATTCGAGTTACTCCTAAAGATCACCATTTCAGATTGAAAATTCGGGTGGATTTGTCAGTCCACTGTCCACACGCAACCAATTGTTCTCGATTTGAGGGAGAGGGGTGGCCTGCGATGGTGGCCTGCAAAAAGCTTCGAAGTGCGGCCTAGATGAGGGCCAGGGCCCGTTGTTTCCTTTCGCTCCTCTTCCCAGGTCCACGGCTCGCGAATCGGTATTTGTTTACATTTTGGCCCATCTGAAACTAATATTTCACGAATGGGCTATTCCCAGCCTTCGGGACCTCGCGGCGGCGACGACAAACCTCTTCCTCTACCAGCGTGGGACGGTAACCACCGCTCTGCTCTGGCAGCGGAGCGGGCACGAAGGCACCAGGCTGTGCGGGCGCGCGGTCGACAGCAGGCTCGGCGGGGTCGCCGCTACGTCGAGGTGCTTCCGTCGGCGGGCGTGCTCCAGCTAGCTGCAGTGGGCCTCCGGCGTTGACCAGCCAGATATTCCTAAACAAAAAAAAGAACTCAGCCAGATCCAGTAAAATCCTCTTCGCTTCGTCATTCCGACTCCGACCCGCAAGAGAAACTCCAGCATCCCTATGCGCCCGCCGCCTACATAATCGCCATGACATCCTCCTCGTACCCCCACAGCATCGCCCTTCTCGCATGCCGCCTCGACGACACAAGCTCGACTGACCGGGATCTCAACGCCGCCGCTGCCACATAACGGACGCCGACTTGCCGCCTGTCGAATCTCCGAGGTAAGTCGCATCGTCCGCTCCATCTCCGCACAGTTTTCCGGCGTTGGGTGCCGTTGACCTTCTAGTTAGGGTCCAACCACTAGAGCTTTCCGATTGAGGAAAATAATGGATGCCACATTGTTGTAGGAGACAGTTGCTACTTTGCCGGTCAATTTACCGTGTCAAATTTTCTATGTGTGAGAAATTTGATACGCATTTAGTTGTTCTCAATAACTTCAGTATAATATAATATACTCCGGTTATGTTGCTGCCTTGCCGGTGCCTCTGATGCATGGATGTCAAAGCACGTGTTAGTGTTCCTTCAATTAGGAAAGTGCGGTTAACTGTTCCGAGCTGCTACTTACTATATCAGTTTTCGCACCGTGCAACTTTTGAACTTTTGTTTTGTTCATCGCAATAACGTTTCCTTGTTCTAGGAAGTGTTGCAACGGTCGCCAACATGACTGATTCTGTCCCGGATAATGTTGTTCTAGAGAAGTGTATTAAAGATATCCTCTCACAAATCAAACCGGTGGAAAATGATAAAAGGAACCGATTATCTGTAATATTGGAGCTGGAAAATTGTGTGCGTTCAGTTACAGCCTTGCAAGGTAACAAACTAATGCAACTTTCTCTTTTTATCACTACAAATGCATGTTCAATTATTTACATTGGAGCTTCGATGGACCTATCTGAAATATTTAAGATAGTAAATGGTTCCCGTTTCTGTGCATGTTGTGCCTTGGAATTTCGATGCAGATTATCGAAACATGTGCATAGGGAAGATATTTCTGAGACACTAATCACAACTTCTGTATTCACTTAAATTTATTAGACAGTTAAGAAAAAATTTAACACATGGTATGTACTGATCAAGCATAATTCATACTGTCGCATTTGGATATTTTGAAAAACAGATAATGAAAACGTAATTTTATGATACTGTATTCACAAGCTTGTTAAATGCATTTATCCTAATGTGGAGTACTCTTGATGAATAGTGTTGACATCCCATTGACCACTTCTTAATGTTGCCATTGCACATCTAGTGTCCTATGGCTGAAGTTAGTATTTTTTTCTTTTTGATATCTAGCTTCCTAGCTGGTGAAATGGCAATAATAGGAGATGCTTGTGCTGCTAAAGTGGAGCTGCTATACAACATATCATTGACTTGCTGAATTGATCTCTCTCTTTTTCTTTTCCCTTTGCGTATGCCCTTTCAATGGATTTTAAAAATTCCTGTAACAGGTGCTGCTGTCAAGCCTTTTGGATCCTTTGTATCAGATCTTTACTCTAAATCAGGTGATTTAGATTTATCCATTCAGCTCTGGAGTGGGTCAAACCTCCCAATAAACAAGAAAAAGAAGCAGAATGTCTTGAGAGAAGTGAGGAGAGCTCTGCTAACTAGAGGTAAATAGGCTTTGGATCTCTTCTGAATTAGGTATTTATGTGAGTGCATCCATGAAACAGTTTTAAGCAGACATGTTTGTTAGTCATAAATTCTTAGGCAAAGTAACGAAAAATGTTATTCCTTGGTTATTTGATTCAGTGTGATAGATATTGTTGCATGTCATAATTTCTGTCTGATTTTGAAGTATTTTTTTTTCTTGTTACTGTTCCAGGTGTTGCTGGATATATGCAGTTCATTCCTCATGCAAGGGTTCCAGTTCTTCAGTATGTGAGCAAAAGCTTTGGTATTTCCTGTGATATATCAATTGACAACAATGCTGGCCGAGTTAAATCCAAAATATTCTACTGGGTGAATAGTTTAGATGAGCGTTTTGGTGATATGGTTTTACTGGTATGATCTAGTTAACAAAGTGATCCTTTTTCTGTCCATCCACAAATTTTATTAGCGAGTCCTCAGTATTACCTTTCATTGCAGATCAAGGAATGGGCAAAAGCTCAAAATATTAATGATCCGAAAACTGGTTCCCTAAACTCCTATTCACTTTGCCTACTTGTCCTCTTTCACTTCCAGGTAGTATTTCTTCAGTGGCTCTCTAGTTGGACTTTACTAATTTCTTTATTGTTTCACTTAATTTCTTGCTTATTTCTAAATTCCTTACCCTCTATCTTCTAGACATGCCAGCCGCCAATTCTACCACCACTGAAGGAGATTTATGAAGGGAACATTACAGAGGATACTGCAGGTTATATGAAATTAACTTATATTTTATTATTATATAGCATATTGGTGCAAGGTCATTTACTCTGCAATTACATGCAGAAGTGACATCTTATAATGAAGAACACATTAATGAGGTTTGCTCGACAAAGATAGCAAGATTTCGACTCCAAAATAAGGACCCAAAAAATGAAAGTTCTCTTTGCCATCTTCTTGCAACCTTTTTTCAAAAGGTAAAGTACTGAACATATTTATGATTAGATCAGGGTTTTCCTATTATTCTAACCTTTTGGTACTACCTTTTGCTGTTCGCATCACATATAACAATTCACTTTTGCTGACATTTTTATATTATCACTGTTAGAACAATTGACCTTTTCTATTACTTTCTGGTCCATGTTTCATCGGTTTGATGGTATTTACCGTATTTAGAGTATCATAATGACATAATACTTGAATATTTATGTAGCCCCTATCTTCTCTCTGCACGGTCAGCCATGGCTATGTTTCAGTATTGCAGTGGTGATTCGCTTAATTTATTGTTCAATCCCCGACCACCTGCTCATGTACGCTTAAAGCCTTGGTTTTGTCAGTAATCTTGGACAAACATCCAAGAAACAGTTAATTGATTAAAACTTAAAATATCTTTTACCTGCAAATGCTTTACTATGATTAGTTACATTCATTTGACTAGTGGGTTTTCGTTGTTACCGCAAAAACTGGGAGCGGTTTACTTAGGAGACTTTATGTTTGGCAGAACATTTATTATGGCTATCAAAAGTTGACTATTATCCCATTGAAAGGAATTGCCACATTTATTTAATGTTTGTATACCCAGAGACAAGTTTAGCCTGTTATTATATCTTGACTGGTTCTTCTATTGTTCACAGTTTATTCACATTGATGCCCATCCGAATGAGGTCATATCTACTTACACAGGCCAGTTTGAGCGAACTGAAGACAATCCATCTCGTATGAAGAAATCTTACCATTTATTTGTAAGACTGCCTACACATTTAATGCATGTTACTGATTGTATTCTCAGCCTGTATACTTACATTCATGCTTGTCATGTTTTATTCAGGTTGAGGATCCAGTTGAGAGACCTGATAATGCTGCAAGAGCAGTTAGTATGAAGGGTCTTCAACGCATTGCTAGAGCGTTTAATGACACTCATCAGAAATTTGACTCTCTTGAGCATGTTGACCGGAATGAATTACTGGCACTGTTGTGTACCCCTGGTGTTGGCGCAAAACTTGATGGGAGAGTCATGGCTAACTCTTACAAAAATGCTCCACAAAGGAGTCATCAGCAAATCAGATCTTTCGGACATGGGCGTGATCGACAGTTTGGGGAAGCTCGAGGGTTTAATGGAAGCAGACCAGGTCAGAGAAATCAACAGACGAATAGTCCAGCCTATCAAACCACACAGGCAAATAGGGTGCGTGAAACAGGACGGTATGAGAACCGGAATCATCCACAGTCCTTTATGACAGGGCGTCAAACAGTACCATACCAGAACCATTACCACCCACAGGCCTATGTCGCAGGTCATCAAGCATCACCATACCAGAATCATTATCATCCTCAGGTGCATCCTGCTGAAGTGTACCATAATCATAATCAATGGGTCCAGAATAATGGAGCGTGGGCATACCAGAGTCCTGATCAGGTTCATTCTCAAGTACTCCCAACAGCAGGAACATACCAGAACCACAACCATAACCAACACATTTATCATCCAGAGACCCAAGCAGCAGGACTGTACCACAGTCAGCAGCGGAGAAATAGATACACATCTAATCATCAGACGCAGAGGCAATCCAGGACGGTAAAGTACCAGCCTGTTCGTGGAGAGTTTGACAACGGATCAGCACGGGAGCCGCGAGCTCAAGCATCGAATGGCGCAGCTTTGCAAAGATAGTCGCCAACACCAACAGTTAACCAATATAAATGGACTTTGAAGATAGTAACATACTATATTCTGATTGTGTATTATGATATCATCATTTTGTGTTTTCTGAAGATAATAACATATTATATTCCGTTTTTTGTATGATGATATCATCAGTTTGTGTTACTTCCATCCTGTACCCTTATGGGCATCGATTTGAGATATCAAATGTGATTTTTTTTTTTACTGCCAACTTTTGTGTTAATGCTGGACAGCTCTGTGTGCCGCATTAATTTAAAGTGCTGTTACAGCAGTTATACTTCATTGATTTAATAGTTACACATTTTTTAGTACAAATTTCTACTTAAAAACGTCAATAATAAAAAATGTAGAGGCAGTACGTGATAAGCTAGCTTTTCCTAAAAAGCATGGCTAGCTAGTTCATGAGTAACCTGGTTAGCTTCCATATTACCATGTTCTGTAGTAATAAAACTAAAAACCTATTTGCTCCAGACGTGCAGAAATTTAGTAGTGTAATCGTAAAGTAAAGCGGAGAGGTAGAGCACGTCATACTTAACTAGATATACGAAAAAGGCCTATGCCATATCCATAACCATGAGGCATCGATAACGACGATAAGAGGTCGATATACATGTTGTGGATCCCTCTTCCCTACGCGTGGAACACAAGGACAGCGAGGGTGTGTTTTCTTCTTCTGATGAAAGTGAAACAATTTCCATACTACCTCTATTTTTATTTTCTTAATCGTTTTTATTATAAATTTATATTAAAAAAGTATCAACAATAAAAAAAATAAAAATGGTAGAAGTGAAACAGATGGGTGGGCTTACCATGACTGACGAACACAGTAATACCGTTTTTTAGGGATCATCGGCTGGTTAGGGAAACGTTGGGAAAAACAGGCGCACAGGGATGCGTTTAAAGTCATTTGTTATTCGGCCTGTCAGGCTGTACAAGTCCATGAAACGGTCCCACGAGTAGGCCCGTCCTGGCGCCCCACGCCCGACGCTTCGGCTTCCAAAAATCAAAGCAGTTTTTCACTTTAAGGCGACGCGGCCGCTGCCTACTCTGCCATGGTCCTGGTGCTGTTCACCATCTCCTCCCACACGGCCTCGACTTAGCGGACGCAAGTGCGGCGCAACCGGAGGCGACAACCGCCGCCGCCGCCGTCACCGTCAGGTAATGGCCCTCACAATCGCCTTCATCCGTGGTTTTCTCTTCGCTCGATGGCCATCTCATCATCATCCAGCCCGCGATAGTTCCTTCTCCGGTTTCAAGTTAGTTGGTCTAGGGGTTAGGGTTTTACCTCCACGCGGTGGGGTGAAGCAATGCAGCGTGCTTTTGGGCCATTTTAGGTGCCGTGGTTACTATTTCGGAAATACCGTACTGGTACTGGAAGTCTTAGGTTATGCTATGTGGAGCCATAGGCGAAACTGTAAGTTGGGTGCTTTTGCGTCTGCCTAAAATTCCTACTCCTGTGGTACATTGTGATTTCTCGTGCAGCTCAGGGGTGATATGCGCAATGTCCCCTCATTGTGAAAGCAAACAATGTAATTCAGTGGCGAACAGTTCCTTAGATTGGTCAGAGATGTGGGTCGCATCCAGTTAAATTGTGTCCTTGCACGTGTCACTTCTGGGTTTCAAGACTCTGGAATTTCCTCATTTTAGGAAGAGGAAAGAAGTTGCTCTGATTAAAAGCTTATATGAACATAGCTCTCCATAACATTTAATGAACTTCGATATAGCAAAACAGCTCCAACTATGTTCCTATCATAGAAAATATAGGGGTACCTTTGTCCCTGTGCTGCCCTCTGGTTCACCCTGAGATCTGGTGTCTCATGACTTACAATGCTATGTTATGCAGACATGATTCCTCGTTTGATTAATACATATATCATTTCTTTATGCATGATGTCAGCATGATTCTGCGCATTCATAACTATGATGTACTGGACAAATGCATTGAAGACATACTCCTTGCAATCAAGCCAGTGAAAGATGATCGAAATAAACGACTATACGCAATTCAGGAATTGAACGATTCCATCAATTTGGTTGGGGCCTTGAGAGGTACAGTTTATCATAATCATGAGGCCTTTTCCGTTTTCTAAAACCACAACATGAGATCGCAGTACTTTTATTTCATGACCTCAAGCATTGTGTTAGATAGGATTTTAATAAAAAGGTCGGTATTTGGCTAGATGTATAGATTTTCGATTCTGTTTCTTTGAGGTCTCTTTCTTTTTATTGGGCTGTGTATTGGTTGGCTCTTAAACTTCTTTTTACAATGACATACATAGCGCTTTGGGGGCCTACACTTGTTTTCTTTTGGCCAAAAATGCTGCAGTCAATTGATAATTCAACATTTCTGATGCAAAAGGTTTACCTTGTGCATTCTTTATGAGGGATTTGTAAAGTTGGACTTCTAATATAGCCATATAGATGACTGACAAATAGTGACACCTCGTCCCTTAAAACACGTATGGAAATTGAAGATCTCCAGCACTTTATCACAAATTCCCATTATATTCAAGGAACACGGAGTTTTGATTATCTAAAAAGGCTGTAAGTGGTAAGCATTTCTCGAGTTGTGACTGTTTTAATTGGCAGCAGTTTTACAAAAACTGCAGAACATATAAGCTTCAAAATGTTTTTGTCACCATTGAATTGCAATGCTGTAGAAGAATGGAAATAATTTCAGTAACAGGCCACGCGTGACCTAGCAAACAGCAGTTTTTATATGGTATTGCATGATCATAACATTTAGTCACTGCACATGTTTTTAAAAAATAAATGTCAATTACAATTTTTGGGTAGTTGAACAGTACTAAATATTGATTTTATTGATTTTTTTTGCTCAAATGGTGCTGCAGTCAAGCCTTTTGGATCCTTTGTATCAAATCTGTATGCAAAGTCCGGTGATTTGGATGTATCAGTTGATCTCTGGAGTGGCTCAGACATCCCTACAAGCAAGAAAAGGAAGCAAAATGTCTTGAGAGAACTAATGAGAGCTTTACAAATTAGAGGTAAGCTTCTCTTAGATCTCTTTTTAAATAGGCTTAGTGTACTTCATTGCATGTTTTTTATATGCCCATTAAGTGATATAATTTGTATTGTTGTAGCTTTTGTAGGAAAAGAATCATAACATATAATGAAACAAATATCAAATTAGAATATGTTTTAATAACTCTATTTAAGATATTATGCTTATTCTTGTGGTTAATTATTTGAAATGGCTAGTTTGTGCCTTGCCGTCACTATAATGATCTGCATCGGCTTGTTACTAATTTTAATAAGATTTTTTCTATTGTGATTTTGAAGTAACTTCCACTTTCAAAATTAGGAGAAAAAACGCATTTGAAACCTGCACGGAATAGCAAACAGGGCCATGATATGATAATTTGTGTCATTCACACTTTATTGTTATTATAAAAGTGGTTTTCGTTTCTTATTCAGGTGTTGCGACATCTATGAAGTTCATTCCCAACGCAAGAGTTCCAGTTCTTCAGTACATGAGCAATCACTTCGGTATTTCCTGTGACATATCCATCAATAACTACCCTGGTCAAACTAAATCCAGAATCTTGTACTGGATCAATACTATTGATAGTCGCTTTGGTGATATTGTTTTACTGGTAAGCTTTATGTGTAATCAGTACGAGGGATTTTTTTTTTCTGCTTTGTTAAAGTGAAAACTCAAACATCATGTTTCTTTGTAGGTCAAAGAATGGGCAAAAGCTCAAAATATTAATGATCCAAAAAATGGAACTCTAAACTCCTATTCACTGTGCCTACTTGTCCTATTTCATTTTCAGGTATTGTTTCTTACGTATGCTACCTTTAGTTACTTTATAGAGGGCCATCAGATTGATTGTCAATAGTTTAGTTGTCAACCTCTGAAGGAGATATATTGACCTTGCATTGGACAGACATGTGAGCCTGCAATTTTACCACCTCTTAAGGAGATTTATGATGGGAACGTCGCAGAAGATATTGCAGGTCTGATCAACTTGGCTTGTCCATCACAAGAAGACATTGCAAAAGGTTGTCTTGTGCATCCGTTCTTATTGATTTACTTGTCGTATCACAAGCAGGAAGGTTTTATTGTAATGAGAAACGTGTTGATGAGGTTTGTGAGGCAAACATAAGAAGATTTCTACGCCAGAACATGCGACAGAGAAATCAGAGTTCTGTTTCCGAGCTGCTTGCATCCTTTTTTCACAAGGTAAAATAATGTATATCTTCAAAAAAAAGGTAAAATAATGTACAGTATGGTCTAGTGGGGAGAGCAGAGTTGCTTATGTGGGCTAGCTGAATCTAGTCAAATGTCTTTGATCCTGCCCACTCCAGCTCACTGGCTTATGATTCCAATAAAAGTCTAAACTAATGTCATTACTTCTGCTATTACTTGCTGAATCTAGTCAAACGTCTTTGATCCTGCCCACTCCATTCGTGGAACAAGTTATTATGTTTAGTACGATTTAAGGTTTAGCTGCAATAAAGTGCATTAAGAATCAGTATGAACCATCTCCATACCAGAAGGCACAATATAGCCTTTTTTTAGCACTATAGCATCTATATGTTTTAACCCAGTAAAAGCAAAGTTACTGATTTATGCTGCCCATAGTTTTACTGCATAGGTAAACTTTCGGATCAGGTGATATCCACTTACACTGGTAAGTTTGAGAGAATACAGGGCAATCGAAGCTGGATGGCTAAACCTCATCGATTGTTTGTAAGTCTGAACTCTATCTCTAAGGTTCACTTGGATTCTGTCATGCCACAAGATTTATACCTTGTCTGTTCATTACTGTTATCTAGATTGAAGATCCGTTCGAGAGACCTGATAATGCTGCTAGGGCAGTTGGTGAAGACGAGTTGCCACTTATTGGTCGTGCTTTCAATTATGTGAGCTATAAGTTTACTGCAGGAGCCCTCAATGACCGGAATGAATTACTGTCACTGCTGTGTACACGTACTGTTCGATCCATCCGTGGTGATAGAGTCAGGGCAAGCCGTTACACAAATGCTACGCCGAATCAACAGTATCAGCAAGCCCGTAGTTTGACAGGAAGCAGATCAGCTCGTACTTCAGAGAGGTCGATTGGCGGCCAGAGAGCACAACCATCATCAGAGCACATGACTGCTGGACATGTTTATAGTACAAGGGGTGAGTCGGCAGTGGCCTACCAGTATCATGATGATCTGCGCTCATATGCTGCTAGGCGACGTCCGGCAAGTCAGTACCAGAATCAGCATGGGCGAAGGGAATACTCGCCATATCAGTCTGCATCAACTACATGGTACGAGCCTGTTGGACGGCGGTTCCACAATGGACCAGCATGGGACTATGGGTCTTAGGCCCCAAACAATACATGATAGCTAATTCTGCTACTCCGATAACAGCCTATTAGTAAGTTAGATTGAGCTTTTCGCTGCATCACTCTGATAATTTAACGTAGCTTGCATCGACTCATGCCACCTAGTAGCTCCACGGTGCTGATATGTTGATAATTACTGCGGCCTTGCCTTGTTATCTTCAGCAGTCAGTATAATATGAGCCGTGGTACTTACTATTGATTATGCCCTGTAAGTTAATCTGTACTGCTCTTTCTTGTTGTCGTTGGCTTAACTCGGAATGTAGTAACTTCAATTACCTAAGCAGTCGATCTGATCGCCTATATCCAGTACTTTTTTTTGCGGGATAAATATCCACTACAAATTTGAATATGCATAGTAGTAGTTCTTATGCCACGGGTTGGAGGTTGGAACCCGGCCGTCACCGTGTTTCTTAAGACTATCCAACTAAACGGCAACTACAAGAAAATAGAACATTTGGAGTAAAGAATTGGTAGCGACGAACGCGGACATTATCTATCACAAATTATGACGTTCACTCTCCCAGTTCAGAAGATGGTAGGCTGACATTTATCCAAAGTGCAATGGATGTGGTGTCACAAATATCATCTTTCACAATGTTACTACGATCATACAACAAAAGATATTTCATGAATCAGGTTGTCAGGAGCACACCGGTCATCATTGACAAATGAATGAAATCAAAATGAATTGTTGTAAAATTTTTTTACCGTTACCTATCCTATCTATGTTACAAGTGTTAGCCAGTATCGTCAGCCGCTCTACTACTCACCTCCACACAAAGGTGACAGAAAACGAAACCACAGATCAATGTGGCCCTTCTCCGCAGTTGCAAAGGTGATCATCTAACGCTTCATAGGCTTGTCACACATCAAAACCTTCCGGCTAGCGTATGGGCCTTCAGCAGTGTCACGTATAGTACCACGCCACCCCATGGCGTTTGTTATTTCTTTTATATCCAGTATAACTTCTTTCCGGTCACGAATATAAGCCTTGCCACCTGGCCTGAGTATGCGATCCATCTCCACCAAGATGCTTGAGATGTTACACCTAGACAAAAAGGATGATGTGGTTAGATACCAATAGGGGTGTCTGATGTGCCAGTGGACCGGCAGAAAAGGCTCCATAGGCATTGATGTTCCAAAGCACTTCTACAAGTGTGAAAACTACAAATATTGAAGAAAAAATAGTTTTGCAAGTGTGTTGAACAACACCTGTTCCTTTTCAGTGTCAAATGAAACCATACTAAACAGAGAGGAAATAAATTTTCAGTAGCATGGGAAATACTACCTTTTCTGCTCCTTTGAGAAAAGACCAGATGCATGTAACAGATCATACGTCCTTGGGTACGTGTCGAATGGTTCACACCTACACCAAAGTGAAAAAAGGCAACATGAGATTGAACTCAGTGCAGAAGTTTCAATTTCATTAGCTTAACGGTATTAGGTTTCCAACTAATATGGGAACATTCTAGCTTGAAACAAGGGGTGATCAGTAAAAACTTTGAATCAAGCCTAAAATAGAAACAATATTTTCTCAGACCAAACTATAGAAATGCATACCAGTCATGAGCCACTCCAAGAAGACCACGGTCATATATTACAGGCAGCGTGTTTGGCTCACTAACAGGAACAACATTCATCACCCAACAATCGAGTTTATGGTTGATCAAAGCAGCTGCAAATCTACATACAATGTCGATAAGCAAAATAAGAGTCAAGAATAAACATGAATACCTTGAATAAGCACAGAAATGAGTTCATATTCACAGGCATCTTAGTTCAGAAAATCTTCTTTACTCCAGTTCCAGATTTCCAACTATTCTTTGAAATATTCTAGAGTGACCTGAGTTAATATGACCAAATAAAGCTTCATAATTGTTTGCTTCCACAGTTATGATCAATTAATAAAACAATCCTACATATCAAAGTCATGCAAACAAAAGTATTTAAAAGGACGAGCTTTGAACAGAAAATATACCCTCCAAATCCAGCCCTCATGTCCATTACGTTCCGCAATTTGAACTTCCTCCACTTAAAAACACGAATATAACCTTCAATGATGTCATCCCAAAATTTAGTTTCTGCTTTAAAAAGCTCATTTTTCGATGAGTAGGCATCCATTTGAACACTTTGAAGCCTCTTTGGTGGCTCCATTAGGCGTGCAGGCCATTGGACAAGACTTCCCCCTTCACCATTTTCAGGAAGCCTACTGACACATGGCTTTAGATTAACATACCTGAGACAGAGAATGTAAGGAATTGGCATATAAGGTTTTGCAGTGAAGGTACGTAAATCCAATGGAATAGTAGGTACATATAAATTCAAGAGCAGTGTCGCTATTGCTACCATGCTAAGAGATTTGATACTTATAGATACCAATTTCACCATATAAAACTAAGCAGCAGTAAGAAAGACTGGAGCAGAAAAGAGGACCTAAAATGAGACTTCATGATTAAATATAAGAATAGTAGTAAGATAAATGAATAAGAAAAATACCAGACATCATCTGGGTTATCATCCATATCACAAAGTGGAGGCTTGACTGCTGGATCACGTTTCATGTAGCATGTGTTATTTAAAGGTTTCCTCCACATAGCAATATATCCTTCTTTCTTCACAAGCTCCCAACAAAGTCGGGCAGTGAGATCTTCCATATCTACACATCAGTTTCTCAATAAGCAATGGCTCCAGGACAGAGTGAAGTACACCGCACCATTAAAAACAAAGTCACTTGAACAGATATGCACTTATCATTGTCCATTTTCACAATTAGAATTCATAGGAACAAGATAACATTCTTTAAGCCACATAAGAAAAGATCACATGATTTGCAGTTTAAGCATCCAACAACTAAACACTAAAAAATATCTCTGTCAAGATGTCAATTTAATCAGGCAGCTTCAGCATGGATATATAACTCGAATAATGTTTTAAGCTTGTGAAGTACGTGGGCCAGTGGAGAGTCAGAGGTTCATAACAATGCATTGTGAGACAGTGAGAGTACCCAAATCATGCCATTTAACTTAACTTCATGCCGCCACATAGTAAATAGTGGACAACTGGCAAGGATGAACGGAGCATGTGCGGTGCAGTAAGTGAGGTAAGGAGTTTTCCAAATGTTTGATATATTTATGGTCCACTAAAAGACATTGCTACTTAACATCAACAAACACAAACTATAGATTTCATAGACTATTCCATGCATGCTATGAAGTTAATGAGTGGTTTCCTTTATGGTAATTTTTTAACTGTGCTAAAACAAGAACCGCAAAACTTAAAAATAAGCACTATGTCATTATCTCAATGAACAAAAGCTTCATACTGGCATACTGCAGCAAGTATAAATACCTTTCCATGCCTCTTGTTGTGCCTCTTCATGCTTATAAACAGGTTGAGCTGCCCAAGCAAAGTAACCACCAGCTCTAAGCATTCTATTAGCTTCCAGAAGTAGGATGCCGTCTTCGAAATAAGAAATATATATATAAGAAGAAATAGGCAAATTTTGAAACCGTATAACTAAGAGACACATATCTTCAGCATTTATAAATATAAAATTCTCTCTAAGAACTGAATGAGTTTAATTAGTAAACACAACAGATGTTTGGTAATTTGAGTAGAACATAGTGCCTGTATATCTAACAGGATCAATTGCACAGATCGAACAGAGGATAGATGAAAGCATTAGACCTAACGCAAAATACAAGTGCAAAAAAAAAAGGCAATGAAAATGGAGTGTATTGCTATTCCAACGACGGGCTCAGTTAATCGTTACTGTAATAACAAACTTTGTTTCATAATAGAAGCTCACCATCACGAGTCCAATTTATCCGGCAGCGTGAACAATGGATAATATCAAATGCTTGACTGGAATATGACAGCCGATGTGTTGCAAATGCTGACACCATTGCAGGCACACCACGCTCAAGGGCAAACTGTATCTGATTTTCGTGAACATCTTTTGGAGCTATGGATAATGTCAAGACGCCACGTGAAAGTAGGTATGCACCAAAACTTGCTACTCCACAGCCAACATCCAGGACAACTCGAGTATGCGAGCCAAATGCAACATCTGGTACCATCTAGAGAAACAGGAACTCTACTTAGGACAGTGTCATGAATGAATCTCAAGAAATTTAAATACTATCTTGCAGCAAACCTGGGACATCTGATCCAGGTACTGATTTGCTCCATGAATGAACTGTGTTCCTCCTCCAGGAAATCTAAACTTATCATTAACCTTAGTAATCCAATTCTGCCCACCTTTGTCATCAACCAAACGTGTGTGAGGCACGTTGTTAAACCACACCTGCATTCCACCAAAATACATTTTAGGAAGTCCTTTTATAAATAATGTTTGCTGAGGTTCAGGTCTAGTACTCAGGTAATCAAATTTGATTGGTAATGCGCACACGAAATGCTCCTCAAATCATGTTGTAGTTCATTCGAACTATCATTTCAGGTTGCTAATAGAACAAGCAGCTAGTATAACAAGTACCAAAAAGCAAAACATTGCGAAATGAAGTTGCTGGCACAAAACCACAAAATCGATTATGAAACAAATATTGCAACATTAATTTTCACATTAACTGCAGATGCAGACTAGTAAAACTACACTATTATTAACACTTTATAAGACGAAGCAGCAGTGCGTACAGATAGCTAAGAAAAGGCAATTAGTGAAAGCCAGATGCTCACCTCGTCTCTGCTCTGAGGCCAGGGAATGGGAGCCTTGTAACCTTTGGGCGCTGGCACGAGGCAGCTGAGAGCCTTATCCTTAGCAGGGCAGTGCCGCTCAAACCGCTCGCCACGCTCTGTGGAGGGCAGCCGCTTGATCTCCTCCTCGTTGTCGAGGCAGGGTATGTACTCCCTCATGCTCTCCGGGCAGACGGGGAACTTCGAAACCCGAATCCTGGCACTGACGTTAGCTTCGTTTCTGGCACCCTCGTTGCTCGGCTCCTGCGGCACGGCGTCGTCGGTGGCCAGATCGGTGTCGTTGGCGCCGACAGCGCTGCCAATGTCGAAGTCGTCCCGCATCGCGCCGTCCTCGCCAAGGATGCCCAGGCGCGCGGGCGGGGGCGGGGGCAGGAGGGGAGGCGGCGGCGCAGGGGTCGGCGGAGGCGGTGGCGGAGCATTGGCAGCTGGAGAAGCAGGCAGAGCAGTGTCGGCGGGGGCAGGGATCAGGCGGGACGGGTCGAAGGATACGTTGGCGTTGGGGGAGAGCGCGACGGAAGGGGAGCGGCGGGAGGAGGCGCGGGCCAAGGCGGAGGAGAAGAAGACGAGGCGCGGGGAGGAGTCCGGCCAGTGGTAGCCGACGAGGAAGGCGACAGCGACGGCGGCGGCGAGGACGGCGGCGCGTAGGAGGTGCGGGCCGCGGAGCAGGTCGGCGCCGAGGGAGTTCATGGCTGGGGGCTGGCGCCGCCCCGGTGCCTCGGGAGGCGGTCGGCGCGGTGCCTTCGCGTCGCCCCCGGGACGATGCGGATGCGATGGGATCGCGCGGACGGAGAGTGGCGAGTGAAGTGCAACTTTTTCTTTCACGTGGACCTACTTGTCAGTGGTGCTAGGGAAATCTGTTCGTGGATATCAAATTCCTCCTAGATTGCGCTGGTGTATATCAACAACCCGCCGCCACCCCCCACCCCCCAAAAAAAAAGAAAAGAAAAAAATCCGCGGGGCGTCGGCAGGAGGGGACTCGCGTTCGTTTCTCGGCGAACGGTGCCTGCCCGGTGGTGAATTTTCCGTCGCCGCCGTCGCATTTCCTGTTCGCGTCGTCATTTTGAGCGGCGCTCGATTCTGGGCTGAACAGGCCCTACTAAATCCTAGGCCTATTTCTGTTTGGACCGGTGTTGAATTTAAGCTTGTTTACTGGGTACTATTGGCGTGTGCTGGATCATATTTGCAAGGGAACGATTCAAGATAATGGAGTCTGGCTGGGCTGTAAGAAGATGTGTTCCTAACTGTGATTGCTCCATGAATCCGACTGGTCTATAGATTTGCAAGCTTACGAATTCGGTGAGCTGCGCCTGCCTCCCTTTACCCTGAACTTCAATTGAAATTGTTCAGGTGAAATTTTGCGTTCGACTAGAAATAGGACAAAAGTACAAAATTTCTACAGGACGACACGTACACGCACTTTTGCGATGCGTTTCCGCTGTTCGAAGGCATCCTACCGAAAGTGATCTGATAATTCTTTTTTTCTAGAAAAATAATAGTAATACGTAACACTCGTAATTCCCCTGGCGCAACGACGAGGAAGCACCGCCGCACACGGCTAACAAACAAATGGCTGGCCTGGCCGTCTGTCTGGAAAGCGCGGGGTGTAGCCGTGTCTGTCTCCAACCGTACGCTGTCCATTCAAGGCGACGTCGTGGCGGCAGCTGAGCGTTCGGTGAAAAAAGAACGGACGAGTGAAAAAAAAGCACGCGCGCAAGCTATTACTACTAGTACATCGTACGCGCGCGTCGCTTTCGCTTCGTTCACTGTCGCTCTCGCCGGGCGCGACTGCCGCACTGCACCACTGATTAGCTGCACGTCGCCGTCGGCCACGACGACGATGCAGATCGGGCTGGCGGGGATAGGCAGGCGGGCCGCGGGCGCACGACGGTTTGCTTCGTTCCAGTGCCGGTGCCGTGGTCGGGCTGGTTTGGGATCGCCGATTGAGGTAGGGGGAAGCAAACAAGCTATAGGCCACCTACGCACGGCGCACGCGCAATGCGCGACTTCGCGAAGCTTCCAGCGTTGGGTCCATCGCAACTACCGCTGCGGCCGGTCCCGCCACAACTGGAGGTGGAGTTGGTAGACGACGCACGGAGTACAGTGGGTCTTCTCGCCGCGGATAAGGCCGGGTACGGTGCGCCTCCTTCCTGATGCTTGGAGGCGCTCCTCGGATCGAGTTGGTCGAATAAACAAAAATTTTCAGCGAATGCTACGGGCACCACTAAAGCTAGTTACTAGTACTATATATAGCTAAGCAGGCATGAAGCAGGAAGCGATACGCAGTAGGTTGCATTGGCAATTGGTACTACTCACTCGTTATGATTGCTTTAGACGAGGAACCAAAAGAAGTTCCATAATTAGACGAGAACTTTAATGGTGTTTGGATTCCTGTAAATAAAGGGTGGGTTGACAAAATCAGACAAAGTTGGTTAGGGAAATGAGAATGAGTGAAAATGAGTTGGATAGAGGGAAATGAAAATAGAGCTCACATTTCTAGTAAAACGCAACCAAAGAGGCCTTTTTTCATGCACGTTTTCCTATATTGAAACGGCACATGACGATTTTTTCTTTTTTGAAAGGTGCACATGACGATTTTGAAACATTGTGTTCTAAGTGACGTATGATTCTAGCACCAGCATCATATCCGTAAGATGAGCTCACGCAACCACCGAAAACTTATTTCGCTTGGTCACTCACTAGCCAATTGGCATCGATAGATCCGTTAATTAATTCTTCCTCGCGAGAGCTAGAAGCGACCTTATCGTCTCCGTGTTCGGTGTTCCCTGTGAGCTTCTAATTCTAGCGTGAAAGCTAGCCATACTTCAGCTGCCATTCTCCTGTCTCTATACTTTAATTGATGGACGCCGCGAGCGCTGGTGGTCGAATCACGACCGACCATGTCTCTCCGGCCCCGGCGCTCCCCCACCAACGTCTCCTGGCCTCGCGACGTGGCCGGCGTTCCTCTTCGACACGTCCGCCACCTAGGGGGCCTTTCCCTCTGACTTCCAGAAGCTTCCGGCCGCTTCCTGGCCAGGAATGACCGCATCAATCTAGCGGTCCGGGTCGCGCCACGTGTCGGATCTGGCCACGTTGGCGTCCGATGTGGCGCCCCTGCCCCCGGAGAAACTGATACGGCCCAAACCTTCGCAGCTCACACAGCCTCACGCTTGGAAGGCAAGTACAGCCGCCGCTTCCCATTCCGCCGTAACGCAACGCACCCAACGACTCGCTTTGCTTCGCTCTCATCCGCGGCGGCAAGCGATCAACACGGAGGCGATACCGGAGAAATCGGCGGTGGATGTGGAGAGGCTGGCGGTTCCTGAGGCGATGAACGGCCGTGGAGTGGTTGGAGGAGGGGGAGGGGAAGAGGAGATGGAGATGGAGGAGGACGGCACCGGCGGCGGCGGCCGGGGGACGGGGAATAAGGAGCGGGTCGTGCTGATGTGGGGCTACCTTCCGGGAGTGTCGCCGCAGCGCTCCCCGCTGCTCGGGCCCGTGCCCGTGAGCCTGCCCCCGGCGGCGGCGGCGCCCGGTGGCGATGGGTGGAGGGATGTGTGCGGCGGAGGGTGCGGATTCGCCATGGCCATCTCCGGTGACGTCTTCTTCCCTGTTACTCATTGTTCCTGTGCTGGTATTCTGCTGCTTCCTGTTCGTTATTTTGGCGCGTGTAATGTTATAGATCTGCTCGCGGTGTCGGTCTGTAAGGTTAGTATGGTGGATCACTGGTTGGAATTGTTACGTGTGGGATTTGTATGAAGTAGTTCCCGAATTTTTTTTGAACAAATGCTGAATGGCTCTGTTAAATTATTGGGAGACATGAAACTTTTTGCGAAGGTTGGAGTGGAAATTTGCACATCCTAAACGTCTGAAATTGCTGGTTACGAATTCGATTTCTATAGCCTGCCCTGATTGGCAATTTAGGTTGTTTTCCAACTGCAAATCTGCTCTTCACTGTTCTAACTTCTTAGTGGCTAGCTTAAATGCGTCAAATGGGGACTTGTTTTGAGGGGTAAGCAATGCAACCGGTTAATACATGATGGGTGGGGGACGCAGTTCACCAAATTTTAGTTCCTCTGTTTCCATGATATTTGAATTTTGTTCAGCAATGATCAAACGTGGACTGCCACCAACGAGTAGGAAAAAAGGTCTTAGACCGATATGTGCCTCAGCCATGATTGTAGGACGAGTTGTTCTCATCTCTTCGTTGACTTCGGCTATTTGTGCTTTGTTGGACAATCTTCCACCGAATTCATGTTAAATTTAAGTTTCTGATTCGGTTTTTCAGTTCTGTACTTCTAGCATCACCTGAGAGATTCCCTGTCTGTTCACTGATATATGCTAGAATGCCATTTTATGTTCATATTTGATGTCGAGTGTAGTCGAGTTTCACCAGCACTGACTAGGACCTTCGTTTCCTTCAGAGTCTGGAAAACTCCTCACTTGGGGTTCTGCTGATGACATGGGCCAAAGTTATGTGACTGCTGGAAAGCACGAGGTAAAGATACCGTACTAGCTTTATTCTTTGCTGAACTATGAGAAGGACTCGACCTTTATCAATGATAGAATGCTACATCTTTCAGGAGACTCCAGAACCATTTCCTCTACCTAACGGTGTTGCGATAGTAAGAGCAGATGCTGGATGGGCTCACTGTGTCGGAATAACAGGTATTTGACAATCCGGGCACTGACCTTTGGTCTGGACGTAGCTCGTGATTGTGGTACTACTGGTATGATTCTTATAAATATTTTCCTGGAGCAGATGGAGGGGATGTTTATACGTGGGGCTGGAAAGAATGTGTTCCGACTGGAAGGGTTGTCACGGACGTTTCATCTGTTGGGACTTTGGAGAAGGATGAAAGACAACATGCTACTGCCACTGACCAAGGTTGTGATGCTTGCCTCCTACCTTGTTCCATTTCTGCCTAAAAAAATATAAGCTGTTCTACATCGATTGTTTACAGACATAACAAAGGCAACTCCATTACAGTGAGCCCAAGGTCACAGGTGTCTAGGACAAGCAGCGGAGCTGCATCTGGTCCTCCCGAAAGTAGAGGTACTGAGGACAGCACAAAGCGACGAAGATTATCTTCTGCAAAACATGGACAGGAGAGTTCAACATCTAGTGATGAAAGTCTTTCAGCACCCCCTTGCATCGTGACATTTAATACAGGAGTGAAAATAGTGGCAGTGGCTGCTGGTGGTCGTCATACATTAGCATTATCAGGTAACCTGCATTTGGCTCTATGGCTCTGCTTTTATCTTTGTTAGTGAAAACTCTGCTGATTAAGGCAAATGTCTCCAAAGCTTCAGATCTAGGTCAGGTATGGGGTTGGGGATATGGTGGAGAAGGGCAACTAGGTCTGGGTTCTAGAATCCGGACTGTTTCGTCTCCGCATCCCGTACCGTGCATTGAATCGGCAGTATACGGCAAGGATAGGCCATCAGCAATGAAAGGTAATAAAACTGCTGAAGGGCACATCAATAAGGTCATGGGTAATTGTGTGAAGGCTATTGCTTGCGGAGGCCGTCATAGCGCTGTAGTAACAGGTCAGTTATATTTTCAAGTTCATTCAGTTGAGTACTTTGTTGTAGGCAGGCTTGTAGTAATGCAACTTAAGTAACATATTCCACTTGCCAATTCGTTTTGCAGCATTGATATGAAAGGTAGTTTGGCAGACTTAATATTGACTATTTGTATTTGCTGTTATTTTATATAAATCTTAGCATGTGATTTCACTCTAAACATGATAATGTGCATATCCATAACATTTGTAAACTTACAATCTAGTTTCAGAATTTGAGTTGCCTCTAACAGTGTTTTCTGAGTTATTGGATTGTTGGACCACTGTATTTTCATTTGAAGTTATGTCTCTGCTGCTCCCAGAATTCCTTGCACATTTAACACCAAAACATTCTTGCAGACTCAGGAGCGCTTCTGACATTTGGATGGGGGCTCTATGGACAGGTCAGCATCATATCTGGCTAATTTATATGGATCAAACAAATTTGCAACCCTAATGACTGAACAAGCACATCTAAATGATAACTTGGTATGGGTGGGTAATTCAGCTCTGAAATTTTAATATGATTGGAGTTGGATGCAGTTGATTTATCAGAAAACTTCCACCTCCATTTGAATGGAGAAAATTGCTTATCTTAATATTCTTTTTGATTGGAACCTAGCTGAAATAAACATATGTGCTAATTTTATCTCACACTATTGTAGTTGAAATCAAACACATTAACTCAACTCAACATGATTTGAACAGATATATATTTATTTATTCTTCTAGAGCTGAAACCTTCATTCAAATATGATGGAAAAAAAAATCTTATTTATTTTGGATTGGAACCTAGCTGAAACCAAACATATATGGTGGTTCGGATATCATAGCAAACATTATTATTGTTGAAACCCAGCATATGTGCTTATTCAGGATTCAGAATTTATGTGTTGCAATACATCTTATAGAGAAGTTCTGTATCATTATGTGTATAAGTCACAACTGTGCTCTTTCTTCTTTCAGTGTGGACAAGGAAATACAGATGATGTTTTAAGTCCGAGATGTGTATCATCTATCCTTGGGGTCAAGATGCAAGATGTTGCCGCAGGTTTATGGCATACTGTATGTACATCAGTAGATGGTGATGTCTATTCCTTTGGAGGAAATCAGTTTGGTCAGCTTGGTACTGGCTCTGATCAAGCGGAGGTATGAAATTCTGGATGTTATTCGATGATGATTACAGAATCTGATATTTAGAGTTTCTTGATCTCCCTCGTGTTTGAGAAAAAAAAAATCTGTTGTTTAGAGCAAGCTGAATAATTTGAAGCTTATTGTTTTATTTCAATGCAGACTGTTCCGAAATTGGTAGATGCCACAAGCTTGGAAAATAAGAACGCCAGGGCTGTTTCTTGTGGTGCTCGGCACAGTGCTATTATAACAGGTACTCTTCAGTTCTGCATTTTGTGTAGGGACCTGCAGCTGTACCTGACGTAGTATCGAATATTCTTTACATTTCTCCCTGGATAGTTTTCATACTAAAGTTGATAAAATGTTAATCGTAAGCTATATTACACTACACTGCCATAAGGCGACACTGCTCGTTGGGCTGTTTTAGTGTTCTTGGCATCTGACAATTGTACCAACCTTCCAGATGAAGGCGAGGTCTTTTGCTGGGGATGGAACAAGTATGGCCAGGTATGTTTATCCCTCAGGTCCCTTTTCCATATTGATTCGGCCACAAAAGGGTGTTGCAATGGTTTCTGATAATTGAGCTTGTCGCTGCAGCTCGGCCTCGGCGACTCGGTGGACAGGAATGTACCTTGCAGTGTTCCGGTGGACACGTACCACCCACTGAACGTGTCGTGCGGTTGGTGGCACACGTTAGTTCTAGCAGAGTCTCCTACTTGAAACCTGACGAAGAAATACCTTCTAGTTTGACAATTTTGTTAGGAACGTGGTAGGCTCATGCAGGTGCGATGGTGCTGCATTCCGTGTACATACATGCTAGTGCATACAAATGTATGTATTCATTCTTTCTGGTGCGCTTTTCAACGTGCAAACGTAGACAGCTTGTGTGACAGACTCAGTGCGATGACGATTCTCGCTTGTCATGCAGTGCTCGCGGTTTCAGCGACAGTGACCAGACCGTAACTGGATTTGATTATACTGCTGATTGACATGCCAGCCACATAGGAACGTTGGTAAAAAAATGGTGGTATCGACTACTGCTATGTAAATAATAGCGGTTGATTTTGTTAGCGTTACAATGGTTTGCGCTGTTTTTTTTTTCCAAGAAAGGTTGTCTGATTATATCAGAGTGGACAAAAATTAAAGGGGAGCACCAGCTCCAGGTTCTGGGGTCTCCATGTCAATCTGAAGACTGAACGAGGGTCCTTGAACGTGTGATTTCTGTGTCAAGAGTCAGCAGTACAATACCTACATCTTACAGCTGATAACTTCTGTGCTCGATGGAATCACTTGAATACATCTAGACAAAATTGAAGGTTTTGTGCCCCAGCTAAGAAAACATTTATGTACAACGCACGGGGGCTGCTGATGAAGTAACAAAGGGAGAAGACGAAGTAACAATGCAATAGTGTGGTCAACTGCTTTCTTGTAAGAGCACGAGCATCTGCTTTAGCTCATAGATGCTTGTGTGTTTATTCTGCTTCCACTTGCTAGCAATCCTCGAGTTAGAGCACCAGCGTTTGTCCTGAAATTTAAAGAAGTGGCCAGAACCAGAAAAACTCATATGAAAGACTATCTTGAAGTTAGATAAGCTAGAAAGAATCAGCTGATTAGTATTACAGATGGTTTCAATCCATAGGAGTGCTCTGATCCTAAAGAAACATAAAAGGTTCTTTGTTCCAAGGCGTAACAATTTTGCAACATTATGTGAAAAACTACTACAGGAAATCAAAGCAGCACAACACCTACATATTTCAACTTGACTACAGATAAATTGCATCATCAAGCAATAGCATATACTAAATTAGAAAGAAAAAATTTCAGGCAAAAAAGTAAGAAATAATCTACTCAATGAACTTACAGGGAATTTTCCTTCGGTGGAGGACAGCACAACACCTAGAAACGGGGCACTTTTGATGATTGGCCCACTACTGGCATTGCTGAAGGCTCTGCAACCTGAGGTCGTATTTGATTGCTGCCAACCGAGTTATTAGCAATAAGTTTATTGCCCATGCTTCTAATGCCAGTAGCATCACTTTCCAGTTGTTGGGGATCAACCAATGCCTTCACCTGGTGGAATATTATAATAAATTAACTTTTATTTGTGTTTGGTTGTACCAAGGGTTGGTAGCAGGTTAATAAGGTGTCCCGGCAACGTGAAGAGAGGCAGAAGAAGACCAAACTTGACATGGGAGGAGTTTGAAAAGAGGGACGTGAAGGACTGGAATATCGAGGAGTTAGCCATAGATAGAAGTTTGTGGAAACTAGAGATAAACGTGCTGGAACATTGATTTGATTTTTACCCTATCCCATTTCTATCTTCCAGCAGTTTGTTTTTCTCTATCATTCGTGTTTGGGTTCTTTTCCCTTTTCTTTCGTCGTTT
The DNA here is from genome assembly GCA_001182835.1 of Oropetium thomaeum. Lineage (NCBI taxonomy): Eukaryota > Viridiplantae > Streptophyta > Magnoliopsida > Poales > Poaceae > Oropetium > Oropetium thomaeum. The sequence continues at coordinate 109,966 of LFJQ01000033.1, forward strand.
ATTTTTGGTTTGACTGGGTTTGCTTGTCTTCCATCATTTGTCCCCTCTGTTATCCTGTGGGTCTTGTTTGTGTTGGATGTCATTGATTTCATCTCTAGCCTATCCCAACTTGCTTGGGATTAAAAGGCTTGGTTGTTGTTGTATGGTTGTACCAAGAGTCTAAGATACAGCTTCAATTTTAACAATGTCGATGCAAGCAAGCAGTAGATCCATTATAAGGCAGGTTAGGTTATGGAAACAAAGAACATTGGCTGCACGCAAAAATGTGTCATAAAGAGCGTGTTAATAAAGTTATATGACTTACAGAATTTCTTTGAGGATTTTTATCCTCCCTTGAGAAACCAGGAACAGACAAATTCCAATTTCTTTCTGCATGATACAAATGAAAATTAATAAGCAATATAGCACATATCCTATTTGCATTCACGTGCGTGTGAAAGACAAAAAGCTACTGACCTAAGTGCAGCACCACATCCTTGGTTTCCACAACCGATGATTTTCTATGCTTTGCCAAGGTGCATGCAAATGCAGTTACCTGATGAAAAGCCCGTGTCAGCTGAGCCACAAGATAGCTCCAGATGGTAAAATACGGTTCTGATTTTGACAGGAATTTATGGGTCCCAAACAAATAAAATTTCATTGAGGGGAGCTGCAACGTATGGTACAAGAAAGAATATTACCGATTGAAGGAAGTCATCAGCTATCTCTAAAAGTAGATCTTCCACGTCAGGGTCAACCTTGCCTAGGGGGTCTACCTGTAACAAAAGTACCATGTTCAGTTAATATAAAAAATGAAATCTGAAATGATTTTAACATGCGCTTAAATAAACTAATAATGACCAGCAAAAACATTAACAACACCAGTGATACAGACATTGAGGTGCATAGAACCGAAAGGACCAAGTTATCACCTGTGCGACCAGATCTTGTATTTTTCTCTTCCCAAGAAGTTGGCTAGTTCCTTCTGCTCCCTGACTTGCACTTCCACCGGTCATAGTTCCACCTGACAAAGGTGTACCTGGTTGAGATCCTGTAAGATTTGTTGACTTCTGTGAACCGGACACTGAAATCCTTGGAGACTGCAGTGACTGCTGGTGCTGAAGCTGCTGTATTATCTGTTGCTGTTGTATCAGTTGGTTGGCAGTGAGATGAGGATGTTGTTGTTGGGCTTGTGCAATTTGCTGTGGGCTCAATCCTGTCTTCTGCTGAAGTTGTTGCATCAACAAGAGCCTATGTTGTTGCTGAAATTGTTGTGGCGATACTGGTGAGCCCATCGATGATTGTATTTTATTCAACCATTGTTGCGGCTGCTGTTGCTGAGGCATAGACATTGCCATCATCTGCCCATTTTGCGATGATCCAGGTATTTGTGAATTTAATGCTGCAATTGATGCTGTCCTGGATAAGCCTTGACCCGCTACCTTCTGATAGACAAATCAATATAATGTTAAGAATATTGCTACTTTGAACAGGCACATGAAGTTTCAATTCTAATCGGTTTTAAAATTCTGGAGCATGGATAACAAGACTATCAGAACAATATATATTACCAGATATACTGATTAAGCTGTCAGTGTACCTGCGGAGATAGTGCTGCTTGCTGAGTTACTTGTGGCCTCATTTGCGCATGTGCGAATCGTTGTTGAGCAGCACTATAAGGAATGGTACCATTCGGTCTCATCTGGCTCAGCCCCAAAGTACCCATGACACCCATTGACTGCATCCCTTGCAACGTTTGAGGTGCATTAGCACTATTAATACCTTGTACCATGCCCTTTTGCCTTGGCTGTAGTAATAGGAATGGTCAAATACTCTCCTTATCAGGTCCAAGAAAAAGAGAACTTCCTAGCTTACAAATACCTGACTATGGTACCTTAAATTAAAACATTTGCACCTCACAGTTGTAATATATAATCAAAGGTGACAATGTCTTTCTTTTGAACAGATATTGAAGATACTCAGCCATTTTGCCAATTTTCATAAATAAAAAAGGTATTTATAAGCATAATCAAAGCTGGAATATATGTCGTTGGGAATTCCAAAGTGCAACGTTGAAACCTTTGCTTTTCTTTTTGGGTTTTTCTAATGCACTACATCCAACAACGGCAACAAGTACCTCTTGTCCTCAGTCATCGTGTAACAGAAATCAATGACCTTTTAGAAATTTGAAATTCTGTAATCACACTCACTATCTTACATAAGATAAAGAATACCAACTATTTGATTTAAATAATGTCAATTGTTCAAGTCTAAAGTTACATGATTTATTGAGTAATACAAAAATTTGGAAGTCATTGTCCCAAGGTGTCATACGGTCCATGAACTTCCAAAACAAAGATTGATGCTCCAAGATTGTTGTATGTGTCGCCTACGTCCAAACATGCCCAAAGTTCTTCAATTTTGCCCATCAACAAGAAACTTCAAAACTATCACCACACATCAATCGGAATAGTATTTTGGTCAATTTAGGCCCGGATGAATGAAAGTAGCAAGTTTCAGGAGCCTAATCTACATTTTCAAAGTTCATGCACACAGATGACATCATGTGGCAACTGGCAAGTTGAAAGAACAACAATGCATTTTAGTCTAAATTGTTTGTCCAGGCATTTAGCTCATTAAATCTCATAGGAAACCACCTGATTGAATATAAAAACCAAGGAACTGAAGTTTCTAATAAACAGCACATAATCAAGACCAAATTGAGCATTAATGATTCACAGCTAAAACGCCTGATGTTATGGTCTTCTTACTAACACAAACTATATGCCTTATTATAAAGTGATCGAATCTGTTTATGTAAGGGTTCTGAAGACGCAAATTGAGCAATTCACCTGCGACATCATCTGAGACTGAAGCCCAAAATGAGCCGCAGATGCCGCGTTCCCCTGCCCTTGCAGCATCCCCAGCTGGCCCTGCCCAAGCATGGCCGCGCGCGCTGCGACCAGCTGCTGCTGCTGCTGTTGGCCCCCCGAGAAGCTCATCTGCCCGCCATACATCCTGGCCGCCATCGCGGCGGCGTACTGTGGGATGTGGCTCGTGGCAGGAGAAAGGCGGGAGGTCGACCCGGAGCGATGGATCTGTCCCCCGTACCCGGGTGTGCCGGCGGGCGCCTGCGTGGGCGAGGCCGCCTGCAGTTGCGAAGGCCGCGGCGGGTAGTCCATGGATCCACCCGCGGACGCAGCGGCCACGCCCGGGTCCAGTTGCTGCGGGGAGGAGATGTGCGCGGAGAGGTCGGAGACGGTCGGGGACGGGGGGATTTGCTGCGGGGAGAGGAGGGTGTTAGGGTTGGGGTTCTGCGGGGTGGATACGGAGGCGGCGAGCTGGTCGGGCTGCGGCGAGGCGGAGACGGATGCGGGCGGCGGATCCGCCATGGCGGGCGACGGGAACAGGGAACGGGGCGTAGGGTTCCGGCGGCGGAGGTCGCTGACGACGACGCGGTTTGCGTCGGGATGAGGGGCGGCGCGGGGCAGGTACGGATCCTGTGGGACACGTTGACGTGTGCGCGTAGTCTATTTTTGCGGTTGAAACATCAGATGGATGATTAGATGCTGTTGAGGTCACTGACAGATGGGCCCATCTGGATTATTTAGCGGATAAGAGCTCCGTTCTCATGTTCTCCTGCCTCTGCATGTTGAGCATGTCAAAGACAAATACTGTGCTGGGGGTCTTCCTGGTCAGAGCCCGGCTGATGACGACGGAGCCCACCAAATCGCAAGAAAGATCACTGACGAGTCGAGACGTCGGCTGTCGTGCACCGCACCGGGAGCACGGCTTTGACGTCCCCTGGGTCGATCACTTCCGGCAAGCAGAGCACGGTACATCGCCGCCGTATGAAACATCCCACCAGGCGGAGCCCGCAAATGAAGCCGAGAAGGTCCGGCTGCTCCCTGCTGCAGTGCCAGCGCCTTTGTGCGTTCGCGCAAAGCCACCACACCAAGCCAACAGAACCGCGCGCGCAGCGCAGGACGCCCGACGCCCGTACTTTGCAACTTTCTGCCGGCAGCTGCTGCTCCTGCTCCGTTCCGTTCCGTCTCCAGAAGGGCCAGTGTGGGGAAAACTTCGCCCTCGATCCGTTTCGTCTTGCACTCGCGCGACGTCTCGTTTTCGTTTACTTCGCCGTATGATTTTCAGTGGATCAGGCGCAGCCGGCATGCAGCTACCTGAAACATTCCACTGAATCACTAGCTATCGATCAACATCGCGGATTCAATTCGTGATGACGATTTTGAACCGGTCTCCTCGTTTCTCCTGGCGTAGCAGGTAAGCTGTAAACCTCGTAACGCTGAAAAGTAGCGGCCCGAAGATCTCTCTCTCTCCAATCACAAACTCGTCGTGTGAGACTCATCGGCGATCCATTCCACGGGCTGCGAGTGAAAGTGCAAAGCCGATGAGCTGTCGATCGATGAGGGGAGCCATATTCAGAATCTCGGACTCTCGCGCGGTTAAGCTCATGACGTGTCATTTCTGTCAAAGAATAGCAGCAGCACTCAGAGTACATGTCTGGGTCGAGTCTAAGTTCGAACAGGAGCTTTCAAAGTGTTGTTGTTGTTACTTACTCTCGTATTGGGCAATTGGTTCACAGTTGGCTACGTCCCTTTCCTCGCTATTTTACCTCTGCTCCTTTCTATACCCCCTTCATCGTCCTACCCAGCTCTCACACTCACAAATCACAAGTCACAGTGTATACAAAGGCTTCTGATTCCTCAAAAGTCTATCTTTTCTCTCGTCTCATGGAAGGCATCGTCCCCTTCATCTTCAAGGCCATAGCTCAGTACAGGGGAGAAGGGCATGTCTTCGTCGACAGCATGATCTTTGACAAGCCATCGCCGGCATTTTACGTGCTCCTGCCAGGATATTCTGACGGCGGGTACCACGACGAGAGTCGAATCGGCAGCCCTACGTAGTCCAACATCATCCGCACGCCCAAGCCGAGAAACAGTTACCACCACCTGCACCACCACGTGAGCAGTTCCTCTCAGATGCTCGACGATTCGCTAGGACCGTCGATCATGGAGAGGTCAACTCTCGCAGGTAGGAATAGTTGAAAGCATGGGAATAATCGGAGAATACGTGATGTATTAGATTAAGAATATATGATTATATATATAGGCGAGGTAGGAGCCAAATAAGGGGCAGCCCACACGCCAAGCCTAGTGCTACTTGAAAACGAATACAAGTCCTAGGCCAATACGAATACAATGCGCTAACACTCCTTCGCAGTCTGAACGTCACAATCAACTACTAGAACGAACGTTCAAGCTGAACAGAAACTCCGAAAAAAACGAACATCGGTAGACCCTTTATGAAGATATCCGCATACTGAGATGTCCTCGGAACGTGAAGAACGCGAACCTCCCCAAGGGCGTGTCACATCCCTAAGTTTCAATCTTTTTGTCCAAGTTGAAAATGAGCTCATTGGCCTGGATTTTGTTTTTGACCATTCCTGTTTTTGAGAGTTGTGGGTCCGGGTTGCAAAATCCCTTTTTCGATTTCGGGTACCCCTATTTATGCTGTTGAGAAATCTTCTATTTCATAATAAAACCACTCTAATGTTTTTACATATTAATTAAGTGCACATTAAAATAGAATTTTTGGGAAAGGTTTAAACCCCTTTAAAATTCCAACAAACTTGGACTAAGTTGAAAATTTGTAAACCTTTAGAAGCTGAATCAGGACACCTTCCTTAAAACAAAGTTGTTCCATATATTTTCTTTAGTTCCCACAAAAATTTTCAAAAATTTCTGAGCCGAGGAGGTATAGTTTCCAATTGACTTGAGGTGGAAATTGTTGAATTTAATCAAAAATAAAAAAAAAGGAGCAGAGCCGCCGCCCTCGGCGGCCAACCACCGACCGACTGTGGCAGGCGCCGGCGGCACTCCTTTTGCGCCATTACTCCACCGAGGGAGGATCTAGCTCAAAGATCCCCTCTTCTCTCCTCCCTTCCTTCTCCCTCTTCCTCTCTCTCTCCCTAGCGCACTGCCTCTTCTCCGCACGGCACGCCACCTCCTCTGCCCCAATCGCCGCGCCAATCCTTAATTCCTCATGCGCGCGTGCCCTTCAAAACTCAGCCAAGGACGAAGCACCCTATTTTTCCCTGTTTTCTTTCCCCCGCACGCGCACCCGTCGCCGCCATTGCCGCCGACCTCGCCTCCACGTCGCCCGCACGCTCCGGCGATCCCCGTGCCCCGCCACCGTGCCGACCAAGCTCCTGTCGGCCCTCTTCAACTCTCCAACCACCAAGCCGTGCTCCGGTCCACTGCTTCGCCCGGAACACCGATCTTGACCCTTTCGGCCGAGAGCGCCGCCGTCAGCCATTGACGGTCAAATTCGTCGTTGTGGTACCTTTCCTCTCCAATTCCTTTTGCCGGCTAGTTCATCTCACACTTGCACACCGCTTTGACAAGACCTTGGCCATAGATCATCGCCGGAGACGACAAACTCGCCGCGCCACCCTTCGGCCGCCATTGAAGCCGCCTCGGAGCTCACCGTCGCCGACCCCCTTCACGTCGACCCCTTGGCATTCATCGCTTTCAAATTGGTTCATTGATTCACGGTGAAGCTCCATGATCCCTCAAATCCCCCCCCCCTAACCCTCTCCTCCGGCGAGAACCTCACCGGAGCACCGCCCTGCCATGCTCCCCTGTTCTGCCTCTTCTTCCTTATTTAATTTCCATTTTTCCATTATTTAGCCAGTGTTGTAAATTGTGTAGTAAATAGTAGAAAAATCTAAAAATGCTAAACCTAATTTTATTTGAGTCTTTGTAGAATGAACTAATTTTCTGTTGAAGCACTTTTTCAAAAATATTCCTGGAATTTCCTCAATAATTAGATGAATCTTTTATGTTTTTGTATTTTATTTGAAGTTCCAGAAGGGTTCTAGGGTTTATTTTTGAACCATGGGTGTCATGACTTTGTGCATCTCCTGCATTTTTATCAGGATTTTACAGCAACAAATGTTCATGCATGTCATTGATCATACTCCTAAATGTCTAGTTAATTTGTCTTTTCTAGAATACATTAGGAAAGTCCTCCAAAAGTCCAAACCCTTAACCAAAACTTTAGTTTAGATGTTCACTGGTGCCTCCATCAAGTTTCATGATTTTCGCATGAGTTTTAATGTTTGTTCTGATTTTATAATTTTAAACAATAGAAGCTTGTTAGATTTTTAATAAAATCTTGGAAGCTCAAATTGACCCCAAACTAGTGCCTAAAGTCTTATTTTGGAGGCTACTTTGAACTAAAAACGGTTTCTTGCTCGTAAATTAAATTTTATTTTTCATCGGGAAGTCGTTACGACTTTTACGGTGTTTTACGGTGTTTACCGATGTCGTAAACGGGCAACGATAGTCGGTGGGCTTGTGCTCCTGGTAACGTGAGCAAAAAAACCCTTCAAACTTAGTATCGTAGTAGCCCCTAGCCACCTGATGAAGCCAGTGCACGAGACTTGTGTTGGGACTTTTCCCGAAAATGATGTCCGTGTGCTACCCGATATCTAAACCGGGAACCCGTTTTCCGGAATCGGTAAAACTGTTTTCGCCATGAGCTGTAGACCTCCGTTTCACATGCTTCTTTTTGCATTGTGTTCGTAGTCTCAGTAACTACCTTCCCGCACCATATCGCATCATTATTGCATCATGGCATCATGGCATACTTCTCATACCGACACATTTTGCTTTATAGAATACGATCCGTCGGAGAGTGACACGGGTGTTGCTGAGGGAGGAGCACCAGAGGTTGATCAAGTTGCTGAAGAGAACACCACCGCTGCTACTGAAGGCAAGCACCTCATATTGCTATCCTAAGTAAATATTTACAGTTAATAAATATGCTTACGTATAGGATTGCATTAAGTCGGGCATAGTGTTAATTATCGGGAAATCCTATTATTGTTGCATGTTATCCCTCCTTGATATTGATTACGTCACCTTGTCAACTGGGTAGTGTGTCATTGTTCGAGTCACAAAATGCTTAGCCATGCTTAGAATAACGGTAGAAGTCGAGTGGTAAGTCCCACTCGCATGTATAGGATTCGCCTCGGTTACTTATGGACTTGTGGCAAGTTCATATGTCGATAAAAGTTGGAAAGTGTTGAAATTAAAATCCGGACGGTGGAATAGGAATGCAGCAAGATGTGAAGGTCTTGTGTGCCGTAGGCCCCGTCTGGATTGACCTGGGATCCCACCGTGTTGTTCTTGGCCTGAGCACTTTGCGTTCATACCACATGTTGAATATAATGGTAAGACAAGCTGAGTATCTTACTGCGTACCAACGTTTGGCCGGTGACTGCATGGTGCATGGAACGAGGGACTCACGTATGCCTGCGAGGCTGTGATACTCGACGAGGGACTCACGTGTGCCTGCGAGGCCGTGGTACTCGACACCGTGTGGATTTTCCAACCGTGTGGGCACGAGTGTGGAAAACGTTGACATGAGTACCCCCTTGTGTAACTTTAGCGGGTTGCACGAGCCGTATGGTCCTCAGTCATGTGGGTACAATTGGACTCCCCTGCAGGGTGTATAATCGGTTCGAATCTGCCGTGATCTCGGTTATGATCAAGCTCAGTGCCCTTTGGATAATATCGTAGAGTTGACACATAAAGTGATGGGAATTGGAATATGGTTGATGGTATATGTGGTTTAATGGTTACATGGTACTTATGGTCATGGGTATTTAGTAGATGTTTATGCCCGCAGAGTCCTTTACTTTATGCTTATTCACATATGCTTAGTTTCAGCTTTAAGCAATCAAGTCTATCCTCGTGCCTTACTTACCTTACTATTGCCTCATTGCATTATCCTTGGAGTCGGGAAATAATTCCCACAACAGGATAGGTCTTGCGAGTACCTTCGTACTCAACGTTTGTTGCTTAAGTTTTTACAGGTGAGGATGAGTTGGTCTTTGGCTACTTTGTCCCCACCGATGCCGGCGAGGGCGAGGAGTAGTCCGGACGTTCGAGTGACCGTGATTTACGATATTCGTGGGCTGGGCATCACAATCCTTTGCTGTTTTATCGTTGCAACTGCTGCGACCGCTATATTCCTTAGAATCACTTCCGTATTTTAATTTCTAATTTCAGGACTTATGTTGAACCTTGGTTTGTAAGATTACTTTAAAACTAATGTAATTGAATTATTGTGACCTATGTGATGTATCACTCGTTGTTACCGACGTGCTTAGATCTTGGGCATTGCTTGAGAAGCATGTCGGGGGACTGTCGGGTTTACATTCCTTTTTATCGAGTTGAGTACTCGCATACCTTGTATGGGCCGCGAGTCAATTTGGTAAACTTGAATGTAAATTGGATGGGTCTCTCACAGGGCGACATGCTCTCGAACGAAGTGAAGATCAATCTCAGCATGCTTGGTTCATTGATGCTGAACAGGATTTGTAAATAGATAGACTGCACTAATTTTATCGTAAAAGACAACCGTAACATGCTGCAAAGGACTGTGAATCTGTCAACAATTGGCGCAGCCAGCATGCTTCAACAACATCGTTGGCTACTGCACGGTATTCGGCCTCAGCACTAGATCTGGAGACGGTCTGTTGTCGCTTCGAAGACCAAGAGATGAGGTTATCACCAAGGAACACGCCGAAACCCGAAATGGATTTGCGTGTGTCGGGACAACCAGCCCAATCTGCATCTGAGTAGACAAGAAGTATGCTCGGAGTAGTCTGGTGGAGAGTAAGGCCGAAGTTCAAAGTACAACGAATGTATCGAAGAATGCGCTTCACAGCATTAAGATGCCCCTCACGAGGATCGTGCATGAAGAGACAAATCTACTGAACAGCATAGGCGATATCGGGGCTGGTAAATGTGAGATACTGGAGGGCACCAGCCAAACTACGGTAGTGAGTAGGGTCGGCAACCGGCGTACCAGCAGAAGACAATTTTAGAGTGCGTGTCAAGAGGACTGAAAGTCTCCTCAAAATAGATCTCGAGCCAATAGGTAAAATAGTAATATCCTCCTCAAAAAGAAAATCCAACGAAAGAACAGGCATAGGAGAGGTGGACATCTCAACAAAGGAAAAAAGAGATTCATCAAACACGACATGGCGTGAGAGGATGATTCTATTGGAGTGGAGATCAAGACACCGGTAGTCTTTATGTTCGGAGGAATATCCAAGGAAGATAGAGGGTGGACTTGGGGGCGAGTTTGTGGGGGATGGTGGAGGAAAGGTTTGGGTAGCAGGCACAGCCAAAAACCCATAACTGGTCGTAAGAGGGTGGGGTTCCATGGAGCGCAAAGAACGGTGTTTGAAAAGCTAGGGTTTTAGTGGGTTGGAGATTTAGAATGTACGTGGCGGTCTGGAGGGCTTCAACCCAATAAACCGGAGGTAGGCTAGGCTGAAACAGGAGAGAGCGGAGAACATTATTAACAGTACGAATAATACGCTCAGCACAACTGTTTTGTTGGGAAGTGTATGGGCATGACATACGGAGCTGCACACCATGGGTAAGGAAGAACGTGCACGCGCTAGAGTTGTCAAACTCACGGCCGTTATCGCAATGAACACTTTTGATGGTGACATCAACTAGGTGCGCACATAGAAGAAAAAATTAGAGGTAGCACTGAAAGTCTCGGATTTTAAGCGGAGTGGAAAGGTCCAAACGTGATGCGAGCAGTCATCTAAAATAGCGAAGTAATATTTGTAACCCCACACACTGGCAACATGTGATGTCCAAATATCACAATGTATAGGATCAAAATGTTTGCAGCAGGTGAATTGGATAAATGAAAGGGAAGACGCACGTGGCGCCCTAATTGACAGGCGTGACATAAATAGTCCAAGTTATCTTTATTACAAGTGATAACTTGAAATTATGAGCTTGTAAGGGCTTCGCAACCTAAATGACCGAGACGACGATGCCATAAAATGGTGGAGGCGGTGGATGCGATGAGGGCGGCAGGGCTGGCGACATTGGCTTGTGTGGGGAAGAGGTAGAGGTCGCCAGAGCTATTGCACCTGGCGTCACGCTCTTGGTCAGGAGATCCTTCACAGAGAGATCGAAAGGGTCAAATTCGCCGGAACACTGGTTATTGGTGGTGAAACGACGAATAGAAACTAGATTTTTAATAATGTGCGGAGAAACTAAAATATTATTAAGAGAAAGAGGACGATGGTGTGTGTGAAGTGAAAGAGACCCTACAACGGTGACGGAAAGCAAAGCTCCGTTCCCAACAATAATAGATGAAAGATAATGCGATGAAGGATGGTGAGAGGAGGATAGTATACTAGGGTCCGGAGTCATGTGTGCAGCCGCTCCAGAGTCAGCGTACCACTCGGAATTGGACGGCGGTGCGTTCAACGTCATCGTGTTGAATTGGTTGACCCCCTACGGCATCATCACGAATGTCAACGGCGTAGGTGCGCGAGCATCGAAAACAGCATCGTGGTCGTAGGTCCATAACTGCACAGTGCCCTGCCACAGGTTGTAGACGGAAGGGAATTGTGACGACTGGTTCGGCGGACCCAGCGCAGACTGGCCGCTGCCTGCCGAGTTGCCGCACGCCCACGACAACGGTTGTTGGCCTTGTTGGAGGAGCCGTCGAAGTTGCCAGTGCGAGGCGGGCCACCATTGCCCTGCGTGTCGGACGAAGGGCCACTAGGGGGCCGACTGGTGGACTGCGGCGTGGTGACGACTAGGGACTACGACGGCGGTGCGCCCGTCCTCGGAGCTCGATCTCCTCAAGTAGAAGATGAGTGCGGGTCTCGTCCAAGGTGGGGAACGGCCGATGCATCTTGATGTTAGACACCATATGATGGAAGTTCTCGTTTGAGGCCATGAAGGAGAGTGAGCACCATGGACTTGTCACCGACGGGATCTCCAAATTCTACAAGGGCGCTGGTCATGGTCTCCAGACACGTGCAGTAATCGGTGATGGAGAGCGTGCCTTGCTTGAAGTTGCGAAACTCGACTTCAAGTAGGAGGGCACGGGACTCGCCCTGGCCCAAGAATTCAGCTTCGAGAAAACACCACGCGACGCGAGCGCGATGTTCACATAGCATAACGGACTGGAGCAGCTCAAAAGAGATGGTTTCGTAGATCCATGTGAGCACCGTGCAATCCGTCTGCGTCCACGCCGGGCGACGCGGTCGGTGGACGTCGGAGAGCATGTGATCGCTCAGAGCATACTTGCCGAGGGCGATGAGGAGAAGGCCATGCCAACGCCCATAGTTGTTGGCGGTCTTATCGAGGGTGACCGGCACAAGGGCACGGATGTTGAGGACGGCATTGGCTTGGGCATGGATGGCAGCGACAGCCGCCTCCTCGACGTCGAGAATGTCGCTCTCCTTCTGCAGACGATCTTCTTCAGCCTTGTGGGCACGCTCCTCTTCCGTCTGGCGCTGGTCATCATCGTCGGCCGTGGCGGCGGCTAGGGTTTGCAGCACCGGGGGCGCGGTGGAACAGAGGAGCCTGCGAGCGTGTTAGGGGCGACAGGAAGGTCAGCGAGGAGCTCAACGGAGGCAGGAACCGGCGAGAAGATCTCGGCGACGGTCGAGTAGCGACGGCTAGGGTTTGCGGAAGCGAGGAGAGGACGCAGGAGCAAACCGTCTCGTGATACCATGAAAGCGTGAGAATAATTAGAGAATACACGATGTATTAGATTAAGGATGTATGGTTACATATATAGGCGAGGTGGGAGCCAAACAAAGGACAGCCCACACGTCGAGCCTACTCCTACTTAGAAACGAATACAAGTCCTAGGCCAATATGAATACAATGCGCTAACGCTAGCACACTAGTCAGAATAACACACAGTGTATGAATCTGTACAACCAGTAAGTAGTAGTATGGCTACCTCTTCATCAAACATATGAAATGGGGGTAAGTCTCACACGAGGCTTTGCAAAGTTATAAAGAGCTTTGTAAGTTACTAAATAAAAGATACTATTCAATATCCTCTTTCTGTTAAAATTGTTATAATTAGATCAATAATGTATTTCTTCGAAAGCTTCTGGGCTTAGGTGGTGTTTGTTAGACTGTTTTACTCCGTGAATAGATCACAACGCTATCGGTTGACGTTACTTTGTGTTTGTTTCAGCTAGGCTGTAATCAAGTTACATCGCTGATTAGGTCCGGAGCTTCGGAAGGTCATTACCGCCCACCCATCAGTGCGACCGATCCCAACAATCTTGCTTTGCACAGCTATAGTGACCGTCTTATTTTTCTTGCGCGCTTGCAGTCACGGGGTGCAAGCAAACAAAAAAGGGTACCTATGATCCCGCCCCTTATGCGTCTGTGATCCATTCACATTAACGATCACGTTACCTTAGGTGGAACCAAACATCACCTTAGTGCGTCGACGGAAAAAGTGCCGTGAGACTGGTTTACACGAATTTTGCACTTCTAGAATGGCCCAGTCGACAGAATGTATACTTGTTCTATAGCATGACGAATGAAGCCCAACGGGCCACATGCCACGACGTAGAGCTGCCTCGCAGTCGCAGACTCGCAGTCGATCTAGCGAAAACGAGACAGGCTTTTATCGTTCAGCCTATTTGTCTCCGGTTCCGACTTCTACCTAGCCCATTCTGGGCTGATAAAAAAAGTCCAATAAATGTTCTAAAAAATAAAGTCCAATAAGGGATACTGAAATGGAACGAAAATAATCAAGATCAGGCAATGACAGCAGACTACTGTATTTTAGTCTCACGTCATCGGCAGCCACGCGTGTGTCACGTTGCGTTTCAATGAGATCTGCCTGTCGGTCGCAGATCGGGACGACCATCTGCCACTTTGCCGGCCGGGTCCCTCGGATCCACTGATCGAGCATGGGTTGACATAAAGAACCCCGAGATCTGCCGGGTTTTGCGACGCATTAGCAGGCGTCTGCACTACTGTGGTGGCGTTGCGAGAGGCATACATAATAAGATAATCACAGCTCTCAAGAAAGACGTCATTTTTCATTTCTTGGCGTGGAGGAAGCAAAGGAATCAACCTGTAGAATATACTGCCCACACTTGAGCCCGCGACCTCACTCTTCTAACATGTGCACACGATGCTTTGGACTTGGGAAAGAGACTTTTTTTTTTGTGAAAGACTTGGGAAAGTGACTATGGTAAACGAGACCGGAAGATGAAGAAAGGAAACCGCTTTTCCATGGTGGAAGTGATCGGACTTGCGACGCCACCGACCGGAAAAACTCTTGTTTCCGGCGGAGAAAACATGTCCGCCATTCACGGAGAACGCATGTTTTTTTTTGGCTTTGCTTCGGCGCAAAACCGACGTCTCCTCAACCCAAACCATTTGGCATTTGTGACTGCCGACTGCAGCCCCCTCCGCCAAGGCATTGAACGGCAAATGACAGCCACGGAAGATCGATCATGACGGCGACGGAAGAAAGGAGTGACAGCGTTGCAGACTCCGGTGCCATTCGGTCCGACGTGCGATGAGCGGATAGGGTAGCGCCAGCGCGATGCTGACGTGGCCGGCGAGGGTGGGACCAAAAGGTCGGGGCGACCTGATTGAGGGCCTATTAAGCCGACCCTGGTGTTGGCGCTAGGCCTTTGAGCCCAACCGCTTACGGTTCCTGCCTGCAGTAGGGGAAGAGCTCCCCTCCTCGTTCTCGTCTCTCGTCACCTGTTCGCGGAGCGGAGCCAGAGGGCACAGCACAGGCGAGGCGCCCAGCGTGCTCCACATCTCTGTCCCGAACCCGTGGTAATTCCTTTGTTCTGTCTCACCCGGATTAGTTTTCTTATCCACTTGGTTTGTACTCCCGAATTAATCCCGAATCTTCGTTCGCTTTCTCGCCAATTTACTGGCTGCGAGATCGATTGATCTCGGTTGGCTCCATGGTGCGGACGGGGTTCAGCTGAACCCCCAAACCCATCCTTCACCCCCACCCTCCCTTCCCCAGCGCGAAGCCCGCCCTTGCATCTTTCTGATTGCCTTGACGAAGTAGTCTTTCTTCCTCTGATTTCTGAATGTGTGGCAGCAGGGATTAGCGGAGGAAGAAGAACAAGTGCTTGGCGTTCACCATGAAGGCGCTCATTCTGGTTGGGGGGTTCGGGACCCGCCTTCGGCCATTGACTCTCAGCTTCCCCAAGCCCCTTGTTGATTTTGCAAACAAGCCTATGATTCTGCATCAGGTAAATACTTCTTTATTTACCATGAGTATCCCATATATATTCTAATTTTAAGGTGATATGAGCATTGTGATATGGTATTAGCTTTTCTGCTTGTGGGCATGAAAACCCTGTCCCTGTTATTATAGTGTTTGTTATATTTGGTCGCCTTAAGAGTTCACTGCAGTATTTGTCTCTCCATGGTCCATAATATTTGGTTGTGCTGTGTCCAAAGTTAGCCTTGGAAAAAAAAAAACCTTCGCTTACCTCATCATAATTTACTCTCATCTTGGAACTGCCAAATAGTTAATCCATCTCTAGGACATTTACTTTACATCCAAGGACAAGTGTTAACACTTAGCACCAACTACGTGATATAAGGGGGGAAAATATGGTTAAGAAGAATTAAAACTTAATCATTCTATGCAGATTGAAGCTTTGAAAGAAGTTGGAGTCACAGAAGTTGTTTTGGCCATCAACTATCGCCCGGAGGTAAAAAGGAAAACACCATATCATTCATCTGTTGCGCAACCTCATTGATTTCTGCAAACTAATTGATGTGGTTCTATATCTTCCAGGTGATGATTAACTTCTTGAAGGACTTTGAGGATAAGCTTGGCATCACAATCACATGCTCCCAAGAGACTGAGCCTTTAGGGACTGCTGGTCCTCTTGCTCTGGCAAGGGACAAGCTTGCAGATGGATCCGGTGAGCCATTTTTTGTCCTCAACAGTGATGTCATAAGCGAGTACCCATTTGCTGAGCTCATTGAATTCCATAAGAGACACGGTGGTGAGGCAACAATTATGGTCACTAAGGTAATTACTTGCTTTGACACTTTCGTGTGGAATCAACCCCTTTATGTGTACTGAATTTTTCTTTAATAAAGGTGGATGAGCCATCAAAATATGGTGTTGTGGTAATGGAGGAGGCAACTGGAAGGGTGGAAAGATTTGTAGAGAAGCCAAAAATATTTGTGGGAAACAAGATCAATGCTGGGATTTACTTGCTGAATCCATCTGTCCTCGACCGCATTGAACTGAGGCCAACTTCAATTGAGAAAGAGGTCTTCCCTCAAATTGCTGCTGATCAACAGCTCCATGCAATGGTCCTTCCAGGTTTCTGGATGGATGTTGGTCAGCCAAGGGACTACATTTCGGGCTTACGCCTTTATCTAGATTCACTTAGGAAGAAATCAGCTGCTAGGCTAGCTACTGGAGCACATATCGTTGGCAACGTTCTGGTGCATGAGAGTGCCAAGATCGGAGAGGGTTGCCTTATTGGTCCTGATGTCGCTATTGGACCTGGGTGTGTTGTGGAGGATGGTGTGAGGCTTTCCCGATGCACTGTTATGCGTGGTGTGCGAATTAAGAAGCACGCTTGCATCTCGAACAGCATTATCGGGTGGCACTCAACTGTTGGACAATGGGCACGGATAGAGAATATGACAATCCTGGGTGAAGATGTTCATGTATGTGATGAGGTATACAGCAACGGAGGTGTTGTTCTCCCACACAAAGAGATCAAGTCAAGCATTTTGAAGCCTGAAATTGTCATGTGAGCTCACCAATTTTAGCTATGGTGCATGCTTATGTTCTTTTATGAATGGAGGAGCAAACCCCCCTTCATGAGCAATGTTGTTTGGCATCTTGGTCCAGTGTAAGAAGCTTGATACATGTTCGTATTTTAATTGAAATGTCTGATAACACTTTTCTACTCTGGTTCATCAATGAGAGTTCAGTATCCAATTATGATCCATGAGTATTGTAATCTTTTGTGCTTTGACCTTCTGGGTTCTTGATCTGCAAAGATTTAATAGTGTAGCAAGAGTAAAGTTACGAGATTGTGTAAGTTCAGTATAAATATTCCTATTCTATTGAGATGCAGTATGCTTCAGCCTTGCACCAAGAGGAAGCCCATCATTAATTACTTGGATGGGAAACCTATTTCCGTGCTTAAATGCTAGCCTCCTCTGACTGGAGATAAGTTCTACTATGAATTTCGCTGTTCCACGTTATTTTTCAGACTTGAGTTCAAAAAATGCCGTAGGCATATAATGTGGAGTCGAGAAATGCATTATGATTTGACAGTGAAAAACAGCTGCATAACTTGTATACATTTCTCTTGTTCTTGGTAAAAGCAGATGTATTTTACAGGTTCTTGTATACAAACAAGTTTGACAGTGATAATGTCATGTTATTTCTGTAGAGAATTAACAGTTCTTTCTGTTGCAAAATTGGTTCGGATTGTTTAGATATGGAGACCTGTTTCATCCAAGTATCCCTAGCAGATTAAATGGAGCCTGCAACGTGCGATAATCAGGGTTTGCAAAACCAATTGAACCGGAAAAACTGGACGCCACCGGTTTGACTAAAAACTGTGAAAACCAGAAAATCAGACGGAAACCAGATGAGATTCAAAAAACGAATTGAAACGATTTTGAATGGTTTTAAATCGGTAAACCGCCTGGTTTCACCGGTAAATAATTTGGTTTCACCGGTAAACCGTCTAGTTTTTTGGTTTATCAACGGTTTTTTCGGTTTGTTAAATTTTTTACAAAATGAACCAATACTATTTAAAAAGTAAATCAATAAACCATCTAGTTTTACCACTAAGTCGTTTGGTTTTTTCAGTTACCAATGGTTTTTCTCTTTACAATTTTTTTTTTCAAATTTTCAGTTTTTTTAAAATTTTAAACCGAAAGCTAGAGAACCGAGAAAATCGGACCAGACTGTTTCACTGAAAACCACGAAAAACTATCCGGTTTCCACCGATTTTGTAAACCCTGGCGACAATGCACCCTATCCATGGACTTCTGCAGTGCCAGCAAACTATCCATGGCAGCACTTTCAGGAGCAAAGTCAGTGTTTGCTCTTTTTTTTTGAGATGATACATCTGAACCAGAATAACGCTTGTGTATATCCATTATCCAAAGTAGCTGGATAAATATTTGAATAAATGGAACAGATATTCCAGTACAGGAGATCATGACCCAATTTTTTTTATCCGTTTCTATTACGTGGTTTGCTACAAAACTGAGATGACATACAAAAAGAGCCTGGCAGAAAGAGCTTACACATAGTTATTCACAAAATCACAATGAAGCAAGGAGGCAAAACATTACGATAGCAGATGTAGCACAAAATGCACAAGAAAGAAATGCGAATGCTGTGGCGACTTCAAATCTACCACAAGGGAGTTGGGGATCCCTGCTGCAGAAATGTACATCCCTATTGAAAAGCACAACTACACCACCTGCTGAGCTTGCTGCAGCGAATGAAAGAACTACCGTTACCTGAAACATATAAAGCAAACGTTCAGAGCTTCTTTGAAAAAAAAAAGTCAGACTTGCATCAGCGTTAATAAACTATATAAAATATCATCAGGGCTTGATTCTGATGTTCACATGAAACTAAACTCGTCAAGTTCTATCTGTTTCAGTTCATACTCAACCTGGTACTAATCACCTGAATGGCATAGAAGGATGCTTTGACAATGAACATGTAGAGCTAGATAACACTAGTTGTAATACAGTGTAGTCTATAGGTTGCTAGTACGTAACACAGAGCAATGAACGGACAAAATAGAGCACAGATGCTAATGTACTTTCATGTACTTCAAATACTTCATGAGTACTCCGTATGACATACTGGGTAGAGACAAAATAGGGCAGAAACATGACAAAATACAGCAGGAACACTTTTTTCTCTCTCGATTTTTTAATATCCAACTTAATTCTAGAATACAACAGTGGATCAATTTCAATGGAAAAAAAAGTTTAAACTTAATAATGGTACCATATAAAGAACAAAATATGGTACAAAATCTCACCCAATCGCCAACAACAAATAAGCTCAGGAGAAAAGCTTGCTGCAGATCTTTTCTCAACACCAAGGAATAGCAATCAAGACAAGCTAGTCCCAAGCTCCACAGTGCTTGTAGCCCCATAGAAGCAATCAAATAACTGAAATATGGAAGCAGTGAAAAAAAAATGGTTACACAAATGGAAATCATAAGGAGAAACAAATAAAAATTTCACCACTGCATGGGCACAAATGGTGTACACTATTAACCAGATATTTGCATGCACATTAGTAGAGACAAAATCTTACCCCCCTGTCCACTTATTCAGCGGAGCTGGTAAAATCAATACACTAGAAGAAAAAAAAACATATCAGCGCTCAAAATGGGAATCCCTCACTGCTGCAAAATTAGTTCCTCTGTTGTAAATTTTCATGGATGACAGTTTAGACCCAACCCAACAGCTTGGGTGCATAGCTATGTCCATTTTAATGCTCCAAAAGTGCTCAAATCCAATCAGCATACGAGTCATTTTGCAGCTATTATTACATAAGATGAACATGTCTAAATGGGACAGACCTATCTGCTTTACTAATTAACAAGTAAAGCAGTAATTCACAGGAACCATGCTTATATCCAGCTGCGCAGACATCAACCAAATCCGATGCTATCAGATCAGCGGTTCAGCTTATAAAACCAGATGGCTCACTACGATCCGTAACAGACAGAGAGTACCTCCTAGAGAACACTGAACATCCAGTACTCACGAGCATGCTCACCATACAGTCGCAACGCTAATGAAATCGATAAATCAAGGGATCAATAGCTAGGGAAAGAAAGGGGAAAGGCAGGGGAGCAGTACCAGAAGGCAGTGTAGTTGGCGAATCCGGGCGCGGAGGACATGACGCAGATGCACGCGGCGGCGAAGACGAACTGGTTAACCCGCAGCGCGAGGCCGCCCCACGTCCCGGGGCGGCCGGGCAGCGCCGCCATCCCGCCGTATTCTCAGAAGACGCGAGCGGCGAGCCACGCCTGTGGCCGGCGGGCGGATGGACTAGGCGGGGGCGGCGGCGGGTCCTCGTGGCGTCCGCGAAGGAGCGGCGAAAAGTTGATGACGCCTTTTGGTGCTGGAGGATGAAGGGGCCAACCGGCCAAGGGGTCTTTGGAAAATTTCGAAGAAGGGGAGAGGGAATGGGAGAAAGAAAGGTAGCGCGCCTGCAAGGTGAGAGTGAGACTGACGCCCGGTTGACCGCCGCTGGCCGGATCCGGTGCCGGACGCGGTTGCTTGTGTGCCGGACTGAGAGGGAGTGGCTTGTTTTGGGCCTTTCTACTCTTTTTATGCTGCACGCTGTGATCATGTTTAGGCCCTATAATCGAATGTGCTAGATGCGGCTGCGCACATGAAATTAGCGTTGATCGTCGTAGTCTGAACCAGCCACAACAATTTCATCCGATCACAACCTTAACGTTGTATTATCATTTTTGTAGTGATTGTTTACATAATCGTGGCAATAATGATATTTTTATATTTAAATATAGGTATGTTTGGCTATTGATTCATAATTTTAGAAAGAGAAAAGTGCATCGTAGGTCTCTAAATTATTCGCGATGTGTTATCTAAATCCATAAGCTCTTAAACTGACTATCTAGGTTCTTAAACTATTTTTGTTGTGTCAAGTGAGGTCCAAATCTATTTTTATTATATCAAGTTAGGTTAATTTTTATTAAAAAATTATATAACAAAAAAAACTAAAAATAAAGGGCCTCTAGTCGGGTGGTTAGAGCGTGGCACTGCTCAGATCCTAGCTTCGATCCTCACAACATGAATTTCTGATTGAAGTCGAAAAAATCTGTACGTAATAGTCCGCGTCAAATCATAGATTAAGGACTGATCTAAACTTATATCGATCACGGATCCCAAGACTCCTATTATAAAAAGTATGTTTTCTCAGTGTCATGCTATCAATATCAAGTTGCAGTGTTCGTCAACGAAAAGTAACTGTTTTAAAGTATCATACAACAATTTTTCACTTTATAAAATGATCACAATATATTTCTAGCTTTTAAATGGGATTTGGACCTTACTTTACACAGTAAAATTAGTTTAAAGATCTAGATAGTCAGTCTGAAAGTTTATGGACCTAAATGATACAGGATGAATAATTTAGGAGCCTACGGTGTATTTTACTCTTTTTAGAAACAAGTAGCGTGCGGGAGTTTTTGACTAATTTTTTTATAACAACGCCCGAGTAAACTACCCCCCCCCCCCCTCCCTAACTAACCTACCCGTTGGGAGTAAAAGCCTTTGTTGTTCCTGTTGTCTGTTTTTCACTAATTAATGAGTAACTTCTATTAGCTCTTTTCCCTGGTTAAATAATAATATTAATAATACAGTAATTAATATAGTACTAAATAAGTTTTCGTCTGGATGGAGTAGAGCAGCCTGCACACACCACACAGGAACGTTGCCTCTGACCTGCTGGCCCATGGTTCAGCGCGTAACCTCCACTGATTCCTTCGTTTGGTTTTGGCCCTTGTCTTCAAGTGAATCCAAATGATGCCTAATCCCATGTCCCTAATCCATCATCACCATCGGCGTCTCGGCGCAGGGAACAAAGGAAGAAGAGCAAGTGCAAGCAGCGCAGAATGGCGACTCACTTCACGCTGAACACTGGGGCCCACATACCCTCGGTAGGCCTCGGCACCTACAAGGCCGGCCCCGGCATCGTCGGCGACGCGGTCGCCGCTGCCGTCAAGGTCCTCTGCCCCCGCAAACCTGACTTTTTTTTTTTTCAAGCTCCGCCAGACTCTGATGCATGCGGCATGCCCATCCTGACAATCTTGGGAGTTTTTTTCGAGTTTGTGCGTTAGTTAATTCTGCTCGTTAATCTGTTGTGGCAGGCCGGGTACCGGCACATCGATTGCGCGGCACTCTATAAGAACGAGAAGGAGGTAGCGCTAAGTCCACGAGTTTATTACTGCCTCTGCTACTGCTATGGAATCAGTTTGTTTTGGTGTAATACTTGGTGTGTTCATAGATTGGTGTTGCTCTGAAGAAGCTCTTCGTCAACGGAGTCGTCAAGCGAGAAGACCTTTTCATCACCTCTAAACTATGGTTGGTAATTTGGTAGTATTGTTTGCTTTGTATTGTGAGTTGTCATAAGAGAAGTTAATTAGTAGATGCCACTAGCTCGCCTCCCTGGACCCTGATCGACTCCCTCTCGTAACGACTAGAGAATCAAGCTCTGCAGGTGCAGCGATCTCGCACCCGAAGACGTTCCGCTTGCAATAGATAGCACACTGCAAGATCTGCAGCTGGATTATGTCGACCTATATCTGGTAAGTGCATCATGAGCATATACGAGTGGACAGAACATTTTTGGCATCTCTTTGCCAGTAGTACATAGTACAACTACAATTGGCGAATTTGGAGTGTTTCCAGATACATTGGCCCGTTCAGCTCAAGAAAGGCACTGAATTCACGCCTGAGAACTTTGTCCGGCCCGATATTCCCAAGACCTGGCGAGCAATGGAGCGACAGTACCATTCAGGCAAAGCCCGTGCCATCGGCGTGAGCAACTTCTCGACGCGGAAGCTGGCCGATCTGCTTGGAACGGCCCGTGTTCCTCCGGCGGGTAATCAGGTCGAATGCCATCCTGGTTGGCAGCAGGCCAAACTTAAAGCGTTCTGCAACTCTACAGGAGTTCATCTTTCAGTACGTATTTTCCCTCTGTTTTTTCCCAAGCGTTCTGCAACAGGTTTCTGAGCTTCCATCCTAGGCATTTTGAAGTAGGCAAAATTGGTTCTGTGGCAGCGAAAGTTCGCCTCTTTCAGAAAATATCATTAAAAAATATGGCCTCCGGAAAGTATTATTAAAAGATATGTTCCGTTCCGGCTGGTACCAATCCATTAACTCACCGTTAACAGAGTGCTTTGTAACATGCTCCGGCCTTGATAGAAAAAAAAAAACATGCTCACGTACTTATCTCTCTTGTTTGCTGTCAGACCTCTCTCTACCGCATAAACTCTCTTTTGGTAGACAAAAAATGGAGATCATAACAGCTTCACAATGAAAATCATAACAGCAAGCACATAAAATTCTCTAAACTTTAATGAGCAAATTATCAGCACACATATTAGACAGTTGGTTGTCCTATTAAAAGTGACGTCACAAATACACATGACAAAATAAGTTCGAATTTCACATATTCTCTAGCTATTACAGAACCATGGCAATATAGGGTCTTTTATTACACAAAAGCACATCTGCTAAACCTGAAAAAGCATCTTCCCTAGCCGATGATTGTTCTTCTAGCAGTACCTCCTGGTGATATGTCAAGGGCTGCTGCCCTTCTTCTTGTTATTGGTCCTGTACTTGCTGGAGTAGAAGGAGATGCAGCCATGCTTCTTGTTACTGGATCCGGAGTGGTTTGTGTTGGGCTAGATGTACTTGATGTTGTTGTCTTAGACTTTTTTGTAGTATGAGTGCTAGCATTCTTGGAGCTCGAAGTAGTACCATCTCCTTTCCTCTTCCTACAATACCAAGAAGATTTATAATCAGATTTATAGTGGCATGTATCAATGACAGAAGAATAAGAAAACTTTATAACGAAATAAAATGGCATGCGAATATTAATTTACCGTATCTTGGGTGGTGGAGGAAGATCAAGACCCGGTGCAGCAGGTGGCTCACGGCAAGACTTCTCAATGTGACCAAACCCAAAGCATCTTTTGCACCGGTAAAAACCTCTTTTTCCAGGCTCACCACTACTTTTGATGAGGCGAACCCTCGGCCTACCTGCAGGCCTTTCTAGCTTTGGAGGCACCATTTCAAAACCAAGATCAACCACAGGCCATTGTGCCCTATCAACCATTGGGTTAATGTCAAACTCAAAGTAGCTTTGAGCCGTTGAACTGAATAGTAGTCATGCACATAGTCCACAATTCTAACTTGTCTCAATGAATCAATAAAAGCAATAACATGGGTGCAAGGTTTTCCAGAAATTTTCCATTGACCACACGAGCATGTTTTGTTGTCAAGGTCCACTCCATGTCTCCAAGGTATACTCTCTCTAGTCAGTCCAGATATCTCAGCCTTAAGGCCTCCACTTCCCTTAATTCCATATTTCAGCGATCTGCTCTTCATGTTCAACTCATTAATAACACTAGGAAGTATTGGGCCTACAAGTCTCCTAGCTATTAGTTGTCTTGTTGCTATCATTTCCATTATCTTTCCCCGTATCCCATCCATGAGAATATCTACTGGAAAACTCTTGAGATCCCTAATCCAACTATTGAAGGTCTCTGCAATATTGTTGTTCACATAATCAACCATGCAATGCCCGCTGAACTTAGCTCTTGACCAGATTTGTTTCTGGTTTCCCTCCAAATAAGCAATAGCAACCGGAGTACTTTCTCTAATTTTGTTCATTAGCATCCGGTGCCTATGAGAAGTACATGCCCAAGCACAAGGCCACATGTACTTTAATACATCACCTTGGAACTTCTTTCTGAAATTCTTCATGAGGTGTCTAATACACTCTCTATGTTCAACATCACCTTGAAATACCTTATGGACTGCCTTCTCCAAACCTTTGCATGCATCCGTGTGTATGGTCAATCCATGAGGCGTCCCTATAGCTTTTTTCAGTTGCTTCAAGAACCATGTCCAGTTAGTTTCATTCTCCTTGTCAAAAATCCCATATGCTACTAGGTACATCCAGTTATGCCCATCAATTTGCGGTTGCTGCTGCTAGCTGTCCAGTGTACTTCCCTGTAAGGTGAGTAGAGTAAACTCCAAGATAAGGCCTGCAGCCTACAGAAGAAAACCCACAAGAAAACCATCAACACATGATTTTATTGCTACAAACATCCTACAGAAATGCTGACGGCCATCAATCTTTTTGCAATCAATCTCTACTATGCTGCCTGGACATGTTTCTTCTAGTTGAGCTTTAAAATTCCACAACATTTTAAATCTATTCTTCCAAGTGCCTTCATATTCTTTCTTCGCGCATTGCAGTCCTTCCCATACTTTTCCATATGACATTTTGATTGGAAACTGCCACTCATGTTGGATCTTTAACTTCTTTGCTCCAATGCTAGGTTCTGCTTTCAATATATCTGCTGTTCTATTGGCAACCCAATGTTTCGCAGCCTCCTTTCCTTTCACCTTGCTTGTGCTAGCGCACGTATGGCCCTCTGAAATGTTCACAATTGCAAGTGTAAGCAAGGTCAATTAGTCAAAATTTAATATTTAAATAAATCTGCAAATACAAGAACGAAATGAATATCAAAACAGGAACAAAGTATTCACCATGAACTTAGGACAGCCAAGAAGTTTCTTTGCATAAATCTTCCAATCACATTCTGCATCAGCACAAACTGCCTATATCTTGATTTATCACTATGCTCTACATTAGTTTCAAATTCCTTTTGGATAGCATATTGTTTGATAACTAACATAAAAGCAGCCTTATCACCAAAAGTTGATCCCATTTTTATTTCGGGATTATTTAGATCATATGTGGTTTCTGCAGCAATTTCATCATTAACCATAGCTACTTCATCATTTGGTACAACTTCTGGATCGACATCATTCAGCGCTGCCACCTTCTCTTTCTTCTTTGGTACTTGCTCCTTCTCATTGCCATCTTGTCCAGCCACTTCTTGAGGAGCAGCTTCTGGCACCTTAAAATACCTCCATTCTTGATCAGCTGCGGCTGGATCATCTCCTTCAGCATCAAAACCAGGATCCATATAATGCTCTGTCTCTTCCTCTATTCTACTAGGCCCGGCAACTGTCGTGCCATGTTCTGGTTTCTCAGCCCAAGCTGGACCAGCAACACTAAGTGGGAGCTCATCCAAAGGTGATCCTTCCCTTCCAACAATTAGAAGGTTATCATCCTCAGACCTGTCAATAGTCATGATGAACTTCACACATTGTGAAGCTCGTAGCAAGGTCATGAGCTCCTGATCAGTAGCGAGACGACATTAGGCCATCAGGTCCATCATACCAAAAATTGACATGCTGATTATTCGCCCAATTAAAGTGACCGAACACATCTATCTCCATATCAATTAGCGAATATTTCTCTGAATCAACCCACCACCGCAATGCATGGCCTTTATGATACACGGATCAACCATCCTCAACCGTTGAGAATGAAATAACATCAATCTCAATCTCTACAAGCATTATGAGACTCAGACCTGAAAGAGTAGCAGTACAGAGAGTTAACTGTACTGCTGCACGCTCGGGCCATCCACTCAAACAAAATGGAAAAAAAAAACAGATGGAGCCGAGGGTTAGGGTCCATTCTTACCCTTGAGGGATCTCAGAAGGATGCATCTTCCACTCGTTCCTTAAGCATACATGTTCAAAGATCTGATAAATGCTACACAAATAAGGGAAACAAGTGAGGGTTCAATTCGTTCCATATCTACCGTGAGAGAGATTGCAATTGAACTCACCTTGGGCTGGGGGGGCGCGTGCTGTAGGGGAGGACCAGCAGGGGAGAGCGGCGCAGAGGGCCCGCGCGGCACAGAGGAGCAGCAACAGGGGACGCGCGGCGCAAGGGGAGCAGCAGCAGCAGCTGTGCCCTTGTAGCGTCGCTGGGAGAGTGCTGGCCAGAGATAGAAGAGAAACAGAGAAGGCATGGGTGATGAATGAGGATAAGAGAGAGGAGCACGGGTGAGCCTCTTTCTATTTTTTTTCAAATATGTAAAAGAGTCCTTGTCTTTTGTTGAAATATGAAAACGAGGACAAGTAACAGATCATCGACGGATTGATACTGGCCAGAACGGAACGCATCTTTTAATGGTATTTTTCGGAGGCCACATCTTTTAATGGTATCTTTCAAAATAGACGAGCTTTCGCTAGTATAGAACCAATTGTGCCGAAGAAGTACTGTGACGATGGTCCTTGTGTGTGCAGGCGTATGCGCCTCTGGCTAGGATGAAAGTTGTCAAGAATAACCCAACGTTGGCATCGATCGCCGACAGCTTGCAGAAGTCTCCAGCGCAGGTCGCTCTTCGTTGGGGCATCGAACAGGGTCACAGTGTGCTTCCTAAAAGCGTGAATGAGGCAAGGTTGAAGGAGAACATGGATCTGTTTGGCTGGTCTATTCCTGAAGAACTGCATGCCAAGTTCTCTGAAATCGATCAGGTACAAACACTTTTTCTTTCGACTGTTCGTCACAGGAAAAGCCCTTTGCTTCTCGCATTATTAAGATTCTCTATTTCTGTACGAGGATTGCCACTGAAGCAACTGCTTGCTCATGGTGACCAGGTTAGGCAACTGAATGGGGCTTCATTTGTGCACCCTGACAGCGTCTACAAAACGCTCGATGAGCTCTGGGATGGTGAGATCTAAGTGGAGAACATCTCCTTTTGCTACCACTGAGATGCCGGCCTCAGTTGGCTGACAGCCAGCGATGCCGTTGTGTGTTCGGCTGCTCTGCCGAGTTTCTATGATGACATTGAGCAGGCAAGCGGCAATCAGGCCGTGAAAGATGGAACGCGAGATGCCTTTGCAGAGCACGAGCGTTGTTGCTCTTGCTCTGTTCTTGTTCAGAAAAGAGGCCACACCACACCTTATTGTTGGTGTCATCCCTCGTCACTGCTTACGTACGTTTATCATTTTCGACTGTAATGCAGGTCTTGAACCACTAATGATTGTGATTTTGTGAAGACTGTGATGCGAACCGGTGAGTCGGGTCGCGCGCTTTTGTGATTGTACCAAAATATATTATACGATCGACGTGGCCTCGTGTCAGCCCTGCCCCCAAGTCGGCCTCGGCTCGTGCTCTTCTACTCAGCGACGACACGACACCGCGCGCCCAAGTCACTGTCTCTTCACTCGATTCGTCTTCATCAAAATATAAAATGACGCGCAGATGCCATCCCGTGCGGGTGCGCCCGGTTTCTGGTCTGCACGACGTGGACAAAAAGGTTTCTCCTCTACCTTCCGGGCTTCAGATCATTAGATGCCACTGGAACCCGGGAAACGAGAGACAGGCACCGTGTACAAGTGCCGTTATCCTTTTTGGTACACGTTAGTACGTGTTAATAAAAGTTGAGTGTTTCTTTGGCATTCCACGGTTATCGGAATGCTCCGGAGCGCTGGAACTGGAGAGCACAGCGCTCTTTTCCAATGCCGTACTCGCTAGTGGTAGTGGGTGTAGGTCCGTGTCACCGGCCGGAATCCAGAAGCCCCTCCGCATACCGCCACTTGGTGCGCGCCGCACGAACCTGGTAGAAGCGGACACCACCACGAACGCCCCAAAGCCGCCGGACCTTATAAAGCGCCCCGCCGCCACCGCTGGTTTCCCCTGCTGCGTCCCCATTCCCGTTCTTGTGCCCCAGCCAGCCCCCTCCAAAGTTCTCGCTAGACGCTAGGGACGAGGCAGAGAGATCAGAGATGGCGAAGCACTTCGTGCTCAACACTGGCGCCAAGATCCCCTCGGTCGGTCTCGGGACCTGGCAGGCCGACCCCGGCGTCGTCGGCAACGCCGTCTACGCCGCCGTCAAGGTACGCACTGTCCCCTCATAAACCCCTACTACCGTTCTTCCCTCTTTTCCCCACGTGTTTCATTCTTCAGATTTTCACTTTTGTTCTTCCTTTCTCCCTTTCTCTCTCTCTCTCTCTTTTTTTTTTCCTCTAGAACGCTATATTATCTTGTTTGCTGTTTTTCCGGGGGTGTTTTTCTCGAGAGAATCGCCAATATCTAATTGTTTTCGGATCGTGCAGGCGGGGTACAGACACATCGACTGTGCCAGGATTTATGGCAACGAAAAGGAGGTAACTACGATATTTAGATCACTGAATCCCGTCTCTTTTGAGCAAAGAAGATCTGTGCACAACACTTAAATGTTGCAATTTGCAAGCTATATCCCTTCGTCGTAGTACCATGTCTCATACCCTGGAGGAGCTTTGACCTGGGTCTATTCAGTTCAACATTTGTCTGGGTCCAGAAGTCGCAACATTCAACATATACTACTACTCTAGTATTTATGCAGTAGCATGGAGTCATAGTGAACCTATTAAATTAAATGAAGGTGAATTTTCATTAGTTTGAAGCGTAAGGAGCAAACTACATCATTCAGTCGTTCTCAACACACAATATATTATTTTCTGTTTTACGTGATGGCACCTGCACCCTCATCTGCGATGTTTGCCTTGACTGCTTGACTCAACTAGTCAAGTTGTAGAACAATTGGGGTAAGGAGGGCCTCTAATGTCTATTTTTTTGGATTTTATGTTTTCTCAGATTGGTGTGGCACTGCAGAAGCTATTTCAAGAGGAAGTAGTGAAGCGTGAAGATCTGTTTATCACCTCCAAGCTATGGTAATTTCAAATCTCTTACAGCATTCAGGTTCAGCTAGTTAGGTAGTTGCTGTTCACTGAAGTTATGTGTGTAGACGATTGTTTGAAGTTTCAAGCTTCACGTCTAACTGATTTGTGGCTGGCTTATTTTTCAGGAATGACCATCATGCTCCTGAAGATGTGCCGGAGGCACTAAATGCAAGCCTGAATGACTTGCAGCTTGAGTACTTGGACCTTTATCTTGTGCGTATCTTCTCTCTTAAGAATTATCTTTCTCCTCAGCATGCAAGGAACGCTTGTTGAGCTGTACCTGTATAATTTATAGTTATCATGACAATCTGTTGTTTAGTAATTCGATACTTTAGTGTGGAAACTGGAACTGTGGTCTCTTGAAATTCCTAAAATTCTGTGCTCATTCGTTGGATCCTTTCCCTAAATTCTGTGGTACATCCATAATATACAAATTATAGGCAATAATCCATAGGCGTCCATGGATGCTTCTCAATCTTCTTTTGATATGAATCAACATGGCATTGTTGACCAAAGGTGCCTATCATTTTTGAAGATGTTGTCTGTTTTGGCATATTCATTACACATTCATAATAGATTATATTGTTCAATTTTAGTCTTTTATGTTGTTCAGCAAAGTTTCAGTCAGTTACCTTGATGATTATCTGTTGTAATTCTTTAGCATGGTGTTTACTAATATTGTTTTTTTTTCTATTGAAATATCCAATGCACTGGACCTTCTAGATCCATTGGCCATTTAGTGTCAAGAAGGGAACCAGCACCAGCCCTGAAAACATCATTCCACCCAACATCCCAGCCACCTGGGGAGCAATGGAAAAATTATATGATGCTGGCAAAACTCGTGCTATTGGTGTCAGTAATTTCTCAACGAAGAAATTGAGTGACTTGCTTGCAGTAGCTCGTGTACCTCCTGCTGTTGATCAGGTGGAGTGTCATCCCGTCTGGCAGCAAACTAAGCTTCATAACTTTTGCCAGTCGAGTGGTGTTCACCTCACTGTAAGTCTACATTAGTTTTTTCGACTCTGCTGGAAAAAACTCTCTTGTTTTTACAAGTCGATTTCCTTCTTTTGCAGGCTTACTCGCCTCTTGGTTCACCTGGTACAACTTGGATGAATAGTAATGTTCTTAAAGAACCTGTCATCATCTCGATAGCAGAGAAACTTGGGAAAACTCCTGCACAAGTGGCCTTGCGCTGGAACATTCAGATGGGGCACAGTGTGCTACCAAAGAGTGTGAATGAAGAAAGGATAAAGCAAAACCTTGATGTTTATGATTGGTCCATTCCAGATGACTTGCTCTCAAAGTTCTCTGGGATTAAGCAGGTAAATAGAAATTTAATCTTTTTATAAGATGCTTGAATTGTGGTAAATTGATATTTATAGACGACAATTAGAAATATTTATAGGAAAATTATGTTTGATGTTATTCAAAGTTTCACAACCCAATGTTTTTCTTTTGTTACACATATTGACTTGGCTAACAGTTCAGGTTTAAATCTCCCACAAAAGACTTTAGTTAATGCTTGTTTGGACCGTGCTAAATTGCTAGAATTAAGCATTTTTAGGAGATTTTCTTTGTTTCTTTTTTTTTCAGAGTTTTGTGATAAATTCATGTCCAACAGTAGACTCCATTTTTGAATTTTGTGATGCTTACAGCTTACTCCTTGCCTAACAAGAATGCTTGTTGAGCTTCAGTTGTGTTATTAGTTGCTGTGATAACAAAACACATTCCCCTAGTCTTGGTTGACAACTGTTTGTTCACTATCAGTGGCAATACAGTCGACCTTGTGTAGAACCATATTAGCACCATCACATTTTCCCTTGCTTATGACTTTTCTAGGGCAAATGGTCTGATTCTTGGTTATTTTAAACATCATACTTATTGTCACGTTTGTGTCCTGTGGATCCACAAAGGTGCGATGAAATTCTCCCGACTCCTTATTGACATTAATATCTTGTAACATGACTGTTAATCAGATACTACATTATGTATCTGAGGTTGCACACGGTACACCTACAAATGGGGTTGCATTTAGAATTTCATGCATTTGTTTTTCCGTTCTGTCCTTTTTCTTTAGCAAGACAATCTCATAAACGCATCTTATTCTGTGAACTTCAGGCTCGGCTGCTCAGAGGCAACTTTGCTGTTAATCCAGCGAGTGTGTACAAGACCCATGAGGAGCTTTGGGACGGTGAGATATAGGAGCAGCGAGCTTGATCCCGAACTGGGCGAGGCCAGAGAAGCACGTTAGGGCCGTCACTTCTTTTGCATGTCTTGATTCTACTTAAAAAAGGAACTGCACGGGTTCGGTTCTGAAAAGTCTGTGTTATTGCATGTCACTACTAATATGATCTAATCTAGCCAGGCAAACTGTGATCTATCCAGCCGATGCTGTCTCTCTTTTTCTGAATTCTGAAACAATCTTGATGTTGGGTTTTCCACGAGCTATAATGTTCATGTGACTGGATGCAATGCTACGAAGTCTTGAAAATATAGTAGCCACTACTGTGCTAGAGTGACATGATCCATCATCCAACGACTGGGCCGCCTGTAAGGAAAATATGGATAAGGGGTGCAAAAGTGCAGAGAGATGGTTTACACAACTACACAAAAGGCTATTTGCTGCTAAGTACGAACCCCAAACGTTCAGCAAGACAGAAATACTGGGAAAAGGAACGAATGCATCAGTGCCTTTGTAGAGTTAAAACTTTTGTGTTCAAACGTACCGGTTTGTGATCCTGCCGCAGCTGTGTGGTACGTATGTAGCGATGGCAACTGGCAAGGGAAGAGGAAAGCAGCCTCTTCTGTCGTTAGTACCCTGCAATTGCTGGAGCACCGCACGTCGTCCGCACCCCCGCTCGCTGGCCTTGGTTCACGCGCGCTCACGGCTCACTTGGTTCACGCACGCCGCACACAGATTTCTTGTGCCTTTCGCACCGTCTTCACGCCGCCTCGGCCAGTTCTCTCGTGCTGCGCGTGCGCCCGCTTGCGGCGCGGCGGGGTACGCCGCGTCGTGCCGCCAGCACCCTGCAAGGTCGCTGCACCCGCCGAGCTAGTGGATCAAAATGCCAGCACCTGAACCGTCATGTGGACAAAACATACTCTATACCTGGAGACACGCAACACGTACAATCCGATCCTTGCCACAGCCCGCACAGGGACCAGCGTGCTGCCGTTGCCGAGCACGCACATAGGACACTGCACCTTGCGTGCCTCACTCTAGAAAAGGCCGCCGACGCTAGCTCTCGCGGCTTGTCGAGCCAGCACTCAGCAGCGTCGTCGCTGCCCGCGCACACCCCGCCTGGCCTTTATAGCACGGACTCACCGCGCGCCTCCGTGCTAGCTGCTTCTCGTTGCCACTCCGATCCTCGCGTGTACGTCGTCATCCAGCGCCGGAGAGGAGAGATGGCGATGAGCTTCGTCCTCAGCAACGGGGCCAAGATGCCTTCGGTCGGGTTCGGCACCTGGCAGACGGACCCCGCCATCGTCGGCGACGCCGTCTACGCCGCCGTCGAGGTCCTTAATTATTACATCGTCGTTGCGGTTCGGGTGATCTCTGATCTGTTCCATGTTTTATTTATTTTCCCATGAAAATCTGAATGTTTTCGCACCACGTATTTTTTTCTATACGTGCAGGCGGG
Organism: Oropetium thomaeum; assembly: GCA_001182835.1. NCBI lineage: Eukaryota > Viridiplantae > Streptophyta > Magnoliopsida > Poales > Poaceae > Oropetium > Oropetium thomaeum. The sequence continues at coordinate 142,838 of LFJQ01000033.1, forward strand.
GTACCAACACATCGACTGCGCAGCAGACTACGGCAACGAGAAGGAGGTAACCGGTGCAGATTTCTCCAAGTTTTTAATCCTTATTTACGGCAGCGTTCTGAAGCTGTCTTGCCCAAATAAAGCTTTGCGCTTGTACACATATAGTAGTAGTTCATGACGATAACTCCATGTTCTTGGCGGCCTCGTTTTCTAAATCTCACCACCGCAACTCGAGTAACAATCGCACCCGCTTCTGCATTACGTACCTAGGTTGGCTTGGGTCTGAAGAAACTGTTTGAAGAGGGTGTTGTGAAGCGTGAAGATCTGTTCATCACCTCTAAGCTATGGTAATAATAATTAAGCTCAAACGACCTGTCGGGTGCGGTTCCTAACGTTAATTAATATACGTACGTCACGTCTAATCGATCTGCGGATCATGTTGTTTTCGATCAGGTGCGACCATCATGCTCCAGAAGATGTGCCTGAGGGACTAAACCAAAGCCTGAATGATCTGCAGCTTGAGTACCTGGATCTGTACCTTGTATGCGTCCTGCTGTTTTAGAATTTGAGCTTATACTATTTCAGTAGTAACCTTACATTTACAGCTCTAGTGTCGTTACTAATCAATGTGCTTGTCTGTGAGGATTTGATGACTGCACGTCAAAGATGTTTTAGCCTGTCGTCACCTGTTTATTGGCCTGGATTGATTCTTTTACTAACGTGCATTTTCGTAGATCCACTGGCCATTTAAACTGAAGAAGGGGACCAGCCTGTTTTCCCCTGAAAACTATCTTCCAGTAGACATCCCAGCTACTTGGGCAGCAATGGAGAAGTTACACGATGCTGGCAAAGTGCGTGCAATCGGTGTCAGCAATTTCTCATCCAAGAAATTGGGCGATTTGCTTGCTGTTGCTCGTGTGCCTCCAGCCGTTAATCAGGTGGAGTGCCATCCTGGTTGGCAGCAAACCAAGCTCCACAACTTTTGTCAGTCAACTGGTGTTCATCTCACTGTAAGTATCTGCGGCTCTGCATTTTACTTGATCGCTCAAGGGGCTCTGGAAATGTTCCTGTCTCTTATTGTAGTATTTCATCTGTATTTAATTTCCAGGCCTACTCGCCACTCGGCTCACCTGGTACACCTTGGGTGAACCGTACTGTCCTCGAAGATCCGACCCTGACCTCAATAGCACAGCAGCTTGGGAAAACGCCTGCACAAGTGGCCCTGCGCTGGAACATTCAGATGGGGCACAGTGTACTGCCCAAGACCGTGAGCGAAAAAAGGATGAAGGAAAACCTTGGTGTTTATGGTTGGTCTATTCCGGATGATTTGGTTCGAAAGATCTCTGAGATTGAGCAGGTAAATTCGTCTGCTCATCGTTCCTCCTAGAGAGAATCTGTTCACTTGTTCCTGCAACGGTGACAGTGCATCTGATCTATCGTATCTCGTGTGACCTTCAGAAAAGGCTGCTCCGAGGATACTTCTTCGTTAATCCACAGAGCATTTACAAGACCGTTGAGGAACTCTGGGACGGGGAAATATGAACGAAGAAGAAATCAAGACTTATAATCGCAGTCTAAGAGAAACATATCCGAGCCCAGAGATACCATCACCCTCGCCGATGTTGTCTGAATAATGTTATGTTTCTCTGTGAACTTAAGTATCTCTGGCGTCGTTTATCATTTGCTTCTTGTCTGTCAGATAAATCTGAATTGATCGATGTAAAAAAAAAACCTGGGGCATTGTCTTGCTTAACCATTCACCGACCGGTCAAAATCGTGTTCTTGTCTTGCTTGGCCATTTACGATTGGTGAAAATCGTGTTCATTCCCCAGCGTGTGGAGAAGCTCATCCACTCCAAGATGCTGCTGCGGCTGAGGACTCCCACCGCGGCTCGGCGTTCACGCAGCATCCAAGATGGGCGAATCTCGTTTAGACGAGAGGAGAGGGGCGGAGGGTGGGGGGGGGGGGGGGGGGGGGGGGGGGTGTGGGGCGGGGGGGAGAGAAATTCGATGGAAGTTGCGGGTGCGGCGGGTGAGGGAAGAACGAGGGCTTATCTGTAAATTTGGAGGTGGTTTTATGTAAAAGATCGGATCGCGATTAATAATCGCGATCCAGTGTGTTACAAATACCCCTTGTTTTGAATGGCACTTATTAATCGCGATCGAAAGTAGGGGTCTGTTTGTAAAATAGGCATGGAACCGCCGACAAGCCGCGACGCCACGGGAGACTGCCGCAGCCCCATCCCGCGCGCATGGCCATCCGGCTCCGGCAGCCCCATGCGTGTCGCTTCCAACGGCTATGGGACATCGCCGGATGGTGTCCTTCTAGGTCTGCGCATTCGATCTAGCGGTCGGAATCGTCCCCTTCGAATCCTCTTCCTGTCAACTAGTGGAGGCTCCAAGTCCAAGTCGTGTGCAACTCGGCTTCCACCACCGGCGCCCCGCGTCGACCTCGGCGGGGAAGAGAGGAGAGGCAGAGAGCAACGCGATGGCGACCCATTTCACACTGAACACTGGCGCCCGCATCCCCTCGGTGGGCCTCGGCACCTACAAGGCCGGCCCCGGTGTCGTTGCTGACGCGCTCGCCACCGCCGTCAAGGTCTTCCTTTCCTTCCCAACTTTCTCTCCCCCAGACACTTCTTATGCGGAGCTCGTTGCCATCATGCCTAGCCTACTGAGGAGCACGTTTCTTTCGGTTGTTGATATTGATAGTATGTGTTTTATTTGAGCCTGTGCGTTGATTCTGCCTGCGACGAGCTTGATGAAATGGCAGGCCGGGTACCGTCATATCGATTGCGCGCCACTGTATGAGAACGAGAAAGAGGTTAGGACTACTGCTACTGTATTTATCTTTGTATTAAAAAATATTTATATCATAAATCTCTGCAATCGCCAACCATGCTGTCGTATATCAGTTTACAGTTTGCTATGACATTTTTTAAGTTCAAGTAAAAGTAGAATATCTATGTATTCCTATTTTTTCTTTGTGCAGATTGGTGTTGCTCTGAAGAACCTCTTTGATGATGGCATTGTCAAGCGGGAAGACCTTTTCATCACCTCCAAGATTATGGTAATCATATTGGAGTTACACAAGCCAATCACTCATCTTCGTCCCTCGTATAACGGATCAAGCTATGCAGGTGCAGCGATCTCGCACCTGAAGATGTTCCACAAGCAGTTGACAACACATTGGAAGATTTGCAGCTGGATTACCTTGATATGTACCTAGTAAGTTGATTGAAAATCAAGAGAGAGAACTAAGAAAAGCTTGCTATATTTCTTTGCTACTCACCGTTACTGACAGTGGGATTTTTTTAGATTCATTGGCCCTTTCAGCTCAAAAAAGGTAGCGAAGTAAGACCTGAAAACTTTGTGCAGCCTGATATTCCCAAGACCTGGCGAGCAATGGAGCAACTGTTCGATTCAGGCAAAACTCGCGCAATAGGTGTGAGCAATTTCTCGTCGAAAAAGTTGGCTGATCTGCTTGCTGTAGCCCGTGTTCCCCCGGCTGTTGATCAGGTGGAGTGCCATCTTGGCTGGCAACAGGGGAAACTCAGAGCTTCTGCCAGTCCCATGGAATTCATCTATCTGTAAGTCGACATGTTTGTGAGCCTAGTTTCCATGAAGTAAACACTACGGGGTAGTGCGCTGATGTTCTTTGACGTACTTGCCGCTGGCCAGGATGAAGGTTGTGGCGAATAACCCGGTGGTGACATTGATCGCCGAGAGCTTGGGGGCTTGGGGAAAACTCCAGCGCAGATTGCTCTACGCTGGGGCATTCAACAGGGTCAGAGCGTGCTCCCTAAAAGTGTTGACGAATCAAGGTTGAAGGAGACTATTGATCTGTTCGGTTGGTCCATTCCTGAAGAACTGTGTGCCAAGTTTTCTGAAATTGAACAGGTACGCAACCCAATATGTAGTTCTCTGTCTCTATCTGAGTTGAAAAAATTGTTGTTTTGACCGGAACAGTCTGAATTTTTATCTGGACATTCTATGTATTTTATAGTAGAGATTTTTTAGGATAATAATCATTAGTCCTCTGGAAGAATTATATGGAACCTTTTTTTGTAAAATGTATACGATTGAATTTATACTGAAAGATATATTGTTCGTGGCAAACAGGTTAAGCAAATCAGGAACGATTCGTTTGTGCACCCTCAGAGTGTTTACAAAACAATCGAGGAGCTCTGGGACGGTGAGATCTGAAACCAAGACATCGACACTGCCAGTTGGGTTCGACCCCAGAGCTTTATACGAAAGAAGGCACGCTGCTTTATATTAAGGAAAAAAAACTGTCATCATCTTGTCACTGTGGGCTGTGGCGACTACTGACAATGAGCACGGTCCCAGAGCATGATCTGCACGAAGGTCCTACAGTGGGCCTAAGAATAAAACTTAACCCAGCATAATTGTACTGCAAGAGTACTATTCTTGTTCTACTAGCATGCGTGTAATTTTTATATTTAAAAAAAAGGATGGCTGAGTTGAAAAGCTTTGAACATTCAGCAAAAATCAAAAATCAAGATGCAGAGAGAACACTGACATGTGAGAAAACAAAAGGCAAGGAAATGAACACTGTTTCAGGAACACTGGAAATTGTGAGCACAGTATGCTCTTTATTTCAGGAACTGTAAGAAGCCTGCGATAGCACGCATCAAACAGGACCACTTATTTCTTCTTCTGTAATCTGCATCCATGGCGCAAGATGCAGAGACGACTCTGGAACGGGAAAAACATACTACTAAGGCGAAGCTGAGCAGTGGCCGCGCGCCGGAATACATATATTTAGGAACTCTCCTAGCTCAGTGCTGCAGACGGCGTGCAGGTGCGCTTGCAGAAGTTAGTGAGGTAGTCCTTGCACTCGTAGACGACCTCTCCGTCGTTGCCGGTGGTCTGCTCGCATTTCTTGCACGCGGGGTGGCAACCGCTGGGCGACACGTCTTTGCAGAAGCATTCCGGCGGAAACTTCCTGTTGCACGCGCCGCAGTTATCGCAACACGGCCACTTCCCTGCGTGCAGCGAAGCATGGACATTAATAGGTAGTAAACCAGTAGTAACCTCGATCTAATTATAATAAAACTGGTAAAAAAGTTGATTGATCTGCCGGTCTGCCCGTGTGGTGTTGACATGAAAGGAACTCGATCTCACCTTTGCTTTCGGCGAGGGGCAGAGCTGCCAGGACGGCAACGACAGCCAACATGATGAGCAGCGCCTGGGGCTTCATGTCGTCTGGTTCTCTCTCGCAAAGATCAGTGCCGAGTCTCTCTCTATTGGTAGTGCAGTGTTCGTTGCTACTGATGGTTTATGATCTGTACGCTGCTGAGGAGGGCGTTCTTATAGATGGAGAGCGCACGGGAGACACGAGGGCTGAGGCGACATTTTGTGGAATTTTTTAGACAATACAGTACGCAATTGGGCAACTAGTCACGCGTGTGGGGCTCTCCCATCCACATCCACACATGACACATTATCTTCCCAATCTCGATAGCATACACACATGGTCAAAACGCGGCATCACTTTCAATGATCGCGTGGGACTGTTGTCGACTACTACTGTCGAGAGCGTGGTATCGTCCACCCGGCCACACAGGAGTCACACGTGGAAGTGATGAGACAGTTGCTCTACGGAGGTCGAGAATCGAGAACGTCTTAAGCAACAACACCTTGATGGCAACATACTACTACGTGTCTGAGCTTATCCACGACCACGACCTTGGTGGTTGTGTGTGTGCAAGCGAATCTAAAATGTGATCTACAGTACGATACCAAGTGAAACTAATTAAGGACTATCTGTCATTGTTTAAATGAGTTTTGTGTACGCCAAGGTTATCACACAACACAAGTCCAGAGTGCAACTGACAATAATTAGTACTATGGTCATCTCTAGAGTCTAGATCAGTGGTGTACTTAGATCACACATCCTCGTCTAGTTATTCTGTTCATGATCGTCCAGGGTCAGACGACAAATTAGCTATAATTAAAATGTATCAGCTCAAGTGCATACCGCTTGCTTATTCCACCTCGCCGAGACGGTTTGAAGCAAGTTTTATTTCCCCCAGCGCATAGCATATAGCAGTGTAGTACTTCATTAATTAATTAAACCGGCTTCATCTGGAGAAGAGCAAATGATTAAAAAATGAAATGACCTGTAGTCCACACACGAGCCTATACCACATCGTTTGTAATAATATAAAAAATATAAAAGCGTACGGGCAGACAGCAGTCACGTGCAATAGCAGCGAGTGCTTAGATTCAGACCCATGAAAGAGTGTTTCTTTCTTGACGACAATGGTAGGTGGCTGCATTGTTACTCTCTGAAACTTGGCTCTTCGCGTTCACGGAGAACGAGAGGAGGAGCAGCGATTACTCCCTCCGTTCTAAATTAGATATAGTTTTAATTCTGTATATGAAGATTAAGAAATAAAAAATAAAATAAATGTATAAAAAATTAGTAAATAAAAAAAATAGAGATAAAAAAATATTAAGAAAAAATATCAAAAAACAAAAAAGATAATTAATTTAAAATAAATAATAAAGATTATAAAAACAAATAATACGAGACGAAGAAAGTAACATGCATGACACTATTCGTCAGTTGGCGGATTGCTGTGCGGGTTCACAGTTCACATGTAGGCCTCAGGGTCTGAAGTCTGAAATCTAACCAAGTCCAAGTCCTTCACCAAAGTCACATGAAACACGCAAGTAGATCGGGGCTAAGAGGATTCGGTTGTTTGCTGAAGACGACGATTTCTAATTCGTTGGTGGGCTTGTGGATTCCTTGTTGGGCCGTCGTGGCTGTCGTTGGGTTTGTGTGTGAATGTACCGTATTCCCGTCGCGGTGGTTACATTAGGCCGAAAGGGGTCGATCGACGTATTGGTCGCCACGTATCAGGCCCGTGGGCTTCAGCCTGGTTGGGAACTCTCGATGCAAGCCGCGGTGAGGACGGGCAGAAAGGGGCCTCTGCCCACGACTGCAAGGCTGACCAACGGTTCAAATCGAGTCTGTCGAAGTACTGTATTCTTCTACGGAGCTGCTAAACATTACTCAGCTAAAAATCATTTCAGTTTCAGTCAATTTTTCAACCAACCACGGTCACACGTAGCAACAAAAAAACTCAGTCCCGTGCTGGCCATTTGTGCTTCATTTTGGGCCGTTTGTTGCCTCTCGGCCCGTCGAACCCGCACACGAGACGGTGTGTGAGTTTATGGGGTGTCGGTTTTTTAGATCCGGTAAAAGGCTCGGGGATGGGGCTTATACTAGGACCCATAAAGGCTGACGTATCCTCCCATCATTTTGAATTATTATCCACCTTCCTCTTGCTCTCTTTTTCACGGCGTGGAGGGAGCATAGCAGGGACCTTTCTGCTTTACTCGTGTTGATGGCGGGAGCAACGGCGGTTGATGCACAGAGCAGCTGCGACGAAGCAGCGACGGTGGGGTAGCAGTAGAGACCTTTTCTGCTTCATTCGAGGTGATCGATTTTCTCGCTCTGTAGTTTGGTTCCGCATTGTTCTTAGTGCCTGATTCAGTCGAAGAGTGTGGGGAGTTTGGAGCGGTGGCGGTGGGCGAACTATTGGAGTGCTGGATCTCCATCCATGTGTGTGCTTTTGCGCATCTTTCATCATGGATGTTTCTCTCTGATTTCATTGCTGTTTGCAGTAGACATTTTTGTGCTTGAGTGAGTGAGGAAGGAACTCCGGGTGGGGGGATTTTCAAAAGGCAATGTCCAATGTTGCTTCTTATCACCGCAAGGAGGGTTCTGATCCTCTAGGCGGTATATATGGGGAAGACGAGAGGACTTAATGGTTGTGAAGTTTTGTGAGAGAAATTTTTCTGTCTGCAGCTAGCGCCCTCTGCCTGATGACTTTCATCGATTGGAGTCAGTGCAGATCCTCCTCGTTCCCCCGCACCCTTAGCTAGATTCCATGCTATGAGTTTATTTTCAAATGGGGGATATGTAACTCCATATGTGTGTTCCAATCAAACGCATCTATATTCTGTTTTGTATAGACAGATCTGTGGGGGCTTCAATGATTTTTCAGCCTTTCGTTTTGTTATTTTTCTCTACTATGGCTCAATCATTGTAGTAGAATAATTTAGTTTACTTTTTTACGACCTTGCAAATAGTGTACATTTTCATTTGCAGAATTGATTGTGTTTATCAGTAAATATTTTCTTTGATGACATGCCTGGTGATGTTTAGGTGGTGCATAGCTGTTGTAGTGCTGCGTTTCTATATTTTCTTTTGTTTGTTTTGGCTTGGTGTATCTGCTTAGTTAGGTCATTGTCCATGTAAAGTCTCTTATTTCTCACTTGCCTTGCTTATTTTCAGTTTTTAGTTGTGGAGTAGGGATTTGTTGTGTTTGTTTCGTATTTCTAGGATGTGTTCTTTAACTTTTCTTTGTTCTTTTCACATGGCATCAAAGGAAGCTTACTTTTCAGTGAATTATGTTTTTTCTGAAGAAAGTGATAGCGAGATTTGCAGCCTGATTGTTCAAAGGTATTTGAACAAAGTAAACATTGGGGTTCTAAGTTATTTAGGAGTTGATTTTTTCATACAGGATGCTATGTCCTAGATTGTCAATCATGTTCAGTTTCAAGTGCTACATAAACTTTTTCAATGAGCATCAAGCAGTCAATCAACCAAAAAGATTTGTTACAGCAAAAGGTTAGTACAAAACTGTTCCCTAGCAAGACTATGGGTGCTCTCTTTTATTATAGAATTCAGAGCTGTATGCAAATTTGATGATGATGTTTGGTCAGTCTTATTTTTCAATATTGTTTCAATCCTAGGTACAAATTCCTGGTAAACACAGAGATTACTCTCAAGGTGCATGCCCTGTTCTAGGAAAAATAAATGAAAGCTTAGATCGATTTAGTCTCAATATGCGCACCAGGCTAAAACTAGGAGCAAACAGACCAATATAGACAATAAAAAAATCAAGAATCAAACCCACTATTAATGACTGAAAAATATGTACATATACAATGCTGCATTGCATGTACAGGTTCCTATCTCAATTGCTACATCTTTTATTTTGCACGTACTAGATGTCATATGAACTTTAGCATTTCATTTTTGGGGTTTTTGGCTGTGGGACACAATTGAATCGTGGATTTGGCCGTGACACACCGCTCAATCAAATATTTGCTCACGGACACGGTTCAATCGCGCATTTGGCTGCGGCACACAGGGACGCACCCCGGCTGAGAAAGAAGATGGGTTTGCCCTTAGGTCCGCTCTTTGCGCACAGGGAGAAGGGGCACGCTGCAGTAGAGGAGAATGGGGAGGCGCACGGGAGGGGATGAGTGCGCGTGGGCATGGTAGGGTATGAGTGAGTTAGGTTACCCAGGTCTGGTTAGGTCAGGGTGGGGGCAGTTTGGGAATTTGTGATTGTTTCTCTCAGCCCAGGTGGGTCCCCATGTGTCACAGCCAAATGTGCGATTGAACCGTGTCCGTGAGCAAATATTTGAATGAACGGTGTGTCACGGCCAAATCCACGATTCAATTGTGTCCCACAAACAAAAACCCCTTCATTTTTCATATAGGGGACACCATCTGAAATTTATTTTTCAGTCATGTTCAATTTCCAGCACTACAGAAACTTTTTTTTTCGAGGGAGCATCAAACACTCAATCAATCAAAAAGATTTGTGATAGCAGAAAGGTTAGTACAAACCTGCTCTCCACCAAGACCATGAGTGTTTTCTTTTAATTTTGAATCCAGAGTTGTACGTAAACTTGACGATGGTGTTTGATCAATCTTCGTTTTCAGTAATATTTCTAGGATACCCTCTCTCTTTTCTGATGTTACCTATTCACTTTTTAGATGATGCTGTAACCTATCCATTGATTCCTATCACAAAGAAAGAATTTGCTATTTTTATACAGTCACAATATCATATCGCATAAAAACAGAGAAATTATGGTTTTGATTTAGTTACAAGCCATTTTTATCCCTAAAGCTAAATAAAAAATTGTAAAGGTTGCTATCTCAGATTCCACATGATTTTCTTTTTTCACATTGTATGTATTTTAAGTGTCATGTGAACTATAGATTCTTTTTGTCATACAGGACGCTATGTAATCATTTTTCTAAAGCGTGGCACACCTTGTTCTAGAAAAAAAAAATTGGAAAGCCTAAATCAATTTCAGTCTCAATCTGCACACACAGGCTAAAACAAGGAGCAAATGCACCAATAGAGGCCAAAAAAAATCAAAATCAAACCACTAAGATGACTGTTGGTCAATATAGATGCCAGCGGTATGCCCACAACGTCCATGTCAGCTAGTTAAGCTTCAGTCTTACTGAATACAGCAATTGCGTCAGCAAGTCCATTGACCATAACCTTTTTCGACGATGAACTGCTTGACAAATGAACCAAATGGACTAACATTCAGCTTTGAGTTTTGTTAGGGATCTTGAAAGGTACCTCCCGGTACCTTTTTTTTTAATCCTAACCGTTGATATTAAAAAATTGGTACTGGGACCACTCATTTTAGTACTAATTCATAATTTAAAGTAACTTTTAGTAGGTACCTCCATATTTTTAACTGTTAGATCTAATCAAATGAACGGTTGTTGTTAATTCCAAACACTATAACAAACTTCTTCAGTTTTGGTTATGTTTTTATTCTTAAATGAGTAGAAAATCAGTATATTAAAATGGTACATTGTTCATGCCCTATATCTCAGATGCCACAACCTTTTTCTGCATTGCATATACTAAATGTCATATAAACTTTAGCGCTTCAATTTTTTCATACAGGGATGTCATCTAAAATTTCTTTTGTCAGTGTTGTTCAGTTCCAAGCACTACAGAAATTTCTTTTTCCAGGGAGCATCAAGCACTCAATCTACCAAAAAGATTTGTGAGGTAAGTACAAACCTGCCCTCTAGCAAGATCATGGTTGTTTTCTTTTTATTTTGAATCTAGAGCCGTGTGTAAACTTGATGATGGTGTTTGATCAGTCTTTATTTTCAGTACTGTTTCTATCCTAGGCTGACATAAGACCCTGACGTTGGACTGAGCTTCCTTGGAAGAAATAGCAGACCAAAACGTGGGAGAGAAGGGGAAACCCTGACCAGGGGAGGAGGCAGACCTTGCAGGCAACATCACCATTGTCTTCTTCCGATAATTCTTTGGCCGCAAGTTAGTGCAAGGTTTTGTGTTAAGTAGGATTAATTTGGTTCAGCCGCCAGGGGAGGGGGTTAAGTAGCCGTTTAACGGGTGGGAGAGGGGGTTTAACGGGTGAGGATCTAACGTGGAGAGGTGGAGGAAACTTGACTGTTTTTGTTGCAAATTACAGTCAAATTTTTGACAATCCTCTTTTTTTTTTCTTTCTAAAATCGGCTGAAATGAAATTGAAAACAGTCACCTTTTGTATTACAACCAAGATGACGTGTCACATTCCCATTGTTCTTAAAAATCGACTGAAGCCCAAATGAAAATTAGCTAAGTGACAGGTAGTTATTCCCCTTCTTCTATAAGATATAAGAAAAGTTATAACACTGCATTACCTTTCTATTAAACATACATACTTTTTTTTTGCGGAATTAAACATACATACTTGTGCTGCCAAAAAAACGGAGATCCGGCAAAATTTGCGTCTCTGACCTTCAAAATATGTGGACAATAGTGACCAAAATTTTATTTGTGGCACCAAAAACTGAAAGTTCTTCATCGGGAAAAAAACTGGAAGTTCTGTCGTATATAAGAAAACGTAACAAAATAGGGAAAAAAGTGTCTGAACCCAGGTTCGAAGTGGGGACCTTTGGTGTGAGATTAACGTGATAATCAACTACACCACCCAGACGCTAATGCTCTTATGCTTGATACGGATATATAATTATTAGAAGGATACTTGTATGAAATAATGTCAATCAGAAGCGCCAAACGGATCTCTTTGGATCCTACTGTATATGCTCCTCCACCGAAAATATCAAGCGCAGATCACGGGCGTCGGGCAGTGCGAAGTCGGTACTGCTAGCTCCCAAGATCCATTTGTCGCTCGCATATACTAGTACTATACGCGAGCAACGAACCTTTCCGGTATCGTCAGGTGGTGCTTGTTGATTGATTGAACCTTTTTGATGCTGCGGAAAACCGTGGCAGAGGCAGCAGCAGCGCGGTACATGCATATGCATGTGCACACGGCTCTGTGACGACTTGTGATTGTGGAACCCAAATTTTTCAATACTGCTAGCAGAAGACTACAACACTTGGCCAGAGAAAAGAATACAACAACGACAGGCGCCGGAGGTTCTGAGCACCAGCAGATATTTAGGTTCACCCAATCGCTCAATATATAATAAAGTCGTACTACTAGCTGTGTTAGACTTTGTATGTTTGTTTATCTCTGATTGATGATCTGCTCGATCTGCCATGATTAGTGTGGACTGCGGCAAAGTCTGGTGGAGCCAAAGCCAATAATGGTGCTGGCATTCATCAATTCGGCCTTCCCCCCGAAGGGCTGCTCTCTTATTCTGAAGGCCTACCAAACCTGACGTGAGGGTTCTTGGGATGCAACTCAAGAGTCAAGATCATCGGATCCGGCCAAATGACGTGTTCTTGCTAGCACTCAGGCACAATCATTGCCGTTGGTGACCAGTACAAGACGCGCGCGTATATGCTCTCAGCTGCTTGGACTTTTCCTTACTGAGAGTAGTAACTCGATCGCAGTACTTTTAAAATTCGAGTGTTCATGACTGAAACGAGAATTTTTGCTCTCACCAAAGCACATGCCCTTAATTCTTACTACTATGCTTAGTTCTAACGTGAGGGTTCGCATCTCAAGACCGTCGACCCTATCCAAGGGTAATAATCCCATGTACAGTACAGGATGCTGAGACACTTAATTGGTACTACTAGCATGAATGGGGCTGCAAAGCCTCCAAATGGTTCATGAGTCGTGACTACGCCAATTTCTAGGCGAGAACATTGGGAAAATGTGCAGTGATCGTGGTCATCATCTCAACGTCGTTCACATTCAACAGAATGTCATACCGGAGAGTGAGCGCTGCTCGTGCGAAAGTAATTTAAATCAGAATCGCATATCCATTCAGTGCCAGCAACTTAGCCCACTAATTAGAATGTGATAGGTAGTTTTTCTTTTAAGACAAAAGGCTTATCCCGCTTCTATGAAAAAGCACGTAAAATACATTAGAATGTTACAATTTTTTATTATTTTATTAAACGAGTATTTGACTATCCACTTTTTTTGACATGGTTAATCCACTTCCACGCACCAAAAAAAGGTGGGGGAGATCCAAGTGTACATAATGTTACGATAGAGAAAAGTAGAACCATTGCAAGAACAAAAAAACTAATAGTATTATGGCCTTCAGAAGTATGTATATATATTCAACGGTGTAAACATAATAATACTCATGTAATGTCATGCGCTCTTAATTAAGGACTCAGCACACATCTCATCAACTAATGACGCTTAACTGTAACTCATTTTGGAAGTTACTCTGCATGGTTCATTTTTACATGTCATTATATAGCTAATAATGTTTTTTTATGTCTAGGTTCATTGCATATCCTACGTATTTGGAGATGATGCTTGTCCATATTTATAAACATCTAGTATGCATCTACTCAATCAAAGCTTCATGTCCGGCTAACTTTAATTAAAAGGTGGAAGGAGTACAATAAAAATGGTGGAAGGCGAGAATGGCCCAAAAAAAAAAGTGGAAGGAGTACAATATATACTACTTCTCAATCAAGACTTTCATTTCTTCCCTCATTTCTTCCGGCTATATGCACCCAGACAAGCACACTTGCAGTTGCAGGCAGCAAATGAAGCCATTTCTCTGAACGGAAGATGTGGTTGTGTTGTTGTAACCATCGTCCTAAAAATGATAACCGTGTACAAAAATGAATCAAGCGTTAGCGTGCAATCCATCTCCATGTCTACTCTCCCTTTCATTGAGCACTAGAATCCGAGGAGTTGTGTCCTCGAACTTCAATTACTTGATCCCATTGTCGTCACGCCGCGTGGCAAATAAACGAGGACGATGATGTGATGAGAGGCAGGACGAACTAACGTGTCGCGTTCTCTCTCTTGGCAAATACAGGTGTTGGTTACACACAGTTCCTCTGCTCCATGTCATATGATCGGTACCACTCGTTATATTACACGTAATTCCAGCCAACATGGTTTTGTAACGACACTGGGCTAGCTAGCAGCTTGTCGGATAACCACATGCTATTTATCCAAAAAGGATCGATCGATATAATTTTTGTGCTGACTTCTCTCAGTTTTCAGCAAGTATGAACGTGCTGCTCTCTCATCTCTGGCGTGCAATTTCAGTGTCCACACAAACTTGAGCGTGAACAAGCACATGCATCATCGCAACGAAGGTCGTCCACAAGCAATGTGACACCGATTAAGTTTTTGTACGACCCGTGTGCTGAACACAGGATATAGATAGCATCGAAGTTTACAGGCTCAAAACGAGATTTTTTCACCACACACGTACGGCAGCTCTTTATTTACCCCAGTCCAGCCCAATTCTATTTTATTTGACTCGTGGTAGCGTGACACACAACACAGGAGAAGTAGTAGTACATTCTTGGATGCATGCGGTAGATCCTAGATACCCTACTACTACCTCCCATCGAATAGGGTCGCAACAGATCGCCGCGCAAGGACGCCGTCCTGCTGATATATGATGGACGCGCGCGACGGGACGAGGCGGCGGCAGGCAAAGGCTCCCTCCCGAGGCCGCGCGCTCTCCCAACCACCTTCCCTATATCTCCTCCACGATATTTTTGGCAACGGACGGGCCTAATTCCGTCCGCAACAAAGCCGTGTGGCGCACGTGGTGGCTCGTAACACGCCCAAGCCAGCGGCCGCGGCGACGGGCGGGTTGAGCGAGCGAGCCGATTGTCACGGGCCCTGCGCGCCGCACACGACCCAGCCCCAGCCAGCAAGCAAGCCATCATCCAGCCAACAGCCAGTCTCAACTCGCCACATGTGTGGCCCGGGCGGTGCGGGGAGGCGGAAGCCGCGACGCGACGCGGCGCTATAAAAGCAGAGACCCGCCGCAGCGGCATTCCATCCATCCATCCCCCCGCACCGCTTTCTTTTTGCTTCGGCGTCGGCCCTCCGCACCCGCCTACCATTTAACCCGCTCCGCGCCGCTCTCGCCTCACTCGGACCTGCCGCCGGCCGCGGCGAGGAGAGAGAGAGAGAGAGAGAGAGAGAGAGAGAGAGAGAGAGAGAGAGAGAGAGAATGGGGAGGGGAGGGATCGGTGGAGGGCCGGTGGTGGCGGTCGACATGGAGACCGTCGACTCCACCAGGGCCTTCGTCCGCGAAGTCAAGCGCATCGTCATTAAGGTGATCGATTCGTCCATCTATACCGCGCGGCTGCTTAATTCTCTCTCGGCTTCATTCATCTCCCTCCTCCTCCCGCCGCGCGCGTGTTTCGCCGGTGATGCCAGACGACGGCATCCCGTCTTGTGCGAATATAATGTTTCTGTTGTCTTAGGCTGCTAGCCGCGCGCGATCCTAGGTCGTAGAGCGATTATTTATTTGTTTTCTCCCGAAGACAATACAGTATACTAATACTAGTTTGGAGCGATTCCTCATCCCCGGAACGTGACGCGAGCCTTCAGGGTAGATCGATTTTTTTCAATCTGACGAAGTGTTGTTGCGTCACGTGATTTTTGGCGTGTTCTGAAAAAGGCACCAACAATATTTCTCTCAAAAAAAGGATCTGTCGGAAGTGGGCCATTATATTTTTTGAAAAGTTTTTTCTTGCATTAGAATTTTTTTTAAAAAAAAGAAACTGAAAGCATTGTTTGTTAGTGGGTTTCCGGTTCTGCTCAGTGCATGACGCGTGAACGTGCGGATGGTGACACCAGTTAGAGAAAAAAAAACAGTGCGAAACGGTTTTTATTTTTCCAATATCCGAGGGATATTTATCTGTCGCGCGTTCAGATTTTAGCTTTTTCGCATTCCCAGCTGAAAATCCATTTTGAAAACCTCCGGTATATTATGGTCCTGTTCCCTGGCGTCATTTATTTACTGTACACTCCCGGCTGAATAACGATTTATTAGTAAAAGAACTCAAATACACTATCGGCCTGTTGCCTGGCTACATTTATTTACTGGAATCTACTGTTGGCTCATGCAGGTTGGCACCGCTGTTGTCACCGGGCAGTCTGGCCGGTTGGCGATGGGCAGGCTGGGGTCTTTATGTGAACAGGTAATGGTTAATGAGCTGTGTTGCACTACTGGAATCCTTGTTTCCTATACTACATCACTTCGAAAGTTTAACTACTTCGATTTCCAGATTAAGCAACTGAATTTTCAAGGGTACGAGGTAATTCTGGTCACCTCGGGGGCTGTTGGTGTTGGAAGGCAGAGGCTCCAATACCGAAAGCTGATCCATAGCAGGTTGCAGAGAGTGCTTTGCTTAGACTCTCAGAACAGTTTGCCACTATTCCCTTAGCTTAAGTATTCGCTTGCTGACCATTCTTCCTCCTTTCTTGCAGCTTCGCTGATCTGCAGAACCCGCAGATGGACTTTGATGGGAAGGCCTGTGCTGCTGTTGGTCAAAGTGGCTTAATGGCTATCTATGACACTTTATTTAGCCAAGTGAGCTCGCTTGCTTTATTAATTTCTGTACTTGGAGTCAAAAGTTTATTGTTACCCTTTTGTTAACGGGAAGATTATTTGATTGCAGCTTGATGTAACATCATCTCAACTTCTTGTGACGGACCGTGATTTTAGGGACCCAAATTTTGGGGGGCAGCTTCGTGAGACTGTTTTTTCTTTATTAAATCTCAAAGTAGTACCACTATTTAATGAGAATGACGCCATCAGTACCAGGAGACAACCACATGAGGTGTGTTTCTCTTAAAACATAACCCCTGAACACTAAATTTTTCAGTTTCCTTTTTTGTGTGTATACTATAATTGTTATTTCTGCACCTAAAGCTTTGTTACGTACATATGAATCTTTCTTCCACTAATAAAAAATCACGACTGATCTATCCGAAAAAAAAAACACATGACTGATCCATTTCTTGTGACTATTTTCAATGTATTGACTAATTAACAATGCAATTTGCAGGATCCATCTGGATTGTTCTGGGACAACGACAGTTTGGCTGCTCTTTTAGCAGCAGAACTTAATGCAGACCTTCTTGTCATTCTTAGCGATGTGGAGGGACTCTATAGTGGCCCTCCAAGTGATCCGCAATCAAAGATCATCCACACATACATCAATGAAAAACATGGAAAGCTAATTAATTTCGGGGCAAAGTCCAGTGTAGGAAGAGGCGGAATGCAAGCAAAAGTGGCGGCTGCTGCCAGTGCTGCAGCAAAAGGAGTACCTGTTGTGATTGCAAGGTGAGTCAGAACCTTTTTTCTTTTGCTATTTCTACATACAATGGATAGATGTTGGTAATGATATGTATATCTGGTAGCTGTGAATTTGACTTAGATAATCCAGCAGGACCCCAACTTAGGCGAGTTGGTATTGTAGTATACTTAATGAAACAGAGTTACAGTTTTTAATGGTCCAAGCATAGGTTCCTGCATCTTGAAACCATTGCGTACCACACTTCATGTTCATTTGCTTTGAAATTTTTATCTAGCCATGTCTGATTAATTCATACATATGTACATGTAGTTATTTGGCACATTTGAACATAATACAGATAAATGTAGTTATGATGGCTTTCAGCATACTTCAGAACCACCTCTAACTTCGTTCCTATCTATGAAGTGGTTTTGCAACAGATAGCATTCTTAAAGTTCTTAAAGGAGAAAAGATTGGTACGCTGTTTCACAATGCAGCCAATTCCTGGGAATTTTCAAAGGAAGCTACTGCCCGAGAGATGGCAGTTGCAGCAAGGGACTGTTCAAGGCGCCTACAGGTACCTCTTTCAAATGAACAACTATTGAAAATTTCAAATCACTTAATATTTCAGGTTTTCTGAATGGTCCTACTAACATATTATGTTGCATGTGCCACCTAAACAGAAGTTGCCGTCAGAGGATCGTAAAAAGATTTTGCTGGATATCGCTGATGCTCTAGAAGCTAATGAGAATTTAATTAGGTCTGAAAATGAAGCTGATGTTGAGGCGGCTCAAGCTGCAGGTTATGAAAAATCTTTGGTTGCTAGGATGAAACTAAAACCAGGAAAGGTATCCCTCTTCTTGAATCTTTCAACCTTGTAATTTCTTTATTATAGGCTCATGTGAACTGTTTCCTTTTTTAATTTACTATGATTGAACATATGTATAGATAACAAACCTTGCGAGATCCATTCGTGCAATCGCTGATATGGAGGACCCTATTTCCCACACATTGAAAAGAACAGAGGTGAGGATATGTTAGACGGGAAAAGGAGACATGCTGTGATATATAATTTACTTAAGATGCATGATCCTGTAATTCCTGTATCCATCAGTAATGGACTCCTTTTGTAGGTTGCCAAAGATCTGGTGTTCGAGAAAACATATTGTCCGTTGGGTGTTCTCCTGATTATTTTTGAGTCTCGTCCAGATGCATTGGTTCAGGTAATCTTTGTTTCAGAAATGAGATGTATTATATGCAATGTCAATAATTATTTATGATTCATATTCTACTGTACAGATTGCCTCATTAGCAATACGTAGTGGGAATGGTCTTCTTTTGAAAGGAGGAAAGGAAGCTATGAGATCAAATGCAATATTACATATGGTATTTTGCACTTACCTTAGCTTGTTGAACTAGGCTTGTTTTTTAGCTTAAATGAGATTTTGAAATTATTTTGTTGCTTTTCATTAGATCATAACCAGCGCAATTCCAGATGCCGTTGGTAAAAAGCTAATTGGCCTTGTAACCAGCAAAGATGAAATAGCTGATTTGCTAACGGTGAGAACACAACGTGAATGTCTTATGTTAACTATGTGCAAAAATATGTCTAAACTCAGATCTTTGCAGCTTGATGATGTGATTGATCTTGTCATTCCAAGAGGCAGTAAGAATCTTGTTTCTCAAATCAAAGCGTCAACCAAGATTCCAGTTCTAGGTCATGCTGGTAAGCTATTTTCTAGACACGTTACTACAATGGTCATATTAAGATTGAGTTGGAAAGATATCCGCCACTGTGATCTTGACAATGAATAATGTGCTCAATTCTTTTTCAGATGGTATCTGCCATGTCTATATTGATAAATCAGCTGACATGGAAATGGCAAAACGTATAGTAATGGATGCAAAGGTTGATTATCCAGCAGCATGTAATGCAATGGTACATCTCTAATTTAATTGTTTAATAATAGGATAATGTCATTTATAATAATAAATTAAATGAGTGCAAAATCATCTAATACTAGTTTGTCTTAAACACTTCCTAAAATAAACTTCACAGCCTCATAGAAAGAGTTGCTGAGTTGATAACATGACTTTACTACTATATTTTCTTTTTGCCATTATTGTTACAAGTTTGTATTTTTGTTACAATAGCTGAGCCAACTCAAGTGTATCTGCCTTAATGGCAAGCATTTTCCAGATAAAAAGTATCCTATTTAAAATTATATCATTTTGCAACTTTTGTTTTTGCTAAATTCTCCATAATATTAGTGACTATGTTTTGCCGCATTGTTTTTAATATATTATTTATTTTCATATGCAAGGTTTAGTATACAGTGTCTATCCAAATCAGCTGCTATGCTGAATTTAGTTTATCTTCCTGACATCGTACTACCTCTGGATTTTTTTTCTTGTTGTTCAGACAAGAAAGTTAAGTCAATTTGAACTATTTTGGATGTCCTAACGACATCAATAAATATCTGGAGGGAGTACTCACTAAGAGCATATTAACAATTATGGAAAGCGTTACTTGTATTGAAGATGTTTTGTTTGTTTTGATTTTATTTGAAATAACCAACATTCTGTAACTTTATGTAGGAAACACTACTTGTTCATAAAGATCTGAATAAAAGTGAGGGCCTTGATGATCTATTGGTAGAACTTGAAAAAGAAGGTAAATCTCACTTGTGAAGTCGACCACTTGAATAAGTGACTGAATTAGTGGCAGGTATTTAACTCGTTCATATTTCAGGGGTAGTTATTTACGGTGGACCTGTTGCACATGACAAATTGAAAGTACCAAAGGTAGATTCATTTCGCCATGAGTATAGCTCAATGGCTTGCACCCTTGAGTTTGTTGATGATGTACAGTCAGCAATTGATCATATAAATCGTTATGGAAGGTATGTGAATTTTCTTTTGAGCATACCTCCTCGTAAGTTTCCTATTTTAACTAACTTTTTTTTTCTTTTTAGTGCACACACGGATTGCATTATTACAACTGATGAGAAGGCAGCAGAGGCGTTTTTGCAACAAGTTGATAGGTATTAAGCTCTAATCTTCCTTTCAGTGATTTTTGTTCTTATAACTTGTTGCACAACGTCATTTATTATTGATTTGTGTGATAATTTTTCAATGTAATGAAGTTCCATGACATTTTCTGAATTGAAACAGTGCTGCTGTGTTCCATAATGCAAGCACAAGGTTCTGTGATGGGACTCGCTTTGGTTTAGGCGCAGAGGTACTTCATTTTGATTGTTTTGTGCACATTATATGTTCTTTCAAATGCTCAATATCCATTTTCGTACAAGAATAGCGAAGTTATAAGTGAACCCTTTTGATTAATTATAGTGAGATTTAAAACCATGCCAACCAGTTTCTACCAAGGTAAAAGTAAAACATGGTCGGTGCCAATATGGATGCACTTCTCATTTTAGGTCTTAAATGATCCTTTTATACTTTTTTCATATTATTTACCTCTGGAATCTTTTCTGATATCTTATTATAGGTTGGCATAAGTACCGGACGCATACATGCTCGTGGACCTGTTGGTGTCGATGGGCTTCTAACTACTCGCTGGTATATGTTTATTATCTTGATGTTTTATTTTACATTTATTGTTTTCCTCTTTTTTTTTACTTTATTAGTGTCATTATGTTCATATATAATTTATTTTCTTTTGCATATGTAGTATTTTAAGAGGGAGTGGACAAGTAGTGAACGGTGACAAGGGCGTGGTATACACCCACAAGGATCTTCCTTTGCAATGAGGTATTTATACTAATTGGTAACAATGACTTGGTAATTTTTTTTTTTTACTTACATTGGACTTCTGTCATCGCAGGCAAACAACTAGAATCTCTCTTTTGTAGAGCAATATTCTATAAGCGGTCACTGAAACACCCTTTCAGTTCTCCTGTTCTCACTCAAGGACGGAGTTTATTATTTATTCGTCAGACATATATGGTACGAGGCTACCTATAAGTGTCTCTGTAGTTGTAGTCAGAGCTTCTTTTGATACATCTGTATCACAGGTGTGAGAGAGATGATGTACGATGGTTTTTCAAGTATAAAATCCTTTTTTACTATAACTGTAATAATGTGCTCCTATTATAATTTAGATTTAGATATGATGAGAGCATGAAAATGCGAATCTCACCTGAGTTGATTTTCTGTCTTTTAGTGTTCGGAGAATCTAAAATATAGATGAGGGACACTCTTAAAAGTAGATCCTTAAACGTCTAGGACATTGAGAAAAATGTGGTTTTCATTCCTAGACTCTAGCATGAGAGAAGGGTCCTATGATCTTTCCTTTTTTTATATAGGCTTATAGCAATGCACATGATATATGATGGTTTAAAATGTAATATAAATACTCACTGCTATATTATTCTTTAACTATGTTAGTAAAAATGATTTTTAACAAAATTTATGGCCTGAAGATTATTTTTGTGCAAAATTTCAAATCATCATACACGATGCAACTGTCAAAGGGATGAAAGCCTTGTTTTCTCAGTATCATACAACTATTATCAATTTTTTGCTATTATGTGGTCACAACGAATTATAAAGAGAGTTCTCAGTAATTTTTACATAAGCCAATAAAAAAACAACAATCAATTTTCAGCTAGCCAACAACTAGCTTTTCTGAAAGCTCAAAAGCTGGACCCAAACAGAAGCTTAAGATGCGTTGCAAGTGCACGGTGCACTTGTTTTTGTGTGGTATGAGATTCAAAAATACTACCACCATTTCTTTTATTGAAGTTTTCTAAGTATAAATTGTATAAAAGACCACCAAGAATAAAAAAAATAGAGGTATTAGTTTATATTAAGAAAATATTATTAAATACATGAGTAAGATTATGAAACAACTTTTAGTTCTGGTAATGCACGCCGTTCCCTAAGACGATTCATCAGTGCTAGAAAAAAATGATCAAACATCTTCATCGATATAGAGCGGATGCCAAAGACTTCAAACATTTATGCGTTAGGAACCTGTTCTCAAATTGATGTCATTAGGGCAACAAATCTAGTTCATTGAACTGAAGTTGCTGTCCTAAGAACAACAATTTTTAAAAAAGAGGAAGTACATGAGTTACATCTGTCGCCGGTGTCCACACACAGTTTGCGGACCGTGTCATGTGAACACGACTGCACAATGTCTTCAAAGGGATATCGCTATAGATGTCAGATGTGTCAAAATTTTCTGGCAGTCATAATTTCTGAAGACAATCAGATGCCCCTTCGAAAAAAAGAATACGGTGCCTAGTCTAATCAATAGGTTAGGCTATACAATGGTCTTATGTGACTTCGGCTTCTTCAGTGATCCAGTATAATCAGTAAAGTGAAAAGGAGTAGTTTGCAACATCTTCACCAGTAATCCCCACAGGAACAAACTCCATCCTTGAAGCAGTGAAATCGATTCACGTCCCTCACAAGAATCTCGCGCTCAGTAAACTTGGAGATGAACTTGGTGACTGAATGACAGTCCTCACACAGCCTCAGGTTCTTGGTGATCCTGATGACCTCTCCCCTGCTAGTGTTAATAAGCCCAAAAGCAACAGCCAACTTCTCACTGTGACCAAGCAAAATCCTCTCCTTTTCCTCTTCTTCAATGTTATAAAGAACAGACCCTGTATCAGGGGCATAACCCTCATTTTTCATTTCCGCCACGAACTCGCATATCAGAGCTTGTAGCTCCTCCACCTGAGGGTTCTTGTTGTCAACAGAGACAAATGAGTGCAACTTCTTCTTCACCTCTATCCAGCTGCAACCTGACACCTTCTCCAGTGCATGCTCCTCAATTAGCTCCTTAAGCACATCAGCTTGGATTGATAACTTAGCTCGAGAATAAATATCAGCAAGTAGGACGTAGTTTCCAGCATTTCGAGGCTCAAGATCAAAGAGATGAGAACATGCCATCTCTGCATACTCAACATGGCCATGAATGCGGCAGGCTCCAAGAAGCGAGCCCCAGACTTGAGGGCTTGGTCCAATGCGCATGCTCTGTATCAGCTCCACAGCTTCATCCAAATTGCCAGCACGACCAAGAAGGTCAACCATGCATGCATAGTGCTCCGCCCGAGGTGGGACATTGTACTCTATCATAGACTCAAACAGCCTCTTTCCCTCGTCCACAAGCCCGGCATGGCTGCAAGCCCCAAGTACATTGATAAATGTTATGATATTTGGTGAAATACCCTCCTTGATCATTTCCTCAAACAATTTGATTGACTCACGGCCAAAGCCATGCATACCATATCCTGATATAAGTGAATTCCATGACACAACATTCCTTCGGCGTCCAATCCAATCAAAAACGCAACGTCCTACTTCAAGGCATCCACATTTCATGTACATTGCCATCAATGAGTTGAGCACTGAAATATGTGAGTCAAAACCCCTTCGAAGAATATATGCATGTAGTACCTTGCCCTGACCGAGTGCATTCACCCCAGCACAAGCATGCAGGACACTGACAATTGTGATTGAGTTTGGTACCAAGTCTGCATCAGAAGCCATCATCGCCTGGAATAGCTCAATTGCATCACCAGGGCGCTCATTCTTGGCATAGCACCCAATCATGGCACTCCAGGACACAACGTTCCTCTCAGGCATTGAAGCAAATACACGTTCTGCATAGGTGACAATCCCAAGCTTCGCATAGCAGTCGACAAGAGTAGTTGCAACATGAGTGTGCGATGAGTAGTCACGGCGGATAGCGTGAGCGTGCATCTCACCAATACGGGCAGCTGCCGGCTCGTGCGATGACGATGCAGCAATGCAGGCCTTAAGACCGTGTGCGTAGCTGTAGCTGTCGACGGGGACGCCAAGCCGGCCCATGTCGGCCAATCGTTCGAGCGCCTCCTCTCCATGGTCGGCAAGCGCAAGCGCCTTGAGCATCGCATTCCATACGAAGATGTTCTTCACGGGAGCCTCGTCGAACACCTGGCGCGCGGCCGGGAGCGCGTTGAGCGCCGCGTAGGCGTCGATGAGGCGGGTCGATAAGAAGGGGTCAGAGCGGAACGCCGGGTCCGCCTCCAGTCGCCGATGCACGGCAGCGGCGAGCGCGGCGTCCCTGGCCCTCGCTGCAGCGAGGAGGAGCGACTCGTAGGTCCGCTGCGTGGGAGCTGGGAGGCCCTGGAACAGCGCCGCGGCGCGCGCGAGGCGCCCGTTGGCGCACAGCGTCTGTATGAGGTGGTTAGGGTTCTCCGGCGACGTCGACGTTCCCGGGCCCGACGACGCGGGCGCGAGCGATGCCAGGCACCTGAGGCGGGTGTGCCTCGGGCCCCTGCGCCCGAACGGTCGGTGGGGGAGGTGGAGGAGGGAGGTGTGGTGGGAGGTGGAGGTGGGGGCGGGGGCGGGTGCGGACATGGGGAGCGGGGGGCGGATACGGCGGGAGGTGAGAAGGGACTTCACCGTGCTGCGGCGGAGATATTTCAGGTTGGATTGGACTCAGCCGGAACTCGGACAGCGAGCGGGAAGGAGCGGAGCCGGAGAGGAAGTCGGCAGCGCCGCGCGGAGGTCGACATGCGTGCGGATTTTTGCGGGATTTTTGTCGCTTTTGTTGATGGGCTCCTTGGGTTGCCAATCGCGACGTTTCTCGGCTGCGGATAGGCCGGCTGGTCCGCGGCACTGACAAATTTCTCATGATAGGCTCGATCATGGCCCATGAAATGTAATCCATCCAAAACCCTTCTCCAAAATCAGCAGCCCATAAGCGTTACTGCAAAACCGGGCGAGGCTCTGAAGCTCCAAAGTCAAACAAGCTCAAGAAATGGCTTACATCTTTGCTTTGTCCGTCGCCATGACTGGAGATTGGCTCCGTGTCTTTTCTTACTCAGAATTCTTTTTTTTTTCTCGACAAATTACTGAGGAGTCGTGATGACAGACCAATCTAAATAGCGTAGTACTGGCTCTGTTCAGTTATAAAATCTAGCACGAGGCTAGAAATGCTTGTATTTTGGTAGTACGACGAAAATCTATTTGTGACAAATACATTGATGTAATGTGAAGACCTCAGTCTCAGTTTACCTGTGATATTCTTCAGTTACTAGTACTTCCTTAAATCAGACAAATCGAAAACTGGAATTGGCACAGCTATCTTTATTGAAACTTGGAGTACTAGGAAGCCAGTGTTTCGATCACTGCCTAGTGAACAAGGCTGGACACTGGCTTATGATCGGTCGACACCTGAATAGAGCATCAGGAAGAGAACCAAAAGCATGGCACCAATCTCACAGTAGGAGTACTACTAGTTCGAGCCGTAGCCCGGCCATGCTAGTAGAATTGAGTGATGGGAAAGAGATGGTGCCGCTTCCCATGACCAATCCCATTCGATGCTTACTCGCACTGCTCTGCATGTCATTTCCGAGGAAAGCAAAGCAATTATTCTATGCAAACAGTATGAACATGTCATTTCCGAGACAAAAGCAGGTGATGTGCCAGTGCCAGTGGATGGTAGTGCTGGGAGCATCGCCACTCACTGGCAAGAATCGGATTGGATTGGCCGAGATTGGAGTATCAGACAAAGACGGATCAGATCAGCCATATCTTAGAGTGGAAATGGGCATATGCTTAATGAGAATCAGCCAGGGATTTGGAGCGAAGGAGACCGGGTTCTCTCTCGTAGTCTCGTCTCCCCCATTTGCCCTCACCTCACGTGCTTGTGTTGCTGTGCTTGTTCCGTGTTCCTCGAGATAAGAATATGTACTAAGAAGAGAAGAGGTAGGCGACTTGAAGTTGGGGACAGAACAAAGCATTGCTTTCGAGCAAGAGGCGTGTGCCTTGGAGGAGGCCCGGAAGAGCCTAGTTTTACTGAAGCATTCTACGGTGCCAATGGTGACCATCGACGGAGCTGTAAAAACGATTTGGTTCCTTACTTATTATTGGAGAAGTAACAAGACCAACCATCATATCTCTATACCCAGAAAAGGCATCTCCATATCTTTAGCACCTCTAGTATACTGATGTTCAGAGTTTAAGGTTCCACATCACTGATATTTTTATTCATTCGAGAGATGTGAGATACTACTGAGATTTCAGTTTGATCATTGCACAACGGTTGGATCGACGAACATTTTCACGCCGGCACGCCCCATCCATCACCTGACGCCTAAAAGAGTGAAGCAACAGTACTCATTTTCCTGAGAGGGTAGTAGTGTAACAGTAGTCACTGACCTGAATGGATTCCTTCCAGGCAAAAAACAACGTGCATGGAGCCATACGGACGATGGACCCAAGGCCATGCCTATATATCTCCAGGTATCGTTCTACATGGGCAAAATAATGGTATAAAATCTCAATGCTGCAAAACCAACAGCATAGTTTGCTGCGCCGGCCCCAGGCAGCATGGTAACATTGTCCAAGACAAAGCAGGATCCCATCATATCTTCGCCATTCGAGGCACTGTGCCAATAGTTTAAGGCGCCGATGGAAGGCTAAGCCAATCCACAGTTGACAGCCTAGCAGGCTCTGTTAGTCAGACAAATCAGGCTACTATATTAATTAACATATGGGCAAATCATAGATTGTCCAAACTTTAGGAGGCTACCTCATACAAGGATACAAGATCAAGATGTAACCCAACCGTCTCCATGGTTAGTTTAATGCCCATCAGTTGGAAAGCGAGGCTAAACAAGGTTAAAGACAAGACTAAGCTAGCTGGTCATATTCTAATTCTACGTCAAGTTAAAGGCTTCAGGTAGAGATGCTGATCAATTCCCCACTTTTATCCATCAACAAGGGCCGCCTTTTTATCTATACTGCTAAGTGGGAACGCTTTCCCCCCAAAAAAAGTTAGTACCATCATGAGAGGCAAATTATGCTTGTATTGTACGTACTTAATTTTTCGTTGATGATGTTATGGCAACATGCTTAATTCAAAAAATAAGCTAAACATGTCGTTACAGCATCACCAATAAAATGGCTAAAGGCACACATTTTGTAACTAAGTGTCACTGCTCTCGATTAGCCCATTTCCAATATATGACATCATACCAACTAGATCTACTACACGAAGGGGCACCTTCCACTGAAATCGATTAAGACCGATCACGCCAAGCCGCCTGGTGATCGGTTCATGTACCATCCTAACATACTAGTACTACCAGTACATCACACACATGTGCATCAGCTTGCAGCAAAGCTGGTCACGCCAACACCTATCAACCGCATCACCCAACGAAATCATGCACCAAATGGCCACCAACAATCTCCTTGGCGAAGTGCCGGTCCTGTCCTCCGAACGAGCCCATCAGGTAGGCCGCGTCGCTGACGTCCTCGAGCCCGAAACGGTGGGCGAGGTTGGACGAGAGAGACGCCGGGAGCGGCTCGGCCGCGATGCAGACCTTGTTGTTCTGTTGAAGGCCGAGAGTGAGCGAGACGCCGCCGTTCCCCGCACCGGAGAAGCCACCGCCCAAATGCTGGTGCTGCGACGAAGCGAGGCCGTGGTGATGATGCGTGGCGGACGACAGCCCGTTGTACGCGGCGAAGCTCACCTGTCCCTGGATGGAAGGGGACACCTGTGAGAGCTCGTCAGGGAAGCCGTGAGAAGCAGGGACGTTGTGGTTCCTCGTGATGCTGCTGCTTTGCCCGAGCTGAGAGTCCGAAGGATCAGAAGGCTTCCCGCTGCATTCAGACGAATGCTGGGTCTGGTGATGCATGCCGTGCGGGCTCTTGTCCAGAGCAGGATGCTTCTGCACCTGCCTCATCTCAAGGTTGTGGATTTCTTCCACCATCGGCTTCCACAGCCTAACCCTTGCATTGATGAACCAGTTTGATACCTGCAGGAGATATCAAGTTTCAGGGATAAAATATACAAATTGGAACTACTTTAATAAGGTACTAGTAGCTCAAAACTGTGTCAACTGACAATAACAGAACCCACACTCTACCAACCTATATAGGGTACCATGATAGGAGCAGGGAGCATTGCTTCTTACCTGATTCCTCGTTAAACCTGTTTGTTTAGCTAACATTTGCTTGTCTCCATCAGTAGGATACCTGAATAAACAGTATTCTCTGAATAAGACGTACTATAGTAGTGCGGATTGAAAAAATGAATCGACCATGGTCAATAGAGTAGACCGCAGTTAAATATAAAACAGTATATTCTAATTGGGAATGTAAAAGATGAGTAACGATAGAGATCTTAACCACTAATTGATACGGTATCTAGGACAAAGGGTTAAGAAAGCTTTTGCAACGAAGACAACAAGGTCGAGGTGCTAATAATTAAGAAATTGACTGAACTCCAGATACTAGCATTAATGTACAACATTATCAGCAACTCAATATCTTGAGCATCTACCAATCAACATAATTTCAGCTTTTCTACCAAACATCATGTAAAGTGCGTGTACTATGAAAATGAACTATAACCAAAATAACTAACTAGATCATCATGGTGCCTAACATAAGTTGGTGCCCCTTAAATTTGGTTGGAAGTATAGATCACTTTAATATTGTGGCACAATCAGCTCGTACCACAAGGTACCATATGAAACCATATCACACAAGACATTGGGTCACCTACCAAAATAATATGACCAAACGGTACTTTGAAGTAATATGAATATGTATTATCCAATAAGACGTTTTATTAATGACTTTACAGCTCAAAAAAGCAATGCACCTACAAACGTAAAGGCTGACCATCCATGATGTTAGAAGATGCATAATAATGACCTAGAAGGCATGACATCTATCACATAAATTTTAACATAATGATGTGGACAACAATGTTTGCTTGCTGTCACCAAGACATCTCAGTTGCCCATGATCTCGCCATGCATGTCATAAATCATGGTTTTAGAACACATCTTGACACCATGGCAAACAAACTACACCTCATCATCATGAACGGTCAAGTCATGCTTTTTTGCCAACAAAACTGATCGACAGATAAGTGTCAATAACAGCTCTGCCAATAAACATTCGCACAACCAATCACAATCTTCATGGAAACATGTAATCTACGAACAACCACAATTAATCATCATCGTAAGTATTATTAACATCTGAATATCAGTGCACCGTAGTAATGGAGTAGCAAGACTTAATGACATTTGATTAGCACAAAAAGATGTTAACAAATAGTTTGACGGACAAAGGCAACTTACGGGTGCAGGAAATGTTCGAAAAGCCAAGCGCGGAGCACAGCCACCGCACGCTCCGGCAGCCCCCTCTGCGGGCGCCAAATGTTGTGCGGCTGGCCAAAAGCAGTCATTGCAGTTGCTCTCTGGAGCGCGGCGGTGGTGCCGCCTGGTGCGAGCCCAAACATGGTGATGTCCTTACTCAGTCCCTCCTTGGCAGCAGCAACCTTGATCGTGTTGCGCAGCTGGCTCTGAATCATGCCCTTCAGACACTTGAAATGCTTCGCCATGGCCTTCAACGCCATGGCCGCAAAGGGGGCGGCATTGGGGAACCCCGCGACGGTCTCGAACGAGGCCATCACAGCCTGGACTTGTTGGTAGTACTGCCGGTACCTCTTGCAGACCTATGAAAGGCATCAATAATTATTGGATCACAAACTCAAAAGAGAGCCTGCGTACTCCTATTAGGCACCTAATAGCCTTTGAGACAGAAAAAAAAATGCCAAAGTTTGGAAAAGGAAGCAGCTCGCTTTTGTCTGAGTGAAGACATGACATCAACAAAGCATCCCGGCATCCCAATTATGGAAGCAAGATGCTACTATGTTATAGAACTCTGCCAAACGAAACTGGTTGCTTAGGGTTCCAAAAATAGAATCTATAGACATTTAATTGTAGTACTAAATACTCTGGATGCTCGAGTTGCCTCCCCATGATGTCTGGGAACGCCAAGACGAGCCAGAGGACAATCATCACAGCACATGAAACGGAGACACGGTCACTCTTTCAGGTAACATCATCAACTTGAAAAAGCCTTGTTTAGTTCTCCTAATTTTATGTGTGATTGTGTGTTATTATTACCTTAAACAACTCCTAGGGGCTAAGAAGCGAATCAAAATCCTCCTTTCGTGTGAACATAGCGCGAGCGTAACTGTTGAGTAAACAACAGCGGATAAAAATATACAGATGAAAAAAAAACACACACACTGAATGATGTACTGCGAGTATCAGCTGCAGAGGAAATCATCGTCAAATCAAAGGCACATGCAACTACAGTGAATAAAAGCAAGCCACAACTGCAGTGGTGATGTGACCTGTATAAGCAAGATTCGTCTGCTGCACCAGGACCGGAATGATAATTGCAGTTCCGAAACAAGGTGAAGCAAGAGTAGATGGAGGGGGAGACGGGAGCAATTGAGGTGAAGGAAAGCCGCACTGTACCTCTTCCATCATGGAGATAAGCCTCGTCTTCCTCCACTGCTGCTCGGCGCCGGAGATGGCGTCGGAGGCAGCGCGGTCGCCGGCGTCCATGTCATCATGATCGACGATGGCCTCCATGGGATCCGCGTCGAGCAGGCCCTCGTCGGAGGCGCTCCGGTCGACGTGCGCGGCCGCGCCTCCGACGTCGCAGATCTCCTGGAGCAGCTTCTCCGCGGGGACGAGGAACCGGGACCGTCCGAGCACCGCCGCATAGCCCGTGAAGGGGCCGTATGGCCCCGTGGGCGGCCTCCTCGGAGTCGTCGCAGAAGGCGGGTTGGACGAGGACGAAGAGAGCGACAGCGCGAAGTTCTGCGTCGGGATCTGCGAGGCGAGGCCGTGCGTCGTCGTCACGAGCTGCTGCGCCAGCGTGGGGCTGTGCGGGGAGTAGGACGACGTCGAGGAGGAAGCGTAGGAGTAGAACGCCGCTGCCGGAGGAGTCGGCGGCGGCCACGGCCCGGGGTGCTGGTGCTGGTGCTGCGCGTGTGGCGGCGAGTCCCCTGCGTCCGGCGGGAACCGCAGCTTCTCGCGCCGGCTGTGCTGCGGCACGTGGTACAGCTGCCCGGCAAGGTGCTGCGCATGTTGGTGCAGAAGGAACTCGCCGTGATAGTGGTGGTGCTCAGCGGCGCCCCCGTACCCGCCCGCGGCGGACGACATCGCGAGCGATCACGCACCTTCGTCCTCTTGCCGCGCTCGCGTGGGTGGGTCGCGCGCGGCGCAGCACGTACGGCTGTAGATTGAGATGCTCGCGCCTGCCCTGGAGAGGGTAAGACCGAGAAAACGAGCGTGGGCGTGGAGCGAGTGGGAGGCAGGTAGCTAGAGGGGAAACGGCTCCGCACTTTCCGAGCGCCGGGCCTGCTGCAGCGCGCTCTCTGCTGCCGCCGCTGTTGCTGCTGCTGAGTTCGCCTCGTGGCCTTTTTATTCCGGCTCCCTTTTGATCCCCTTGCCTTGTTGCCCCGGGGCGGGAGTGGGACTGGACTGCGGCTGGTGCTGTCGTTGGGTTCCGGGTGCCTTTCTTTCGGCAAAGCCGAGAGAGAGAAGGGATGGCTCGGCGGAGGAAGGCGACCGGGCTTGAGCTGGTGGTGAAAGCGAAAGCAGAAAGGCCAGTAGGCAGGCAGGGTGAAGTAAGGTGAGGTGAGGTGAGACGGCAGCCGGGGTTGCGGGGGGCAGGTAAAATAGACAGCCCAGCTCTCTCTCTCGTGTCCATGGCTCCAATGCTGAGGTGGGCTCCCCTCGTCTGTGGCGCACGCGCGCGCGGTCGTTGTGTATGGTAAAGTGGGGTTTTTTTATATATTTTGGTTCTTATAAGACTAATATTTTACAAATGACTCTCCCGGATATGTAATTACAAAATCTGCCCCATTTCAGTCACGCCGATCAAATTAGCGTCCCTCATGTTTTAGTCACGACAAACAATTTGGTATAACTCAGTGACACATACGATAAACATATCAAGTCAGTATATTTCTCCTACGTATCATTTGATCATGTCAGTCAAATTGACTGACTGTATAGCATGATAAAAAAAAAGTATTAGATATTAAAAAATTTTATATCTAATACTTTAGAAGAGCTAAAATTTTAATTTATAAAATTTTAATTTTAGAAGAGCTAAAACGTGAAAAAAAAACCGGTAAAGTGCGGCTGGGTTTTTCCCGCTCCCGGCGCGCGCGGGTGCGCCCAGTGAATTCATCAACCCCTGTACTACTACTCCTCCTCTGTTTCACTGTGTGTGAGGCCCGGTACGCAGCCTCCTCGCTCGAGTCGGTTTGACCATTTCCCGGGGCGGAAAAGACATTCCATGTGCAGCGCGATTAAGTAGTAGGCGTAGTACCTTAAAAATAAACGCATAGTATAACTGGCTCGAACAGTGCCGCAATCACGCCCATGGCTTCTGCAGCAAAGGCACAGTTCCACCGCGCGTTCCAAATTATAGTACTACCTCCGTTCCCTTTCTATCGCGGCCCTCAAAACAAATGTGAAATGACTCACATTGTTGATCTCCGTTCTAGCCAGGGTCATCAGTCTGGCTCACGAAACAAGTGTTTAACGGATGGAAGAAGAGCGTCTCTAGTAGTGCAAACCAACAAAAGGGACAGCTCAACTAAAGGTTTATAGGAATGAGTCAATTTGCATGTCAAATAAAGTAGGGGCCCTACTAGATCGTATAGTAATTTTCTTTTAGCACCTCATGTAAAAATACGTAGAACAGGGGGCTACTGTACGTTCGTGGGCCGAAATGCTCTGAACCAAAGGTCTGATCGTCGCCAGGCAACAATTTTGGTACCGGCTAGCTGCGCGCTTTCCACAGGCTATAGCACTCACCCACCCCGCCCCAGCTTTCCTCCTTGACGCGAGCAGCAGCGGTAGCGCCAGTAGCAGTTGTACTACTACGCTTCACTTCACTCCCCTAGTAGGAGGAGGAGGGGACGGGCGGCAGCAAATCATCCGCGCGCTTCAATGCGCTGCTCGTGCCCTCTCCCAACCAAACCAAACACTCCCATTGGAGCGCGGCGACTTGGCCCACTCGAACACTCATAATCGGGCCCACCGCGACTACGCAATCAACCTGCCAGGCCCCGCACATGACATGACCAAACATAGCACTGCCTCTGGCCCAGGTGCACGGCCCGACCCGACTCAAGGAAAGCCACACAATCAGACAGACAGGCGGGGCCGTCAAAGCCCGACCGCAAGTGGTTACAGTAAACGGAGGCTCCGCGGCCGCAGTGGTCGATATTCAGTTCGAATCAGTCGTGCTGATTAAGCACCTCCAGGCACCCAGCTGCGTAATGGCAAAGCAGACGGGTTAATCAGGCTACAGAAAGTGACGTGGCTGGCTGGTTGCCCATACACTTCTCTACTAGTAGTGATCTCGAGAGAGAGAGAGAGAGGAAGGCAAAGAGAGATGCGAGTACTAGTAGTACGAAAAGCACGGTACTGATTGAAAGAACCACTCCTCCGGGGATGCGCTTTTGTTGTTACTGTAGGTTTTCTGGTGCCAGCTTCGTAGCGGCCAACTAGCCATAGCATCTCTTTCCCCCTTTCTCTGTACGCATCTGTATGAACCTGTGACACAGGGCGAAACCCTGAATGAATGCACACAGTAGAAGCACAGTAGAAGTACGAGAACAGCGGGGGCCATCCGCCAGCGTCATTATATGCTACTGTAGCACTGTGCAATCTTTCGTGTGAGCACATGCACAGGTAAAGTAAAGTTTGTACTAGCGGTAGCGGTACGGTTGAGTCGTGGTGCGTCCAACGAGCGTTGCCCCGCACGTTTTCACCTCTGCTCCTGGCACTGCTGCCACGTGTGTGGGAGACCCGGTGAAAATATGAAAACCTTTGTTGACCAGTGCTGCGCTGGTAAAATCTAGTACTAGTATTACCCGCAACACAATCATGTTGATACAGGTTGCTCAAAGTTGTTAGGTCCAGATTGAGGAGAGAATTGGGAAACTGTTTCTGGTTAAAAAGCGTCTTTCCTTCAAATCGAGGTGCGCGCGAGGCACACAGGAAAGGAAAACGCCATGCGTAGGACTGTACTGTAGGAGTATACAGTATCTTCGTCGGCCGCTGCGGTGGAAATGTCGGAAGCAGGGCTGCAGCCAGGTGTTACGCCCATCATGTCAACTCCATTATTTTCCTTGCACACACGGTCACGGTCACGGCAGCAGCATCGGAAACCGTCCATCCAAGAGAAGCAAAAGCAAAGCAAAGCGGCACAGCTGCTGCTGCCACGCCCGCTGTTGCGCATGCATCCATCCATCCGTCCGTCACCTTAGGCCTCGTACAGCTGCGGCGCAGTGCTTTGCTTTGTTTTCTTGCCCCGCAGCAGCGGTGATGGACGTCCATCTCGCAGCGGCAGCTGGTTCTGCGTTTTATATGTGTGGGAATACCCAAGTCTCAGTTGCTGCGTCCGCCACTGGCGCAGCGTCCCGCCCCGCCCCGCCCCGCCCGCGCTCCGGGAAGGAGGAGAGGAGAGGAGAGGAGGCGTCAGGCTCGGGCACCCCTGTGTCTGACTCACTGTGCAAAGCCTCGCACGGACACATGCGTGTCCCATGCATCGGCGCTCTGCGAGCGTAGTACTCTACTGGTCCATGGACGGACGCACGCTAGCGTAGCGACGAACGCGACTGCGCGTCCCTGCAACGTGATCTTTTGCTTCGTGAGGATCAGGTGCAGGGGCGAGATCACGGGGAGGGAGAGAGAGCGAGAGAGGGAGCCGCGCGCGCCCCGAACAGTGCTCGGTTCAGAGTCGGATCATCGGATATGCGGTGCCTCTCGGCGTTACGTCGCGCCAAAGATGTCGCGGCCTCGCGGGCTTCGAGGAAAGCTTCCGCGGCTGCTTGCTGCTTACTTATCCGGACGCCATCATGGCCATCGTGTGCGCCGATGTCGTTTCTGCTCGCCGTTGTGTTGCCGGACGGATCGGACCACAGCCCGTGCTCCGTTCCGGCACTTCAATGACGATGCCGGTACACCTGCAGTAAGCGTCGCATACACAGAGATGACTACTACGGGCATTCATGAGTGCAGGGACCATGGACTCAGGGAGGAGATGGAGACAGCTACTAGACGAGAAAGGCAGCTTCATTGCACGACGATGCCCGCACTCGACTGCAGGCTCTAAAATGATTTGGAGCCATTTTTGGCATGGCGTATGAAAATATCTTCTCTTTTTTTTCGGAAAAAGTAAGAAAATATCTGAACAGAGCGAGAGACCTGGGCACAGTACCAATTGGGGGCCAAAAAACATCGTGCCCTAATTTGAACTACTTCCTTTCTTAAGCTGATACTATCATCTAAAAAATGTTAGTACTTACTAGTACTACACTTCAACTTGGAACTAATTATCCATAAGACAAAAATTTCCTGCGGTCGTTTACAGTAGTACTACGTACTTCTCACTGCGGAAATTTGGTCACACCTGCGGTTGGCCACGCGACACCACCTAGTGCCGATTCAGACTTTCAGAGCAGCCTGCACCATCTCCTTTTTCCTTCCCATTGACCGGTGCATGACAGCATAAGTACTGTTCGATTGGTTTCTCTTTAGCCGTTGAGGAGCTTGTTGGCCAATCACGGTACCGTCCGACCATAGCAGCCTTGCTTTCTCAGCCAGGTTCAAGCAGTAGATAGCTGCACTCAACCAAAGCACAAAGCGTCTCTCATCTCTGATGCCCTGAAACCCTGATCAGACGCTACGTACGTACACGTACGCGTAGTCGTCGACTTTGCCCCTGGCCTGGACCTGGAGCCCTGGACCCAAATGCAAAATGCACAGGGCGTGGTGATGGCGGAGTTTGATTGACAAGAAGGCATGCAGTGCAGTACTGCAGTGCAGCAGGCAGGTGGCATTGCAGCAGCGGTGAGCGTGTGCCTACGTAGGTGACGTGAGGTACAAGCCCGTGGGACGGCGCGCGAGATCTCTGCTCGCTCTCGGTTTCTGCTGCACTTGCTTGCTCCACCCGTGATTTGACGTTGACGCCCGACAAGAGTGCTTGCTCGCTTCGCTCGCCCCATCTGCATGCCTCCGTCCACCTCCCAACGAGTCCCGGATTAGATCAGAGCTGGGTTCTCGCGTTGTGCATGCTGTGTGCGTGTGGCCGGCTCCATGCTGCGCCGAATAGTGGTCGTCCGTGTTCGTGTTTGTTATCGTTCGGTGTTTCGCCGCAGGTATCGGCATCGCTGCTCGTGACTCGTGACGTACTAGTAGTAACCAAGTGTGTGGTACTCGATCGAGCGCTGACCTGCTGCTCTGGTCTCTCTCCGGCTCCGGATTACGTGCCGTCTGCGCGACTTACTGAAAGAAGATCTCGTGGGCAAAGCATTTACTTCTTGGCCTCAGCCGGGTTCCACGCGCCACGCTCCAGAGGTGCTGCTGATGCGTGTGCATGCATGGACTTGTCGGTCAGCCGGAACGGCGAGGACGCGCTGTTTAAGAACTGAAGTGCACTCAATGCGCGCCATACCACCCGTGTGCAAGACAAGAACTGGGCTCCATCCTCCTTCCTGACTCAGCGAATGCTTTTTTTTTTTTCTCCTTCACTGGACGGCTGGAGCGAGATATGGGCTTGACTCGGAACGTGTTTCGCTTTATCAGCTGCATCATCATCATGGATGCATTCGAATTTCAATGTAGTAGTAACATGTTACTGTTCACTTCTGCACGTTATTCCTTACGTAGGTATGGACGAACAAGTAGTTGCTTCCCCCCTTGGTTGTTGGTTCGGGTTTTCATTGCGACGACGCATTGGTCCGTGGCATGTCCCGGCAGCAACGGGGCGGCATGGACGTGGAGTGGACACACGCGCACCACTTCCCGTCGAGTTTAAAATTTTGGGCGCTCACCGACCAGATCCTTTCGTACTGTACAGTATACCGCCCTGTGGCGGGGTTCGCTGATGATACTCAACATGCTACACCTAATGCCAAGGATTTTCTTTTCTAGGCGCCAACACTACACTCTACTCCAGCTACTACTACGTGTGATTGACGCGGTATCCAGATATATAAAGCAGCCTAATTAAAGGGAGAACGGTACAGTACATGCACCCTCTTTCAACTGAAGTGGCTTAACGTGACGTGACCTGAGTACATGCTATGCCAAAATACAAACGCTATACACTACCTATACAACCAACCCTCCCGGCTGCCGGTCGGCTAAAAGTGAAAATACACATGCAAGCCTACACTAGTAGAAAAGGCAGTGGGTCGGCATTGCATTCTGAGGATAAGTTCAAGTTCACTGTTTCGTTAAGAGTTAGACCCAGAAAACCCATCCGCTGTAGAAAAGGATAAACTGTTCTCAAGATTTGTCTCTCCCGACAAACAATAATTAAAGGAGAAAAGAGAAGCGTGTGGTTCAAATGACCCAAGTTGCAAATGAAAGCATGGCCCAGCCCACCTTTTTGGGCCCTACTACAACTAGTTGTTAACATTGGTGGGCCATATGGCTGGCATCTTAAGCAGCACTCATGTTTATCAGCGATCGACAGCACTCACTAAACACTGGAGATCCTTTGGACGAAGTACAGTAAACTTAAATATTAAAACGCTCTATTCGCTGTCAGCGGATGAAAATCATGGATTAAACAAAGCTTCTGCTGCTCTGATCGCCTCATTTGGTGGCACGTCCACCACTGCTCCTTAGTAGTAATTGTTTTGAGCTCCTGTTGTTCAGCGATGTGTGTATACTGTAGCAGCCTAGCAGGGTAGACGAATCGATCTATGGAGGTCGGCAGCGTGGTAGGCCTACCACGGAGCAGTAACTCAAGGTCACATCTGCATTTCCAATCCAAGAACGAGGCGTGAACCACCGCGCAAACGATTAGGAATCCAAGAACGCGAGGATGCATGCAGGTGGTTGCGAGGAGGCCATCAGCGGACGTGAAGTCCACTATGACACGCTTGGGACTCGGACACGCCAGCACGGGTCAAGGAATAGAGGCCGTGACAACGCCGCGGCGATGGCAACGACATATTTGCAGAAAAAACGCTAGCGCTACGGACTCTCCAGTGAAACTGACCAGCTGATCCACAGAACGCCATGGCGTCAACAAATTATGGAAGAGCAAACCAGTATATTAGTAGTCGTCAGCGATCAAATCTTTCGCCAGGAAGATGTGACAAACGCTGCTGCAGCGGTTGTTAGTTGCAGTATTAACACTATCAAACACTGTCGTAGTGGATTAGGTATCAGAAAACAGTAATGCCGACAGTTCCAGCTTGCAAATTTGAGTAGGCTTCTACCGGTAGACTCTAACACACCCGCATACCATCTCCTAGGACTCGACAGCTTACAGTATCTCAGATATTCAGACCCGTTATGCATTGCACACTTGCCAAATTTCTTGGATAGATATGATGAAATGGTTGTTGCCATCAGGACAAGAATGTGTTACAGAGTACATAATGTTTCTGAATCCTTCCACGCACACAGGGATAAGTTAAACAGGAAATGCAAATGGAATACAGTTTCACTTGACAAGTTACATGTATTGATACTAGAAGAGTTCCTTGCAGTAAAGAATTACGAGCCAAAGGCTCTGGTAGACAGAGCATATGAATCAATCTACAACCTATACGCTATGTGCAGCTCTGCCGGAAACAAGTCTTCCAAGCCTATCCTCTTTAGTTGGAAGCAGTTCTTCAGCTTCAACAGCATGAGCCTTTTGTTGCAGTAGATGATTCAGCAACGTTAATTGTAGTTCCCTGCATGGAACGACCATTGCCAGATGTAGACTCTTGTGCGGCAAGTGCCTTCTTGCTTACTGTCTGATGAATCTCGCTCAGTACGGTGTGGAACGCCTTCTCGACGTTGACTGCCTCTAGCGCAGATGTCTCAAGGAAGGATAGGCCTTCTTTCTCAGAAAATGCTTGGCCATCTTCTTCAGGGACCGATCTTAAGTGGTTCAAGTCTGACTTGTTACCAACCATCATAACAACAATGTTTGCATCCGCATGATCCCGGAGCTCTCGGAGCCACCTCTGAACATTGTCGAAAGTCTGCTTCTTTGTTATGTCATAAACAAGGAGTGCTCCGACCGCACCCCTGTAATAAGCACTCGTGATCGCACGGTACCTCTCCTGACCAGCCGTGTCCCATATCTGTGCCTTGATGGTCTTTCCATTAATCTGTATCATAACAAAATAACCTTGTGTTGAGATAAACTGCCAAATAAGAGAATATCAGTGATAGGAATTACAACCCCTTAAATGATTCATGTTACAAAAGTTTCATCATTGCACAAGGTGGTAATGCCAGTACAAGAAAAAAATAAAACTAAATATTGTACCATATAGTCAGACAATCAGCAATAAAGAGAATATGATAAAATGATAGAAGAGCTAACATATTTCAATATTACCATATACTGGTATATACAGCAATGATCCTACCTGAGCCAACGCTACCTAGTCATATAATCAGTAACAAAGAGATTGAAAGGATAGAAGAGCTAACAGCTTTCAATATAAGTGTTCAAGAAAAAAAAACAGCTTTCAATATTAACAGTCACATTCTCATTCAAGAGCCAGCTTTAGACTTTCGTAGAATTATTAAATTTTTTCAAAGAACATAGCTTCCCGCTTTATATTTCATTTCACGGCACTACTGCTTATGAAATCTGAATATCTTATCGACTGGAACAGGAAAGATCTAATTCTCAGTCTTTCATTAATTTTACCCAAAATTCGACTGTACAGTCGAGACA
The DNA here is from genome assembly GCA_001182835.1 of Oropetium thomaeum. Classification (NCBI taxonomy): domain Eukaryota; kingdom Viridiplantae; phylum Streptophyta; class Magnoliopsida; order Poales; family Poaceae; genus Oropetium; species Oropetium thomaeum. The sequence goes on from LFJQ01000033.1 coordinate 182,703, forward strand.
ATGTGCTTTTAGCATGACAAAATACATCCAAAAATAAGATAAATGAGACTAAAACACAAGCATCCCTTGCATTCCTATGTGCAACTGACTTATTCAGGGCCAATGTTGGCAAGTGGAAAAAGAGAAGGGAACAATTGATAAGTTCATTTTCTAATTTTGTGACCAAACTATTTTTTTTTGGGCGTATTATTACTCTCATAAGAACAATTCGTTGAGGCTTAAAGAGATACATGAATATATATATATGCCAACCATAAGAAGAAATGTTAGGACCAGATTACCAATCAATCTACTTTGGAAACTGCACCAGAACCACTGCTAGCTAGATGCCACACTGTCACACACCAACTCTGCTATGACATTAATCATTAGCACTGATAGATTATTTTGGATTGGATGTGAGCTGGTAAACCCCTACATTTCTCGTAGCCTTGAAGTAATATATATTTCCAAATTATTACCAACGTGAACAGGAACTCTCAAGATCCTGAACAGCCGTATAAGCATTATATATCAACAAATAAATACAGCATTATTCGCAATGGAAATGGGGACGAAAAAAGACACATAGCAATTTCCACTTTTACTGCATTATTTACGCACCCACCTGCCAATGACAGCACATATTGAAGTATTTGCATTCCATTGCCATCACAACAATAACATGCTAGGACAAACTATGCACGATCCCGCGTACGGACTACGGAATAAAACGGAAAAATAGTACGAGACCAGAAATTGAGAGGACATAGCGCTCAAACATGACTGCAACCACCAAAATCACCGGCCCGGTCAAATCAGATCACTATTCCCAGGCGCATTGCTCCGAATGGCAGAGCGGATGCTAGATTGCGCGATCAGGATCAGATCAGAGGGGGGTGCGCGTCGAGGACGGGGGACCGGAGGGTACCTGCAGGGTGCGGGTGGCGAACTCGACGCCGATGGTGGACTTGGACTCAAGGCAGAACTCGTTGCGGGTGAATCGGGAGAGGATGTTGGACTTGCCGACACCGGAGTCGCCGATGAGCACGATCTTGAACAGGTAGTCGTACTCGTTGTCCACCCGGTGCGCCATTCCCGGCGAACGGACTGCCGGCGTCGGAGGGAAGGGGGATTCCGCGCGGGTATTTGGGCAGAAAGAAAGGTTGGGGTGGGGGCAGATCCGAGGAGGGAGAGAGAGATGGATAATGGGTTGGGATTTGGGGAACGGGATGCGCGCGGGCGACGACCGTGGTGGAACGGTGAGGGCGTAGGAGGAGGAGGAGGGGGTGGGGAAACCGTGCGCTGAGCTGGACGTTGTTTCGCGGTTGATTACTACTTGATTTGGCGGTGTCTTCCGGGTCCAGCGAATGGACGGCTGGCGCCGCGGTGCTGGTTTTGTTGTCTGCGTTTTTGCCTGGGCTCGTGGGCTGGGCGTGTGGCGGAGCTGTCAGAACATGATCTGATCCGGAAGACTGCGAAATTGGTCGGTGGACTCGGTCGCCTGCGCTTGGTTAGTGGGCTTGGGCTCTTTTTTGTTAAGGTCTGTTTGGACGTTGGAATTAAATTTATAGTAGCTTAAACATAATTTTTAGCTGACTATATATTTAAAATGAAATGAAATAGAGTTGGAGAGTGTAAACATAGTATAGTAATATATAGAATCTATTTTCCATCTCCCACCCTATTAATTTAGGGTAGATTGGTTCCATGCCCATGGAACTCTCACGATTCTGAAATATGCCCATGGACATTTTAAAATAGGATAGATACCCTTACAATTTCATCCAAATTTGAAATATGCCCATATGTATGCCCTGGTACCATTTAGGCCCACAGACAGTGATTCGTATTTTCGTATGGACGAAATTACCCCCGATCTTATCCTCTAAGTCGCCTGTGTGGACAGGAACAGAGGCCCTCACTCAGTCTCCATCCGCTCCACGGCGGGCTAGCCGAGCTGAGCCAAGGACGGCAGCGGCGCTCGCGGCAGCGACACGGCGGCTGCGCTGGAGGTTGCGGCAGGCGACACGGCAGCTGCGCCCGCGGTCGCGGCAGGCGACATTCGGCGGCTGCGCCCGCGCCCGCGCTGGCGACAGGCGACACGGCGGCTGCGCTCGCGGCAAGCGAGACGACGGCGACGGGAAGCCCCTGTGCTGGTCCTTGACGGCGCGCGCGCCAGGTGAACGCCGCACCCCCTCCCCCCCCCTGCTGTTCGTTCCCCATCTCCTGCATCGGTCTCTGCTCCCAGCTGGTCCTTGGCCGCGCGCGCGCCAGGTGAACGCCGCACCCCCCCCCCGCGCTGTTCCTTCCCCATCACAAGTTCTCCCGCTTCGCTCTCTGCTGCGACCATGTCCCGCCGAAGCTCCACAAACGAGACAATGGATGTGTGGCAACTTCCTCTTGTTCCCTGTCCATTATGCGGCAAGAAAGTGATTAGGCGACAGAGCAAGCAACCGGCGAGCTATGGAGCATTCTTCTTTAAGTGCGAGGAGAATGAGCAGGTCAGTAAATTTTTTTTTGTTCAAATCGTGTTTGTTAGGTGTCAGTAAATTTCATTGGTTTGTCAATTTGTTTCCAGGACGATCCAATGAGCTGCTGGTTTTTCAAGTGGGAAAAAGATTACAGAAGATTGTTGGCAGGAAAACAAGCTGAGAAGAAACATGATGGTGATCTGGGACGTTTGGAAGAGAAGAAATATGAAGGTTGTGACATGAAGCATGAAATTCATCGCTTGTGTGCAGAAATTGTAGGACTGAAGAATGAGATTGCTATCTTGAGCACAAAAGTCAACCCGATGAAGCCTGCAGTTGTCATTGACAATATGTGTGTGATTAGTGCTTTATTTGGCTGTATGGTAGGCATAGTTGTTGTGAGCATGTTGAAATGATCATGTAAATATTTTATGAGAAATGAACTCATGTGTCGCGCATGAATTGAGTGGTACTAGGAGATGTCTGGGTGGAATAAAGCTGATGATTTTTGTTCATATTTGAGGCCAGAATCCTTGAAATAACAGATTACAAGCACAACATCATCCTTGAAATCGTTGAAATAAAAAGCACAACATGAAGTCGATAACTGAATACATTTCTCCACAACCCTTAAAACAGTGATATATTGTCAATCTTTGAGGTAGTCTGCAAGCTTCTTCACAACCTTGGTTGGTGGTGCACTTGATGCAGCTAAGGCCTTCTTCTTCATGGGCGTCTTCTTCTTTTTTGGAGTCTTTTTCTTCTTTGAAGTGGGCTTTTTCTTGGTAATATTTTGCTTCTTTGACGTCCCACTGCTACCCGCAACATCATCAGTAGCCTTCCGCTTGCTGTCATTGCACACAATGATTAATTGTAACAAAATTTAGTGTTTAATGCAACAAGATATAATCTGAATTGTTACCTTTGCTTCTTTAAAATCTGACTGCCACCAACACCATCATTAGTAGCCTTTCCCTTCCTGTTGAGAAATAATAGCCCTGTTAATGGTAACTAAATTTTGTGTGTAATACAAACATCCTATGATTAAAATTGATACCTTTTGTCAGAAGAAACATAGCCATCAGACTCATCTTCATCACTTTCCTCCGCTAACTTGCATGTCTTCTGAAAATGACCTGTGCCACCACATCTTGGACATCTAACAACCTTCTTTATAGTGCCAGTTTCAAGGCAACTTTTGATTCTAACAACTTTAGGCCTTCCTGCTGCCCTCTTCTGCTTAGGTGGGAATATTTTGTAGCCTAAGTCCACAACAGGCCATTGAGTCCTATCTGTCATTGGTGGAACCATTCCAGCATATGCAGCCCTAAATCTCTGCACAGAGTAGTACTCATGTATATAGTCTGCAATCTTTCCTCTATTTTTACATATCCAGGCTAAGGCATGATTACAAGGTTTCCCCGTGAGTTGCCACTTCCTGCACGAACACTTGTGATTGCTTAAATCAACTGTATGCCTCCTTGTCGCATTGTCAGCATCAACAAGTGTCACCTCTGCAAAGTCATCATCACCTCGACCAGTTTTGAGCACCCTGAGATTGTTACTTGCTTTGTTTAGTTCAAGCAAAACTGATGGCAAAATTCCATCATCCATCATCCTACTTATTTTCCTTCTAGCAGCCATCTTCTCCATGAAGAGTCCTCTAAGGGCATCCACCAGCTCATGAAGCAATAGACCCCTGAGTTCTTTAATCTGGTTATTGAAGCTCTCTGAGGTGTTATTGGTTAGGTAGTCACACTTGCACTCTTCAGAGAAACCACATCTATACCAGACTCTCTTATGGTCCTTGTCAAGATATGCAATGGCTTCTGGGCTGATTTCAGCTATATGCTTCATGTGCCTCTTAAATCCGTCCTCTGTATATGACCTTGCAGCAGGGTACAGGTGTTCAGTAAAGATGGGCCCTCTGTACTTCTTCATAAAGTTGGCATACAAGTGGCGCATGCACTCCCTGTGTTCAGCTTCAGGAAATGCTTCTACTACCCCAGTTGCTAGCCCTTTGCATGCATCAGATGAGATGACCAAGCCTGATGGACTCCCTATGGCCTGGTGCAGTAGTTTCATGAACCAAGTCCAGTTATCTTCAGTTTCTGAATTAAAGATGGCAAAGGCAATATAATACAACCAATTATGACCATCAACAGATGTCGCTGATGCCAACTGTCCAGTGTACCTACCAGTAAGTCTAGTTGCGTCAACTGCAACATATGGTCTGCAACCATTCAAGAACCCATCTATGCAAGGCTTCAATGCAACAAACATTCTCTTGAAACGTTTCTTCTTGCCTTTTGTATCCACATCAATCACCACTACTGATCCTGGACACAATTTCTCTATCTCTGCTGCCCAATTGAATAGCAATTGGAAACTTTGTTCATAAGTCCCATGCACTTTCTTTTCTGCCAGTGTCAACCCACACCAAGCCTTTGAATACTTCAACGCTATGTCATAATCTCCTTCTAGTTTCTCTTTAGCAGCTGTTGCACCCTTCCCTGGATTTTTTTTGCACCAATCTGCAAGTCTGTCAGCAACCCAATCTTGACTGGCCATTTTCCCTTCACACAACTTGGTACTTTGACAATTGTGTTCGAATGGAAGAGTTTTTATCTGTAAATAACAATGAGAGCCATCAAATAATATGCATTAGGTATTATGTACAATGTGAAGCTTCTTGTGCATAATTTAATTGTACCTGTATGGTTCTATTATCATGCAACCTTGAAGCATGGATACGCCATGGACAACCATCAGCTTTGCACTCAGCAGTGAATCTAGTTGGATCTGTCTTCAAACGATGAATTTCAAAACCTTTCACAACTGCATGATGCCTAAAGGCTTTTCTGAAAGTTTTAATGTCAGGAAATAATGCACCCTTTCTAATGTCTGGATTTTCTGGATCATGAAGCACAACAAATTCTGAAGGATCAACATCACTCACTACTGTCTCTGTAACACCAACATTGTTAGAAGTAGCAGCAGTAGCAGGTTGTGGTTGTTCAGTATCAGGCTGGGGTTGCTCAGTAGTAGGCTCGGGTTGTTCACTGTCAGGTTGTGCACTAGGTGCAACACCATACATGAACTCATCATTAACACCCACATATTCCTCATCATAGTCAAACATGCTCTGCAAATTAGCAATATCTTCGTCTGCCTCTAAAACAGCAGGTTGACCATCGTCTGCAGTTTTAGAATCAGACAGAGCAGTAGCAGGTTCACATGGTGATGCACTGTTGGTTGTAATGTGTTCAGGGGGGATAACACATAGAGGCTCTAACGAGTCAGTGTGGTTGCACAAATCTTTGTTAAACACAGAAGCAATCAGCTCAATACGTGCCTCTATTTCGTACATGGAAAGCACTTCAGAAATCAGAGAATTAGAATCTAATTGAACGTCTTGACCAGACCTCTTATCGTGCACCCAGAACACCACCTGTTGATTCGTTCCCCAGTTCATTTCGTTGCTTAAGCTCCCCGTTAGAAAATCCAAAGTCAAACTGCCACTATCTGCTATCCATTCGCAAGTAAATCCTTTTGTGTACGTTTTCCTATTATTAGAGTCAATCGATAGGAAACCTTGAACCCTAACCTGCACTCTGTACCATGGCCTAAAGAAGAGGGAGAACGATGAAATCCAAGTCAAATCACTAGCACATGAATCAACAAAGACTAAGGCACTGCACAAGCAATCAATCGAAAAGATTTGGGAACTTACGGCTTGGGTGCTCCTGCTGCGTCGAGGGCCAGAACCGGCTCCTCCATCCCCTGGCGCGGCCTCCTTGCGCGGGCGCGGGGCACGGGTCGCGGGCGGGGCGCGCGGGCGCACTGCGCTGGTCGTGGGGCACGGGCGCGGAGCCGCACTGCGCGGGGCGCGGGCGCGCGGCTTCCCTGCCTGCTCTGCTCGCCGCGGCCTCCGGTTCGTGAAGCAGGATTCGTGGAGCAGTTCGGGAAGCAGCCGGCCACTGTTTCCGACCACGCACCAGGCGATTTAGAGGATAAGGTCCGGGGTATTTTGTCCATACAAAAATACGAATCGCTGTCTGTGGGCCTAAATGGTAGCAGGGCATACATATGGGCATATTTCAAATTTGGATGAAATTGTAAGGGCATCTATCTTATTTAAAAATGTCCATGGGCATATTTCAGAATCGTGAGAGTTCCATGGGCATGGAACCAATTTACCCATTAATTTAAGATAGGACTAAAAGTAAACTTTGAAAAGTAGCGAAAAGTTAAATTTTAAGTCAAATAGGTTAGTTTATTATAAAGATTTTAGTTCCACCAAATGAAAGGAGCCAAATGTGTCCTAACAAAAAATAAGGCTCGTTCTTGTCTATTCGGACTGGACATCTTTCCATCTTTTTGGGCGCGAGGTTGAAAGAGATTTTATTGGGGCTGAATCGAACGGTATCTATTCTTGTGGGCTTTCCTCTGCCTGGCGGTGTAGTCCAATTTATTCCCCATATCAAACCAACGTGTTCTAGTGGATGCTCACAGTAAGAACAGAGGAACGTCAACAAAGAAACTACCGCAGCGAGTATCTACTTCACAAGAGGAGCTGAATGCCTGGATCCTGATCTTTGGTTGGGTATATCATTGATCACAAGGAACATTATACGTTGCCTACATCGATTCCGGTGGACACGAACAGCTTCGCACGTCAATTCAACGAAATCTCACACACACACACACACACCTCTCCCAACCCGACACATCTCGAGGTGACTGCAGGGGCCTGCTCGCCCATATCTACAAAAGCTCGCTGCCTTTCTTGCCAACCCAAAGTGAGCGGCGCATTATCGATCCTGGATCAGTCCGAACCTGAAACCTCCTACCACACCTTTGCCAGTATGATGCCATGCGATCGAGCTCGTTATCCTTGTCCCAAAAGCTTAGGAGAGGGCCTCATTCTCGTTTAACATGCATCGCACGCTGAATCATCATCCTCTTATCCCTTCATCATCCGAGGCCTGCTCCCATCCCATGTGCCGCCACTCATCTGCCCGCGCGCCCGGCGTGTCGACCAGGGGCAGCGCGACCTCTCTCGCTCCTCTCGGCCCTCGTCGGCCCCTCCCTGCCCGGATTCGATCGCCAGCGCCACTTTTCGCCGGCCGCAAATCTTTGCTTCCCGCTGCTTCCCAGTCCGCACGCGCTAGCACTAGCAGTGGCTCGATCTATCGCCGGGCAGCATCAGCACCTTCCTCGGTCGTTTTCCATCTCGTCACCGATCGACTGATCGAGCGAGCGGTCGCCGTCGTCGTCGGCAATAACAGGATAAAAAGGCCGGTGCGACCGGCAGGCGGCAGCCCAAGGCGGGACCGCGCCGAATCACCGACACGTCGGCGCGTGGACCTACCACACCGGCCACCACCGGTCGGTCGATATGCTGCTGCTGCTGCTGCGCGCGGGTGTGCACGTTTAGGCTCGTAAAGACGCAGCCATTATTGGGCACCCACGTGCTTTGACCGTCTGCTGCACCTGCATGCTCGCGCGATCGGCTGCTGCTGCGCTCATGGCAGCATAAGTGCCTCGATCACTTGGGCGCGGATCGGCAAGGGAAAAATTGCGAGAGCGAATCGGGCCGTGTGTGTGGACGGGACGCGGGAGGATGCGGGTTTCAGGTCGACTCTCATCAGGCCCGGGGCCCCGCGCGCGCGGTGGTGGTGGCCTCGACGGACCTGGACGGATCTGCTGGGATCGGCGGCCGGCGGCGGATGGATATCGATCCCGAGATAAGGATAATAATCCATATCCAGCGCCGCGATGTGTGCAGTGCGACCGTGCATATGTTCTCATGTTCGTCGTGCTGCTCCATCCGAAACCAAAAAAAAAAAGAGCTCACGGCAGCATCGTGTCCTTTCCTCGATCGCTCGAACGCTAATCCTCCTCCGCTTCAGATAATCTACCGATATCTACTACTACTGTATCCAGTGTGCCCACCCAACCCAACTGCTGGGGATCGCGATCAATCTGGGGCCGTGTGTCAATATGCGTGTTCGTTATCTGTCATAGAATCGATGACTGCAGGCGGGCGCGCGTGCTTTACTAGAGCAACTTCAAGAATCTCTTTATACGGTGTTAGTATCGATAAATATAGTCAGTTCATGGTAAAACAGGCCTCCAACAGCCTCGTCATACCGCTCATCAAATATTTACGCTCGCTATCTGTCTTCCCCGCCTCGCCATCTTTACCTAGCCTCCGCGGCTCGCCATTGCACCGCGCGCGCCGCTATTTTCTCCTTCCCGCGCGCTCGCGCCTCTTCTGCGCGCTCCCGCCCCTCGCCTTCCCGCGCCCTAGCACTCTTTCGTGTGCCTGCTCTTCCCCTTCCAGCGCCTCGCTGAATCTCACCCAAATCCAAACCACCGCCGTCATGTCCATGCCGCCTCTTCCAACGGTCTTCCATGCCCCTATTCGCAGGCATCGATGTAGGTCATGGTGGTTGGGAGGATGATTTGGATCTTTGATAGGATGGAGAACAAATGTGTCGGATTGCTGCACCGTCAGGTGGTTCGTCCCATGGGATACGTTGACCAGCTACCGCAAGATCTCTTCCCATAGGGAGTGGATGCGGAGGATGAGTACCCAGGTGAGTTCTGTACTCATCCAGGTTTTGGTACTCCAGATTGTTTCGTTCACACCAATTCAGATTTTTCAGGTTTTGATAGTTCAGAAAGTTCAGTACTACTGCAGATTGTTTTGTGCGTGCTCATTAGTCCTATCATCGATAGTTCAGCTTTTGCTTAGTGCTTGGCAGATTGTTTCGTGCTTGTTTGATAAGATTATTTTCCCTTTTAGTTGTATGAACTACCATAGTACTAAAATAAGCTTGTCATTTGCATTTTAAATGGACCCAGGGATGCAATCTCAATCAGTAGTACTAACTGAGGATATTATATATATTAGTTGATAGCTCTGGATGATAATTGCATGCAACAAGAGGTTCAAGGGTGTAATGTGCACTTATTCTAATAAAATAAAATGGAGGATTATATGTATTAATTGATAGCTCTGGATGATCATTGCATGTAGCAATAGGTTCAAGGGTATAATATGCACTTATTCTAATAAAGCAAAATGGAGGATTATATGTATTAGTTGATAGCTCTAAAAGTTCATTAGCCGAAGTTACAGAAAACTATAAGTACTAACCGATGAACCTGATTACGAGGCTCATGTCAGTTTTCCCGAAACTCTGTTTGCACACTCCTCTTGAATTTCTCATAAGCATAAAAAGGGCAGGTATTGATCAGATAAATGATTCAGTGAATTCTGCTGTGGTTCCTAACCTTCTCTTGTGTGCCTTGCCATTGATTTTAATTTTTATTGTTTTGCTGTAGCAGAAGGCATGGACTCAGGAACATACTTCCGTGACGTGCTGCATAAAGATTTTTGTCCTCCTTATGAGTCCAATAGTAACTCCTATGCTTCACAAGCAGTATCAAATTCAAAGACGCCTGCAGGTAGCAAAGGAAGATCAAAAAATTTTACAGATGATGAGGACATACTTCTTGTCTCAGCTTGGCTAAATGTGAGCATGGATGCAATTCAAGGAGTTGATCAATGCAATCTGACATATTGGAAAAGAATTCACGAATATTTTCATAGGTGCAAGAAGTTTGATTCTGATCGTTTAGAAAGCTCCTTAATGAATCGTTGGTCTGGTATACGACACGATGTGAACGTCTTTTGTGGATGTGTGTCTAGGATTGAGCAAAAAAACCATAGTGGCTGGTCTGTTGACAACAAGGTTTGATAGCAGAAGTAAATTCATATTATCGTGTATATGTTTATTTGGTCATGACCTAATTCTCATATGTGCTTTTTCTTACAACTTTTCAGATTGCTAATGCATGTACATTGTTCAAGGTTGAGGACAAGAAGAAAAGAAACTTTGCATTCATGCACTGTTGGAGAATTCTAAAAGACAACCCAAGTGGATTGAAACGAATAACCAGAGTGATATATCAAAAACAGCCAACAACAAAAAAAGAAAGGCAACAGATAGTTCAACTCTCACATCTGAACCTGTTCCAGCCAATGCTATTGGAGTTGAGGGTCAGCCGTCAGAAAGTGTTTTAGAGAGGCCCCCAGAAAAGAAGAAGGAGAAACAGAAATTATGGCAACGTTCGAGCATCGAAGCTGTGGACTATCTTTTAGCAAAGAAGAAAGAGTTAGATGCTGAAAAAATTTTGAAGAAAGAAGAAAGGTGCAATAAAGCCTTCGCATTGCAGGAAGATAGGATTAAGTTGGAGAGAGAAAAATTCGAGTTCAAAAGGGATATGGAAGAAGAGAGAATTCTGACTCTCGATTCGAGTAACATGTCTAACAAACAGCAACGATATTACGAAGGTCGCCAGAATGACATTCTTGCAAGACGATAGAACACCTTTGAAGCAATACATGTGTCATGGATTTTTTTTTTACGTTCTTTTGGTGTGATTCATATTATACTTTAAATATTCACTATCTTTAAATATTCCTCTATTATGAGAAATTAACATTTTCAGTAGAGTTAAATATGTGTGCTGATGTCTGCTGAATTTTGTAGTTCGAACAAGCGTAAAGAGAGTTCCTTTTTTTTGCTGAAATATGTGTATTGACTTATATATGCATGACCTAGATCTCGTACAAATCAGAGTGGTTTGTACACAAGTGATAACAAAATCATTTAATTGTCAAAACTTGTACAAATCGGGGTGGTTTATCCACAAATGCTCGATCAGGTCCAATTGAAGCTGAGTGTGAGTTTCTGTGCTTTTGATTTTCTTGTAATTTTGAATCCAAGCGTAAAGTTCAGGTGCACCATTGTGTGATACGGTCACCTTTTCTCCCATGCCATCGTAGTTGAAATCATTTTTATCATTGTACTCATCTCTCTCATCTTCAACAATCATGTTGTGCATAATAATACAAGCCCTCATAATATATGCAAGTGTGCCTTCATCCCACAAACAAGCTGACCCATGCACGATAGCAAAGTGAGATTGTAGAACCCCAAATGCACGTTCAACATCTTTTCTACATGATTCTTGTGCCTTGGCAAAATATTTCTTCGTATTACCTTGGAGCTCTGATATAGTCTTTACAAAAGTGGCCCACGAAGGATATATGCCATCTGCGAGATAATAACCCATCGTATAATTGTTCCCGTTAATGTTGTAGTTAACTTGTGACCTTCACCCTCAGTCAGCCGTGCAAATATGGGAGATCTTTTAAGCACATTGATGTTATTGTGTGAACCAGGCATCCCAAAAAAATGCATGCCAAATCCAAAGATTTTTAGAAGCAACTGCTTCTAATATAATTGTAGGCTCCTTTTTGTGACGCCTATACATACCTTGCCATGCAGTAGGACAATTTTTCCAACTCCAATGCATGCAATCAATGAACCCAAGCATATCGGGAAAACCTCTGCTTTCACAGATTGCTAGTAATCTCGCAGTATCATGTTCATTAGGCAGTCTCATATACTCTGGTCCAAATACCTCAACAACAGCTACGATAAACCTTCTCAAAGCTTGTAGAGTAATACTCTCACCAATACGAATGTAGTCATATGTAGCATCAGTCGTTGTTTCATAAGCTAATATACGAAATGCCGCCACCACCTTCTGCAAACAAGACAGTCCAAGGGTACCAGCTGCATTCCTCTTCTGCAAAAAATAGTTGTCGTGCTCCTCAACAGCATGCATTTTCGCATAAAAACATGGCGCCTCATCCGAAACTTGTCACAACACAAAATTAATTAGGCACACTACAATACATTTAAAATTAATTTGAGTCAATAAAAATTAAAATAAAACATACGAAACCTGCACCCGAAGAAGTTCGGACCGAAGGTAGGATTATCTAAAAAATAGTCTTTATAAAGAAGTAAGTGCCAGAACTGTCTTTCACGAGTCACTACAAGATGACCGGCAATAGAACCACATCGACCCGGTTGATATAGCGAACGCTCGGCTATTATATGTGCGGTAGCACAAAATAGATCATCATCGTCGTCATCCGAAGAGGATGAATCAATTACTTCATCCAATACAAACTGATTGAATTCATCGTCCAAATCCATAATTTACGGCAACAGGTGATGAGTTAAATCCTAGACGTGCTTGAAATCTTCACCTACTAGATTGATGAACCCTTTGTAGTTTGCTGCAGTAGAGATCTCAGGTCAGAGAATAATAATACGAGGAGGCAGCGAAGCACAAGCCCTTGCAGATGGAGATCGATGGTGCAAGATCAATACCTCTTAGATGGGCACCAAATATTCACGTCCCGTGACCTCGAGCAGGACATGCCGGTGAGTATGAATAAAATAGAAGAGTCCGGTGAGTATGGATTACGTAACCTTTTTAAAGAGTCTTTATATTTTACAAAGGGACATATTAGCTAAATTTAGCTAATATTATACCAAGGCTGTTGGAGTTGCTCTTAGCTTGGCTTAATTAGCGTACTGTTAGCACGGTATATACGTGTCGATCGTCTTGGCTTAAATCAGGAGCTTGATCGTTACATAATTCTGTTGCGAGCCTATGGCGGCGCGACAGACGACTGGGTGAACGTGTGTGCCGTGCTCCTTTTAATTAGTTTGCGTGTTCCACCTTGCTAGCTATAGGTATTAGGTACGGTGCTGCGTCCTCGCCGACTCGGACGGCGGGCAACAAGTAAGCAACACATCATCAGTTTGCTGGCCAACCAACTTATCCGATCCGATCCGTTCGAACACAGCATGCAGCAGCTTGTTGGTCGCAAAGTTCGTTTTCCATTCAAAGATCCCCCGTAGGTCGTCGATCGTTGTGGCGGATCTCGATCACCAAAGTCAAGCCGGCCAAAGCCAAGAGATCGAGTTCGGCATGCAGATCGATCGAGCACCCGTACGTAGGTCGGTCTCCACTCTCCACTACTACTACTACTACTACTCCATCATCCAGAGCTATACTAGTCGTCATCAGTCGTCGTCCCATGCGCGCGTACACGATGACACACGTAAGCTCCGAGTCTTCCCAACCTAGCTACTAGTAGTCTAGTACTACATGACAGTGGAGGGCTACATGTGTCGTGCTCGTGTGCAGATGCCGACCGACGACCGGCCATGGGGGGTGGGGTGGGGGGCGGGGGCGGGGCACGAGGACGACATACTAGTCGCATATGCAAAGCATGGTTCGTTGCAGCACCAAATTTGTGTCGTCGCGGACACTCCAACTGCTCGATCGGTCGATCGCTAGCTAGCGCCTAGCGGCTCTCTCGATCGATGCAAAAGCAGCCGGACACGTCCTAGAGCTACAGAGATCACGTACGATACGAGACCAAGCAACAAGAGCGGCGACGACGATGCGTACGCGCGTGATGGGATCTTTGGCTGACTCGAAACACCACTTCGAGTGACGCTTGTTGCTGACACGCGATCGACGAAGAACAAAAGGGAGCGGAGGAGGAGAGAAAGATATTAGTACACCGCTGATCGATACCCTGATGGATGGAGGAGAGGAATCCCTGGAAAAGAAAGGTGGAGGACGGAGGGAGGAGTTGTGGGATATCCAGCGCGACGACGGCCATGGCGCGGGGAGCTGCAAACAAGTGGCGACGACATGGCGAGGGCTCCACATCATCGATCGGAAGAATGGAATCAATCGTCTCGCCTTGGCGAGGTCAAAGTGGGGGTATAGGTATATGCCGCCGCGCGTCCAGCTAAGCCCAGTGGCATGTCGATGATTCTTCTTCTCCCGTGCGGTGCAGTGGAGTACAAAGTCAGAGAGGGGGCGCGCGGCATGAATGCGATGCGCGGGGAATCTCTCCATCTTTTTATCTGCTAGTTCCCGCACTAAAATGCCTTACCTGATCCCTGCCCTCCCCGGTTGCTTTTGCTTCCTTTTGCTCCTCCGATTGCATTGCACCTGTATGTGAAGCACGGGTAGTTTTTTTTCAGACTTATTTTTCTTGTGATTGAAAACTAAAATATTTTTCATACCATCCTTCTAGAATACTGTACGCATGTATCTCCTTTTGGATGACGATCTATGCTCCGGCTACCAAGATACTACTACTGTATATTTTACAGCCGGTGTACATATATACACTGACACTGCACACGTGTCGCCAACGACCAGGCCAAATGAGCTTATTAGGTCCCATGACTGCATGCTTTGGGCCCCAACATGCGCTGTCTTATCCAAAGCACCACACCGGCTCTGAATGCACACCGGCCGGGATACACACACCGAGCACGTCGTTGTGCCTGAGTTGAAGCACAAATAGCGCTGCATCAGAGCGCCAGCCACGTCTCGCATACCCCACACGGTCCCCACCCCACCAGCAGTACCGGACTCGCTCTGTGAGACTTTTTGCCCTTATTTCCGGTCCGCGGGACGTTTTTGATCGAAGCAACTGCCTCCCTCACGAACCGAGGAATTCTTTCACCTAGGGGAGTATGGAGTAGTACCACTGCTTCCGGTTTTTCTTCTTTTTCAGTTTACATCGTTCTTCGTACTACGAATCGACTATGTTTTAAATAAACATAAGTGTTTTCACTATGTTTTTATATATTTATATTTGGATCTACTATGTTGTCTTGTTTCATATTTAGATTAATATTGTTCTGGCTATTATCTTAAATATATTTAAATAAATATTGTTCCAACTACTATTTTAATTTATTCCATATTTCAATAAATATTGTCCAACTACTATATTCTTGCTCTATATTGAACAAATTTTTTAACTACTATCTTAATATGTTTTATATTTAAATAAATATTGTTTCAGCTCCTATTTTAATTTGTTCCATGTTTCAACAAATATTGTTAGCTACTATACATTCGTTCTATATTTAAACAATATTGTTCTAACTACTATCTTCATTTGTTCTATATTTAAACAAATATTGTTCCAACTACTATATTCATTTGTTCCATATTAAACTAAATAATGTTCCAGGTATTATATTCATTTGTTCTATATTTAAAAAAGTATCGTTCCAACTAATGTCTTTATTTGTTTTATATTCAAATATAGTATTTCTCATTGTTTTCGATTTTGAATTTAAAATTAAGAGAAAAAGACAGTAGTAAACATGCAGAAAAAATATTAAAAAAAGACAATACTGCCTACTTGTGAGAGGAAGAGCTGAAGAGTACGCTGATGCTGATGACCGCTGACGTGTAGAGAGGGCCGCGCTAAATCGTGATGGGTGGCCTGGGGTGCCCCGTGCGCGAGAGCAGGCCTCACCTCGCCCATGCGAGGACGATGCGCTCCCGCATCAGAGGGTTTGGATAT
This sequence comes from Oropetium thomaeum, assembly GCA_001182835.1. Lineage (NCBI taxonomy): Eukaryota > Viridiplantae > Streptophyta > Magnoliopsida > Poales > Poaceae > Oropetium > Oropetium thomaeum. Next base: position 198,447 of record LFJQ01000033.1, read on the forward strand.
AAGTTAGGTTGGGCCTTGCCGTGGCATCCCCTACCATCTCGAATTTCATTACTTCGGCAGCGAAGAAATTACACGATGTTAGTGTGGAAATGTAAAAGCCCTACTTACTATCCGTTTATACTTGTAGTTGGAATGGGAATGCATGTCACTACATTTCTACTTTTACATATCCACTTCTAAGTAGAGCTTCCTTCTCCTTAGCCGTATTCGTCACGGATAAGCCACCGCCTCACAACACTACCCGATGTTTTATTTCTATTATGTCGACATTTTGCCGTCTCAAATGTCAGACCTTGCCGTCATCAGTGTAGTTATCGATGAAGGTTCCGGGGGCGGTGGCTGGTGGTCCGTAGCGTCTCAAATGTCGGACCGTTGCTCAAAATCCGGCAGGATTCAGACGACTAAAAATTAGACAGTCTATTTATTCTCATTATATCAATATTTTGCCGTCTCAAATGTCATACGTTGCTGCCATCACTGCAGCTATTGAGGAAGGTTCCGGAGGCGGCGGCTGATGGTCCGGCAATGTGCGCAGATGAAGGGCGCTCGTACGATGAAGATCGGACCGTCATTTGAAACCCGACGAGATTTCAGGCGACTAAAAATTAAATAATTCCTTTATTTTTATTATGTTAACATTTTCCCGTCTCAAATGTCATACGTTGCTGCCATCATTGTAGGTATTGAGGAAGGTTCCAGGGGCAGTCGCTAACCGTCTGGCTGTGTGCACAGATGAAGGACGACCGTGCGATGAAGATTGAATTAGACCATTTCTTTATTTTCACTGGACCGACAAGATTTCAAACGACTAAAAATTAGACAGTCTCTTTATTTTTACTGTGTCAGCATTTTACCATCTCAAATGTCATACCTTACCCACGTCTCCTGGACCGTTTCTACTTCCATTACTTGCGCAACTAAGAAAAGTAAAGGTCCTACTTACTACCCGTTCCAATAGTGTTTTTTGTCGCTGATAAGCCACCGCCTTGCAATACTATCCTATGTTTTATATTCTTAATAATGTTACAGTATCTAGCACCATACACACTTGCTCATGAATTAAATTTAATCTCACTAGAGATAATAAATCGTGTTCGATCTGTTTATTGCACTCAAGTAATAATCGATCATAATTAGTTCTATTATTAAATTTCTCACACCTACATCTTCTGTCCAGACACAAGAAAATCAATATTCGGATCTGTACCAAGTCTGAATTCAGTGCAGTGACATTGGATACCACCCCAACTACTTCATTAGTTGCTGGAGATGTCGGATACTCCTATGGATGCAACAGATATGGAAGTCCTCATTAAATAAAGATTTTCTCTGATATACTAAGAATAAAGTAGTAACGGGTGAACATATCTGTAATTTTGCTTCCAGGTCCTTGTAGATCTTTGAAAGGGCAGGAGCAGTCCCCAGCCGAGGCCTTTAAATGCGGGCAGCGCATGGAGAACGGAGCACAGCGCCACGAGGCGAGCAGCCGAGTGTTCCCTAGAGTCACCGTCTCCCCGCCGCCGTCTGCAACCGCTTCACGTGCGATAATCCATCTAGCTCTCCTTTCCGATCCGAAATGGAGCCCAAGAGGTCCTCTTCCCAGCCCCACGCCATGGAGCCCAAGGGCAAGAAGTCCTCTCCCCGCGGTGCGGCCGCCGCCGCGGAGGCCGAGTCCCCTCTCATGAGCCTCTTCAACCCGCCGGCGCCGGGGGTAAGTTTGTTCACGCCTCTCGTCTGTTCGATGCTATGTTCTGTCTGGGGTTCGCGAATCGTGGTGTAGATGGATCGTTTTTCTTTGACTTAGTTGTCTACGATGATGCAGATGGGTTTCTTCGCCTATAGACGCGTTAATAGATTTATACCATAGTACGTAATATTTTTTTCCGTTTTACCAGTAGCAGACGGAAGTTTGGTGTTTTCAAATGTGGATAACCTTTTCAATAAGAGGGATGTCCTGATTCTACCATATCTATACTAGCACAGTGTAAAAATTTCGAGGATGTTTAAAGCGTGGTGATGTTGGTATATTGTTTTTCCTCGAGATTTTGATATGTGATTCCGAAGCATTCTTTTTGCCCTTTCTGAGTTATACAGAATCAATAAAACTGTCTTTCTTTTCCATTCGTTTTCAAGGCAAATGGGAAAGATCAGGACCTGTACAGAATTCTCTACAAAGGGCAGAGCGGAAGTGGACAAGCTGGCATGACAGGTAGTTGTGAAATTAGTCCGTTTCGTTTTATGTCTATCCTCGTATGCTTAGAATGGCACTGTTACGTCAATACTAAACCGAAACCTCCTTATGATCAAAGAACCTTAGCATGCGAAGAATTCCTATTCCCTGATGTGGAAAGATATATACATGCACCAGTCGAGTAACTGAAGAATGATTTGTTTGTCTTTTAGATGGTAAAACTCAATGGAGCCCTTCCAAAAGTCGTGCTGCCCATGGCAAGGATGGTAAAAATTCACAGTCACCTGATTCTATCGATACATCTTGTTTCGGATCGTCCGTGCATTATGGTGGTCGAGACTACTATGGCAGCCCTGCAACCATGCAAACCACAGAATCTTCCAATGAAGTAAGGAATTAATATAAATCCAAAAGCTCTTTTTATAATTTGTAGTCACTTCGCAACTTTAGACAATCATAGTGAGTACTCCGTACTTTAGAAAGGCTTTTATTATACAGTTGTTGTTTTTTTCAGTACAAGGGGGACAAGGAGAAGAAGGATCCAGCCACAGATTCCCACGGTGACTGGTGGCAAGGTATAGTATTATTATTATAACAGAAAAATATATCCTGATTATTTGTTCAAGCTTGTTATTGTTGACTCTGTTTCTTTTCTCGTTGGTCCCAGGTTCGTTTTACTACTAGGGAGTCTGGTGGCCTCTCCTCTGGATAACTAGGTAAACAGGAGGATAATGTTCTGTGCACAAGTTGTTACCTTTGGTGCTGTTCTCTACATGTGTTATTCATCTCGCATTTATCTGAGAGGCTGATGTTTGCAGCTAGATTGCCATGTCTATGTTTCACCATACGGAAGGGAGTATATGCTCTCTCTTTCTCCAAAAGTCTGACTAGTTCTAGCCTGACACATATTCGTCGAGGCCTTTTATTTGAGAACCTAAATATCTGAGATGATAAGTGTCACAACAACTTTAGCCTGAAAAGGTGCCCAAATATTCCACTCACCACTCCTATGAACGTTGTTCTCTTACTGCATCCAAAAGGATTCTGAATCCTAACTCTTAGCCTATCTTCCATTCTTCTTCTCCAGTTTAATACTAATCTATTAAAAGGAAGGTTTTCTATTCTAATTTTGTTACCAAACTCTGGTCAGTAGATAATCATTTTTCTGTAAACAAGCTGCCAGGCTGTGCACAGTATATATCTGTGGAGACAGAGTTAGGCAAATGTGTGGAAAAGTGGTTAACTGTCCTGGAGTGTGAACCTTAGTTAACTCTATATCATTTTCAAGATAGTCTTGCCCAAAAATCATTCACATTCTTTTCATTCAATATGGTCTGGGTCTTGGTACGGGCATTAGTTAGGTCCTTTTTAATCAACCTCAGAGCTAGCGCCATATAAATCCTCATAGGGTAAGAATGGGATCAGGAACTTTGCACACTTTGAAATAATTCCTACAAAGATTTTTATCCATGATAAATTGAGAGTATATAGAGTTTCTCTTAACATTTTGTTGGGTTCTGTATGGCAGGAACTACAAGGAGGCAGTGAACCTGGTTTCCTAGACTGACGGTGGTACCTAGTACTATCAGTTACCTGCGTCATAGTGGACCCGCTTTCGTCCTATGGTGGTGCCAGTATTTAGAAGCATCATCACCCCTGGGCTGATATAGTGTGTGTCTTTACCCTTTCAAAGTTTCTGCTTTAGGTATGCAATGTAAAATGAACTCTCTAGCATAAGAGTTACAGTAGGTTGCATAAAGCGTCCTCTGTCCATTCTGCCAAGTAATATCGGCGGTTTGGTGTCTGACTCCCTAGAGTCAAATCTATGTTCATCGTGGTATCATTGGATCGTCGCTCCAAAGCAAAAATGCTGGAGAAGTGGCGATCACTTTATATTGTACCTTTTTACCTCTGAAGTTAACAGAAGTTTGGAGACTGTCTTTGTCATTACATGTTATTGAACTCACTGAATTTCTTTATTCTAAAAGCTTCTGACATTACAGCTACATTATTCAGAATAGCCACTGAAAAGTGTTACATGAGAAAAGATTTAAAGATCACATCATACTACGGCAGGCCCTGACGCTGGAGTGTTGCATGGTCAGTTTGGAGCCCTTCCGTTGCCGTCCCTTTTGCTCCTCATGGGAGTTTGTATGCTGCGCAAAAAGAACAGATTAAAGCGACTGATGATGTTGATGCATAGCAGTAATTTATATGTAAGGAAAAAACGTTGAGAACCACACGGATTCCTTACGTCCACACTTGTAGCCGATGGGGCGGTTGGCGATGGCGCAGCGCTTGGGGATGGTCATGGCCACGGCGGGCTTGACGCCGGCTTTCCGCGCGGTGCCGGACAGCATGACGGCGCAGAGGCATTTTGGGTTGCGCCCGATGGCGCGTACCTGCGCGCAGCAGGCTGGCGGCACAGGGGCGCGCGGGTTCTGCGTGGCCGCCGCGCACGGGGCGAGTTTGAGCGCCACACGGTCGGCGGGATCGCGGCCGCACTCCCCCGCGCCGTGCACTGCCGCGAGGCCGGCCACCAGGAGCATCGCAACGACGCAGAAGCACCTCGCCTGAAGCTCCATTTCTTGCTGCACCCGCACCTCACACACTCTGCTGTCTTCACTTCACCGAACGGCACTGCACCCCGATGATGATCCCCTCAGGTTCTCCAAGGGTGGGTATATATACAGCTCCGGGCCTGGGCGCGTGAACGGAAGCCATCATCGTCTGCTTGTGGTTTTGCGCGTCTCATGGTGTGAAACCACCCAAGTGGTCGCTGCACTAACGTTCTGCTTTGCGCTGCATGCGCCGAGCTCTCCATTTCAGTAGCGTCACCTACTGCACTCCACTAAGCTGAGGCCGGCTTAACGACCATGGATTCGTCTTTGCATTCTACGAACACCCGCCACGTAAACGGCCTGCGGTAGAAGATTCGGCTCCTTTGCCGGCTCATAATCATTACGAGCGTGTCAGCGGCATGACTTCAAACAGCAGAGCAGGCCGGACTTCTTGACAACGCAGCCACACTGCCTTTTTCTTGACTCTCAGCTTGGTATGGGCTAAAAATTTTAACCAATGGTGCTTACGGCTTACCACGAGACGGGTCTGGCTTTCACCAGAAGATATGAATATCGAATATTGAAAGCCCAACTCAGTGCCAGTTTGGATGCGCAGAACACAACAGCAACCTGCCCTGAGACTGAGAGTATAATCAAGATATATCCTCAGTCATATCTCTGTTGATTCTAGTAGATGCAACAGTTTCAAATCATGTTGAAGCTGTTTCTACTGAGTACAGAATTACACGTGTATAATCCGGACACGGTGCTAGAGCACGCGGTCAGCAAACATTACACAGGCCACTTATCACAAAGAAATCTAAAATGCAGTATGACAGTAAGTTCTCAGGCGTACATAGATGACACACATATGCACAAAGACCGGTCTTTCGGCGATCCCATAAGCAGCCTAAGTTTACAGCTCCGTAGTAGTGGAGACGTCGATCATCGCACTGTTGTTGATTACCATCCCTTTGACTTCTGTACCGGCATGATCCGACAAGGCTTTCTTTGCTCCAGCACCTCTGTTATGTTGTGATCGTCTGCCTGGAGTCAGCAACATCCTCTCTTTCTTTGCTGGGCTTGAAAGTTGCGCTGGCGAGAAGCTAGGCGTTGCATACGCAGTCACAAACGTTGTGCCTGAGGCAGGCACGGGAAAGGATGGAACCATGGTCTGGCTGCAAGCTATCTTGCAATCTGCATTACCAGGTGATGAGAAATGTTCAGCGTGTCTGTTCAGCTCATCTATGTTCAGAAGATCGTCGATGCGGGTGACGATGTTTGAAGCCAAACTCTCAAGAACCCTTGAGTAACTTTCCAGTATTGATTTTCCTACATCCTGAAAATGGAACATGAGCAGCATCAGTTATTACTGAATTGACAAATGTCTGAAACGAAAGGAGAGTGAGAAAGATCTGAAACCTTATTGTACTGAATTTTGCTCATGTCGAGGCTTGTCTGCGTTAGTCCAGGAAATCTTTGCTTCAAGCATGTTAGAAGGCCCTCTGCTCGTTCAGCGAGCAGCTCTGTTTTCTCTGTGTCTATCATCATGTCCTTAACCATGCTCCACGATGATCTAGCACTGCCGCTACGGCCTAAGCCATTTACTGGTTTGGCAGCAATCCTCCGGCGCCAGACGTAGACTGATGCTTCCACACGGTTTGCAATTTCCAGGGCCTGGTACTCAGTGGACAGGTCCAGGCAATCAAGAAGGCACTCAGGCGAGAACTGATCAGAGGTTATGTAGCGGTATATGATGTCACCCAAGGTTGCCCTTCCATTCTGAAATATGGCATATGACAACATGCAAGGAACTGAGACCAGGAAATGTACTATGTATGTGACATGAAATTAGATCAGGGATGAAGGTTGTATACCTTTGGTAGGGAGTCCAGGTATGATTCAGGGATCTCCATCTCAGCTAATGCATTGCTGTTGATGGCCATGGCAGCCTTCAGGAGTTGATTTGCAGAATCACGTTTGTGCTGTAACTGCTTCCTTGTTTTGTCGTGAAGGCCGCCTGGTGGGACACGAGGCACTGGCAACCACCATTTCTCGTCACGGCGGTGGAAAGCTGCCCGGAAGGAGGCGGAGCCATCGCAGTCAGGTGCAGATATACCTTGCTCAACATACCAGAACTCTGGGTCTCTGAAGCTGTCCAGAATTTCCTGCGTGGAGATGCTGTGTTGTCAGAAACAACTGAAATTTACAGTTAACTCTTGTACTGAAATCAGAGTTCAGAAAAGGAAAACTCACAAGGAGCATATGGTCGAGCTTCCGAAGAGCCGGCAGATTGATGTATAAATCAGACCGTGGTCTACTTGTCATGATCTGAAATATTGCATCAGAAATTTATGCAATCAGTTTATCAAGTGATAAAGGAAACGCATTCTTCATAGTTCAAGCATCCCAGTTTAGTGACACGCTTTGATAGCTTTCAATTGAAATTTGCACGTTGCGTAACAGATAGTCCACAGAATTGGCCACTGCACCCTTCCTTTTTTTTTATGAAAACCAAGGTGTTGCACTTGTTCCTCACCAAACGTGACATTAGTACCCCATTTTATTCAGAACAGGTGGATCTTTTCTTTTTTTGCACGGAGAATAGGTGGATCTCACTATCTCAGTTTCAGAGCCACAATATAGTGAATGAGTGTGGAGGTATTGAATCATCAGCATGTGCAATCACCGGACAAGCAAGACATTTGTGCCAGCAAATTTGAATGCCGGACACTGAAATTAACATTGCACGTCCTTTTTCGGATCCGTGCGCTAATAAGGAGAAAAAACGCGTGAAATTGCATCTCTGCGCTCTGCTACGGCTGCAATGTTTAGGGAGGGAAATGGATGATGCTAATGGGCAGTGCGCGGCCATGTGGTGGATGTATGTACCTCGAGCTTGGTTCCATCGGGAAATGACTGCCACGTGGGAACGAGCTCGACGATGTGGTCGCTGACGCAGAGCAGCCAGTCCATCTCCCGCCGCCACATTGCCTTCTTCTCCGGCGGGAGTGGCTCCAGCCTCCACAGCTGCCCGAAGATGGTGGCTGCACAAGTAGTCAGTAAAGCAATCAATGACTCCGCTTCGCGCCGTGCTCTGGTGCTAACGAGGTGGCGAGGGAAAGGGGATCTGGTTGTCTCACCACAGAGGTTGGTGATGGCGTTGGAGATCGCGAGCGCCGTACAGACGCCCTTGCCGTTCCCCGACATGTCCTCGCCGAGCAGCAGCTTAGCGAACCGCTCCTTCATCATCTCCATCTCTGGCAGTCGGACGCGCACGCATTATTAGACTGCTGCTTCGCCAGTTCGCCACCCAGAGGAGGGAGGAAGCGGGGAAAGAGATGAGATCAGCACTCACCTGACGCTGCTCTGCGCTTGTGCTTGTGCTGCTGCTTAGCGTTAGCCACCTCGGTGTCGGAGGCGCAGCTGCCCGGCTTCCTTGCCACTGGCGGCCACTCGTCGGTGGAGGCAGCGTCGGAGCTGGAGCTGCTGCCGTCGGCCGAATCCGTGAACGCGGCCTCGCTCCGGGCCTCCCTCTCCTCCTCCCCCGCGCTCCCCATCCCGCGCCCGCGCCGGCCTGCTGGCCTATCAAAACCCGGTGCAGTGGAGTGGAGTACTAGTAGTATCAAGTACCAACACGCGCGCGCGGGGCGCCGTGTCCGCCGTCCAGCCCTCGATGCTGCTCCGTTCCTCGGCCGCCGAGGTCGCTTCGCGTGGTTCGATCGAGTCGAGCAGGGGAACCGAAGCGGAGTGGTTGCTGTTGTCCAGGCTCGTGTTGGCGTTTCGGCCCTTGGGCGCGGAGCCGGGCTTAAAAAAGTTTGGCTGGTTTGCTGGTGGATGGGGAGGAGTGGGAAGACCGTTGGCTGGCTGGACGGGTTCCCTTTTTCTGCACGGAGAAACGGAGAAGAAATGGGAGGAGCGGGCCGCAGTAACGGTTAGGAGTGGAAGGAAGCGCGGCGTGGGAATAATGAAGCGGCTGGATCGGCGTGTTCTGTGCTGAGGAGGGCTTGAAACGATAGGGCCAACGCTCCACGCGCCGCCTCACGAGCTACGTACGTGAACTGGGAATTCCTGGGTCACAGGCCAGCACCAAAGCATTCTGAGTACTATACGTAAATTTGGGAGTAATTGGCGGTGGACAACGGTGTTCATGCCCGATGTGTGAGAGCCCTAATCTTTGGCGTTCAGTTATTCAGGCAACATCCTCGTGGCCCGGCTTTTCTTTCTTTTCTCGCACTGCTGCTGGCCTACAGAGGGAAACGTACCGCTTTGAGCCGCTGTCATCACGTTCACCGAACAACGAAAGTTGAAGTGACGATGGGTGAAGGGAAAAAAAAAAACAAAGAGCGCAGTACTCCGTCCTTAATGATCATCTTAAATTTCAGTGTTGGGTACTGACCGCTCACTTCCCCCGGAAGCGAAGAAACGCACCAGTGGTAGGGCCCGATCTAAATCTGGATCATATCCTAGAGCCAGCCAACACCATTACAGTGGAGTACTACTACTTTCCGAGCAGTTACGGCTCGATATGTGCTGCATCTGTCGGAACATATCAGCTGCGTCCGTGTCGAATTTAACTGTCTTTACAGGGAATTTGATTGACCTTTTTTACACTGGGTCGTTTTCTTCGTCATCGTTTATCGTCAGTCACGCTGTAAACAAAGAGGAAAAGAAAGTTATCAGAACGAAGGACGATGACAGCGAGTGTCAGTCAGTCCAGTCTGTCACAGCATGTTAGAGCTACTAGTACAACGTTTCAGACCCAAAGCTGCGCAAAAAAAAAAAAAAAAAAAACGTTTCAGACCCAAAAAAGGACAAAAGGCCCCCATCGAGTATTTTCCTGTTTCTCTGCTGCAAGCACGCGCGCAACAGGGATGAACGTTCCAAGGTCCCCGGAGCCCGAGCAAGGCGGGGCCAGTAGCCGTTGGCGTGATGCGTGCGACGGCACAGGAGCCAGTGAAAAAACAAAGGCAGGCTCCGCGCTCGGTGCCGGACGCCGGACGCCGGAGCCAGACGTCGCGGAGCCGAGGGCCAAAGTCCGACGGAAGCTGAGCTTGTCGCGGCGTACTCGTCCTGAGTACGGACTCCTTTCGTCTGCGCGAACAAACGCAGCATTCTCAGACGTGGCGCTGGCGCACGAAACCACGGGCAAGCCGACGGGTTTATTACTCGATCCGTCCCATGCTCAGCGTACTGTCACGGGGCTGGGCTGGGCGGGGTTTCTGAATTGTGGCGAAGGCGCGCAATCGCGCTGGGTCAGAGGATTTTGGCTTGCCCGGCGTTCCATTTGAATCCCGGCGGATTGATTTCGAGAGCGCCGAGCGCGGGTATGTTGCTCCTGTGGTACCCCATGTCTTGGATGGACTGAACTCATGAACCGGGGGACCATGAGAGAAAGGGGAAAAGGGCTGTTGAGAACACTGCCTTCATTAGGAAGTCTGTATCTCGGGGAAGATCTCAGGGAAGTGTTTTGCTTCACACGCGCGTGTTTAAGTTTAGCAACTAACTAGTCATTGTCGTCGTTTGGCGAAGTGCTCAGGTCAGTAGGACGTTGCGGAAGCATGTACCGGCCGTGTCCCCGTCCCCGTGGCAGGTGACCGGCGTCCAGTCCACTCCATGCGGCTACGAATTAGGAGTACAATAACCAACGACTGGTGCTAGCGCAGCTGTTTATAACCTTCCATTACTCGTCAGTTGTTACTAGTGCTTTTTCCATGGATGCTGAACAAGGTTCCCGTTTCAGTATACATGAACAGATTAAAACTGAGGAGCGTGTTCGTGGTACCTAGTGATGATAGCGTGCAGGCCCGTGAGGATACTCACGGCTATGTGGCGGTGCGGCCATGGATTGGAGGAGGATGACGAACGAGCATGCTCTCATTCAAATCAGATCTGGAAAAAGCACCTCACACGCGGGGTGTGCAGCTTCAGAATGGCAAAGCGCTCATATGAAATCTGGTTCTCTGCACTCAACAGCTGCCGTCTGAGAAAATGTACTAGCCCTGAAGCGACGCCTCAAAGTGTGTTACAGCTCGCTGAAAAAGCATGATGAGGACTGAGGAGACGAGTATTTATGCGATATTCTTGCTGCCTTCATACTACGACTTAGCACTTTGTAAATATGTCACCCGTAGTGATGTGTGTCTGACTAACAAAATTAAGTGCAAGTACTTGTTAAAACTGTCCTCCATCTCTTCCGTCCGGTACTTAAAATATGACGATCAAATTATAAAAATAAGAGTGAAGTGCTCTGCACCTACTGCAGGCATGGGCATCATTCCCAGTCTGAGTGGCGTTTGGTTTGTCATAAACAGGATTCAGGTCGATTACATATGCCTGAATCTGTCCGTAAGAAATCAATCCTAGAAGACATGCTTATGATCCGAATTTCTATTCTCCAATCTCCATCGCACAGGTGGAAGCTGTTGATATCAGAGAATTATTCAGCCAAGTCACGTCGTACTACCAGTAACATCTCTCAAACAGCACACTTGTCCGTCCTTCTAAGGCTCACTGAGCTGCGACAGCGGCTTCGCAACTAATCCCACTGCCAAAAGGCCCCGTTTCCCTGCTAAAAAGGTTTCCATTCGCCGTTATGATGACGCGTCGTCCCCAATCAATCAGTCCACTGATTCTCTCTTTGTGCTTGGTTGGTGCCCATCTTTCCTATCCTCTGTGCTGGCCATAGCATACTTTCCTTAAGAACCTCAATTATGGAAGAGTACGCCAGACCTTTCTGTAGTCTTGTGCTCTGCTTCTCCACTCGCTTCCCCTGCCTGTCGAGAAGAGCAGAGCTCTCCAGGCGTAGTGCTAGAAGAGATGATCGACTGGGCGCCGACGATCTTCGCGACGGCGCTGTTCGCGCTTCTCAGCCCCGGCTGCGTCGTCCAGATGCCCGGCCGGCACCGGCCGCTGGACTTCATGAACATGAAGACCAGCTTGGTGTCCATGCTTGTACACGCCCTCATCTACGGGCTGCTGCTCATTCTCTTCCTCATCATCCTGCAGATTCATCTCTACATATGATTTGAGCTGTATTATGCTTCTTCTTTTCTTTTCTTTTTTTCTCACAGCAGATCCTTCGCTGTGTTCTCTTTTCTTTTTGGTTAGTACTAGTAATTTGTACTGACTGCCTCCGCAGGGTCAGAGGACACGTCTCTGTGCTTTTGTAGGTTTTCCATGTGGAATAAGGAATTGAAAGCATACGACGATCTGGCAGATTGTAACAGCCTATGATTGTAATTCTAATAACAGCGTTAACATGCGTTTTTAATCTTCCTTGTGTGCGTGGTGCGTAATTGGTAACTGATGTAGTACTGCAGATTTATCCATGCACTTCTATGTATGTATACTGAATTTCTTATTTGTGCCCATCGGCTACTGCACAACCAGCAAGCAGTGTTTTGCTGAAGGCAGCTACAAGAACACCCCGTTTTGGGGGGGAACAGCTACAAGAACTAGTATTATCGGTTACATATTTGTTGCAGGAAAAACGAGACAAACTAGGAGACAAACACAAGCATCTTGGGCTTCATTTGATTTCAGTGGGGGAAAATTGAAGGTTTAGAGAGAGATTTCTCGACTGAAACAACAGGAAGAGGAAGCATATGTCCGCCCAGATTGCAGGCTGGTACTGCTGTGAGACCAGGAACACTACTTTGACTTGACGACCGTCACAGGGCACGTTGCGTTAGACAGCACATAGTTGGTGACACTTCCCAGCAGAATCCTGCGCATAGAGACGGTACATGTTGTTGAATAATCCTTGGGTGCGAAGTAATCTTAGTACTTATCTAGATAGGACTAGTTGATGATTAGGAATAGGACTAGTTAATGATTCAAAATCGGATTAGTTGGTAATTAGGAATCCATATATATGTACTATATAAACAGGACAATAGACACCTAAACGGCTGCCAAGTTTTGCAGCACCAATTCGAGATCGTGTTCTACAAGTTCGCGTGAGATTTTGAGTGTTGCGTGTTGCGGCCTAGAGCTCGTCGGCGGCGCGGCGTCGTCGATTCTCCGGCGAGATTCTAACAATTGGTATCAGAGCCGGCGGTTGTGGGCGGTGATCGATCGCGGCGTGGTACCGTCGTTGGAATCGGGACTGCATAATTCGCTTTGCGCTGATGGCAGGGGGCGACGACAAAGGCAAAGGCTTAGCGGCTCCGGCGGGGGGCGTCGTCATCCAACGGGTGGTGCGTGAGGTGTCGAGCGGGAACATGCCCGTTCTCACCAAAACTAACTACTCCGATTGGGCGCTCTTGATGAAGGTCAAGTTGCGGGCGAGGCAGCTATGGGATGCTGTCAATAAGGGCGGCGCAGATCCGGCGGACGACGCCGCAGCCTTCGAGTTTGTCTGCAGCGCGTTGCCATTGGAGATGGTGCCGCTCGTCGCGGACAAGGAGACGGCAAAGGAGGTCTGGGACACGATCAAGGCTTTGCGGGTCGGGAGCGACCGCGTGAAGAAGTCCGCCGCCCAGATGCTGCGAAAGCAGTTTGATCTGGCGACGTTCAAGGATGGCGAAACTGTGGAGGACTTCGCACTACGCCTCAATGGCATGGTGGCGAACCTCGCCACGCTCGGCGAAGTCGTGGAGGAGGAGAAGATTGTGGAGAAGATCATCCGCAGCGTGCCGTCGCGGTTCAAGCAGATCGTACTGGCAATCACGACACTGCTGGATGTGTCGGAGCTCACCGTCGCCGATCTCACCGGGCGATTGAGGGCCGCAGAGGATGCGTTCGACGATCCGCCGTCGACAATGGTGCAGGATGGGAAGCTGTACCTTACGGAGGAGGAGTGGGACGCGCGCCGGAAGAAGCGGGACGAAGAGTATCGATCCGATGGCGGCAGCAGTGGTGGAGCGTCCCGCGGAGGAGGACGACGCGGGCATGGTCGAGGAAGAAGCAATGGCGATCGTGGCAGGTCGTCTCGTGGGCCGCCACCTCCCGGTGCTGGCAGGCCAGGCGACGAGTGCCGGCGTTGCGGGAAGATGGGCCACTGGGCACGCGAGTGTCGCTCGAAGCCCAGGAGGGAGCAGGCCCATGTCGCCCAGGATGAAGAAGAAGCCACGCTACTGCTCGTCAAGGCATCCCCAACCCTAGCCCTGTCGTGCGCAGCGGCCACCCCACCAGCTACGAGAGGTCCGAGGCGCCGACAGCAACCGACGAGGAGAAGACTGGCGGTCAGATCCAGGTCAAACTCCACGAGGAGAAGGTGTTCGCACACCTCGAGGATGGAGGCGAGCGCGATGCGGTGGCCTGGGTCATGGACACCGGCGCCACCAACCACATGTCTGGATCCAGAGCCGCCTTCAAGCAACTCGATCAGGCGGTGCTCGGGATGGTGCATTTTGGAGATAACTCCGTGGCACGAATCGAAGGACGCGGGACAGTGGAGTTCGTGTGCAAGACGGGCGGGATCCGATCGTTCTCCGGGGTGTACTTCATCCCTCGGCTGACAACGAACATCGTGAGCCTCGGCCAACTGGACGAAGCCGGGTACAAGGTCAACATCGACGATGGGCTGATGAAGGTGCGCGAGCCAGATGGGAGGACGCTGGTGAAGATCCGGCGCGGCGAGGACCGCCTGTACATGCTACGGATCAAGGTGGCCAGGCCAGCGTGCCTAGCGACGCGCGGCGACGAGGAGGCGTGGCGATGGCACGCCCGATTTGGGCATGTCAACATGGCGGCGCTGCGCAAGATGGCTCGGGAGGAGCTAGTACGTGGGCTGCCGACGATTCGTCAGGTGGACCAACCATGCGACGCCTGTCTCGCTGGCAAGCAGCGCCGGGCATCGTTTCCGGAGTTGGCGCAATATCGGGCGAAGCACGTGCTGGAGCTGGTGCACGGCGACTTGTGCGGACCAATCGCACCGGCAACTCCAAGCGGAAGCAAGTACTTCCTGCTGCTAGTCGACGACAAGAGCCGCTACATGTGGGTGGCGACGCTTTCGTCCAAGGATTGCGCACCAGCGGCGATCAAGGAGATGAAGGCGCGGGCTGAAGCTGAGACGGGGCTCAAGATGGGCACGCTCCGTACCGATCGGGGCGGCGAGTTCACTTCCACGGAGTTCGCGGAGTACTGCATGGCGGAGGGAGTTCGTCGGCAACACACTGCTCCGTATAGCCCGCAGCAGAACGGCGTCGTGGAGCGGCGCAATGGCACAGTGGTGGCGACCGCTAGGAGCATGTTAAAGGCAAAGGGACTGCCGGGCTGGTTTTGGGGTGAGGCGGTGGCGACCGCCGTTTACATCCTGAACCGGTGTCCGACGAAGAGCGTGGATGGCATGACCCCGTTCGAGGCGTGGCACGGGAAGAAACCGGCGGTGCACCACCTGAAGACGTTCGGCTGCATCGTCTACGTCCGGAACACAACACCACACCTTAAGAAGCTTGAAGACCGCGGCCGAAAGATGATCTTCATCGGCTATGAGCACGGATCAAAGGCCTATAGAGCCTACGATCCAGCCACGAAGCGCGTGCACGTGACACGCGATGTGGTGTTTGACGAGCAGGCTCAGTGGGACTGGAGCCAAGGCGCGGAGGGGGAAGAGGAACGTGTCAGCGATGATGCGTTCACGGTGAACGACCACGTCGTCGGTGGTCAGGGGTCTCCGGTGGCTGAGGGCATCGTCGACATACTTGATAATGCGGCCGAAGAGGATAGGTCTACTACGTCGACGGCGACGCACCACGGCATGGATGCGGTGCCATTGGATGAAGAGGTGGATGTGGTGGAGTTCGCAACACCACCGAGCGGCGGCTACGACCATCTTGATGCCGATCATGACGAGGATGCACCGCTGCGGTACCGCAAGCTGGAGGACATCATCGGGGACGCTTTGCCGCGTGGTCTGGCACCACGGGCGCTGGTCGCGGAGGAGCTACACGTGGTGAGCTCAGACGAGCCTACCTCGTTCGTCGAAGCAGAGCGCAGCCCTAGCTGGAGAAAGGCGATGATCGAGGAGATAGATTCAATCGAGGAAAACCAGACCTGGTCCCTGGTTGATCTCCCGCCAGGACGGCGGGCGATTGGACTCAAGTGGGTCTACAAGATGAAGAGAAACCAGAACGGGGTGGTGGCAAGGTACAAGGCGCGACTGGTGGTCAAAGGATACGCCCAGCGGCAGGGCATCGACTACGACGAGGTGTTCGCGCCGGTGGCAAGGCTGGATACGGTGCGCCTTCTCATGGCTCTCGCGGCGCACGAGGGCTGGGAAGTGCACCACATGGACGTCAAATCGGCGTTCCTGAACGGCGATCTCCAGGAGGAGGTGTATGTTGAGCAGCCGGCGGGCTTCGTCAACAAAGACAACGAGCACAAGGTGTACAAGCTTCACAAGGCGTTGTACGGTCTACATCAGGCACCGCGCGCCTGGAACGCGAAGTTGGATGACACGCTAATGTCGTTCGGCTTCAGGAGGAGTCCATCTGAGCACGCCATCTATGTCAAGCAAGATGGCGGTGCACAGCTGGTGGTCGCGGTCTACGTTGATGACTTGGTGATCACCGGTGGAAGCGGCGAGGCGATCAAGCGCTTCAAGCGGCAGATGGCGGAAGCATTCAAGATGAGTGACCTCGGCCTGCTTCACTACTACCTCGGTATTGAGGTGCGGCAGAGCGCGAGAGGAATCTCACTCAGCCAAGGGGCGTACGCGGCGAAGGTGCTCGAGAGGAGTGGCATGGCGGGGTGTAATCCATGTCAAACACCAATGGAGACGCGCTTGAAGCTGAGTAAGCGGAGTGACAAGCCAAAGGTCGACGCCACGACCTATCGGAGCATCGTCGGGAGTCTTAGGTACCTGGTGAACACTCGTCCCGACTTGGCTTTCTCTGTCGGCTATGTGAGTCGGTTTTTGGAAGACCCACGCGAGGATCACATGGCGGCGGTGAAGCACATCCTCCGGTACGTGGCAGGGACGCAAAATTGGGGTATCTGGCTGAACAGGGAAAAGGGCGGCGAACCTATGCTCACGGGGTTCAGCGACAGCGACTTTGCCGGCGACGTGGATGCAAGGAAGAGTACGACTGGGGTGATCTTCTTCTTGGCAAGGAACCCGATCACTTGGCAGTCAAAGAAGCAGAAGGTCGTCGCGCAATCTAGCTGTGAGGCAGAGTACATCGCTGCGGCCAACACGACATGCCAAGCAATCTGGCTTGTTCGTGTGCTGGGCGAGATGCAGGGGAAGAAGGCGAGTGCGCCGGTGTTGAAAGTGGACAACAAGTCGGCGATCGCATTGATGAAGAATCTGGTGCTCCATGAACATAGCAAGCACATCGAGGTAAAGTATCATCTGGTTCGGGAGTCTGCGGAACACGGGAAGATCAACATCGAGTTCGTTCGAAGTGAAGAGCAGCTCGGCGACATCTTGACGAAGCCGCTCGGGAAGCTGAAGTTTCATGAGATGCGCAGCAAGATCGGGCTCATCAATGTTAGTGAGCACAACAAGGATTAGGAGGAGATTTGTTGAATAATCCTTGGGTGCGAAGTAATCTTAGTACTTATCTAGATAGGACTAGTTGATGATTAGGAATAGGACTAGTTAATGATTCAAAATCGGATTAGTTGGTAATTAGGAATCCATATATATGTACTATATAAACAGGGCAATAGACACCTAAACGGCTGCCAAGTTTTGCAGCACCAATTCGAGATCGTGTTCTACAAGTTCGCGTGAGATTTTGAGTGTTGCGTGTTGCGGCCTAGAGCTCGTCGGCGGCGCGGCGTCGTCGATTCTCCGGCGAGATTCTAACACATGTGGTCAAGGTAAAGATTAGTCGTTCTCTTCCGCATAATCCTCACAGGGCGTTCCAGTTTCCTATTGTATTTACAATCGTGCTAGTATTGTTAGATTGATTGTGTGTTTTACCTTTGGATCTGGCCGAGGCCACGGCTGCCCATGACGAGCGACTCGAGATGGAGCTCCCCCACTGCGTCACACACCTTCTCCCTCGGGTCACCCCAATACATCTTTACCACGACGCACAGCTTTGTAACAGACCACGACGATCCGTGCAAACAAGAGCAATAATATCATTAATCCGAACAGCACAAGTTCATCAAGATGGCCGTCGCAAGTCAGAATCACGCACCTCCTTCTGCCGTGACACGCTGCTGAGCATGTCGAACACCTCGGGGTCCTCGGGCACGTCGTAGCGCTGCCTCACAGGCGGCTCCATTAGCTCCTCCAGCGGGATCAAAGCTGCCATCGACCGAGAATACCGAACAGGGAGGGGTATGTTAGAATCGAATTCTGCCGTTGCGGGGTTGGTATAGCCGAGACGAGATGGGAGCGCCATTTTTTCCTTACGTGATCCGGTGTGTGACCAGAGGACGTTCTTAGCCTCCTCGCGGCCGTGGTGCCGGATGTGCAGGAGCACGAGCGTGTCGCCCTTGCGCGCCAGGTTGTCCACCGCCCAGCGAAGGGCCTTCTTGCTGCTCGGCGAGAAATCCATCGCCACGCCGATCCTCCGCTCCGCCATGGCAAACGCGCGCGGTCCTACCTTCGCCTTGCCTCTCGATCTATGCCTTTTCCCGGTCCTGCTTCCTTCGCCTTGCCTCTCGATCTATGCCTTTTCCCGGTCCTGCTTTGGTTTGGTGTCCCGACTTCCCGTGACGATCTCGCGTGCCGAGGGCTGCTATCCACTCAGCTTTGTGGCGAGTCGAGGATGCGGAACGCGCGCCGCGGCGCGCGGGCTTCTTGACGTGCGTACGCTCCCACGTGCGTCTTGGCAAAATGTCACGGGCGACGGACGCAAGAGCAGTTGTCTCGAGGGAAAAAGTAAGGAAAAGTAATTTCACTTCGTGATTTATCTTCGAAAACAGCCCGAGGGAAATGCGTTATGCCTGACGGTTGGGCCGAGCCTCCACTCTGGAGCTGGACGGTGCGCTTGGATTAGGCCCAGTACGTAAGCCTTTTTTATGACGAAAGCGATACGCGTGATCAGAATCGACATCTCGGTTAAAAAGCTAGGGTTTCTATCTCAAGATTTAACACCAAATTAATGGAGTAAGAAAAAAGGATATTTAACACCAAAGCGTTGGGTATTACAGGTTGAATCCGCGCCGTCGCCGGGGAAAAGCCGTCTCCGCCGCCTCTTTCGAGGAGGTAACTAAGCTACCGATCCCCTCCCTCCCTGCCCATCCTCTTTCTCTTGCATCTTGCTATTATACGTTCTGGCGATCAGGAGTTATTCTGTTCCCCCTGTTCAGTTTGTCTTCCTAGTACCAGGGAGTATAATACTGACTAGTAAGCATTACATGCATCTCCCGATTCAGATAGGAGTGCAATGCAGAAGTACTACCATATACTAGAATGTCATTTTGATTTAGTAGTACTCATGGTTAATGCAGGTATCCCACAACGCGCACATGAGGGCATTTTTTTTCAAGCTTATACAGGAAAAGTTCAAAGTTCATTATCCAAAAAAGAAGATCGTCAAGGTAATATTACGATGCATGCGATCCTAATTTCAAAATATAAGAAATAAGGGAGATGTCTTTCGTAATATTCAGTTAGTCTATGTTTCTTTTCTCAAATATGCACGGGCGACTAGAGGAGTTAGAAAAATGGTCTTTTACAAATGGTGCCACCTTATTCGAGGACCTGCTGATCTCTATATGTTCAGAAATAAAAATAGATGAGTGAAAGAGACATCCTACTAACTTTTATTATATTAAGAAATGACTTATTAAAACTGAACCATACGCAGCAGGAAGGTGGACATAAATTGATGTATCCCTTGGGTTTGAAGCCCAGTGGGCAGCCCTCCAGCTGGTGGACTTAACCACATGTTCAGAATTGTTAGTCGACAATTCTATTAATATTTTCTTGGCGTCTATACCTGCATTTATCTTTTTTTTAGAAGGCCAAGATTTATAGCATTATACATCTTCAGTATATTTTTTTCCAAGATAGTACTAGTACTTATAAAACATTACTTTCGTTTTTCCGTTATTGCATAAGCTTCTCATTTGCACTATGCTCATTACCAGGTTCCTCGAGTGCGAGTGCGACAACCAGCTCGGCTACTAAGGCCTTATGAACCCTACCGTGGACCGGATTTCCCTGATGTGGTTGGGGCCTTACAGCACTTGAGGCTGAGAGGAGGATAAGGCGCGAATGCCCGGAACGGTACTGCGAGGTCGTTGGAGTGAACGAACTACTAAACATGTGTTTCTGTTCAAGACGGGTCCGGCTCTTCGTCGATCGCTACAACAAGGTTGTAGAGATCCCCCGTAGTATTGGTTAGTACTAGGAATTGGGATAGCCCAATTGCCAAGAATAAATTAGTGGCCTTTTGATTTGGCGTAACAATGAATTAATGATCAAACTTGCTGTGATACTGTACGGCATGCCTCGACATATATATACGTTATACAGGTTCTGCCAAAACAAAAAAAGGTTTACATGTGAGCTTCGGCTATAGGAAATCCCTTTGCGGCTCGGTTTCAGTTTTTGCACATCATCGTGCAGTTATTTCATAGATGTAAACTCACTCCCTCTCTAATGAGCAAACAAAACAGTATCAGCATGTCGCAATCTTGAGTTTTTGAACGAGCAGAGCAACAAGAGGTGCTGTGCAACAGGAGCGCCGTCGTGTTCTTGTCTGCGACCAGCTCTCCGTATCGTGTTTGGTAAGCTGAGCTAGTCCGCTGGACGTCCCTCCGACAGATTGACCTCCGCCCAATCATACGAACTCTCGTCTTCCCCGGTTAGGTCGCCGGAAAAGAACGCCCACCCGAACGAACGCATCGTCGGCTCTCCGCTTTAAACCTTCAGCAACTTTCAACTGAAGATAGCCCCAGCCCAATAATTTCTTGCGCATCATAGGCGGAATCTATTATCAGGACCAGGTTGATTTGGTGGGTTAGAGGCTGATTGCGGAGCAAGTCGGCTAGAGTGAGTGGGTTCCGTGACCTGCTGGACAGAGCAAAAGTTTTTCGTCACTCCACGCCCAAATGGACGTACAGTCGCAACGACAGGGAAAGAGGGCCGGTCTCCGCCTATTATCGTTGCCGGCTTCCGGACTTGCGGTTTGTGCACCGCCGTGGTTTAAACTTGGGACCCAGATTTAGATTGCACTTCACACTAACCCGTCCTGATGAAAAGAGTGCGTTTGGTTGTCAGCACGGCTTCGTTGAACGTGCTAGTAGTACGTATTCTTGCTAAACCCCGGAAGCAACTGGGTCACGCAGTTTTCTCAAGACAAGTAATTCCGGACAGTTACTGGTCTGAATTTTCGAAAGTGAGCTGACTAGGCTTCTAATTCCCCCAATCACTTGAGTCTAATTATCAGATAAGTGGCCGGCAGATGTCGCTGCCGTTAATTTTGTTTGAACGGTGCACGACACTGACAACCGTTGAGCCGTCACTCTAGCCGCACAAGTAGGCAGGTTAGTCTTGATTCCACTGCTGAGTCGTAATCGCAGCTTGAATACTGTTACATCAGTTTTTTCATTAGATGCGAGCAGAGCACTGCCGTACGTATCCGAGACAGCGAGATGAACTATGACTTTTTTCTTCTTATATTTTGGTCCACCTAAAACGAATAATTTACTAATAATTTATCCATCACAAGACCTATCCGACTTGTTTGAACCACTCTACTTTACGGGACAGTATTCCAGTAAGCATGGGACAGTATTCAAACTTTTGTCTAAAAAAAGTAAACAGTATTCAAACTGTTCGCCCTCGTTTCGAAGAGTCAACACTGAACATCAAGTTTGCGCTCGTGCAACCAATGTTGCCAAGATTCTCGTTTTGTACTAGTACTGGAGTATTGTAAAGCAGCCGACGATTCTTTTCCTTTTTTCGTACGAAAAATAAAGGTTGAAACATCCGATCTGGTTAGGTCGGGTCGAAAATCTCTTCTCTTTTTTTTTTTTTTTGCCCCGGTGACGTGATCCAGCAGATCTGCGTGGACGCGATGCGGACCTGCGGCGCTGTGCACCGGTGCGCTATCCTCTCGCCGGCCGGCGACGCGTTGCGCCTCCGTCAGTTGTTCTTTTTGTCAGCAAGGTGTGGTTTGCAAGTGCATGTCCCCGACAACTGATGATGTACGTACAGCATATCTGTGTTGTACGCTATTCATAAATATTTGAGCATTTGCCCCCCCCTGGTTGGTTAGGAAAAGCACAAATGAAAGGAGAATGTTGGCCGTAGCTTTCGATCGATCGAGCGCAACGGATTGTCAAATTGTGAATTCTGTGACAGAGGCCTGGAAGCATAGCGAATCGTCAAATTGTCAAAGGAAATGATGTTGCCATGAAACGTCGGCGCCTCGAAGGCAAGAGCTTTGATCGGACTTGACACATGATGACATGAAGCAGGTTTGAAGATCGAACCAGGACTGTAGCAACGACGACAGAACGCACAGAAGCCTGACGATGCATTTCACTGTAGCACGCATACAGCTGCAGCTTTCTCTCGTCTCGTGTGCGGCGGACGGCACGCGGAGGGGATTCTTGTCCCTTACATTCTGGCCGTATCTTCACAAATCTTTTTACCAACACCTACAAACTCCGTAGCCTCCGGTAGCACTGGCACGGCACGACGTGCTTCAACGGTGGTCCACGAGCTCGCATCGCTGCAGGCAGCAAGCAAACAAATTGACGTACGGGTAGGAGAACCAGGACTAAAAGCCGGGTAGCCATCGGCACGGGTAAAACGGCGTAGGGAGTACTAGTGCCCTGTGATATGATGGACAAAACGGTTTATTCACAGTAGTACAATGACGTTTATTCACAGTAGTACAATGACGTTTATTCACAACGAGAAAGAAACATTGACTTATCCTTAAGTTCTTTGCTTTCACGCGAAGATTTAGGATTCAAAGCCGGCCCACACACCTCATACTACCACCTCGTATCGTATCTCGTCCAGCTGGCAGTGTGCAAGTCCGAGCAACTGGCGTTAGCTGTGCACCTTCAATCGAGCCCAACAGCGACATGCGAGTTCGTAAAAAGTATACCGAAGCATCAAATCTAACAATTGGATGATGGATCCGATCGCGCACGTATACTTTCCTCTACATTTGTGGGAAAGCATAATGCGTGCGCCTAAAGATTCTTTTTCTTCATTTTTGGAACATGAGAAAAAGGTTTTTGCAGCGTCTTATGAAAATAGAAGAAGAAAAAAAAATCTTAATCGTGGAGAACGTCGTAAAATCTGTTGGTGTGAAACAGTGTGCTGTTCAGTGAGGTTAGTCTGCTCAGTCAATTTTTTTGTCACCGCGTGCCAGACACTCGTTGACGGTGACGGGACACTGGTCGTCTCCCTGCAGAAGGCTTTGCTCGTGATGATGATATACAGTCAGAGGTCACACTGTTGTCTTCTCTCCCCTCGTAGGCTCTCAATTCAAAATTGACATCTCGATCCGTGGCGAGTGACCTTGGCCTGTTAGCGCGTATTGTGCTTTCGATCGCAATGTTGACCGACCCACTGGAGCAGCACGGTATGCGGCCCCCACGGCGCGACGAACGGTACGAGCTCAGTCCACTCTCGCATTTAGTGGGTGTCTATCATTTTAGCCCTTTAGCCGTTAAAACTTTAACCTACGGGTGTTTGGGGAAGGGTAAAAATTTTGATTTGTAATATAAAATGATCAAATTATCCTTATTTACATACAACACATATGATCACCGTACGTGAAGCAATAAAATATTTCAGTTTCGATAATAGGTCAATTACATAAAAGAATACTGTTCGTGCATAGCAAAGAACAAATCCGCCTTACAATCTTCGAAACAAAGCGTGCGCTAATTCATCACGGAATCTATCCATACTTTGATCTTCCTCCCTTCCTTCACTTATCGATACAGTAGGTTCAATTGTTAAAGTTTCTGGAGGAACATAAGTCTCATCATGCTCAAATAGCTCGAAGTCCCTGTCTTCAATTTTACTGTCTCGAATAAAATTATGCAATGCCACGCGTGCTACTATTATTTCACTTTGCTTTCTCAGTGGATAACTTGGCACGTTCAATAAAATCCTCCATTTCATCTTTAAAACTCCAAATGCCCTCTCCACAACATTTCTTAATGACGAATGAGCAAAATTGAAGGTCTCTTTTATACCTTTAGGCATCGACCCGCGCTGAAACTCTGGTACATGGTACTTCGTTTCCTTGTATAGTGCAAGATAACCCCACCGATTCGGGTAACCAGAGTCCACAAGGTAAAACTTTCCTGTACAAGTCAAATATTTTGTTACAGTCAGTACATATGTCATTAGTGCACGTTGAATAATAAATTAAAAGAAAATATATATCATGTTACCTGGTGCAGGATGGGAAAATTTGTCTTTGTATTTGTGGATAGCATCATTGAACACTCTCATATCATGTACTGAACCCAGCCAGCCGGCAAGAACAAATGTGAACCTCATGCCGAAGTCAGAAATACCTAGCACATTTTACGTAGTGAAATCCTTCCGACACATATGGTGAACCATCTTGTCCTTTGGCACCATAACTTATACGTGAGTGCCGTCTAAAGCTCCTATACAATTGTTGAAGTATGGAAAAAACCTACGATTCTATAACCTACAGTGTAATGTTTTAAATTTAGGGTCTAGTGGCCTAATTATGTCAGCAGTAAACTTAAGAACACATTTCAATATTTTGTCAAAGTTACGATGAACTGTCTCTAGAGACCTCTCCATGCGATTCATTGCTTGCCTGACTGATTGTGCGCCAACCATCCAAAGAAACATTCCTAATGACTTCATTGAAGAACTATTTTTTTTGTGGACTATAGTCCATATGAGTGCACCAATACATCATGAAGCCGATCAAATAATGGTCTACTCATCCTAAACATGTTATAGCATTCTGTACCATCTTCTAGATTTCTCATAACCCAATCATGACCACTTAAAATGATATTTCTCTTCTTCGATTTTTGGAAGTAAGTTTCATAGTACATACCAAACATGAACATGTCTTCCATGACCTCACTTTGTTGTCTCTCCTCTTCCTCCAGTACAAGCTTGATAAGTTCATCATTACTTGAATCAGTCTGGTCAGACATATCCTGCAACACCAGTACGAACAACCTCATGAGGCGATAGTTCAAAAGTCCCAAATTTAAAACATGTGACTAATATAAAAATCACTTAACACATCACACATTGACCTCTCAAGTCACACATATAGATAATGAGCTCACATCTCCAAGTCACAGTAGGTTCACATCGAACTTACTAACAGTCAGTTCATAACACACATGAATAAAGTAGGTTCACATCACACACACGCATAACACGTGTACAGGAGACATAGGCGAAATGCGTTCATAGACCCACTACAGATGATAGAATAGTGTCATAAGCGAATCTAATTAAGGTTTTGCTGCTTGCAGTATCTTTGTAAGAAGGGCAGCCTTCCTTCTGGACTAGGTATGTTAATGGAAAAGTGTCTAGTGCAGTCATTTTTGCAAATCTGTGAAACTGCATAGAACTCTGCACTTGTTTCTGTCACCCACACTCTAAAGCCAACTGCTGACATTGCCTAATTGAAGAATGCAACTCCGACGTCCTCTCTCTTTTGTTAGTACAAGCAGCCTTCAAGTACTCGTTCCTCTCAGCTGACATCTTGGTCGATGCAGTCAAATAATCCTTCATCATCTTAACCATTGGGATTTTTGATTTTTTTCTAGGACTTTCAGCTGTGCTGCTAGTACTACTTGTTCTCTTACGGCTACTTGAACTCAGTGGACTAGGTTGCAAGTCTTCGAAACCGTCGTCATCGTCCTCATGTTTCGGATGTTCTGTTTCTGCATGAAAACTACCTTGTCCAGAAACATAGAAAGAGGAACCATCCACAGCAACTCCCTCAAAGATTTCCTCAAGCTCCGGTAAGAACTCCGGAGGTCCTGATTTCAGCTTTTTCCATTCTGTATGTTTCTGCATATGTCAATAAAAAAAAGTTAGATATAGGTCGATGAATCTTAGTGCACTTATTATTACACGTTCAGCTAAATGTACTACCTGTGTTGCATCTTCCCACCATTCAGGATCCGCGGTAGGCCATCCATTTTCATCGCGGCCTAGTCCAGAATTGGTCCGGAGATCTTTTATGAACTGGTACATCTACTTCAATTGCCTAATTCGGTTCCTAATTTGGTTCCTATCGTGCCTCAAATTTGTTGCACGGTGAAACTTATATATGATCTGCTTGTACCCTCTAGCCGTCATAACTCCCTTGTTATAGTTACTCAAAGCAATTTGTTCAAGCAGCAATTTACATAACACTTTATTATGTTTGTCCGTCCAATTTGCTTTATCAGTTTTATTCTAGTCAAAAGATCAAATCAAATTAAACATGTACTAAGATAAAATCACATGGTCCTATTTTTGAATGTAACACTTCGATGTTGGAATATACCTGAGGGCAGCGAACAATTTCGTCATCATCGTTGTCATCATCAAAGTCCTCATCATCACTGCGCCGTCCAGCAGTAAGACCACCGCCTCGAGGTACCACTCGGGGAGGTTGGGAGGGCATGCCACGGCCGTTATACGACGGTGGGTACGGACGGCGATGGGCAGGACCACATGCACCTGCCTCTGTGCGTCCTGTTCCCCGCCCAGCTAACACGCCGTCGCTGCCACTGGTGCGACACTCGCATAACGCGAGAGATCGATTGGCAGGGTGGGGTCGACGGGGAGGGAACGGCAGGGTGTCCGCATTGCCTTCATCCTCACTTTCCGACTGTAGGTAATCCCGGTACGCCGCCAAATGTGGCCAACTCTCCGCTTGCGAGTTGAGGTCTAATGCCTCGAAGCCAATCCGAGCACCACGGACGGAGGTTGAGCTTGATTGAAACCCAACGTTATTGAAGAAGATGTTCAAACCGTCCGCCGGAGGGGGAGAGTACGACGGGGGCTGCGAGAACAAATCATCGGAGTCGTTACCGCCTAGTTCGGCCATGTGTGCCTGGTGGACTCGACGGGCGCGAAGCAGGACCGAAGCTCAGCAAACCTAATGTCATGGAAGATTTAAAAAAAGAAGGCATTAAAATGGACAATTACAGTGCACAAGTTCACAATTGTTTACAAAAGAGAAAAATTATCTCACCTTCTCAGTACTGATATAGCTCTCCTCGCGGAATACCTTCGTAGCAAAGCTAGACAAAGCCGACACTCCTCTAGTCAGCCTTACTAGGTCCTACCACAATCTAAAACAATATTAGAACAATAATGCAGTGCGTACCAAATGAAATAAACTAACTACAAATTTTGTAAAGAAGAAAAGGCCTTTTGCCCTGACCATTTTACTACAGTTCAGATCAAATGCACACACTGGCATAAAGCATATAAGCATCCTCCAGATCAAACACACACACGGCTGCAAGAAAATGTTCCAACATTGTTACAAACGTTTG
Source organism: Oropetium thomaeum (assembly GCA_001182835.1). NCBI lineage: Eukaryota > Viridiplantae > Streptophyta > Magnoliopsida > Poales > Poaceae > Oropetium > Oropetium thomaeum. Next base: position 225,594 of record LFJQ01000033.1, read on the forward strand.
CTGCGTACCCCCAGATTTTGCAGCGACTAATCCTTTTTTCTAACTACTCTAAACTTGATTTAAGTTTAACACCGTATTGAATCAATCTGCAGTCCCAAAACAATAAAATAGTAAGGACACGATGAAGACTGAACCATAGAGACATTCCATGCAACAGCAGTAGCCATCTTGGGATGGGAGGCGCGCCGGCGCTCGAGACGTCGTCGGGCCCGGGCCGGGTGGGGGGGGGGGGGGGGGGTTGGTCGCGCGCGCGCTCGGGATCTCCCCGGCGCGGGGGACGGGGGCACCCGGTTGGGGAGGGGGCCGCTCGGGATCTTCCCGGCGGCCGAGGGTTTTTTGGGAGGGGGGGAGGGGGCGGCCTCCCTCCAGATCTCGGCCGGCACGGCGGGGGGGGGGGGGGGCCTCCCTCCAGATCTCGGCCGGCGCGCGGGGGTGGGGGCCCGACTCCGAGCGGGGGGGGGGGTCGGGGCCGGGGCGCTCGTTGCCCCGCGGCCCCGGGGGAGGGGGGGGCTCGCCGGCGGGGGCGGGGAGGCGCGCACGCGCGTCGTACCTTGGTGCTGGGTGCTCGATGGGCAGCGTCGTCCGTCGCCCTCCACGAGCGCTTCGCACGGATTAAAGTTTTTGCTTGTTCATCTTTGCCGTTTGGCGCATTTATCTCACAAGCGCTAAAAGTTTTGCTCGTTTGCACCGTTTTGCGCCTCATCCAAACCCCCAGTTAGAACAACGACGCGAAGAAAAGATTCAGGGCTGCGCCCTGCCCCTGCCGCGAGCCTGCGACTGCGAGCAGAGGAGTCCGTGGTCAGGTGGGGCCTCGACGCGACCGCGGCGGTCCCGGTTTCATGACCTGACGTTGCTAAGTGCGTCCTCCTCAGGATCGTGTCGTCCGGACCGGACGGACACCCGCGGCGTGGCTGCACAGCGAAGTCCACGTCCCATCGATCACCCGCCGTGACGCACCGATATCTGTACTAGTACTACAGTACTACTAGTGCGACGTGACAGCGGTCAGCCGGTCAGGTCCCACCGCGCTCCGGCTTTTGATTTCGAGAAATCGTAACCTCGCGCCGAATGGAGCGGCATGCACGGTAAAGCAGCTCTCGTCCCATCAAATCAGCTCGAAACGATCGGGTTGCCGAGTGGAAGTGGAACCGTGACGAACGACGGAACGAGATGAGAGCAGCAGGGGACGATGATGCGTCGTGGACTCGTGGCCTGCGCCACCGGGGAGTACATGGGGTGGGGGGCGCGGCTGCGCGGGTCGCCATCCGAGTAGGCGCCGGCAAGATTCAAAATTTGAAAATCAGCGGGACGGGCGCTGCTGATGCTCGTTGCTCTGGCCTCTGGTTAGGTTGCTCCGCTTTCTTGCTCATTTCCCTTGGAATTGCCAAATGGCCTCAGGTGAGCCTGCCTGCTGAGCTCATCCTCACCAATGAAGAGTGGCCGAGTCAAAGTGACCTCTGTGCCACCGCAACTAACTAGTCCTCGTTCTGACATTTGTATTGTACGTAGTCGTTGTGTTTGCCTAGATGGAAGCTTAACGGGAAAAAAAATAATGAGCTAAATAATGCAGACAATACGGCCAAATGCTCGTGTGTTGCGTACCGTGCTTGGGCCTCCGTATGTGGAAAATTGCTGAACTACATTTTATCATGGACACTAGTGTACAAAAGAGCGTGGAGAGGTGCTGCAGCATCAGCGAGTCAATTGACCATCGCACGAGCGTGGTGGGCGGTGGGGACGTGGGGAAGTCAAATACCAGCACTTTTTACCGCGCACTGCACATCGGCCAGCCATCGTGCAACGCAACGACATCCAGAACGCACGGAACGACATCCAGTACTCCGACTCGGCTGTTCACTCTTCGCTGCGGAACCGGAGCCGGCTGCTGCGCGTCTCGTCCCCACCAGCAAAGCTCGGCGAAAAGCGCTGCCATGCCCCGTGCAGCGGGAGCCTGCGGGCCGGCGTGGAGACAAAAGCCGTGAACCACCAACACGCCACCATCTCTTCCGGTTGTTTTGCGAACACGAGGCTGCGCCTGCGTTCTTTAGCGGAGCAGTGGCGCGGGGACGGCACGGTCTGCCGAACAAAACATGGGCCGACGTGCCTGCGCATGACGTGAGTCCCGGAAACACGGGCGATGCTGGAATGAAAAGCCGTGCCATCCTCGATTGCACTGCACGGCCTAAAACAAATGCAGCCAGCGCGCACGGATATTCGTCTCCTCCAGGAGAAAGATTTCTCTATTTTCTTTGAAAGAAGACAACGATGTTCTACGTACTGTACGTTAAAAAAAAACAATGTACGTAGGCCTGGAGAGTAGTATAATTATAAACAGTGAAGACTGAAAGAGCGTTGATTCGCGAGCTTCAGAGCATTATTATGTGGAGATTTCGTTGACCGCTCTGACCGTTCTAGTAGGAGGAATTTCGGAAGTAGTAAAGGAACACCTTTGGTTAGCGGACAGATTCTTTGCACCGTGGCTATGGTTTTGCTCCTTGGAGCGAAAGGTTTGGAGCGCACGTCGGCCACGCGCGCGCTGTGGCGCTGCCGGCACCGCACGTCGGCCACGTTTCGGCTCTTCCGACTTGGCCGGCCAACCTTCCCGCTTAGCCGGGGCACGATCATGGTCATGGGGAAAGTTGGTGGAGTGTCCGACGTTGTCGGCGTCGTCTCGCCTCCACGTTTCTTTCTCCACGAAACCTCACGCTATTTCTGTCCGCCGCGAGAATGCCGAGCAAAAGAGCGAGGACGCCGGGCCCATGATTAGCATTAGCAGCGCCCGCCAGGAGGGGATGGAAACGCATGGCCATGAGGACGTGCAAAGGGTGCCGAACTGGATGACTGGCCATCGGGGAATTGCGGCTCGTGGCCAAGAGGCTGGCGCGGCTTCATCGGAAACGGCGGTTGCGGTGGTATGGGGAGAGGGACATCCGGGCCGCGGTGCTGAAAGGAGAGAGGCTCACGTCCCCACCACACCGAAATCATGAACTGACACGTCGGCCAAAAGCGATCTACTACTAGTAGTAGTAGTACTATTCGTCTTGAATGTCCTAGATTTAGGTCATTTTTTCACCCAAATATAAACAAAATCGGAAACTTTCAGTACCGTGGAAGTAGAAGCTCAACATTTAAATGATATGCTGGTGTTCTGCGATTTATTCTGTCCTCCTCCGTTCACAAGCAAATTAAATTGCATACCCCAATAACAACTATCAACCACCGATGCAATTTAAAACCTCCGCTTTTCATCGTGCTAATATGCTGGTTTTGTGTGTAACCATTTTAGGAACCTTATGTTCTGTCGAGGAGATAATGATGTCGTACGTATATATCAATTTTGCGCGTGTAATTGTTTTAAGAACCTTATCTTCGGACGAGAAAATGACGACGTCTTACGTATATGCTGATTTTGCGCGTGTAGTCAATTTTAAAACCTTGTCTCCTCGCGAGGCAACGGTCTGAAGTCATAAGTGGTATCATGATCTTTCGGTTATGACCTATGTTTGTGGAAACACAATCTTAATCTTTTGACTTTATATCTATATTTACATACAGTATTTTAATACATCTTATGCATCAAATCGACAAGTGTCCATCATGCATGTGATGTCCTAGCACGTGTTCAGAGTTGTTACTATCTTTTACATTTTCTTTATATATCCTCCAATTTTAGAACCTACATTTTGAAACAAATAAGAATGGGGAATTTGAGACCTTTTTCACCCAACAGCAAAGAATGGAAAACTTGCTGACTTAAGACAAAATAAGCAAAGAATAGAAAACTCAAGAAGGTGGAAGTCAATGTTTAATATTTGAAATTCTCCCCCTCGTCTATAATGGTTTCATAAGTTACTCTGTACATTTTGTCACTCTATAAATGAAAGGACTACTATTGTGCTATATTCTGGTTTCTCCTTTATTTAGGAGTAGTAGAACTCTAGTGACATCAAGGTATCTTTGAGAAAGTTAATGTATTTAATGCTCAATTTGGCACTAAATTAAGATTGTCTCACTAAAAAACCAATGAAATAATTATCAACCAAAGCAGTTAAAAACATCCTCAATTTTACACTTCTCATTGTATTACTATGCTAGTTTCATCTTGTAACAATTTCAAGAATCTTCTCTCTGCGTGAGGCAACGTCAGTGCATTACGTAATATTCCACTCTTTCGGTCATGATGCATACATAGTGCGCGTTATGTAGTATCTGGTCTTTCGTCCTTGTATCTATCTGTGTACCATGCTTTGCATCTTGTGCGGTGGAAATCATCAAGTGCCAATAACTGTTGTGGTGCGAAATCAACAAGTCTGAGTAACATTATGATGGGCTAATACTTGTCCCATGCAACCTCGCAACTGACCTCACTCCTAATTGATATTGTTCGGGCCGTAAGATGCATTAAATATCATACCTATAAACAAAGAAAGCTGAAAGATCAGATACTACATAACACACTGCTATCTTCATTGTCTTCGCGCCATGCAATGGCACTGCCTTATGTAGTATCCCTGTCTTTTGGTTTTGTATATTTCTAGGTACGATACTTTGGTGGTGTAGCTCTAAAACTTTAGCTTTGGGTGTTTGGGGTGCCGATCGTGTTCCGGGGCGGGGCCTCCGATCGTGACCGCGCTCGCGTCGAGGGTGGGGGTGCCGACCGCGTTCCCGCGGCCCGGGAGGGGGGGGGGGTGCTTAGGGGGTGGCGGCGCCCGGACCTCGCTCGTCCGCGGGGGCGGGGGGCCTCTCGCTCGCTCGTGCGCCGGGGGGAGGGGGGGGGGCTCTCGCTCGCTAGTGCGCCGGTGCGGGCGGGCTAAACGTTCAGCCGCTTGCCTCCGCCCGTTTGAAGACGATGAGCTAAACTCGACTAGTTTTTGCCCGTTTTGCTTCTTTTGCCGGACATCCAAACACCATTTTTAATGCATATTTTAGATTGGAACCAACAAATTTTGAAGTATGTTGTGTCAGTTTTCCTAATGAGCACTTTATTCATGCGCTCATATCATTTTATTTTTCTTCCCTTCAAGTGAAATTGATCAATTCATATTTCCTACTAAACCTGTTTTCTTTGGGAATAACAAACTTGAGTTGGCATGTTGTTTTTGGTGTCACACCTGACGGTTCTTCTGATAATGGCAACTATTGAGTGCTCCTGTAAACAGGGGCATTCCTTGGTGTACCAGTTTTGTCAAAATTTGTTGAACTGCCATTCAAGGATGGAGTTGATGGTGAATGAATGACAGTATGAAAGCAATGCCAAACCCACAACTCTGTTCTATTAGAAAGTGGACGAAAACAAGGTATTATTAGTATAGAAGCAGCAGTAATTTTTTGCCTGTGGCACGTCTGGCGAAAGGGACGGCCATTCGAACGCTCCAGGTTAACTTCACGAGGCCTAATGACGAGTATTAGTCGCGAGAAACACACGGCCAGGCCGCTAAGCATTCCTCGCGATAATCGCCGTTCCTCTCTCTCCTCGGCACGGCACGCTTTATAAACAGCCGGCGGATCCCAGAGCGGCGATGTCGTTTGACCTCCTTCCACTTCTCCACCGCATCCATCAACACCTCGCCGTCCTTGGACATCCTTGCTTCACCTCCATCTCTCTCGAGAGAGCGAAATCTGATATTCTTCCGTTCGGGTCCCCCCTTCTTCTCACCTCACACAAAGGAGAGGGGCAGAAGTTTGGGGGTGCCATCAACGCGTCCGTGCTGGCCATTATTATTTCTTCCGGGAGCGGCAATTTCTGGCCACCGTCGTGCTATATTATTCCGGTGCGTCGCCGTCCCCGTCGAGGCGTGTAGCGAGGTGTTCCTTGCGCGGAATGGCGGAGGAGAGCCCCCTTGGCGGCGCGGAGCTCTGGCTCCCGGACGAGTTCCTCGACGACGACTTCTTCTCCGAGGAAGAGAAGCAAGCTGTGGCGGCCAAGAGTGAGAGCGACGAGGAGGACGGGTTCGGCGGGCCCTCCCGCCGCTTGGCGGGTCTTGTCAGCGGTGGCCGTGACAGCGGTGATGTCCGCTCTCCTCCAAAGGTTGGTTTTCCTTTGGGTTGTCCTGTTTTGGGATGCTTTGGTTTTCGAATTTCGCGGAGCTCTGATTGTTTCCGTTGGATGTTTGAAATAGGCGGAGGTGATGTCCGGCTCGCCGCAGTCCACGCTGTGTGGCCTGGCGGCGTCCGGGGAGGATAGCCCGAACGGCATGGCGTCGCAGGTCAGCTCGCCGCCGTCGTCTCCACTGGAGCAGCAGCCGGCTGATCCCTGGGATATGCTGTACGAGGCCGCCGGCCAGGTGGCCCTCCTGCGCACCGACAGCATGCCTGTGCCCACCAAGAACGCCGCTGCCCGTCAGGGCCGCGCTGTCGTGCCGCCGGCGAGGAAGCCTTCTCTGCCGGGCCCCGATGCAAAGGCTGTCGGCGTCAACCCCTACCCGCGTGGTCAGCTTCAGCAGCAGATTCAAGCGGCCCGTGTGAGTTCATTTGGCATAGATTTGCACGCATTACTCGTTCATTTTTTTTGGGGATTAGTTCCTGATGTCGTTTCTCTGGTTCCAGTTTCATGCCCTGAAGCATCAGAGGGAACAGCAGCTGCGCGCTGCCGCGGCGGCGGCATGGGGCTTGCACCACGGAGAGGCTCAACGAACCGCCGGCTTCGGCGCGCCGCCTGGGCTCGACCCCTCTGCGTTCCCGCCGCTCCAGAAGCCGCAACAGGCGGCGGCGTCCGCGGCCCGCATGCGCGCCTTGTTCCTCAGCCCTCCCGGCGCAAAGCGTGAGTGCACAGGCACCGGCGTGTTCATTCCCCGCCAGGCCGGAGCCCCCGTCGAACCTAAGAAAAAACCAGGTACGCCGCCCACCGTCTTTCCGTTGTTCCTCTTCCTTTGGCGCTTGAATCCCACAACACTTTTGCTCGGGGGACTAAATCCGGTTGATTCTCCTTGGATACAGCCTGCTCCACAGTTCTGCTCCCTGCTCGCGTCGTGCAGGCGCTCAATCTCAACGTCGAGGACCTCGGAGCTCGTTCAGTGTACCCTGGCGGTTTCGTTCTTGATCATGGTAACTAATCCCCGTCATCGCAAGTTCAAATTAATGTGCGTTTTGTTTATCGATATTAAACAGCGCACTAACCATTTATATGCTTTGTTTTTGTTTACCAGACGCACTGGTCAATCGGAGCGCAATGCTGGCAAGCCAGAACCGCGGCGCCGTTGCTCGTGAGGCCAATCTCCCGCATGAATGGACGTACTGAAGCACAGAAATGGTCGCGCCGCCAGATGATTAGCTTTCTCTAATCCCTGATTAATGGGTCATATTGAAGGAAAAGAAAAGGAACTGTTGCTAGTTAGGTGTTAGGCTAGAAGTAGGGAGGCAGCGGTGGTAGCATCAGCGTTAGGTGTTCTTTTGCGTGGTTACATAATATTGGTTACATTTGGGCCGATGGATGATGGATGGATGCAGATGAACTAGCGCAAAATCGGTTGCTTTCGCTGGTCGTTGGGGTGGCATTTCGGAGGAATAATAAGTGGTGCTTTTGAATAATCGGCAAGTGTGGTAGCCGGTTATGGGATCATGATGATCATCATCTGCAGTCTGCATAAGATGTGTTCAGTATAAGCAAGAATCAATAAGAGCTCCATGTTTCCTTTTGTCCTCTGTTGTGCCAACTGCCTGTCATGCTATTTTTGTGTGGGTTGCTTCAAGCTCACGGAATTTCCCCAGATTGTGTCTTTTATTTCCCGTTGTGCGTTGCCTTTCTATTTGGATTTGGTTAGGCTGCTTATTAGTTCAGTTGTTGGGTGAATGATTCAGTAGGTCCCCGAGGGGTTAGAGGAACAGAGGTGAACAAGTGGGTGGTTGCAGTGTACTTGTTCTCCTGTCTCACTCTAAAAAAAACAAAGTCTGGTTAATGACGTCGAGTTGCTTATAACTTGATGGCGCCAAACTCCTTTTATTAGTATTCTGTGTTACTTGTTGCCATCGAAGCTAGCGGGTCAGCTACCGCCATGGAATCTGGCCGTGTCCGGGCCCGGGATCTTGCATCTCCGTGGCGGCCACGTCGGCATGTCGCTGTCTCCCCTGACAGCGATGCCTGTGAAACTCCTGTAAATTTCGCGAGCAGTGCATTATTGGCAAGATCCGCGGGGTTTTATTTCCTCCCCCACAGGTTGGTCTTCTGATGAATCTTCTATGGTCCCCGTCCGCCGTAGCCAGCGTTTCCGTGGCCAGCCAAGCAAAGCGACGCGGGAGCTGTTGGGGACCTTCAGGTTTGGCGCAAGATTCCTTTTCCGCGCCGGATGGGCAGCAGCTTCTTTGTCCAGTTGCGGCTCCTGGTTAAATGGGCTCATGCGTTTGTGCTTTGCGCGCGGCCGTGGAAGTGTGGAACCGGCTCGCAGGTTATACATACGGACATGTCGCAAGTAAATGTTGGCTGGCGCCATGTGGAGGCTCGAGGCCAATGACGATCTTTTGAAGCAAGTACTAAATCGAAAAGACTATTCTGATTTGTTCACTGCACACTTAAACCCGTCAAAAATCACAGTTAGGACCATAGCAAATTCCATCCATGTTTTAATTAACTCATATCACCGGCTAGCACAATTTTGCACTACCCAATGACAAACGATAAAAAATATGTAGCAGTAACTTTATGGAGTCTCCTTCTTGTGACGGTGATGAATTTTTGCTTGGACGTAGTGATTTATTGCTATTGATAATTGATATACTACGACTATTGACTTCAAATATGCTCAAAGGTGGTAATTAATGGTGCTATTAATAAAGTGACATTATAGGATAAACATTTTGAGGTACTAATTAAATGCACTATTTTCATTATTAAGATAATATTAGATGCTATTAAACTATACAAAACATGCTCACAAATGTCTTAGAATTTTTCCTAGGGTGAATTTTTGTGTCAACTACAATCATGTAAAATTTGAGTTTCAAACTCAACCCCTATGTTTTAGCTAATAGAGCATGTGTGGAGTATATCACTAAGGTATGGCTTGGTACTGGCCCATAGTTTGTTGCTAACACTTTAGCAACTGATTGTAACCTTGTCAATATTTAATAAAGTCCAACTTCTCGCCAAAAAAAAAAAAAACTCAACCCCTATGTGGTGAAACAAAAGCTAAAATTTATATTGGGGAGTAGATTGCACCTGCTTGAATTGTTTGAGGAGTCAATCGAGCCAAGATTGTTCATGGCAGTAAAATAGACTTTTTTTTCTATATTATATTAAACTCAACTAAAGATGGATTGCAAATTTAGAAGGGCTATGCGCTCGACATGACGTAATAGTGTTTGAATTTGAATTAGCAACGGCGGTGAGCATGATGTAAATACAATATCATATTATGTTACGCAAAGAAGTCAACCGGGGTTATGCATCAGAGTCACATGGATGGATGGTGATAGGAAGAATTAACTAGAGCCAAGCGTTTGCTGCTAATCACTAGCAAAACAATTTGTTTTGAACGAATGAAGCTCGGTCATTGAAGTATTTAGTCCACTACGCATGTAATAAACAAATAGTACGCAGTAGTATACGGTTTTGAGTTCTTTGTAGTGTGTTTGGATTGTATACAAGCGGGAGTTTAGATGTTGGTTCGTTCTTGACTGAGAATTCTTCTTGTAGTTCGTCCAGTTGGTGCTCCTCGTTTCGGGCGTCTTGCCTGGGATTGGCTTCCGCTAGTGTTGGGGGTGATTCTTCACGTGGCCTGTTGCAACGCGAACGAAATTTATCTTGGGAGATCCGCAAATTCTTCCTACGATCGACGTGAAGATCCACGGCCGCTTTTGGCAGACATCGTCCGGTAGCTTTGGCGTCAAGTTCAGCAAGCAGGAAAAAGACATGTGGATGCACTAGTAACTAGTAGTACTATTATAGTACCATTTCCGTTGTGCCGTACTAAGTCGGTACGGTACTTGCATCTTCTATTTGGTGTCGAACATGCCACACCACATGGTACGCGACCGATGAGAACACCGCCCTCGCCCCCGCATCCGCGACGGCCGCATCCGCGACGGCCGCATCCGGCCCGGATCGGAGGTTCCGCCGGTGACGACGGTTGTTTGGGTCCGTGGCTAACCCGTCTCCCGTCCTCATCAGTTCCGCTCGTCACGCATGTGCCGTGACGCGCCGATGCGACGACACACCTGTCGCGGCACGGTTCCTTTCCTTCCACTTCCACCTCCACCTCCATGTGCCCACCGTATTCAAATCCACCTTTCGCCGGCGGGGTGTCCCGGCCTGCGATTGTCCTCGATTGAACTTATGGGAGTGACGGCGGCACAAATTATTAGTATTCGCGTTATTATCACGGCCAGTTGCCTTCGGTGCAGTGCTGCCAGTGCATATGCACACGCTGCTTCCGGCTCACGCCTCATCGACCGCTGGAGTCTCATGAGACGCTCAGTTGCTGTTGCTGCGTCCTCGGTCCAGCGAAAGCAATGCGTCTGTGCAACAATGATTGTGATTACTGCGTGTTTGTTGCGACGAGATTCCAGGACTTTTGTCGGTGCAGCCCGCGTTTGCCAATTTTGGTTTGGGCTGGAATGGGGCCTGGAGCTAGAGGTCCAGACGCGATCTGCCAAAATGAATGACACCCCGGTCCATCCTGAAGTAGCTGGTCCTGGATCGCAGCCAGTTAAAAGGCAGACTTGTGGCCCATTCGAAGCCCCTTTTGTTTCAACGAAATTCCTTTACCAAAAAAGATAAAAGACCTCCTTGTTGCAAGACGGTGGAGGTAGACCAGCAGCGACCCGACGGCGGCTCGGCCTCGTGCGGCCATCCCTACCCGGCACCGCCTCTTCCATAGAGCCGAAGCCGAGCCCTGCTCCCCCATCCTCTAGAGAATCCTCCCTCCCCTGCGCGAGGGTGAGGAGGTTTCGTCCCAATCTCTGCTGGCGTCACGTAGGGCGGCTGCCCTACCTCTCCCGATCACTCGGTCCGCCTCTGATTCTCAGAGAGCATGGCTTCGAACGCCTCAGCGCAGCCCAAGCCCAAGCCGACGAGGGTGGCCCTCTCGTACGAGGAGATCTCCAAGCTCTTCTCCCTCCCCATCGCAGAGGCTGCCTCCATCCTCGGTAACACCATTCTCTCGCTTTTATTGACCCCCACTACTAACTATAGCTTCTAAAGGTCTCCGGAGAGCCGGAACTCACCTAGTCACCTCCCTGCAGGAGTCTGCACAAATGTCTTAAAGAGGATTTGTCGAACCCACGGGATTGTCAGATGGCCCTATCGAAAGGTTGGTTTTAGTGTCCGTTGTGCTTCTGTTGGTTTATTGTGCCAGTGGAAGCTTAATGCTTACTCTTGACGATCATAAAAGCTTTATTTAAACACAACTGATAAATAAGCACAACCATCATTAGAGTCCTGTTGACATCCTGATTCTATTTTTAGCTATTCACGACAAGTTATCAGGCCTTTTCTTACTGCTGCCATGGCATATGGAGACGTGCATGGTGTTTGGCTGCATTGCAGACACCCTTGGTTACTCAGCCCAGCAGTCCAGCTCCTTTAATATCCTCATTGGCCCGGCTGAGTGCAGTGTTGGCATGCAATCTACTTCATGAAGCGGGAGTTCGTGGAAGGAGATGAGAGCAATTTAGGAATTTTTGGATATTTGCTAACTGGAAAAAAGTAACAGAGCTGGCGTGGGTGGACTAAAAGGGCATGAATTTGTAACATTGATGCATATCTGGGATTAACGAAAATTACAGTGGAAAATAAGAAATTTGTAACATCGATGCTCTTTACAACTGCAAATATTATGAATTGTATGTCTCCTTACTCTAGATTTACACCTGTTTTTTTCCCTTGCTGTCTGATACTTCCACCTATCTTTTGATTTTCTATACTATATTTTTAATTGAATAATCATACTTACAGCTTGTTTCTGGGAAAGCTGGTGATGACTCAAAAAATTCTGAAAGAGAGAAAGCAAAGGAACTTCTTGAGCTGTCAAAAGCTGGGAAACAAAAGCCTTTCAGTTCTTCGGGCCCATCAGCAATGTGAGTAGAACTCTCCGTCTTGATCTGATCCCTATGTTTTATTTGCATATTGCATCTGGAGCAACCCAGTGTGTAGGATCCGCTCACTATGATGCTGTATAGCAACATGAGTATATTCCAGCAACCTGGCGAGAAGTGGTTGCCTCTAGAACACTGAAATGCTTTATAGCAAAACTGTTTTTGCTTGAGAATAAAATAGATTTAGGAGTGCATATGGTCTGTTTCATATCCAGGTTACGAGCTATCAACGTGGGTGTGTTTTGCTTTTCCTTCTTTTTTTTTTTCCTTTGTTTGACTTTCATGAAAATGCTGCTTACCAACTTCAATTTGGAAGTGCTTCTTTTAGTGGTTAAGCTTTCTATTGTGTATTTTCCTTCTTAGGGCGTGGATGTGGGGGAATGACATGCTGTGGTGGTCACCTGGTAAACCCTGATGATGACTACTCACTTTAGACCATCCCTCTCCACTCTCCAGGGCTCTCTCATCCCAAAAACATGTGTCATGAAGTATTAAACATGCTTTGTGAATAGCGAGTCCTTGAAATATATGGAGATGTTAACCTCACATTTGTCCTGAGCATATAGAGTATTTGATAGCTCTGTACCATGAATTTGTGCTTTGTTGTACTGAAGCGACAAAAATGCTAAATTCATCTCATACTTTGATTGGACATGTTTGGTAGGTCATCGAGCTCTTCCCAGGCAGCAGCAAAGTCTCAACATGGCGTTTCTAAGACAGGACAAATTTCACCCCCAGGTAAACAAAACGCATCAAGTGGGTTGGCCCTGGTTAGCCAAACCAGAGGCATCCCTACCTTCATGGATGAATTCAAGCATGGGTTTCCGTCCTCTGGCTTGTCTTGTGAAACTTTGAAATGGTGGGGGGAGAGCAGCCACTTGGATTCAGCTGCTCCTGCAAAAGATGTAAACCACGAACCAGAAACACATGATGCATCAAAGGGCATGACAGATGACGAATTGGATTGGGGAGCAGATGAAGAAGGCGAAGCAGATGGCACTGTTACTGCAGCTGAACCATCGGCACAGCTGTGCTCCCTCAGAAGAAAAGCTGTGGACGACGGACGCAAGCTATTGAATGGCGACGCCTACAGGGGTCAACAAGTGTTTTCTCGACTGAACAAAAGGCAGAAGCTGGTTCTGGCCCAGGTGTTTGGAGCTTCGCTGCCAGTAGAGTTGAATAGCGTGGTCGTATGATTTGCTGGATGATCACGTGCAGCTCTAGTTAGTGAGAGATGTAAAACCTGTTTCTAAGGGGAACTGAGGAATCAATCGGACGTAGGAGTTTGGCCTGGCGTTAACATGATGCTATTACTTTTTAGTCAGCCAATGAATTATTACACAGATTTGATCTTCACGTGTGGCGATTGCTAAGCACAAGGGACGACTGGCACTCACAATTGTAGGCTCCCAGCCTCTTCGAATTGATGCTTTGCCGCTGATTGTGATTTACCGCTATCATGCAGAGTTATTAGTATTTCCTTCTGCAAATCACATCTGGTTCTTGTCGCTGTATTTTCGGACGATAAAAGAAGTGCTGCCAGCAACGATACGAGCGAAGGTGTGCTCACCTTTCGGCCAGGCCAGTTCATCATCAGCACTTGGCAGGCATATTCGTGTATCGACCCGAAGAAACTATACTAGTACAAACTCGGACCCCATTGGCCATCACCGAAACAGAAACTTTCCGTGACACGAAGCGCGGCCCCAACGAGCCGCTGCGATAGAAACAGAAGCAGCCCGAGTGATGCCCACGCGTATATGACCTCGAACTCGCGCTTTCCACCTGTCGGGGTTCTGCCGGGACCGTTGGCTGAAGCCGCAACCTTCTCTTCCCTCTCCCGCCGGCCGCGCACGCGCACGACGGACGGGTACGAGGCTGCCGTCGCTGCCTCCCGTTGCACATGCCATCGCCATGTGGTGGCTGCATCGCCGACGCCGCGTTTGGGTCGGCACGGGACGCGTGCGCGCTGCGGATTCGGGTCGCCTCAAGTAGAGCACAAAATCCACGGAGTGTAATGTAGCGTGAATTAGCTCTATTTTCAGCCATTTAATCTCAAACGAACGAATCAAAATGAGTGCTATAGACCAAAGTAAAAAATAGCTTCTGAAACAGTACGCATCTGCAATGTTTTCGTTACAGTGTATTAATGCCTGTTACAGTAACTTTTCTCACAATCTTTGCTACAGCTCCATAAATTTTGTTCTTTACTTCAGGGGATCCGGATCCGCTGCGCGCGTCATCCCAACTTGGCGTATGCGAGGAAACGCGCTGGGTTTATTACGAGCGGTAGCTGTTAGGTGCCGGCGTGCTCTTATCATCCAACATGGCATATAGCGTGATCATCGCATCATCACGTCTCGGCGGCCGGTATCGCTTGGGTTTGCAGGCATGAGGAGGCACCAGGCAGAGGCAGACCTCCACGCCTCGGCTGAACAACGGCGGGCGGGAGTTTATGACAGCGTGGTGGCCAACTTGCGGCCACGGGAAAAGCATGGTTGCTTCTCAGTCCTCTCTCTCCCTCAATAAATAAATAAGTAAAGCATGGTTGCGTCGCGTGGCGTGTCTCCTCTCACCCTGCTTTTCTTTCCTCCGGAGATTCTAATTCCTAAGTCCAGACAACATAGAATTCCTTTTTTTTTTCTCCCCCAGGGAAATTACCTGGTCGTTGCTTTTGAATGTTCTAGTGGGCTGGCTTGGCGTTGAACGTCGTCTACATCTACATCTAGCAGCGTTGATGAATTCAATGTTTCTCCGAGCCGAGGGGGACGAAAGTGGCCGCTTCGTCAGCCTTGATGGCTGCGTTCCGCGGGGAGAACGTGTCTGCGCCAACCTTTCATCAGATACAGCGAGGGTTCAAGCGATGTCGACGGCCTCCATAAAGCTTTAATTACTCTCTTCTGTAGCATGATGACGAAGACTTCACCGTCGGGCCATTTGTTTCGGAAGCAAACTACGTAAGTGTAATTAATTAAGGAACAGAGAATGGACAGGATAAGAGAGACGGAATAGTTCGAGAGGAGGAACGAAATCTGGCGAAGGGCTGTGCTTCTAGACGAGATGATATATGCTAATCATATCCATTGAATATCCAACATGCGGTGTTCAAATTCAATGTGAACTTTTGAAATTCGTTTTCAGCGGGGTGGAAAGCAACATTTTTTCTTCGAATTTTTTTAAGGGATGCTGATGAATGCGTCCGCATCCAGGTGATCTGGAAGGCGGCGGGTCCAGGTCCTTTACGCTGTCGACACGAGGCGCCGTACAGCTAGCTAAGCTTTCTCCGGCCAGCCGGCCCCAACCTCATCGAATTAACAAAACACAAACACCAAATGCGATATTTTTTTTTTTTGCATGGACCCGTCCCGTTTCGACGAAAAGTGGGGTGGATCGGTCTCGGGTGATACTCAGAACCGTGTATAAGAGCAGTGATGGTCGCACGCGGCGCCGGACCTGCTCTTTGCTTGCCCCCCCTCGGAATCAACGCAGCTGAGAGCAACTACCCGATCAAACTGGCCGGTTACATATAACAAGTTATTAAGCCCACCACTTTTACCAAAACGCCCACGCCACCGCCCCATTTTTTTTCCCACGAACCCAGCCACCCCCTCCCGATTCAAACCGTCGTCGCCGTCGTCGCGTGACTCCCCCCACGAGCGGCGGCCGCGTGAGACCAACCCCCTCCCCTCGTCGCGTCACCGGAAACCGCATTTGCGCCCGGCCCCTCCCTTCCCCTCCTCCGCGCCGAGGCCCGAGGTCCATCGGCTCCGGGCGGGCAGCCGGTTCCATTCCGCTCGGCGGCGACCGTTCCGAGGCGGACCAGTTCCGGCGCGCGATTCCCGCACCCTTGTGCGGATCGGAGCATGGTCGTTATCCCGCAGAAAACCAGCGGAGGACTGGAAGGCGCAGGAGCTGCGGCCATGACGGTTTACGTCGCGCGCGAGGCTACCAAGGTCTCGTCTCTCTCGATTCGCTCATTGGCACCTTCCCCCCGGAATCTCGGTATCTATTCGCTTGCGATTTGTTTTCCTTCTTCTGATTGGTGTCTCCTCCGCAGCTGTGGAGGAAGGTGAGCGCGGAGACGGCGCTGGAGCTGCAGCTTCTGTTCGAGAAGTGGCGATTGCTCCTCGCAGGATTGGTGTTTCAGGTGAGCCTCTCGGTCAATCTCGTTTAATTTTGTTTCCTCTGTTCATGATTCGGAGAAATTGTAGCTCTTTGGCTAATTGGCTCTACTGTTTCGTGGGGCGTTTAGAAATTTCGTGTTGCGGATGGTTGATCCCTTTTATCCCCACCCCCCACCCTGCAAATTTAGTATTTGTCTCTACGTAGTGACTGCTAAGCTTTGCCTTGGATTTGGTGCTTTCATCCATGACATGATGAAATTCCTCTTGCTACTGATTATAGTTTTGCCCGAAACTCGGTGCTTTGAGATTTCTGTGCATGTTTATTTGTTGGTGATCTGGACAAAAGTATTGTTGATGGAACCATTGTGTGAGATTTCTTCTGCAATGTACCTTCCATATGTGATTATTATCAGCCACTGATATATACGCCTTATTCTATGTGATAACTAAGAACTCACACGGGAAATACAAAAAAAATGCGCGGGCTAGCACCTCATTCAAATATTTGTTCAGCTCTACTGTATTCAAGTTTTAGTGATATATAAGTGGTGCAAATATTGTGGGGACTAAATTGTCGTCTCAAGCAATATCTAGTAGTTTCCGTGCATGGCGATTGGTAACGCCTTTTGAAATTTGTTAGATAATGTACATGTGTTGTAGGGACTAAATTATTTCCTCGCGCCTTATCCAATAGTTTCTGTGCATGGCGGTTGGTAACGTCTTTTGAAATTTGTTAGATAAATTGCCTTTTATGTTTGTCTAGATTTGTCATGTCTTATATTATGTACACTCATTTTTTCTTTGGAAAATATAGTGCGGTAACCGCTCGGTAACAGGCTATTCCATCTTCTTTTATGAAGACATGAGGTTTCCTATGAAGCTATCTCAGGACTCTAATTAAATTGCTGAATCATGCTGCAGGCATTTTGCTAACATGATCTATCTATATGTGTCATGGCAATCTACCTCGGCTGCTATAGTGTCTCAAATTCTTAATCATTCCTTACATGATGTTCTAAAGCCTTTGAATCCCCCTATTTCCTACTCCAGACCCATTCTGTTAGTCAATATATGTGTGTATCTTGTCCCATTACTCCGCCTCTGTCAACATGTTAATTTCTTATGTCCTTTTTCACTTCTGGTGCTTCTATAGTATAGCTGTATTGCTGCATTTTGGGTCATGGAAAATTCCTAATATTTTTATAGTTTAGCATTGCTTCTCATAATTTACTTATTACAATGCATTTTTATCAGTTCAATAATGGATGATTTTGGAGATTCATGCAATCATTTTGCTTATAATTAGTATATACATGGGTTGGCGGCTCGAGGAGTACATTACTTGCATCGGCCCGCACCACTGCTCCAGGACTTGGGGTTTATGGCCCTTCCGGTATGCTGCCTCCCTTTGTTACAGTATGTTAGTGAATGAATATTTGATACTGATTCCTTTAATGCTAATGGTGGCATATCTACGATATGGCAGGAGCTTGGCCGAGAGAGAAGTTTTGTTAGTGAGAGCGTATTCGCTTTCATCTTCATCTCCTTTCTGTTGGTAGGTGAACTTTTGCTTTACAATGTGGCTATTTGATGTTATTTACTTGTAGCAAAGGCATCTGCACATTTTTAACCAGAAAAATTGTATGGTAAAAAAAAGATCTGCAGGCTAGTTGTGAGAATTAATCCACACCATTATGAAAACATTTGATATTTTAAATTATATGTAATGTTCCGACATGTAGAAGGTGGTATATTTGATAATTTATTCACAACCCCACCATGAAGTATTTTTGGTTAAGTTGAAGCTCTCATTTATATAGGAATTAAATTGATGTTTGTTCAGGTTATATAATAGAAGTTTTACATGGATTTTCCATCTCTAGCACAAACAAAAACATTTGATATAATAGTTTATTATCATATATCTGAACTCAGCTGTCTGTATCTTTTGCATCTAATTTTCTGGTGCTACTTGTTCTTAACACATGGTTATCTTAAAATTATGATGTATTAATTCGTGACAGTTTTTTTGTGGTTGCAGTGGACTTTTCATCCTTTTATTTATCATAGCAAACGTTTCTACACTGTTCTACTTTGGCGCAGGGTACTGGCATTTTTAGTTGTAAGTGAGGCTGTCTTAAACTTTGATGTTGTATATATACATGTTCTGTCAAGTGATCATATGTTCCTCTCCAGGCTTCACAATTCTTAAGGATTATTACATTCTACTCCACTCAGCTTCCTGGTCCAAATTATCATTGTCGTGAGGTAAACTTGATTCGTACTTCAACTAAGCATTGCGTGCACTGTCTCTAAAGAAAGCATTTTATGGTATTCACGTAATCACCTTTTGCTTTTGTATAGGGATCAAACATGGCCACTCTTCCACCACCCAATAATGTACTTGAAGTGCTCATTATTAACTGTAAGTATTTCAGTGTTGGTTTAGTTTTTGTGAGTCGAAAGTTCCCCTGATTCAAATTATTCATTGCAGTTCCTCGGGGTGTGAATTTTGGTTGTGGTGATCTGATATTTTCATCTCACATGATCTTTACTCTCGTTTTCGTGCGCACATACCATAAATATGGAGCGAACAGGTATTTGTAATCTAGTGTGGCCCTCATGTTTCCCTGTATGTTGAATCTTGTTTCTAATTTTTGTGGTAATTTTCATATGAGTTGCATTGCATGCCAAGTCAACCCTGATAACCTGTTTCGTTGATGAATTTCAATATTGTAGGCTGATTAAGCTTCTTGGTTGGCTGATGGCTATAATTCAGAGTCTTCTTATAATTGCTTCTCGCAAGCATTATACTGTGGATGTTGTTGTTGCTTGGTAGGACAAACATTAATTTCTGTTGTACGATTAACATGCAGTGGCAATTTGCCTTCCTTTTGACAGTCCTTTTCTGCAGGTATACTGTTAATTTGGTTGTATTCTTTGTTGATAGCAGGCTGCCAGGTACATTTTTTATCCTCCTGGAACAAATTAGAATCCTCCATACAGTGAATTGTATAACAAGCTTTTGTTGCAATTCTTCAGAAATGCCAGATCGTACAAATGGATTGTCATTGCTTCCTGTAAGCGTGAAAGATAAGGAGGGCAGGCTGAAGGAAGAGCTCCATAAACTCGAGAAGGACAGTAGGATGAGGGATGAGTTCCATAAGTTACTAAATGGGCACACTACTGATGCTACTGATCGGGTATGGAAAATTTCTTATCCACCTTGCATTTTCTGAATTTATGGGGGTTGTTTTGGGTATATAAAAATGAAATACATCACTCTGCGTCCACAGCTCATAACCTCATGTTTTTCGGTTCTGAACATAGTATTTCCTTTTTTTTGATCATTTCAGCGACAACGGGTGCAGATGAACGGAAAGCATGGAGAAGACATGAACCACAGTGCTTCTGATGGCACTCCACCTGGTACTACATGATCAGCGGTTCATTAAAAATAGCATGATGTCTTTCACAATGTCAGGGAATCTGCTGGGAAAAAAATTGCCCGGTACCTCTATGATGAAAGGCGTCACAGATTACCTGCTTCTGCATTTTGTTCTGCTCCCCATGGTATCGTAGCAGACGAATGAGGCAGGTCCTGAAAGTCGAGATAGCAACTATACAAGAATCAGAATCTCGCCGCTTTTCTCAGGCTGCTGGCCTGCTGCTACAGTTTTGCATTATTCTGTTGAAGTCCATGTACCCCTCTGTCCCTCACCTTTCGAAAGACTGAAAACTAATCTTGATGTACATATCGATTAGTTTTTAGCTTAGTTCTCTCTCACATTCTAAAAGGCTAGTACAGTCCATTATCATTGATAACTCATGCCGATTGGTCGTTGAATGAGAGCCGTGTATCGATTGATCGTTGAGCTTGTGATGCCCCTTTCAATATTGATTGAGCTGTTTATCCGGGCGAATCGGATCGCGTGACGATAGACCACCGGCATCACCGGGAGCTGACTGCCTCAAGGCCGGTAATACCGCTCAAAAGAAAATGCGTTTTGACCCCGCGCGCTATGCGATGTGTTGAACAGCGGGTTTGAGGGGCACATGCGTCCGCTGCGTTCCGTGTACGACGGAGCGGGCGGACGCTCGTCACCGGTGTGCTGCAATAAGCACTTGCATCTATGTCAGTGGTGCAGGCTCATGGCTCGAATACGCTGCATGAGATGCATTACAGTTGCAGCGCTTGTAAAAAATGAGATGTGGCAATGACTCTGAATCACCGCCAGTCCGCTACAGTCTACAACAGCTACTCGATTTTAAAAGTTGAAAACGAGCTCTCCAGCTCCGTCAGGGTTATGTCTTCTCTGCTCGATCGTGAAATGTTGTCAACTATGCGGGTACATCTTTGACGAAATAGCATCTCTGTTAAATACATCGGCGACTGACCACGGCGCATTTCTGTTGGTGAGGTCAGTGTATCTTCCTTGAATCGCGGTGAGTGCATGTGTTGTGATTATTTTCCTCGAGTCGCTGCTGCCCCACGTTCTGCTATTTTAGTTCGAAATCTTGGCCGTGAAAATCTCAGAATTGATGTTCCCGGTTACGGCAATCCATCAAATAATAGAGAGCCTATCTTAAACAAGTTAAGTTGAGGTCGACATGATTGATCAGAAGCCGAAAGTTTGCACTATAGCTTTTCCCTGTTCAAGATACAATACCTCTATCCTAGGCAAGTGCAAGTTGCTGCCTCCTATGTCCTATAGAAAGCCACATGGAAACGGTGCGAGACTCCTATCCTGCATTGCTATTTGATTTTGCAGAGATAACATAAGCAGATAGAGTAGAGAGCATGTATCGCAACCTCACTAACAATGACATGTTTCTCAAAGCATGCTTAATGAAGCATGAAAGATCTTGCATTCCCAGCTTTTCATCCCCACCGTCAATCACAAATCGTGAACCATTTCACAATCTTTACAGAACATCCTCCCGCCTTCCAGTTTATACACATCTATCATACTTTCTACTCTAGTTTATATTGAACTAGCATCATCCTTCCACAAGTGACCCTATTGAACCCTTCTGAGTTCTGATTCTGATACACGCTTGGCTTCAGAACGCTTATTAGGAACAACGCCGCAAAACTCATCCAGGAACGTTGAAGTGGAAGAGCCAAGATATAATAAATGCAAACACCATGCACGCAAGAAGAAAGTTGAGAAATCGGTGCCCTTGCCAAAACCTCCTAGGCTCGTTAATTTCAGCCTGAGCACCTCCAGTGTTGCTTGATTCATTCCACTGCTCGATGAAGTCGGCATCACCAAAACCTGCCACGTTGCACGCGGTTGAGCCACAGATTTCGCAGATCCTAAGACAATGAAAGAAAAGATGGAGATACTTAAGACGAAGCTGTGCTTATATGCAAATAATATTTACTACTATGCAGTGTAATTTTTTCTTGAATAGCACCAATACAACAAACTTGATAATGCATCTAAACTTGATAAATAAGATCACTATACCCAATTATAGTGATCTTATTTATCTCCATTCCAAAAGAATCAAATACAAATGCATAAGAGTTAGCATGTATAATTAAGGTCGGAAAGATGAAGATGACTTCATTGAATGCACCCTAGCTTTTATCGTCTTGTATATGAAAACATCTCGATAAAAAATGGCCATTCATTTCGATAGACCTGTTGTAACACCTGATATAACATCTTGACCAGAAAATTGTTTTTGTACCTGAATAATTAGGAATAGACATTTCGACGACAAAGTCATGACATATTTCATATGTAATCTGAATTTGCAACATGAAAAGTAGCCATCCATTTAATCTGAATGTTTGCATTTGAATTGAAGGGACACTTGCAAAAATCTCTTTCTTTAAAATCTTATAGAGCTCATCTTTGTTGTTTCTTGAATCTTAAAGATAAATTCCCAATCTATCAAAAGAATGATTTCTTTCAAAAATCATTGTGTAGTGAGATGTCCAGTAAAAAGCACCTTTTATATCATGACGATACTTGTTATTTATTAGTCAGACTGGTGGTGAACTATCATCAGTGACAGATTTTGGGAAGTACATGTTTTTTATGGAATCTGACACAGCAAAGTGGCCTCCACTTTCCAGGATCAAGGGATTACCCAAGAATCTGCAAGGAAAGGCAATCAAAAGAGGGAATATCGACTTTTCCAATTCACCAATATTCTATCGTATGTCATTCTAAAATGTTTCCAATATATTTTAGTTCACTTTATCTTTTCCTCCCCTATCTCTCCTCCCAACTAACCATAGCGAAAGGCTCTTTTTTTTTCTTTTTTTTTTTTTGCAGGGAGAAAGAACAATTTGCTGCTACGGAGTCCCTAACTATGTGTTCAAACAGACAAAAAGCAAACTCATAGAGGCGTGTATCTATTGTAAAAATATACTACTGTCACGTTGGCAGTTGCAACGAATTCATGTTACACGGAAATATTTAATATCTGAGTAGCCTGTAACCTCAACAGATAATGGCATTCACGCAAAGAGGATTATCAATTATGTGTGGAAATTGCTTCAAAAAAAAAAATTATATGTGGAAACAGCAGCAAGCTGGAGTGGACTTACTTGTTGCCTCTGATCTTGAACCAGGTCTCGGCGCACTGCTTGTGGGCGCGCGAGAGGTCGTCCTTGCAGGAGCATCCGAGCACGATGCCGGCGCCGGACTCCGCGGCGGCGCTCTCGAGCCCGAGGTGACAGATGCGGCAGTTGGTCGCGGCCTTGTCGGGGCTGGCGGCCTTCGTGATCTCGGTCGGGGCCAGGCCGGCCTCCAGGTCGACGTCGTCCAGCGAGCACTCCGACACGCACGACTTCCTGCCGCGCTCGGCGGCGGCGGCGCACGTGGAGATGCCGTCCTCCAAGGAGGAGTCTCGCCGCGAGTGCGAGTGCGAGTGCGAGTGCCAGGACCGGTCCTCGGCGTCCGAGAAGCACTGGCTTCCCTCCTCCTCCTCGTCATCCGAGCTCTCCTCGGTTCGCCGCCGCCGACGCTCGCTACCCAGCTCCAAGTCACGCACGGGACCAGCGTCGGCGCCGGCGGTGATCGCCGATTGCTCGCCTTCGTCCACCATCACCGCCAAAGAAACCTACGGAATCAATTCGAGGAAGGGAAATAAATCACATAATAAAACTGTTCCGTTGCGTAACACCGGCGGCAGGAGTAAATTGGGAAGGAAGCAAAAAATAAACAGCGAAAGCGCGCACTATATACCTCTCTCTCTCTCTCTCTCCTTGCAGGCGCGCTCTAATAAGAAGAACCCGACCGGACCGGAGGCCACTGCTCAATGCGGCCGATCACGAGAAGCAGCGCAGGGAGCCAACAAGAATCCAAAGCAGCTAGTAGTAGGGTGTTCAAGTACTCTCTCGATCCACTGCCGTCGACGGCAAACAGACAAAACGAAACAGAAGCGGCGAGGAGAGAGAAGGCAGCAGGTGGTGGTTGTACACTTCGAAACACCAGGCGGGCGGGCGGAGGAGGAGAGAAAGGGGAAAGGGTAAAGACTGCCGTGGGTACGACCGACGGGGATGGGAAGAGAAGGAGAGACGAGGAAAGCCGGAAGCCGGAATCGCGAGGTCGTCGTCTCGTCTCTTCACGGTCTTTTTGTGTCGTCGTTCGTCTCGAAGAGGACCTGGTACTACAGGGGGTGAGACTGTCATGTGCATCCGGGCCTTGGGGTCAACCACAACTCAATTCATCAGAAATGTACTTAACGGTAGCAGTACATGGCACACAATTTGACATCGTGAACCGAACCAACCAACCAAACAAACTCTAGCGTTCGGTAGCCACAGCCCACAGCTGACTTCACCCTGCTGCTGGTGCTTCCATTATGAACTACTCCTACGTTGAGCAAATCAAATGTCAGGCCGTGCCATATCAGGTGAAGTACCCGTGTCGGTACGCAGCTTTTTTAATATAGTACTACCTCTATTTTAATTATTAACATTTTTTATTGTAAATCTTTATTTTTTAATTATTAATATTTTTTAATAAAAAATATTAACAATTAAAAAATAGAAGTAGTACTACAATTACAACACATGTACAGAAAACACGGCAGCTTCGGCACCATGATCAATCAAAACACCCTTCGAGGAGCGCGGGCGCTTTCAGCAAAGAAGACAGCTAGTTGGCGGTCATGAGCAGCCACCACGTCGGCTACAGAGCATCCCGCTGATCTGATCTTAGGAGTACCAGTATTCTCGTTCGAGCTAACGTTATGGATTAAAATAAAAATAATATAATAATTTAATATATATATAAATTTTTATTATATGGATATAACGCACATACTAACATCATAGAGTAAAATATAAATAATATGATAACTCAATATTATAAATTACATAAATTCAAAGACTAAAATAAATTGCACACTAAACATCAATAGAATGGATTAGCAGCAAATGAAATTACATCTGACTATTACCATGTATAAATAACCTTTATGGCCTATCACATAAATTTTATGTCTAAAAGATATTATAGTTTTTTCATACGTAGTAATAGCTCATCTTTATTACAAATAAGATCAACCATCAAGTCTTTTTAATGAATCTTAGAGCACAACATAAAAAGCTATGGTAAAAAATAACTATGCAACAACAATCAAATCAAACTTATCTTGACTGAAAGAGCCCACTCAGCAGACAATTCGACTCAATCTAGTATTTTGTACATGACAATTGAAATGAAGTCATGATTCTCCTTTTAGTATTCAAAGCTTTTTTTAATATTTAAATTAATTTAGAAAATTATTTTTCAAATATAAGAGGATATGTTTATTAAACTTTCCTATATGTTTTAAAAAACAGTTCACATGGTGACTAGATCTAATCAATATTGACAAATAAAATTAGTCACAATTGAAACAAAAAAGAAGAAAGAATTCTATATAAGTAATTTCTGTAATAGTGAAAATTTTTATTTTAACTAATAATGCACTCGTGACATTACTTAGCTGAGCTCTAAGCCAATACATTATGTACCTAAATCATTTAACAAAGCGAAACCTTAATCAGTCATCACTTTTAAGCATTAGAATTAAGTCCAGACTGTTGAAAAGAATGTAGATAAGCTGAGAATTTGAGATCTCACTGTCAAGATATATACGCTAAAACTACTCATCTGAATTTAGCCGTGAGCTCCACATAGGTACATAAGCAGAATACCAATCAAATTGACATGTAAATATATAATTGTATTCGAAACAGAAACATCAAAGAACTGTTTTAAATTACCTACTTAAAACAGTATTGCTTGCTGCAGTTATTGGACAAACTAAATTAGGTAATGAATTGGAGAAAAGGTAGTTATGAAGGACCTATGGTCTAGGGTGATGGAGTCGATGAGGGGTCTTTTTGCCGTGTAGGGGGAGCTTGGGCCAGTCAGCCAATGCGAGGTGATTTTCTCTTGGAGGAGCACAGCGGCGAGCGCGCATGTTGTTTCAGGTCTTGGCCGTGTGGAGGTGATGGTTTTAGGTCTTGACCGTGTAGAGGTGATGGACGAGCATAGACACCACCTGAGGGTCGCCGCGTCATCAGTCGGATCTGCTCCTCCGCTTGCCATCGCGCGTCGTTATCTGCGAGCGAAGGACGCCCTCACAGCCTCGCATCAGCGGGCAGAACACGGCGGGCAACGGCGGCCTCGCAGCAACGGGCGGCGGTGGACGAATGACGGGGCAGTAGCCTCGTAATGGCAACAGGCGGTAGGGACCTTGTGGTTGCGGAGGGCGAGACGGTGATGGACGAAGGAAGATGGCGAGACCTATGATTGCAGAGGACACCATTAGATTTATAAATCATAATAATAACATATTAGATAATGAGTCATGAGAGCTAATAACAGTTTAGATTTGATTGATAATTGATTAAATATTATCGCATGAATACGTGCTATAGTACTATTGAATTTGAATAAATGTAACTTTATTAATAAAGAGAACATATATGAGTCGTTGGATTTGAGTTAAAGTAACATTATCATCGTGATTGTGGAAATATTATTAGTATGGTGAAATTTTTTTTAAGAAAATTGAGCAAAAAAATAAAGTTGATGCATTAAAGAAGTAGAGATTAGTTAACGGGACGTGATATTGCACGATATATTTCGGGCAAGCTCCCGCTTCGTAATCCTATCGCTTTTCGCTCGCTCTTTATCTTATCTGGTTTGCAGGAAACTACAGTAATACAGAAAAAAAAAAGAAAGGAAAAGGCATTGCTGAGCCGGCTTCAGGCGTGTCCTGCGCCGCCCGCTGTCTCCCGTGCACCTGGCCGCCGGCGCGCTCGAGCTACAGCAACCTTTCACGTGATTCCAAAGGCGATTATCCTGGAACCTGACTGCTGGAAAACGAAGCCAGAGATGATCTTAATCCCTTTTCCTCTTTAGTATTAAAATAATAAAAAATAATTTTTACTCCAGGATACTCTTTTGACCATGATATTAGTGCAGTCAACGGTACTTTCTGACACTTTTGAGGGAACTGTGCTTCCCGTGTGCCCGGAAGTTTATCCGCTCATGTCACCGCGGTGTGCCTTGTGTCAGGTGGCAGAACCCGCCGGCTAGCCGGTCGGCGAGGCTTGTTGCTTGTTGTTTTCTTCTGACCACGAGTCCACGAGCAGAGACGACTGCAGCAGCATGATGAGCTCCTGTTTACCTGATGAGCGCTTTACCGTGGAAACCGGCTTGCATCTTGTGACCTTGTGGCCGCATCACGCGTTGAACCGTGTCCTCATCGCTGCTTTAATCCGCGGACTCGCTGCCCGTGACGACGTCACGACGACAAGGTCCACGAATTCGAAGGGATAAGGACACTGCTCTGAACCGGAGTGAGAAGAAACTGAATTTGTTGATGCTTCTTCGAAGTTCGCTGCGCGCATGTCCACAAAATCATGTCTGTTTATGTGCCACTACCAAATACTACCAACAAAATAAAAACGTAGGTAGTAGTGATATTCTACCAATGATCTGCTAATCACAAAAGTACATAATGGGTCAGGGAAGAAAAGTCCCGTGATTTGAGATTCTAGTAGCCCTTAGTGCAGGTGCTATGCCGAAAACTACTAGTACTATAGTACAGTAACACGCGTAGACAGGCAGGAGGAATCTAGGGAGCACGAAACAACGAGGCTGGCAACGCCGAAAACTAATCCAACTACGCCGAAACTCCACCACACCACCTGCCCAAGGGGCATGCTCTATTCATCTAATAATAGAGATCCTAACAAACCCCAAACTATTTCAATGCATAATCGAGCTGTTTCCAATCGCCAACCATGTCCGAACCCATCAAGGAGAATCTTCACATCAGCACATCTATATCCTACAATTCAGAGAGTAGGGCCACCGGGGTCTATCAGCCGGTGTGCACGTTCCTTCAACTTTATCATTCAAAGGATTGCACAAAAACTCGTTAAAATATTAAGGTTCAGGCCAACATGAAGCCTAATCTGAAGATCTGAATGGAGGAATGACAAAGGACTCGGTGCCCGCCCTCCCACTCAGGTATTACCAAAGCAGTAGACCAGCACTCGTAGGCTTTACGTATTGACGGGTTTTGCTCACTAAAAATGTCAATATTGCCATAAGATGGCTTGCTCCAGCAGCATACTTGCACTGTGCTGGAACTTCAAGTATCTCTGCTCATCTTTATCTGCTTGTGCAGTCTAAATATCTAGGGGTTTGGGTGAAGGCAAGTAAAAGCTCAAGCAACACCATAAACACACATAGCAGCAGGGCTGGACCAGGACATTACACTAGAAGGATGTAACCCTTCAAGCTACACCTTACCAGAGAACAATGATAATACATCATAACTCTACAAAATGTTGGGACATTGATCGAGCAATAAAAGATGAGATTAAAAGACAAAAAGGTGATGCAAATGGGACAACCCTACTGAAGAAGGCGATTGACCTCAGAGGAGTGTGAGACTGCAATGACCAAGGGGAATAGAAGAAACCTTACTACTTTAGACAGGACTCAGGAGAAAGCAAGGTTTTAGACAAGCATTTATGAATGACATTGGTCATACTGGGCAACTGATGGTCCAAAACAGAAATTTGAAAACCACATGATTCCTGCTCGTTATGTAAAGCAGAATATACAACGAAAGACAGACCAACCAACTCCTGACCTACCATGGTTGTCAACCAATTATCAAACACAGATAAGCAACACATGTAACTGGTTGTCTGGAATTCAACATGTAACTTAGGAATCTAGCTTGTCACAATCCTAATGCAGAGACAACAACACGAACGGTGGCGGTGAAAGAAACCTTCTCTAGAACTTGGACAGGCACATCAAAGAGACACAGAATTCAAGTTTCTACTGGCACCATACTTAAGATTATGTAAGTTCTTTATGATGGATGGAATTCATCCTAACTCCATGGGAATCAAAGCAAGAGACAAAATGCTTCTAGATTTAGCATGTTGCTCCAAGTAAAGAAAATACTCTCTTCTAAAAAAAGTAAAGCAAATAGTACAATATAGCAGCATGATATAGATGCTGATGGCATATGCGAAAGAACAAACCATCTAAAGTCTCCATATTTTTTTTCATTAACGTTCATTAGCACAAATTCGTTCTAACAGATGTCAATAATAAGAAACTGGCGGTAGTATTAGACGTTCCATTACACTTGAGCATGATAACTTATGGCCATATGGGCTCCCTCTGTTCTCCTTAGGGAGCTCAGTGTCCGTCTCCTTATTTCGATGTTTAAAGAACCAAACAATGACCTTTTCTTCTTCAGAGGTGGGTTCTGCCTGCATGATGTATAATAGGTAGATTCAGACTTGCTCCTTACTCAAGAATTCTTCAGAAGTTAGAAAGGTTTCTTTCTCCTATCTCCATTCAACTGTTCCCATAGTTCAGCAACTGGAAGTCTTTTCAAACGAAAAGAAAAAGAAAAGAAAAGAAATTGTCTCTTCTTTCACCGCTGTAATGGAATATTATGCAAAATCAGCATTTGATAATGCTGCTAAAAAGATGTCAAACAAAAATTACATAAACACATATAGCAAATTATAAAAATTTCTTTGAAAAACTTACTTTGCATACATAGTACCTTCCAAAATTAGGCAATTATAGTTTATTCCAAGACTGACGTTTATTTTACTTAGGTTTTCAGATAACAACAAATGTTTAAACTTAAGTTCTTCACAGATGAATAACATAAGACCTGAGAGCATTCTTATTACAAGAGCTTTGAGTGAGCTCCAACATAAAATGACAGAATAAGGTCTTTTTTTTTTTGCCTTTATTTCAACTATAGAGTACGCCACAAAGGATAGCTGGTACTAAGTTGTAAGAGATAATTAGTACGAGAATTGCAGAAAACTGAGTCATGAAAACTATATGAAGCATGGAAAATTGAAGTGTTGCCAATGACAGTTGTAGCCGAGTGGACTAGTTCCAAAAATAAGACAGCAAACAAAGTAGAAAAGTTTAAAGAAGTAAACAATTACACGCAAACAACAATAAATCAATAAAACTAACCTCAAGGAAAAAAAATAAATAAATACTGTATTTGCCAGGTCGACATCATTAACATAAGACACTATCAAGCCATTAATCATAGCTACATTATAACAACACACTGTTCTGAAGTTAGCATTGTTCCATCGTTAGCTAACCAATGACAAAGATATTTACTCTTACACATCATCACTTACAAATGGCCTGTGATGAATTGACTAGAACTAAAACATGAAATTGGACAGGCAATTAGAATGTGCCAGACTACTTTAACTTAGGCAGAACCTAGAGTGCAACAGAGTACAGTACCTACTCTAGATTATCAGATGGTAAAATAGTAAAACACTGTGGTGCAAGAATCAGGAATTAAGAATAAACAACGTCATCAATTGATGGTCAATCGCAGGATATAATCATGACTTAATCACCTAATGTTTGACTGTAACGAACAATCGCAGCATAGGTGTTAGTTCACATGATTTCTACTTTGTTGGGCTGGTGGAGCTGACTGAAAAAAGTTACTGGCATCACCGATTTGCATACCACTTTTCATCCAAGCAATGCTGCTGATTTCTGATACTAATGAAGCAAAACTACTATTTAATACTGGTGGATGTTCTTCAAACTCGTTGAACTCAGGACCTAGCAATGAGTTTTTAAGAGGCCGTTCCTGAGCGCTGCAGCAACCATATCCGCATTTGTTTGGCACCTCAGCAGCAAAGCACATAGGATCAGAAAACTTGAAGACATCATTTTCAGGATTCAAAGCTTTAAGGGTTGAGTCAAACTTGAAGACAGAGATTGGTGTTTCGTGTTTGCTTGATTCTGCATGTCCTAGATTGTATGGTCTGAAAGCACCAATCCTTGCAGCTGGTCGGGCTAGATAAGGTGGATCAACAGTTTCAGTGACGTAATTCTGAGCTCCTATTTGCCATAACCCAGCAGAAGTTTCAGGTACTGTTTGGGCAGGAACATTCCTGGCATCCATAGCATTGAAGGAAGTATTATCCCCTAATGGCAGAGGTTCTTCTGAAACTGCGCTGGACGTCTCTGGGATAGCTGGCTCCACAACACCACTGTGTGAGCACCGGGCACCATTGCAGTATCGACGCCTCAGCGTGGAATTCCAGTGGTTCTTTATTGCATTGTCAGTTCTCCCTACCAAAAGCTTCGCGATAGCTGCCCACTTGTTCCCATGGACTGCATGAGCAGCCATTATAATGCGGTCCTCCTCATCTGCAGCCAAAGACCACATGATTAACAAGCAAGTATGGCAGATTCACACATAGCATCCGGAGACAAAATTTCTATGGCCCTGGTTCTGCGTAGCATTGTGTCTGGATTCATGGCACGTTGTAACTATTATTATTTCAATGCTGAACTAATTGCTAGACATTCATGTATTTGCAACATTCACTTCTTCATGCCATGTACCACCAGGTGCATAGATATTTTTTTTCCCCAGTAGCATAAGTGCACAATGTCTGATGCCTATGACGATAACTAAAATTATCATATCAACTACTGCAATTTGCAAACCAAATGTTACAGGCCATGATTAGGGTCTCCATACATTTCCCACGAAATGGTCTAAAAAAAGCAGTATAGAGATGCGGAGAAGAGGGTAGTACCAGTGAAGGGCTTGCGCTTGACTTGAGGGTCGAGCTGGTTGCACCAGCGTAGGCGGCAGGACTTGCCAGAGCGCCCGGGGATGCCGCGCGCAATCAGCGTCCAGTTCCGCGCCCCAAGCTTCTCCACAAGGTTGCTCAGTACCGCGTCCTCCTCCGGAGACCACGGGCCCCTCACCTTCTCCCTCTTAGCCTCCGCACCCCCCGAAGTCGCGTCCCCTCCAGCAAAAGAGCTGGAGATGACAGTCACGTCATCGTCGTCCCCTGAAGGAGGCGGAGACGAGTAGTGCGGTTGGGGCTGCGGCTGCGGCTCGATAGGAGTTTGAGACTCATCGCCCATCGAGTTGGAGATGGAATGGGTGACCTCAGCGTCGGGTTCGGAGGCGGCGGGCGGATCCAGTGGCGGCGGCGGCGAAGCGGCGGCGGTTTCGTCCGCCATGGTGCGGCGGGCGCGGCGAATGCTGCTGCTACTGCTACTTCGTGGGGGTGCTGGGGACGAATGTTCCGGAGGAGTGCCGCTTTATTCTCGTATTAGGCTGACATGTGGGGGCGTTAGTTGGCTTCACATATGGGCTTCTCCATACTAGTATTTGGAAGGAACAAATATGGGCCTGCTTTCTCCAGTACGACGGCGTTTCCTTTGTTTTCGCTGAGCCCAATATTTTGAAAAGGAACGTCAGCCCACTAGTACATATGAACGTAAGCCCACTGTCAGTATGCAACGGGACCGTCGTTCCTGGACTACTGAGTGCACACGTCCGGGAACGGGTTCCGTCAAGGAAGCTTCTTGTTGCACGTGTATCCGAGTTCGTTCTTGGTTGAAGTAGTAATAACTAAGCAGATACTACTACTACTAAACGGGAAAGGACCAGTACGTGGAGAACTATCAACAACAACATTGATATAGAAAGCAGCGGCCGGGCAGACAAAACAGTAGCTAAAAATCAAGCAGCGGCAAGACTTTCAGATAAATCAACTTCCAGTCGTCAGAAGCTATAGCTACGACTACGGATGCATGCGTGCTCCTGATACGGGTCCAGTATTTGTTCAAATCCTCCGCCGACAGCAACGGATGATGCTTTTAGATAGGTGAGACACCGGTCTCAATCGACCGCGTTTTAACAGAGACGGCAAAAAGAAAGAGTCATCATTGGAAAGCTGAGCTCTCAGTAGTAGGTGTCGGTAGAAATGTACTGGTACACTCGATCGTTAAAGCTTTGCAAGTGACGCACTGCTAGCTGTGAACTGTAGTATATAGTAAACAGGTACGACGACATCGTGTAATATCATACACGGGTTGTGACAATTACACATTGTAGGTAGTGTTTTACTAATTCTTCCTCAGACTCACAATTACAGTTGTATATATTCTAGTCAATTATTCTGCCTACAGCGACCTTGGTTGTCGTTTTCGGAGCACATGTTTTCAGCCTGCTGGCTTGCTGAGTGTATATGCTATGGGATATTGGATTTAAATTTTCATATACAAGTTAGCTTTGTACGGTTTGAGATTAAGTAATTAAGAAAATATTATTCAGGAACTAACTAAACTGTGTCAAGAGTCTACGACAGCATGATGGCGTGTGTAATTGTATGGTTTAAAATTAAGAAGGAAAAAAGGTACGGTTAGAGAGGTAAGCAATCACAAGGCACATCGTCGTCGCGCCTGCAGGGGTCAAGTCCAAGGAGTAGTTGGAAGTGGAAGTGTAATTTCTCTCGGAACCATCTAGATTGTGGTTCGATCGTGCCGTGGAAATTTGCTGTCAGAGTCGTGGCTTTTCTGAGGCCGTAGTAACCGTAAGAACATTCAGCATATGTCCTAGTCAACGCCGGGGCGTTTCAGCTTGAGCATCAATTGACAGTCACACAAGAAATGAAAAGGATTTTTTGCAGGTTGCCTTCGTTTTTCAGCTTTTGATTAACATAAATCGAGAGCGAGAGAAGAGTCAACGTGGTATAAAAAGCCACGTTTGGATTTCATTTGCCATCGTTTGTAATATAAGCTCGAGTAGTCATATATCTAGCTAGTTTATTTCATGTCTTGCACCAAGTAAAGTCCAAACACAGAGCTCAGTCTCAGCAACGAACATTTCTGAACCACCCTTTGCTCTTGCTGTGTGGCCGTGCGAGCTGCAGTTGAGAGTAGCATGCCTCGTTTCTGGCAGATACTAGTAGTGTTTTCCCTGTTTTGTACTGCGACTTTGGTTGTTCAATCTGCTGTTGTGGAGCATACGTTCAATGTAATCTCTCCCTCCCTCCACCGTGGCAGTACTGTTCCTTCAATTTCTTGGTTCATATGTATGCATAATGGCACCCACGAATTTTCAGGTCGGGTTACTTTCCATACCGCGCATATGCGAGCCGGAGAACGTAACGGTCACCGCCGTGAATGGCCAAGTCCCCGGTCCCGCGATCGAGGTGGTGGAGGGTGACTCCATGATCATCCACGTCGTCAACGACTCTCCATACAACGTGACAATCCACTGGTAAGTACTATACTATGCGCGCCAAGCACACGAGCCTTCCTTCCTTCCTTCCTTCGTCAGTACTTCCAGTGTGTGACATCATCGTGCAAGCGTGCAGGCACGGCGTGTTCCAGCGACGCACGCCGTGGGCGGACGGCCCGTCCATGGTGACGCAATGCCCGATCCGCCCCGGCGGCAGGTATACGTACCGGTTCAGCGTGGCCGGGCAGGAGGGCACGCTGTGGTGGCACGCGCACAGCTCCTTCATGCGCGCCACGGTGTACGGCGCCCTCGTCATCCGGCCGCGCGGGGGCGCCGGGGCGTACCCGTTCCCTGCTCCCGACGGGGAGAAGACCGTCCTGCTCGGCGAGCGGTGGAACGCCGACGCCGTCCTGCTGGAACGCCAGGCCTTCTTGGCCGCCGCTTCCATCCCGAACGCCGACGCGTACACCATCAACGGAGAACCGGGGGATTCCTACGATTGCCCCGCAACGACGAACAACCGTACGTTGGTTATCATCGACGTTCACTAATTAGCTTATTACGTAGTACAAAACGAAAAAAAAAAAGTGTCAAGCACTCCCGGCTGCTGCAGGAATCACCAGGTTAGAGGTGCGCCGCAACTCAACCTACCTGCTGCGGATCATCAACGCGGCGCTGAACACGCAGTTCTTCTTCAAGGTGGCGGGGCACACGTTCACCGTCGTGGCGGCGGACGCGAGTTACACCACGCCGTACCATACGGGCGTGATCGTAGTCGCGCCCGGGCAGACCGTCGACGCGATCATGGTGGCCGACGCCGCCGGCTGCAGCTACTACATGGCGATCTCCTCGTACCAGAGCGCGGTCCCGCTGCGCGCGGGTAGTTTCAACGGCAACATCACCAGGGCAGTCGTGGAGTACGCCGCCACCGGAGCGAGCCAGCAAGCGCCGGCAATGCCCGCGATGCCTGCACTGATAGACACGCGCACGGCGAACCGGTTCTACACCGGCATGACGGCACTCGGCAGCCCGACCGTGCCGCTCGCCGTCGACGTGCGCATGTTCGTGACCGTCGGGCTCGGCTTCTCCGTCTGCCAACCGGCGCAGACGTCGTGCAACGCGAGCAACGAGGCGGCGCCCGTGGTGGTGGGCAGCATGAACAACGAGTCGTTCGCGCTCCCGAGCGCCGTCTCGCTGCTCGACGCGCGGTACCGGAACGCGCCGGACGGCGCGTACTACACCAGGGACTTCCCCGACCGGCCGCCCGTGGCGTTCGACTACGCGAACGTGACGGGGCGGCAGCTGCTGGGCGCCGCGCTGTCGTCCGCGGGGCCGCCGTCGACCAAGGTCAAGCCGCTCGCGTACAACGCGACGGTGGAGGTGGTGCTGCAGAACACGGCGCTGGTCGGACGCGAGAGCCACCCGATGCACCTGCACGGGTTCAACTTCTACGTGCTCGCGCAGGGGTTCGGCAACTACGACGCCGCCACTGCGCCGGAGCGGTTCAACCTCGTTAACCCGCAGGAGCGGAACACCGTTGCGGTGCCCACCGGAGGATGGGTCGTCATCCGCTTCGTTGCCAACAACCCAGGTAAACCAACTTCTTTCTCTCTTCTTTTTTCTTTTTTCTTTTTCTTTTCTCTTTTTTCTTTTTTTGTGGCGAGTAACAACCCAGGTAACTAACTCTTCTAGAATGTCGACTGTGATCTGCACGTAAGACTCGTGACGCAATTGTGATTTGCAGGATGAGATCAGACTTTATCGAATAGTATAAAATTGCGAGAAGATTCTAAACATTTTTCTATATACGCGCAAAATCTATAGATGGTCCTAAAGTGAAAAAGGCGGCGCAAGTGTTACATTTTGGGCTAGGATAGGCATTCTACTCCAGCCCACTAAGGCAAAGAATAGAATCTGGGCCTAAAGATAGACTGGCCCAGTGATGCCTTTTTTAACATAATCTTTTGAATCACTGGCCCACTGATGCTCTGTACAACACGTAATCACAAGTTCGTTTCTCGACGCTTGTGAGTGAGTAGTTTAGTATAGTCCCTACAAGTAGTGTGTACTCAACTTTTGACCTGTCACGAATTTTCTTTTTCGAGAAGCTTATCTTGATACGGTTTGGACTTGGGATATTATTATAATGTAGTATAAGAAATTCATGCGTGCTGGTAAACTTTGTTCGTACGTGTAGGGATGTGGTTCATGCACTGCCACATCGACTCTCACCTCGCCATCGGCCTGGCCATGGTGTTCGATGTGGAGGACGGCCCGACTCCGGACACGGCGCTGCCGCCGCCGCCTGAGGACCTCCCGAAGTGCTAGTCGGGTGCGTGTATTCTTCGGCCATGGAACCCGGTGGACCATGGATTCCAGCACGGAAAGAATTATCTGAACCAAAAAGGAGGAGAAGCAAAACTGTATACTTCGATTTTTCAATTGATTGGATGCTCTAATCTTTCTTTTCTTCTTCCGGATTTAATCTTTTTTTTTTTCTCGAGGATCTTCTTGATGTAATCCAATATGCTTTTGGGCCTACATGTGTGTGGTTCTGAGAATAATGTCAGATGGACAGAGGATCATGTTTATCTGGTTCGCATACTCTGAACTGTACTCCGTACTAATTTGGATCCTTTCTTAACTGGCCAACTAAATCATCTGTATAGAGCTTATCCAAGTAGATTGGATTTGTGGGGACCTTCCCGATGGAGCAACGGAATTCAACTGAAGAGCCAAGAGTGCGCAAAACACCGTGGACCATTTCTGAAAGGACTGGAAGCATTGGTAGTATTCTGATAGAACATTGCCCACCCGTACTAGAAGGCCAGGTCGCCAGCGCACGGACATGTGTCATGTCAGCTGATGAACAAACAATGCCTGCCTCTCTCTCTCTCTCTCTCTCTTGTGAAGGAAGAAGGCAGGCAGCCGCCGTTGCTTGCTGGTGCTGACCGGACGGACGGACCCTTCCGTGAGTTAGGTGGAGGAGAGAGAGGACGGCGGCGCCCCAACGGTCCATTCAGAAACTTTAATCGGTTCGAGCTGGCACCCTCTGGACACGCCCAGACGTATATGAAGTCACGCTCCACAAGACTGAACACGAAACTGTGTCCTACTCGTACATGAATCCTCGCCCGTATGTATACGCATCAAAGCGTTATCCCGCCAAGATAGAGACTTCTTCCGTGATCAAACTACTACCACATGTGATTTCTTTTAGTTATTAGGTCTTCTCTTTCTTTTCTGGTAATGTAGTAGTAAAGCTTAGGTGCATGCGGCGCGGTGTATGTGCCCTTTGTTTGGTATTGTCCTCTGATGTACTAGTAATGCCGTATTAAAATTTCTGAAAAATAATGTTTCGGCAGAACAGGGAGATTGATTCTTTGCTTAAGACGGCTAAGGGCTAAGCATGCTCTTTTGACATGTCCTTTGTCACCTACTCCACAGCCCATATGATGTGTGTTGACGTTACAGTTGAGTACAAGTAGAGTATTGCACTGAAACCCATGTGACAGCGCGTCAATGCTAAGCCAAGCCAATAATAATGTTCACCGGCTTCAACTCTTCGCGCGCGAGAGAGACCAAATTTTTTTTTATTGGAATAATTGCCATTCTTTTTCGTCACACTAGAGTGTCAACAAAGCACTGTTAAGGTTACCTGGTTCGTTCTTCATTGTCAGCTTTTAGAATTGCTTTTGTTGACCTGAAAGGCCATTAGGGACAGCCGAGAGACACGTGGTTGGTTTACTCCCCTGAAATGATGATTTCTCTCCTTATTAGCTGGTTTCACAAACGTACCTCCCCTGATTGAAAACCTAGCTAGCTCGTACGTTAACCATATTAGTATATTATACTGTATACTAGTTCGTAAGTAAGAAAAACAACAGTATCTGCATATCTGTTGTGTGCGAAAGTAAAACTCTCCTGATTGAAATGAAAACGGCATCGTCTCATGTTGTTAGTAAGAAATCTATTTCTGTCGTTGTAAAAAGTGAATTATTTGACGCTTCTTTTGCGTCTGCCAAGTGCCAAGAATTCGATACTGCAATCATACCATGGATAAGTAAATCGTCCCCCAATCAATCCTGGACAAGTAACTCGTTCGATGGTGGACGGTGGCGTCCATTTCTCTATCAGTTGGTCTGGACATATAAAATAATTTGGGGCACTAACACCTGGATTAACCGAGTGACTTGATGAATAAGCTTTATATATGATGTGATCGCAGGAAAAAAAGAAAAAATTGGGCGCAAATAGGGCAGTCGTACCGTAAGTTATTCATCCAGAAGTTGGCCTGGACACATAAAATAATTTGGAGCACTAACACCTAGTTAAAACTTGATGAAGAAGCTTAATATGTGACGTGATTACAATATTTGTTTTTTTTTAAAAAAAGTTGCACGCACAGAGGGCAGTCTTATCGAAGTTATTCGTCCAGAAGTTGCCGAGAAACTTTTCATAGTATATATACTTATCGTGTTCCGTTAAGTCGAGCTGCACAGGCCGCCCCACAATCGCCAAGAAAGCTTTGCCTCCTCTTCCCTCCCCCCCTCCTCTGACACTACTTCTCTGAACCCTGTTCGATCTTCCACCCCCCCCCCCCCCCCCCCCCCCCCCCATTCCATCCATGGTGCAGCTTTTGCTGGCGTTTGCTCTCCTTCTTGTTGGACCGGTGGCAGATGCGGCGACGGCGAAATACACGTTCACAGTAATTCCCTCTCTGTCTCCGATTATTTCTCCATGCATTCGAGTTCTATTCGTTCTGTTCGTTCGGCATAACTCTGAAACTGGTGGAGGCTTTGAGAAGAAAGATGGACTGGTTTCAGTTTCTTTTGTTTTTTTGTTTTTCGTTTCCGAAAGAAAACAAAGTGTTTAGCTCGTGAACTACACTTCTGCATTCGCTACTACAAACCTGCAAAACTCTGAATTCGCTGGTTTTCAGGAGAGAGTTCAGTTGCAAACATTCGGTGGAGCATCCTTATCTGCAAGGAATCCATGGCGCGGTCCCTAGCTTGAGGAATGACCTGTGTTTATCTGTATTCTTTGCTATTAGGTGGGAAGTATGCGAATCAGTCAACTGTGCAAGACCACTGACATTATCGCAGTGAACGGCCAGTTGCCCGGTCCGGCGATCGAAGTGCATGAAGGTGACGATGTTGTTGTCAAGGTCATCAACGCTTCGCCATACAACTTAACCATTCACTGGTAATTCTTCCGCCTTCTTCTTCTTCTTCTTTTGGGATTTGGTTCTTCTTCTTCGACGACGACGACGAAAGACGCGCGACGAGTGGTCTCCACCTAATTTTCATTTTTTTTAAAAAAGAATTTTCTCACAAACGGCATGATTTCAATTCACAGCTGTGTCCGTTCTTTATTTTCTTGGAACCATCAAGTCGTCTCTGTGTGACATAACAGACACGAAACATGCCGTAAGGAACCTGCCATCCCAGTGTTTTATTGGGTCCTTGGGCGCTGTGATGGCTATTTTATTAGACTCTATCTCGAATAAACGAAAGTGAAACGTCTGAAAACGACATCCTACCTGTCGGAACACATACTTAGCCTGTAGTAACTGTATTGGAAGCCCATTCCGAGTATTTGCCAGGTGTTAAGATGCGAGGTTATCTTGACACCTTTCCACCAGAGTATAGACAAAAAGGTCACAGAAAAAAAGGGGTGACATGGAGTGGCACATAAACTCCACTCTGGACAACAGTCAAGAGTGGAATACAAAAAATATTAAGTTAAAGTATTGGCTGTAATTGCCCGATTGGGAAAAGAAGGCATTGCTTTCACACTCTTTTGCAATTGAAAACAACAGCACAGTGCTTCAGTGCACTTCACACTAGCAGCCCACTGAGTTCAGCCTGTCTGTTATCACTTATCAGAGGGAAGGGAAGTTTCTAATGGCCTAACTGTTCCACTGCTGTTTGCTGCTGCATTATTATTGTTGATAGGCACGGTGTGCTCCAGCTACTGACGCCATGGGCGGATGGGCCGAGCATGGTGACGCAGTGCCCCATCCAGCCCAACAGCACATACACGTACCGGTTCAGCGTGCCGGGGCAGGAAGGCACGCTGTGGTGGCACGCGCACTCCTCCTTCCTCCGCGCGACCGTGTACGGCGCCTTCATCATCCGGCCGCGGCGCGGCAACTCCTACCCGTTCCCGGCGCCGGACAAGGAGGTCCCCATCGTA
The DNA here is from genome assembly GCA_001182835.1 of Oropetium thomaeum. Taxonomy (NCBI): domain Eukaryota; kingdom Viridiplantae; phylum Streptophyta; class Magnoliopsida; order Poales; family Poaceae; genus Oropetium; species Oropetium thomaeum. The sequence continues at coordinate 265,499 of LFJQ01000033.1, forward strand.
CTTGGTAAAGCCGGTGCTGCTGTGCTGTGCCGCTTTGGCAATCCATATCTTGTTGGCGTGGACAGAAAGCAGATTTTGACGTCTCTTTCGTCGTCTCTTTCTGGATGAGGTTGTCAACAGGCGAGTGGTGGAACCGAAATGTTGTCGATGTCGAGAGCGACGCCGTCATGGCCGGTCAGCTTCCCGTGCAGTCCGACGCGTTCACCGTTAACGGCAAAACTGGCCTGCTCTACCAGTGCGCGAGTACGTAATGATCGCGTCATCATCATCGGTTGATATTAAAGTGCGGTAATAACAGATTGTTGAGTCACGCCATGTTGAAACGTGACGAGATGATCTCCGTCCTGATTTACTATGGATTATTAGTAATTAATTGCTTTGGTCTGCAGATGACACGTTTACGTTTGACGTGGAGCCCAGCAAGACGGTGCTGCTCCGTGTGATCAACGCCGGCCTCAACGCGCACCTGTTCGTCAAGCTGGCCGGCCACAACTTCACCGTCGTCGCCGTGGACGCGGGCTACACCTCCAACCTAAACACGGACACGCTCGTGCTCGCGCCGGGCCAGACCGTGGACGCGCTCGTGGTCACGAACGCCGCGCCGGGGAGCTACTACATGGCGGTGCAGTCGTACGACACGCTGACGCCGTCGACGATGGCCGTCTCCGACGCCACCACCGCCTCGGCGATCGTGCGGTACAACGGCACCTCGGCGACCGCCACGCCGGTCATGCCCACCATGCCGTCCAGCTCCGACTCCGCGACGGCCAACGCGTTCTACTTCGGCCTGAAGGCCCTGGCGACCCCCGGCGCACCGGCTGTGCCGACGACGGTGGACGTGAGCATGACCGTCGAGCTGGGGCTCGGGCAGGTGCCGTGCGACCCGTCACAGACCAAGTGCAGCGGGAACGCCGTCGCGGCGTCGATGAACGGCGTGTCGTTTCGGCTCCCATCGGAGGCGTCCCTTCTCGGGGCGCATCTGACTGGCACCTCGGGCATCTTCACGGCCGACTTCCCCGACGGCCCGCCGCCGAGCGGCACGCCGATGACGGTGGCCACCAAGGTGAAGAAACTCAAGTACAACTCGGTGGTGGAGGTCGTGCTGCAGAATCCGACCGCCGCCGCGACGGAGAACCACCCGATCCACCTCCACGGCTTCAATTTCTTCGTGCTGGCGCAGGGCATCGGCAACTTCACCCCCGGCGTCGCCTACAACCTGGTCGACCCGGTGGCGCGCAACACCATCGCCGTTCCGGGCGGCGGGTGGGCCGTCATCCGCTTCGTCGCAAACAATCCAGGTAGGAAGGAAATTTACATTTCATTACTTCTTGTTCTGCCGGACCGGCCCAAACTTTGTTATTACAGCGAATGGGCTGAAAGTGCTGCTGACCTAACTTGAACTGCATACAGGCATGTGGTTCTTTCATTGCCACCTGGACCCCCACGTGCCCATGGGCCTCGGCATGGTATTCCACGTGGAGGACGGAACGACGCCCGGCTCGGCTCTGCCCGCGCCGCCGGCTGAATGGGTGGGCCAATGTGACTCGCAACACTACGCGGCCGCGGCGCTCGCCGCAGCGGCAGCGCCGGCAGAGGCGCCAGCACAATCACCGAGGCAAGCACCCGCACAAGCGCCGAGCCCGGCAGCGGAGCGACCGCGCGCGACGGAACCGCCCGGCACAGCGGGTCACAGTCGATCGGGCACAGGGACAGGGACACGTCCTCGGAACAGGGCTCCAGCTGATTCCGCTGGTGGGCCGAAAGCTATTGCTGGGCCATACCCATGTTTCTTCTCCCTTATCCTTCTCTTTCTTGTTCTGCAGTAAAAAAAGTTCTATTACACGTATACACACTTATGGTAGTACTACTTCATATCCACACAAAGAATTAGAGATTTCTTCTTACTTGTAAGTAAAAGTGGGGGTTTATTTTTTGTTTTTTAAATTGTTTGATGTGCATATGAATTTATTCTGATGTAATGGTGCTCATTTTCTTCTCCTTTCGAGGTGAAGATGTCCATAATTAACAAAGTTCAGAGTTCAGAATTCAGAGCTTGAGAATTTACTTGCTTCATACGGCAACAAAACTATGGGTTGCATACTTGCATTCATGATGTTGACATTTTTGAGATTTTCTACTGCGTATCAACTACCGACTGTGCCGCGTTGAGGTAAGCTGCTGAAGATCCATTGGCTCTCCTTTTTGGATTAGCTGGAGCCTGGAGAGCAATCACTTCCGAAGGGGTCGTCTGTCGTCACTGACGGACCCGGTCATCTGCCACATTCTTGCCCGTCCGTCATCTTGCAAGTATTATTTGATCCAAGTGGCAATCATACTATGCCATTGTCAACCCTGCATCGTTTTTTCATATTATATAGAAATATGTTTCTGGCAGAGAACTTTCAGAACCAAGCATACTGGCCCTTTTGGAGGGTGATGCTAATTTTCAGATGAAATTTAGGGTGATTTCGCTCGATCATTATCAGCCCTTGGATACGAAATCTAACGGCAATCATGTCTATAAATTATTGATTGTTTTTCTGTAGGCAATACAAATAAGTTTTCTTTGGTATACGAATTGAATCAAAATACTACATAATCCTTACAAAGAAAATCACTTCCGAGTCGACTGAAGTTTCAGGCGACTGAATTGCATGAAATCGGAAGAAACCGACACAAACATAAGGATCGGAAGTGATGCATTCTGTTTTGTACTGTACTATACACTGATATACTACCTAACCGGTTTCTGGAAACAAGATGAAGGTCTAAATGGTCCTTTCCAGTAAGGAACAGGAGCTAAGCTGCATGCAGAAGTCATCGACGTAACCATTGCTTGTTCTTCCACTGAAAAAACAACAACAGCTTGACTTTAGAATTGAATAGACGACTTAGGCCGACCAATTAACGGAACAGAATCGGTACAATCATATACGGAGTATATATTTATTTGCTAAAATCAAAGAAGGAACTGCACGCAGTTTGCAAGTGCCCTTACGTTGTGTTTTTGTTGTTTCTCGTGGCTTGTATTGTAACCGCCATATGCGGCCTAGGCTCGGTTCCGGCGTGGTATAACCTTTGCTTCTTTTCTCTTAATGAAAAGCGCATGTAGGTGCATTCATGGGAAAAGAAAATGCCTCAGCTTCATGACTTTTAATAGAGACAGGTGTAAAAGGAAAACGAGGAATCTATGGACCTAGTTACCTTTTTCTTTGATTTAAACTTTATTTATGGTTTCCAGGACACTTACTTGCTGGCTGTTTTAAACCCAATTTACCAGGTCCTGGAAAGATTTTGTTGGCGTGTGAAAATTTTACTACAGACGCAGGAACTTGCAGTTGCATAAAGGATGCGTAACGCGCTCAACGCAGATTCTCACCACCTCTTTTTTAATATGATTTGATGTGGTCGTCCCATGGCTGCGTCCAGGCTTGCTATTTATTCAATTTCTTTTTTACAGTGCCTTTTTGCTTATACTATTAGTCGCTTGGAAATTGGAATAGGCCAACCGGTTACTGACTTAACTGCGTTTATTTGGTTCAGCGCGCCACACATGCATCAAAATAGTTCACGCCGTCATAAAAAAAGAAGAAGAGAAGCATCAAAATAGTTCACATCTTATCTCTGACAGACAACCACTCCAGGCAGCATTTTCTACTACAGTTTGCCAAGACAATCCCTTCATCATTTGATTTCTGTATTTTTCTGAAGCTGCAGCAGGCGTCAGCGGCGGCTGGGCTGGAGGAGACGACGACCCCCCCCCCCCCCCCCCCCCCCCACACACACACACACACACCCCGGAAGGATGAGAGCTCGCGAAGGGTTGACAGTTCCGAGAATACTTATGTGTTCAGGCCATCGATGCAAATAAAAACTTACGATCAAGTCAATGTCCATTACATATATATTTGAAGGCGTGGAAAAATTGAGAGTTTGAAATTGTTCGATGAGCTATTGATGTATCTACAATCCTACATCATTTTTGATACCGGCGAAATTTTCAACGACTTGACCCTGGGATGCCATGCAACGGTTTCAACCGCTGGAGCAAGTTCCAACCTCGCCTCCCCCCGGCCCAAACGAAGACAAAAGGAGTCGGTAGCTTAGAGTGATGTACTGGACATATTATTCTTCATTTCGTCTTTTGCAGTCGCGATCGGATTTGCCTCGTCTTTTGCTTGCGCAAGCTCTCAAGCGAACGAGGGCGTCGATCGTCTTGCAAGAAACCCAGACTTGTTCATCATTCCATTATATTTTCTACTGAACATATATGTATATATCCTGACCTGCTGGTAGGTAGCAAAAAGAAGGGGGTAAAAAAAAAAAAAAACCGAAGCGATGACTTGTTCCCTCGGACGACCAAGTTGGGCTATAAGTACGCCATGCCGGTGCGCATATACGTGTTCATCCGCTCTCAGTTGTCTGAACTGATACGCCAGGTCAGGAACTCTGGAGATGGCGCGAGCAGCAACCATGCTCGTGCTGCTCACCACCACTCTCGCCCTGTGCACGACGACTGCAAGGGCGGCGGTTGTGGAGCACACCTTCAATGTGCACGGCATGCCGATCAATCAACTCTGCAAGGACACCGTGATCTACACCGCCAACAATCAGCTTCCCGGCCCGACCATCGAGGTTAACGAAGGCGACACCATTGTCGTCCACGTCGTGAACGACTCACCGTACCCGTTGTCGCTCCACTGGTAATTACTACTACAGTGCTGCTGTAGTAAATTTAGAGCGTGTCGTCGTCGTCGTCCTGCACTCTCATACTAGATATTACTGTATGCCATTTCTGGCTCTCTTTTACTAACTGTAAAAGCGGCGCGCGGTGCGGTTGGCTGCAGGCACGGCATATTCCAGCTACGGAACGGGTGGGCGGACGGCGCCAACATGATAACGCAGTGCCCGATCCAGCCGTCCGCCAAGTTCACCTACGTGTTCAACGTGACGGGCCAGGAGGGCACGCTGTGGTGGCACGCGCACTCCTCCATGCTCCGTGCCACGATCTACGGCGCGCTCATCATCAGGCCTAGGAAGGGCACGGGGTACCCGTTCCCGGCACCGGACGCCGAGCTGCCACCCATCATTCTCGGCGAGTGGTGGCACCAGAACGTAGACGACGTGGAGAAGGACGGGCTGCTCACGGGCCTGGGACCCGTGGCATCCGACGCGCTCACCATTAACGGCTTGCCCGGCGACCAGCAGAGCTCCGCCTGCCCCAGCGCCTGCACGTACGAGGTGGAGGTGGAGTCCGGCAAGACGTACCTGCTCCGCCTCATCAACGCGGCGGTCAACGTCGATCTCTTCTTCAAGCTGGCCGGGCACACGTTCACCGTGGTCGCCGCCGACGCGAGCTACACCGAGCCGTACCGCACCGACGTGATCGTCGTCGCGCCGGGGCAGACCGTGGACGCGCTCGTGACCGCCTCGGCGTGGCCGAGCCGGTACTACATGGCCACCCACGCGCTGGACAGCAGGACCGTCCCGCCGCCGTCCGTGCCGTTCAACAACTTGACCGCCACGGCCGTCGTCAAGTACCGCGGCGCGCCGGACGCCGGGCCCGCGGTCATGCCGGCGCTGCCTAACATCACCGACGTCGCCACCGCCGGCAGGTTCTACTGGTCTCTACGGGGCCTTGTCCGCCCGGGCATCCCCACCGTGCCGAAATACGTCGACCACAGGCTGACGGTCGAGTTTGGGATCGACCAGGCGCCGTGCATGCCGTACCAGCCGAAATGCCAGCAGTTCTCCGTCATGGCGGACATGAACAGACACTCGTTCCAGTTCCCGGGGAAGGTGTCGCTCCTGGAGGCGGCGTTCTACGGCGTCCCCGGCGTGTACTCGGAGGACTTCCCGGCCAAGCCGCGTCCGCTGCCCATGGCCGTCAAGACCACGTCGGTCAGGAAGGTCAACTACAACGACGTCGTGGAGGTCGTCTTGCAGAGCAAAGGGTACAGCCCTAATCTCGGCACCGAGATCCACCCCATCCACCTGCACGGCCACGACTTCTTCGTGCTGGCGCAGGGGCTCGGCCGCTTCGACCCGGAGCGGACCACCTACAACCTCGACAACCCGCAGCTGCGCAACACCATCGCTGTGCCGGCCGGCGGATACGCCGTCATCCGCTTCACGGCCAATAATCCAGGTAAGAAAGAGTTCGTCGGCTTCAGAGACCCCTGAGATACTGAACGGTAAATTTCATCAACATATTCATTGACATACTGCTGATGTACTACTGTACTTTGCAGGCATGTGGTTCATGCACTGTCACTTGGACGCACACCTGCCGCTGGGACTGGCCATGGTTTTCGAGGTTCTCAACGGTCCGGCACCGAATCTGTTGCCTCCACCGCCACCTGACTATCCAAAGTGCTACTGGAAGTAACATAGAGTTCGCAATTTCTTTTATTTTTTTTTCTTCGGGGACGAATTGTGTGGTTTGACGGGTTCATTAAAAGAAAAACGCAAAGCTAGAATCATGGCTGTGTCCATGTTTCCAAGCCCTCTCGTGTAAGACGTTGTTTTCATTCTTCTGTACGGTTGCCTAATAAAGACCCGATGGAATACAAGGACTAATAGTTCGTTTGAACATTAATCCATGTTCAATAATGTTTCCCGAGCACTCACGCCTCCTACCATTTTACACAAAAAACAGTCGATCGTGCTCTGGACAGGAACAGTCAAACGCATTACCTCCATATTCAATCAAAGATTGAAATGAACCATTCAGTGCACGCAGAAATGCCATTTGACAACAATGTTAGAACTCAAATGATGATCAACGTCCATGCATAGAGGTAAGACTTAATATTGTGATCGGATGGCCTACGATCGCTGTTTGCACCATTGCACAAATTACTTCTTTTGCACTTGCACCAAATATTTCTATATAATCAAATATTTCAAAAGTAATGAGTTGACAGTAGCCAAAGTTACAAAGCTTGATTTTGACAAACCTAAAAGTTCATTCTTAGACCGAGGGAATACTCAAAACTTCATTCCAATGTATCAGTTGATTAAATGACGTTTGCTATTACATCAGTTTGTCTACTGTCCAGACTCCACTCTTAATGCCACTTTTTTGAAACTATAAAACTTTTATAGCAGATCTCAATATATTGTCATTACAAGAGTGTATTTACATTGGAGCGTACATTAATTTGTAGCATACGCCATTGGAAGAATCGCAGGCACTTCACATTGAAGATCTTGGCAAAAAGGCGAGGATATAACATGCCCTCATGTAAATTATTCCATTGACGCAGAAAATGAGCAGGTGCAGTCGGTCCAGCAACCATTGAACGGAATGAACATTACTTCTAGTTAGCACATCCATTATAAATTAAGTTGCTTCAAGAATTCCAAAGTAATACATAACACATAAAATGAGACAAAATAGAACATAAACTAATCATGCCGTCATAAAATTAGTGCACATGCTCCCAACAATTTTGACAATGCAAAACCTACTGATAGTTCCAAAAAAATCCCTATGGCTTACTTTGTAATGGCACTGAAAAAAGCACCTCCAGCTGAGACAGATAGCATCAGCGTCCAGTCTAATGTGCATAAGTCAGCGTGCAGTGAAACAAGGGTTAAGAAACCCATATTGGCCAGCTTAGTTTCTGACCAAACCAGTGGGATGATATGTAACTGATGCCACCTCCCATGGTCCCACCCAGCCCCGTCACTAACAACCCACTTCATAGATTATGCAATGCCAAATGCTCTAGTTTACCTCAAGGCTCAAGATTATACTCCATCCATTTATCTGAAGCCTCTAATAAAAAAGAGGATTTCGAAAAGTCTAACACCTCTACATTAAAATTTCATAAAAAGGAGAGAACGAGGGTGTGGGCAGGCGTAAATGCATGCAGGCGAGAGAGTGTGGACATGCATGTATGGGGGAATTGGCTGAGAGACAGATGAGAAGACTTGCGATTATTTTTTTAAAACTGATTATACTCTTTAATTTTTTTTCTTGGTCATTGTACCAGCCCCTTATGGGCTTTAGAAGGAGGGGAGTATCACTCAATGATAAATTTGCAAGAGCTTCAAGGAAACTGGGTGTAAACAATACAAAACCTGATCCAGCTAGGTTCTGATATGCACCCACCTTATCAAAACATTTGCAAGCCACATTTACTAGACTGATGCCAATTGGCATGCTACAAGCCCTTGGATTGCCAATTGTTGTCCCATCAGATGGTGCAAGAAAGAGGGGAACAGCAAGGCTATAAAAAGCTTGAAGGTGTCCAAAATAACAAATCATCATACAGTACGAGACAACACATCTTAATATTTTTAACCATAACCAGAAAGCCTAAATTATTCTTATACAAGTAGGCCAAAAGAGCAGCTCATGTTTAGCCACTGATCAAGTTGATTAAAGATGGAAATCAAAGAGCACTGGGAGTTCGGTGAAAATTCAATACCAAGCAACGTTAGATTTGCAAAAAATCCATTTTATTTGATACTGAAGCAACTTTTGTTTTGGGAGAAAATCTTCTGCATATAAATATTGTTTGTTAAGCTAACTAAATGCTGGAAAGTTATTAAACATTACACTATGATGGAATAGATCTGGCCAAGTTTAATTTCACAAGCCCTAGCGGCAGTCCCAAAACCACGGAACAAGTCACTTAGTCCAGACTCTAGACATATCTACAGATATACAAATTTCATGCTCTTTACTACAGATCCTACGAGAATTGCTGTTCTTTATGGCCACACACTATCATATAAAGTGCAGCTGTTAATGTCCAAGCAATTGACAACCAAAAGACTGATGTAAGCACTTCATTTCAGATCCACTTGAAGAATTTTGTCAAAAAGTTCAAAGCCCACTGTAATAAAAGCTCAGTACATATCTTTCCTTACCATTATCGCTTCATTAGAAAAGGGTGTCATCATTACCACCATTAGGAAAGCATGCAAGAATGGCAGTAGAACCCTCAGCAGGAAATATCCTAAACTTTTCAGTTTCTGCTTAGCAAACAAACAAAAAGATACAGAGGATTTAATGATCACCATGTCAGTAAGACATTTTGAAAGAAAAAGAGGGCGCCAGCAAATTAAATCTTATGATAACAATCTTATCAAATACAACAGAAGCCATATGATGAACATTTAGGGACTTATATGTCAACATATATTCATTCACAAATTTAGTATCTATTTGATTAAGATATTGCCCTTTACTTCAAGCCTAGTAACATACAACCAGCAAATCAACTAATCATTATAGGTTCAACAACTAGACATGAACGTTACAGGTTCTGTACTGGTACCAATAAGCTCTGCATACAGGGTGATCACACCAGTGTCCATCTGGAAACAATGTAACCCCCTTTTTTTTCTTGATTTTCTCTGTTTCCTTTAAGCATGTGCCACATATACATCCTCTGGGTCAATCATGTTTCCACTTAGACACCATCACATGGTGTCTTAAATATATGCTACGACTCAGCATACATTTCCCTACTGAAACCTTTTTATATTTTTTAGTTTTGTTCAACCCTTTCTAGGCACTTTAACATTTACAAATGGGCAGCATTCGTAACCACTGCAATGAGAGATATCTAAATACCTCTAGTCACATTTAATCAGTAGCACACCACTACAGTAGAATTTTGGTCTCTCTTTTACATGAATGTAACTGATTCCAGGGTAAGGAATTCAAATAATGCAGAGAATCAGATCCTTAAAAATCTATCAGAGTATCACGGGTTAGAAGATATTGGCTTCATGATGTGGCAAAATCATCATATGTATAAGATGCGTTTTTTAGTTTCTACCCTGAGCTATTAGAACTTTCAGATACTGGAAGTAGCATGAACACTTTTTGTTCTAAAAAAATTCCACTTGACAATTTTTTAGGTTATGACAGTCTAAAACCACTGTAACCACAAATCTTTCCATACAGGTTCAGTGTGGTATATTGGTCCCTTACAGCCAACATGCCCCAATATGATCCCAGCAGAAAAGGGTGCATGTTAAAGGAACCTAACAATTCTCATTCTCAGGATAACTTCAACAGCCAAATATATAAAATATTAATAGATGCCATAAAAGCATAATAGTGATAGCAGAAACCACAAAGGCATGTGAAGTCTGCAGATCAACATGGCAACAAAAGTTTGGGACTGTTACAAGTTGCACTTCAAATATGTTAACTGCCATAACAAGACATATTAACAGATCTCATTGTCAATAGTCTTGGAAACGTCCATAAGCATTAGAAGTAACCTGGCAAAAGATAGGGAAGTAACCAACTGAATCCTAGGGACAATAGAGCTGTCTTTGAAGAGAACAACAAAGCCACCACAACTCACCTTCAAAATCTCATCCAGTGCTGAGCTAAATAACAATGTTCTAACGCTTATTTCCACGGAAGTGGCTCTTCCCAGCTACCTTTTTTTTATGAAATGACTTGGGGCCTCCATGGTATTGGTTCCTGAGTAAGTTCATAATTTTATAACAGGGGATGGTTAAACTTGAGATATTCGAGATTAAATTAGCTCAAAGAAATATACTCACAACTTCTGCCTCTTTGCAACATCTTGTTTCATTTTCAGAACAAGATCCATCGCACATTGCTGATGCTCCCTTGTCTGTACATGCAAATCAAGGTTTTCTACACTCCCACAATTGAGCATGCATATTCGGCACCAACCAGCCCCTGTGTTTCTCATGAGTCCACCCTTTACAGAATAACCAATAGCTTAGCACTCAATACATAATCTGGAATTGCATTAACACATGGAAAGTGATAACACTCCATAATAGAAAAATACGAGCAAAGTCATGTACTATACTAGTATTACCGAACTAAAGTGGCTAGGTTCTTTTGCAAATCCATGCCAAGAATAGTCATCAACCAGGCTACGATCATCTGGGTGCGTGTGACCTATAAAATGTAGATGAAAGGTTTGGTTAAATACAATCGGCCACGTCCATCAGGTTCCTGACTATCCAACCCAAAAAATGCAAACACTCGGAAGGAAAAGAATCACCAGGATGGAAACGAGTATGAGGAAACACTGGGCCACCAAAAGCATGCTGTGCATTCCCAGGTTGGTTAACAGAGCTACCACTCATACCTCGAACAAATGGACCTAAAACCAATCAACTCCATTAGAGGACTATTGTTAAAATATTTAATACAAAGAAGACTTGATAACTCATAAGCTTTCATTCTAAGGAGCCCATGAAAACCTGATGTCTGTCATTGAAATATACCTGGAATTCTCAAATTGGGCATTCCATCAATTCCGTGATGGTCAAATTCTGTGCCAGGTGACAGAAAGTCAGGATTACCAGCAGTTGCATTGGGCCTCCTTGAAAAAACCTCATGCAAGGCTATAGAAAATGGACCTTTCTGGTTTGCAAAAGCAGGCCTATCAGAGAAACCGTCAAGTCTATCTAAGGTTCTCTCGAACGAATTAGGACCCATTTCGAGATGCGCTGGTCCAGGAAATTGCTTGAGATCTTCAACATTAGTACGGTTGACATTATGTTGACCAGGATGTGCTGCAAATGACCTGAGATGTTCCCCTGAAGCATTGAAACCGTCTTCATGGAAAGCCCTTCCACTTACAAATGGCCCACCACCAACACCATTGCTCTTCAAAGTTCCTGCATAAGTTTGGTCAGAACACCTGAAATAAAGAAACTGAAGCATTTGCCTATGGTTTCAGAATATTACCAGAAGGATGTGGCCGGCTCAAAGGATCAGGGACAAAAGGGGGCCGAACCATACCATCACCAGGTCTGATGCCTGCAGGATGTGGCATTGGTGATTGAATATGGTTTTCTCCAAATGTCCGTTGTGCCTTTCCAGAGTGAAATGAACCATATGGTTGCTGCATTGGAGGTCGAGTATTTTCAGCAAAACTATGTTTAGGTGGTCTTATTTGATTTAGCTGCCCTTGCATATTATATGGCATAGGACCTGAATTTATCATATGCTGATGGAACATTTTATCTGGTTCATATGGCTGTTGCGGTCCCATGCCTGGACGTGGATTGGCACCTGGCGGCCCTGCAATTTTCCATGGCACCTGCTGCACTGATCCTACTTTCTCAAGATTATTATATGCATCAGAAGTTTTATGCTCCTTGCCTCCTTGTAAACCCAGAGCATGTGAATTACCAGCCTGGTCAGCAATTCCATCTTTCCCGATAGAAACATCAGTGCTGTCCAATGCTATGCCAGTTCGTACCTCTTTACTGCCACTACCAAAACCAGTTTTTTCTTCATTTAATAATTGTTGTTTTGTATGTTTCATAACAGAAGATTCAGTGCCATCTGTTCTGTTTTCATTAACAGCACTATTATGAGCAGCACCACCAGCATTTTCAGACTTCCCTGACTTTATAGCTTGTGTTTCTGAAGCTAAAGAGCCCTGCCCAGTAGATTGTTGATTCATGACACTTGCCTGTAAATTGTTAACTAGACCGCTAGAATGAGGCTGAAATTGCTGTGGCGGCACAGCAGGATTCATAGGTCTACCAGCTGAAGTTTGAACATGCTGTCCGGCATTGCCATAGCCAGGAACATGCTGTTGTGCATATGGTGGACCATAAAGCTGCGAAGGGTGAGAACGCATCTGTTGCTGTGTTGAAGGCATTCCTTGCTGGTATGACTGACCTGCTTGTGAAGGAACAGAAGAATGGGCAGGCAATCCTTGTTGCGGTACCTGGGAAGGGATGCTGGAGTTCATTGGAGGCCTCTGAGCATGGTATCCAGCATGCTGTTGATGTTGAGGTGTATGTTGAATTCCTTGAGTTGGCAGCACAGCAAGCTGCTGGCCTGGCAATGGAGGCCGCATCGGCACAAGTCCTTGTTGGTGAGATCCATGTACAGGTTGTTGCAAGGAAGCACCAGATGGCATCTGCTGCTGTGGATACGTCTGAGGGTGCATATGAGGTGTTGGCTGAGGGTAGGCCTGAGATTGTTGGTAAGATTGCTGCTGCACTTGTGGAGATTGGTGCTGGATTTGATTGTTTAGCTGCCTCTGAGGTAAAGCAGGAAGTTGGGTGTGCTGTTGTTGTGGAGGTTGAGCTTGTTCATTTGGCTGGATTTGATGTGGTGTTGCCTGGGTAGAAGGAATAGGATATTGCTGATTACCAACTTGAGTAGAGGCTGGTTGGTGTACTGTATGTTGTGCTTGGGAGGCAGGCAGTTGGAGCGGTACACTTTGTTGTTGCATTGGCGGAACTTGATAGGCTGAATGCATTGGTTGCTGAGGCTGTGTCTGATGCGGTAGGCTGGGTTGAATTTGGGGTTGGAATTGCACTTGATGCTGCTGAGTCTGCGGATGACCAGTTGATGGTTGTAGTTGGACCAGTGGTTGGGATTGGGATTGTGTCATTTGCTGGGGTTGAGAGGACTGCATAACTTGAGCAGGTTGCGCTGATGCTTGAGACACATTCTGCAATGCTACTTGCATTTGAGGTTGTGTGTACTGCTGATAAGCCTGCTGGTACTGGCCATACTGTTGATACTGTTGTGCATAAGGGTTGTATCCAGGGTACTGCTGCTGGTAATACTGTGAGTATTGCTGCTGGTACCAATTCTCAGCTGTTGAAGCTTGGGGAGCAGAAGTTGATGCACCTGCAAATGAAGAAGGCGCTGCTACCATGCTTGCAGTGTTTGCACCGGCTGACCCTCCTGTTGCCACTGATGAAGCTGTTACAGCTGTGGCAGTAGTTGTCGATAGCACTGTTGTAGCTGCAGCTGCTTCAGAGCCCACTGACGAAACAAATGTTGAATCTTTTGTCACTGCCTGACCTGCTCCTGTCAACGGTTGTGTTTGAGATTGCATACCCTGCGATTAATAGATGGTTAAAACGATATAATCGATAAGGAAGCAGCCCAAGACATGCATAAAAACCAACTATAGGTATACATACAGGGCAGAGTTGTGCATGCTCTTGCACTTGACGGTGTACAATCTGAGTCCCACAACGGTTACAAACAACTGGAGAATTCCCATATGCACAGGTACTACCATGTGTGACACAAGCAGATAGCGTTCCTTGCCATTGGCAGCCACTCTTATTATACAGGCATTGGACCATGACTTTACCAATCGTCTCAGCAAGGGGTTTATTTGATTCCACCAGCAACTGCATATTGCAAATTAGATTAGAAACGGCAGCATACTTCCTATGGAATATTAATTCATTGAATATGCATACCTTGGAATCGGTTTCTGTCACTAAGTAACCATCATAAGGACAAGCTTTTGTTGTTGCCACTACATAAGCCAAGCAGGCTTTGCAGTACAGATGTGTGCACTGAGATTGCAGAGCTTCACTAGGATATATGAGTGTCCGGCAAACAGGGCAAAAATATTCACCAGGAAGGGATTGGATATTCAAAATGCATTCATTATCAAAACCCATTGTCAAAACCACTTTGCTATGTTGCTCAATTTGAGCCGTTAATGCCTGCACATATGACAACGGCACAAGGTTGGCATCAAAGATGTGCTGAGCATTGAAACCAGAAATCTGACCCGACAAAAAAAGAAAGAAAATTAATAGACCAGCAATTCAGAAAGTGGTGAAAGAAAACTGTTATTCAACATATGGCAGTAACACGACATGCACAATATATAATAGGCAGCAGATTAACTTAATGAGGCACAAGGACACTTACAAATATTTCAAACAGACTATATAGTACGAGTCAGACAAAGAAAAGTAAATAGACAGGAAAAGACTAATGAACTTAGGTAAATAACAGGCGTTCCAATTCCTAACCAGATAGAGAAATGCTGCTTCCAGCTATGGGCTAGAGAAAAGAATATAAAGATCTAATGAAACGCCCTCCACATCATTGCTTAATTCACAGTAGAAGGGATTTGCATTGTGTGAATAAAAAGCATGACAAATGGGTTGGTTTGATGGGTTCACATTTTGGCAGTGACATCTGGTATGTTTCTTATCACCACATCAAAGTTTACAAACAGCCCCTTCTAATATGCTGCCATGAAAACTAGCCACTCGCCTGCCGAGGCACCTGCTTAGCAGTGATTAGGCGTAAAGTGCCACACCACAGTGCAAAACGATAACTACATGGACTAAAGGATCAATCCTAGACAAAATATAGAACTCTGAAATGACCATGATAATAGTTACCAATAAGAAATATGGTAGGTTATTATGTTAATAAAACAAGACAGCTAGATCACAGAGCCGCCAAAGAGAAATGATGTCATAGCAGCAACAGTAACGGAAGTCAGTACTCTAACAGAGGAGTGTCGAATGAGCTAAAAGAGTAAGAATCAAGTATGCACGTTGAAATGTTTAACAAACATAGTGCATGACTTTAGAATCTACAAATCATCAGTAAAGTAGGCACCAAAAAAAGAACGTGGCAAATTTATGTATTATGGAATCCATATCACACTCGCACGAATGATTAATCACTGCATCACTAGAAGGCCTAACCAACCCAAAGGCTGTCTTCTGCAATTACACAAATGACTGCAACCTCGTGACAAACATAACAAAAAACTACACATACAAAAAATGATTGCTCCAGAACAAGGGTAATGACCATATAAAAAAGAGAAGTTGAATACAAAGCAACTGAACGCGGGCACAAAGGAAACATGGTGGGCTAATCAGCAGACGCGGATCGACGAATAGGGCGAGCTAGGGCAGCCGCCATACCTAACGCCAACGGAAAGAAATGCTCATCCCCTCTCCACGGAATCTCCAGCCCCACGTTCGCCAGACGCAGCTGCATCCCAACCCCATCCTCGGTGGACGATGGGGATGAAATATCGCCGTCCCCGTCCACAGGCAAAACCTTCTTCCCTCCCCCAGGCTAGGATCAACCATCCTCGCTAGGCCGCTACAACTAGCCTAAACCTAAACGTCAACTACATAAGAAGGGAGGAGGATTCGAGGATTGGGGCCGGGAGCCGAGAGGTCAGCTCTCACCTTCCGTGGAAGCTGGACGAGGAGGGCACACACACAAGAAAGATGGCAGGCTTGTGCAGTTGTGCCCCGTTCTGACCGCGCGTGCCCTCCCAGTAAAGTGGAGGACGACGGCTGCTACAGAAGTAGGATTTCGCCGGCGTCCTCGCCGGGGAAGGAGACGACGAGCAAGGGTTTGGGTTGGAGACTGGGTTGGAAACTTGGAATTCGGCCGGAGAGGTCCCCTGTGTTCTACGAGTACGGGGGCCCTAAAATACCAGCATGGGCCATATGTGTGAAGCCTTTCAAAGTTGGGCCTCATTTTGTGAATTTCAGACGTGTAGGCTAGGCCCGTTACGATTGACACTCGCGAAACAGAAGTCAGAAAGATTGTGCTCAAGAAAAAAAAAAAGTCAGAAAGATGTAGCGACGAAGAAACTGTTGCCGAACTTGTCTTGTCTTCCAAGCAGAAACCAAACGCACCCGTGTGGAGCAGCTCGCGCCACGACTCACACACCATCTCCTCCACACGTCCGAGGATCTCTGCACCGTTTCTTAAACCCCCAGGCGACGCACGGGGTCGGACAAACCGGCCATCTCCAAGATTCCACAGAACCTGACCGCTCAAAGAGCCAGTCCAATTCTTTCTTTGAACCCGCTACCAAGTTCTGCTCGCCGTCCTCCGCTGCAGCTGCAGCTTCTCCGGCTCCGAGAGGACAGACGCTAACCATGGGGATCGTTCTGGGCAAGATCACGGTAGAGACGCCCAAGCACGAGGTCGTCCACACCGGCGCTGGCTACGAGATCCGCAAGTACCCGCCCTGCGTCGCCGCGGAGGTCACGTACGACCCCAAGGAGATGAAGGGAAATCCCGACGGCGGGTTCACCGTCCTCGGCAGCTACATCGGGGCCCTCGGCAAGCCGCAGAACAGCAAGGTCGTCACCACCGGCGGCGAGAGCGACGATTCGTCGGAGCCGGTCGCCATGACGGCGCCCGTCATCACCACCAGCGGCAGCGGCGGCGGCGCCGCCGAGCCGGAGCCGGTTGCGATGACCGCGCCGGTGATCACGGACGACCAGCAGGCGCCGGGCAAGGTTACAATGCAGTTCCTGCTGCCGTCCAAGTACACCAAGGCAGAGGAGGCGCCACGGCCGACGGACGAGCGGGTGGTGATACGCGAGCTGCCTGAGAGGAAGTTCGGGGTGGTGAGGTTCAGCGGGCTGACCGGGGACAAGACGGTGAGGGAGAAAGCGGAGGGGCTCAAAGCCGCGCTGGAGAAGGATGGCTACACAATCAAGGGTCCGTTCGTGCTGGCGCGGTACAACCCGCCGTGGACGCTCCCGCCGCTGCGCACCAATGAAGTCATGTTCCCCGTCGAGTGATGGGTTCTGGGTTCTGGGTTCTGGCTAGTGGCTAGCGACTTTCATGTTCAGCGTACGTTCTTTGCGGCAACCTGCCTGTCAGTCTGTGATGTACTACTACTTGTATTTCCCTTGATCTTTTCGTGTGTAATAATGTAGTGTTATACGTAAGTTGTTGTAGCATATGTGTGCTGCAGCAAATAATGGATAAACTTATTACAACTCGTGCAGTATCGTCTATTGATACTTACCTCATGACATGACATCGAGATCAATCAGTTATCAGTGTTGCACTCTCAAGTCACTGTATCGGGAACTCTGCTCTTGTCCATAACATTGAGCTACGGCCTACTACTTCCTTGTGTGTTTCTACGAACCGACCGAATTCAGTCCAGTCCAGTCCAGTGAGCTTCACATTCTCAGCCCAGCCCGTCACACCATCAGATCTGACTGAACTTTTGCTCCATTCCCCCGTCACGGGCGCAACCCGATATCTTAACGGTCCTAAAACCCTTATCGGACCACACTGACACTGGATAGAATCGCGCGTCGCACGCTCGTCGGCTCCGGCGCCCTCTTCCTACAGTCCCACTCCTGCTCGCAAGTCGCAACCTCGAGCAAAGAGGAACGGCTATGGCCGTGGCCGCACCCCCCTTCCTCCTACCATGTCTATTCCCCAAGCCTGCTCTCCTTGCCGCGCCACTCCAGCCGAGCCTCCCACGAGGCCGCAGCCTCTGTTGCTCGCCCAACGGCGCCGCCGTGCCCGAATCCCCTAAACCCGCCTCTCGCCGCGGCCGTAAGAAGTCCCCTTCCGCTTCGGAGCCGAAGGAGAAGGCAACGAGGCGCCGAACCAAGAAGGCGGATAAGGAGTCCGACTCGGAGGGCGAGGTGGAGCCGGCGAAGCGGACCAGACGCCGGACGAGGAAGACCAAGCAAGAGGTCAAGCAGGAGGAGGAGGCGGCCCTGGCAGCGAGCAGCGAAACACAGGAGACGAACCGAAGGGATGAAGAGGGTGATGGGGTGGATGCGGCTAGCGATTACGATGGTTTGGAGGATTTCACCGACGACTGGCCGCCGCTGGTATGCTGTTTCGGCGCGCCGCGGTGGGAGTTCGTGCCCACGGTGCGGGTGTCAGACCAGCAGATGCATCCCGATCAGTACTCCACGTGGCTGAACCTGCAGTGGGAGCCGCCGGAGTTCGCTCGAGCTCCCGGGAGCGCTGCCAGCAACGTGGCCATTGCTCACACCCGACTGGGCGGGCGCGCCGCGGTGCTGGGCAAGGTCGGCGACGACGACTTCGGGCGCGAGCTCGTCTATCGTATGAATTGCGAGCGGGTGCAGACACGCGCTATCAAGTTCGATGAAGGTGCGTCCACGGCCATCGCGCGCATGAAGGTGAGTTTCAAGGATAAGGAAGATGGCAAAGGCAGCATAAAGCTTGTCGCCGAGACGGTGAAGAGCTCTGCCGAGGACTCACTCCGTAAGACTGAGATCAATCTAGACGTTTTGAAAGAGGTGAGTTGTTGATCCTTTGGTAGAGGACTGGATTCCAATGCACAATTATGCTTGCGTTAGTTATCATTTCACTGTAAGCTTTGAAACAATGCTGCATTTTATAGAATCTCTTACATCACTCTAACGAATATGCATTTAACATTATTGAAGTTTTTTGTTCAGGTTGACATGCTGTTCAAAAAGTTAAAGTATACCATTTTTGTTAAATTGTTGCTTAAAATGCGAGTCTTTTTGTGGTCACACATCCTCATTGTACACGATGCTTTCTTTATTCACATTTATTGGAAAGCATCATTGACTTTCAGATCTAACGCATGGTAATCATACAGGCCAGAATGTTCCATTTCAATTCAGAAGTCTTGTTAACTCCTTCAATGCACGACACACTCTACAGGGCCATTAAGGTGTCCAAGAAATTTGGAAGTAAAATATTCTTTGATCTCAATTTACCATTGCCTTTGTGGACTTCAAGGGATGAGACAAAGAAGCTGATAGACAGAGCATGGAAAGAGTCTGATATCATAGAGGTCTCAAGGGATGAGCTGGAGTTCCTCCTTGACCAGGAGTACTATGAATACAAGAGAAACACCCCACCTCAGTATTATTTGGAAGGTTTCCATTTTACAAGAAATTGGCCACAATACTATCACTACACCCCTGAAGAGATTGCTCCTATTTGGCATGATGGGATAAAGCTCTTGCTTGTGACCTATGGGACACTTCGAATCCATTACTACACCCCCAAGTTTCATGGCTGTGTGGTTGGTACGGAGGATGCTCTCATAACTCCTTACACAACTGACCGAACAGGCTCCGGGGATGCTGTTGTTGCTGCTGCTATTAGGAAATTGACAACTTGCCCTGAGATGTTTGAGGACCAGGATACATTGGAGAGGCAACTCAGGTTTGCTGTTGCTGCTGGAATCATATCACAGTGGACCATTGGTGCCGTGCGAGGGTTTCCCACTGAGAGTGCTGCACAGAACTTGAAGGAACAAGTCTATGTACCTTCTATGTGGTAATATCGTCATTTGTGTCAGAAAACAACAACATTTATGATACAAGCACTCCATGAGTACTATAACAAAACTGCACAATGGAGGTTCTCAATAACAGATGCTGCTTATGTGCACCAATGTTCAGGTATCATCGTATGAGCCATTTACCTTTCAGCTTTGTACTTTAGGGGTACTTGTGCCGCTTATCATGAAATGCATTAGAAGCGTGGCTGCTAGCATAATGCATATTTGCTTGACAACTGTGAATAGTTACTTCTTGGCTTTAACTTGTATACTGAATGCTACTATAGTTATTTTTACATCAATTTATTTTTGTAGATTTTTCTAAGCTAAACGGTTAAAAAAATTGGAGTACTATAGATTTGCCCAGGATTTGTAATAATCTGGAAGGGACTCTGTTGAAACAGTTATGAATTATTATCTGAGGAGTTGCCAACAGGAAACTGGAAGTTACATGAACAAATAAAATCTAATGGAATGGACAAAGCATAAAAAAATTTGATGATTACCATTTCGATAAAACTATCCAGTTATTGAATCACCGCGCTAAATGGAATATGCACTAGTAGTCTAGACTAGAAAAGGATAACCCCAAACTTGTTTATTACAGCTTGATCTATGGCAAATGATTATTGTGTATATACATCATTTGCACAAAGTCCGTGCGTAATCCAAGAAATTAAAGTTAAAATAGGAAAACCTGTACATCTGAACTACAAAGAACAAACATGCTTTGAGAATCTTATATTTTTAGCTGATTCTATCCTCTGGTGAACATATCCTCTTGCAATGTCTTTGCCACTTCCATTTTGGACTTGATAATTACATCTCAGACAGATGTATTATGAGAAGTTGAGAACTACAGTCAGTCTAGGAAAATAGAATGGGTTGTTGCTGTCAGTTTACCAGGAGTTGTACTCTTTGGTGTGTATCTAGCTCTCAAAAAACCAGAGAAAATTCTATTTGTATCCATGTTAAAATGCAGTTAGCTTGTAATGTTTTTAAAGACTGAACTATCCATTCCACTTTTAAGTGGGTTAATGACTTGTATTTTTTCTGCACAAGCATCCTGGAAGTGGATTTGCGTAGAAATACTCCTCTTGCCGTGGACTTCGACTTGACAGCCTCTGATATGGACCACCAAGTCTGTTTTCATGATGCATCTTCACTTCAATTCCAAATTCATCCCAGTTTATTATACCTTGATCAAGCTTGTCAATGAGCTCCACAAGTTTCTGCCTATAGACGGTAAAATAATTCAGTAACAATGAATTAAGACATGGTAAGTCAGAAAAACACTTCTAGATACGTACCTGTCAGGGTTAATAGTTTTTCGAAATCCTTCATATCTTCTATGACCCTGGACTGCCCTGGCCATATTTCCGTCATATGTATATACAAAAACATCACTCTGGAGGGCGACATTGTAATCCACAGCAGCTAATCTATTCTGGTACAGCTTGATAGACTCTAATTCATTTACAGTTGCCAGACTATAATGTGTATAGATGTTTGGGTACTCGGCCTTCAACATATCCATGCTATTTCCACCATATATTTCACCTGCGACTATGTAGATCTTTGTGCTGGGAGGATAACCCATAGCTTTAATGAAAAGAGCTGCTTCACGAGGAGTCATAGGGCAGCCTCCTTGAAGTCGCCTCTCTTTACTATCGATATCCTTCTCTTTCCAATGCCGCACATTGAGTCGCATTTCTCTCAGCTCCTCTGCCTCTTGATGTGTTAGATTGTGGCTACAGCCAGTGAATGAAAGCATGTCCTTCTCGTATCTGTTAGTCAGTAGTAAAACAAAAAATATTACTGATCTGCTTGTTCCTTGGCAGAATTTTTTTTCTGCCTATTATTATTTATTAGATATATCCAGTTATAATCACCTTAAGTGAAGTGCGATATAATGGTTGGACCCATTTCTCAGTCTGTCAACTAGAGTATTACTTAACTCTTCAATTTCTTGCTTGTATCTTAATGCCTCGTAATTTGCTCGGCAACGGAGCCGTTGAGTAGAAGGAGGGAGGCCATTGTTAACAATCCGTGAATCTGTATGTGTAAATTTCACAACTTTAAGTTTCTTTAGTGTCCTTGTGAAACCTCTATAATATGAAGCCTGCCAAAAAGAACATGGTATTTTAGAGCCCATTCAAATGTCCTGATCTGTAAGCAAATGTGATGTCCACTTTATTAGCTTCTGAAGTAATTATTGGTTCGTACCTTGGCCCAAGACATAGGTGCTCGTATATAGTGTTTCATTTTTTTGTAAGCTGGTGGCAAGGAATCCACAATCACAATGTCATCTTCTAAGGTTTTCTTGAAGTGCTCCACATCAAATATGTCTTTGAAATCACTACATTTCAGGAGAAAACATCAGTTAGCCAATTAATTGGATATGGACATATCATTATATTCATTTGAAGAAAAGGACCTTGGATCTGTCCAAAATGATTTATGATCAAGAGTAGGGATTACTAGGGTGGCATTCATGATTTTAGCAACTGCAACCATATCACTTATCTGCAAGAGTAATTTTGAAGGATTGCACGTGAGCTGAAAGATATTTACATATGTTAATTTTTTAGTAAAAAACGTATGCCACTGTACTTACTCCCATTCTCATCTGATTCAGTCCACCATTGGCATCAACTATTATATACCCAGCTGTAGCACTGCTTGTTCCTGAAGAAACAGTGTGATTGTTCGGTTCAGATTAGTTAATAGATGGCTCTCATTATTGCAGGAGTTAAATAGAAGTATAGAAAAATGGAAATATGAGCTCACTGTAATGGTTTTTGTGGCGCTCAATGCATTTTGTGTAACCCTCGCTATCTGGCTTCATCCATATATGGGTTATCTGTTGGATTCCAAAGCAAATGTTTAGTACAATCCTGTGGATTATTTCACGTTTGTTACTGAAAGATTTGAAATCACTAATACTAGAAGCTATATAGTTAATAAATTGTAATCATTAGTATCTGATGAATTCTGCTACTTATTTGCAGGTCGATATGGTTGCTTTAGACACAGAGGTCATGGTTCTTAATGTCCAATCGACAAAAGAATTCTTTCCTGTCCGTATCCCAGTCATAAAAGCACTATGGCGGAACTTCGTGGAGGATAGGATTGATTGATTCCAACCCACTTTATGTTCTTGCATTTCAGCTTCTCCTTTCTTTCTTCTCCTTTTTTTGTTTTTTGAATACTAACAAATGCTTTGGTTGGATTCTCTTTCCTAGAAGCTCATGTAGGGTTTGGAAGGACTAGAAACTTGATGAGGATTAGGAACCTCCAAAATTTTGTTCATGTGCATAATTTGTTATCTGCACAGGATATCTATTAGCTTGATTCTGAAATGCTAACTTGTCTACAGGATCATGATGCAACTGCCGTCATTGTAGTTTGCCATCTGGTTACTGTCTGGGCATCCTTCTAATGTGAAATTCGTGTCAGACAGTCATATGCTTCTGCAATCAATGCATTTCCTCGTAATTCCTCTTTTTTTAAAAAAAATCAATGCATTTCATCATGAGTTTTTACGAATTTTCTTGCAATGTGCTGAATGTAGACGGAGCTATTCGCTATTCTGGCTTCGGGAAATGTCGTGGTCAACTCTTTGGATGCGCTTGGTTAATGGTTGAAGGGCCCATATCAACAATGACATTAACCACAGAGTATCACTCTCCAAATCGAAATTCTCCTATGACTGGCAACGACAGAAAAAAAGAAAAAGAAATAGCGATGTGCAGCAGAGCAGAACAGGCACGGGTTTTTCTTGACAAAGACATGAGAGGAAGCGCGGGCTCGAGTCCCTTCTTGAAGCCTGGAGTTTCTGAAATGTCTTCGATATCCATCCAGCTTGTTGATTCTCCAGCATAAAGCAAAGAAACAAAACGGCAACTACGACGTGAACGCCCGCCCGCCATGGAACATGCCGAGCTCTTGTGCGTACACACGAACGCACGCCCCAGACCCAGTCCACGAAGCTAGCGCAAATGCCGCAACAAGTTTTGACCATTCGAATGATCACTACGTAGTCCATGCATGGGGTTACCCTTTTGATCGTAGCTTTAGCTTCTTGCATCAGTTAACCAACCGTAATTAACATGCTAATAATAGGCAAAAGCTCATGCATGGCGAAGATAAAACGAAAACTGAAACAGTCAACGGCGAGGATACTGACCGGCGTCTCAGGCGGACGGCGAGCCACCGCGGTCGTGAGGTTCTCCTCCCTCCAACGCATCGCCTCGCCCTCGCCGCCGCCGGCCTCCACCCTCCGCACGAGCCTCCTGCCGCCGCCGCCGCCGTGCGAGGTCAGGATCCCAACGACGATCGCGAGGAAGAGCAGGCACGCCACCGCGTTCCTGACCCACGCCTGATCGACCCGCGGCGGCTCATTGCTCCTCCGCCTGGCGAAGAGCAGGAGCGCCTTGAGCCCGTGCCCGCGGTCGGTCTCCTCGGCGTCGTCGCTGCTGTTGTCGTCGTCGTCGCACGGGGTGGTGGTGCAGTAGCCGACGACGTCCCGCTCGACGTCTGTGAGGCGGCGACGGTGCGCGCTGGACAGGATGGGGCTTGTCGAGGACGAAGAGGACGCGGAGGAGGACGGCGAGGACGACGCGACCATGGCCGAACGAAGCAAGCGCGCACGTGCGGGCCTGCTCCGTCCGCTCCTTGATTTTTAGTTAGGCACCCACTTTTTTGGCTATTCTGCCCGAAGCGCAGTTTACTCGATCGCGAGGATGTCGAGGGGAGGAAGAAACAGAGAGAGGGGAACAGAGCACCTTCGATCGGCAAGGCAACCGCGCGGGAGGAAGGCGCGCACGTAAGAGAACGTGGGGGAGAGGTCGGATGGTGCGGTTGGCTCCTCTGTTCGCACGAGGAGGCGTGCGCGCGCGCTCCCTGCCTGGTGTGGTGGTGGTTCGGCACTTCGGCTCCGGCTATCTTCGCGGTTTTGCCAGCGCGATCTTTTATGTATTATACTAGATGCCGCGCCGGTTCGTCCTCCTCGCCAATCGCCATGCCCCCCTGTCCTCACGTCTCGCTTTCGTGGCCATCGTTTGTACGGGGTCGCTTTCGCAGCTCTTCTTTTACAGGCTCGACGCGTGCGGGTGTAGCGGGGGCGAAGGGGAAGACCTGATCAGGGTGCGCTACGTGTCCGATACCCGGTCCGGTGGGCCATCAAGTGGTGCTGCTTCTATTATTCCAAAAGAATTTGCAGTGCTCTTCATTAAAAAAAAGAAAAAAAAAAGAAAGAAGAATTTGTTGTGCCTGATTTTGATTAGCATCTGGCACACAAGCCAGTGCAGATTGCAGCTGACCCGTGAAAGAAAAGTAGCCTCTACCACCCATCCTTTTTCTGTTGCTGCGGAGCCATGCAAAGAGAATAACATTGGAAAGCTGACCACTGCCATCGTCGCGAGAGCTAGTGCAGCAGTCCTTGGTGCGAAACTAATTTTGTCGCCTATTGCTTTTGCAGCTAAGTGGAGGTGGTCCTGTCCCGTGTTTAGTAGTAGTGCTGCCGTGCCTGATCTGATCTAGAACTGAACTAGTAGTGCTAATAGCGAGGTCCCGTGATTACCCCCAACCCAGGCTGTGGTGGACTGGTGGTTGCTCCTCCCTAACTCACTAAACTTGCAGCTGATGCCGGTGTGCTGACCAAATCACCATTCACCAACGTTAGCTTCACGGAATCGCATAAAATCGCGTCCTCGTCAACGCTTTGACGCTGCGATTCTGTTTGAAATTTTGAATAGTAGTAGTAGTCTTTCTTCTCGGCTCTGCGGCGGGCCATCATCAGCCGCAGTCGCCCTCCCCTGTAGCACGCCCGCGACGAGAAGCAGCCCCCCGACGCGTACGGCGTACGCGCGGGAGGTTGTGTACTTGTGTTCAGCCACAGGGCGCGCCAAGGAACTTTTTCCCCTGTTGTTTTGGGGTGTCGCAGCCGGATGGGCAGGCACACGAAATGCCGTGGTGACCAGGTAACAACACAGTAGCTGCAGCAGTGAGTAGCTAAGCGGACACGAGGACAAGGCTCTGCCGGGCGGCGGCGGTACAGCGAGTGTGGATTGGCTGTTGACGCAAACATATTTGCGCGGTTGTGCCGAGAAAAGAATGGTCGTCGTCAGCCAGCTGGTTTTGTTCCCATCGTTGCGCCATTGGATGCAAACTTCCGAGGTGCCAAACCACGGGGCGTCGATGGCGGCCGCCCGTGTTCGCGTCGCGGCGTCATATAGTACTGTACTGTACACTAGTCAAGTTGGCGTCGCTCTCGTGCAACCCATCCACGAGTCATCATCTCTTATCTCCAGATCTAGTCCAGATCCAGACACACGCACATATAGGCGTGGACGATATGCTATCTGAGCTTCACAGTTGTCTGGCGCGCGCGGTGCTCCCGAACTAATAATTCTCAGCTCCGATCCGAACGAATTTTCATTTAAGCGTGGGGGAGGGGAGACAACCACACGGCCGAACGCGCCGGCACCATCACAGTTAGTTAGACAATAATACTAGTACAGTACATCAATGAAGACGCGCATCGGTACGCGTCGATGGTGCGTGGGCACTACTGAATGGACAAGGAACGAACCATCCGTGGACGGACTCTTTTTTCCCGCGTCAAATCTGGTCTTGATTGGGTCCAATTGGTGCGACAAGGGCAACGATCCATCGTGTCGCCATCAAATTGAGTAGACAACAAACTAATTTTCCACTTTCAATAGCTAGTAGAAAATTTGCGCATCTTTTCTAGACCCCTTACCCCTAATTAAGTTCTTCTGATCCCACTGTAGGCTGACGAGCGAGATTCGGGTTCGGCGCTGTCTTTCCAGCGCCAACATCCCGTGACCCGTCCTCTGGAACGCCGGCCGGCGGCGGTCACCCAACCCCCAGAACGTGCCTGCCTCTGATGCTGTTCTTCAACAGCGGCCCCCATGGCATCCGTCATCCGGTCAAGACTGGAACGTGACCTGCACAATTTTAAGCTTGCCCGCTCGAGAAGGTTAGATCCACGTGCACGTGCACCAGGCCCGCGCGCCACGGCTTGGTGGCGAGTGGTGATCGACCCCTCCCAACGAACGCCGAAGCCGAAGCACTCCTCGATCGGTAGGGCACCGTGTCGTGTCGGACGGTCGAACGACAACGACACGAGTAAAGACTGGCTAGTAGTAGGATGACACAGTTCGGTGCATCAGGCTCAGACGAGGAGCTTCGGCCTCCGCAACCAGGTTCATCATCACACGGCGTGGTCACGGCCTCACGGGATGGATTCAGGCTTTTCATCCAGGGCGATGTGGAGTCCAGCAGGGAAGGGTACACGTGCATCCGCGTTGGTGTCATGATACAGTACAGACTTTGCCCCTCTCGTTGTAATCCAAAATGAGGGGACTAATGGTTGGAAACTTTTGCCAATCCGCAATGAAGGGAGTAATGGTCTTGACACAAACTGAAATTTTTGACCAGCATACCGCCTGTTCTTTGTAATTTCTGACTGCAACTAATGGCACGACGACATATGAACATTCTTATCAGATTTAGGAACTGTTTGACAAAACAGCTATCTCTAGAAAATTCATTAAGTTCTTGTAGCTACTCAAATATAGCTCCAGAATCTTGAAGCTGTGAAACGTTTATGAGTATTTTGGTAAGTCATTTTTTTATTTTAGACAAAATAAAAAATAGAAAATAGTTTATCTTATCTTATAAACTCCAACTCCAACAAGGATCTCAGAGTCGAGTTGTGCCACTGTCAAACAACGCTGCAACTGTGGCCTACTCATAGGACATTGGCAGAAGTTGACATGCAGAAGCAACCCTAAAAAAAAAGAAGGGGGGGGGGGGGGGGGGGGGTTGACGGGGAGGGGGTAGTCAGTCTGTAAACTTTCCATTTCCACATAACGATTACACTAAACCCAAATTCAGAATATGCGATTTGTATATAGCATTCAGGAGTCAGAAATGTCCTCCAACTGAAATGGGAGACTGTTTTCTGTTTGTATAGTACTCAGTTACGGATTGATAGTGAATGACATCCTAATCTTCTTTCACTGATTCTTTCCCCTCTACAGAAGAAACCGCTTCTATCATATCAGTTCCGGAAGCTGATTCCTTGGTGTCCTCACAGGGAGGTGTGCATTGTTCAGATTTATCAGCTTGTTCTTGGTATTTCTCTTTGCTCAGTGTGCTTGAAGCTGCTTCGATTGCCAGAGTATCATGTGGCTTGCTGCATACTTGAGCCGCCTCTAAATTAGCAAATGGAACCCCAGTGTCCATCAAGCTAGCAGCTATCGCAGCATTCAGATCAGCCTCTTCCTGCTGCGCTGCAATAATGTCCATTTCACTCATGCCTCCTGATTGATCACCAGCTACAGGGGTGGTACTTGCCTGCTGAACAGGTGTTCCTACCTGGTTACATGAGGCTGTTATCCTCCGGGCGTCATCAGGAGTAAGCCACTGCCCAAAACCATTAGAACCTTCTGTTGCCATAGGGCACTCCTTGGGGAAATTGCCTCTAACTGCAAAGATACTCCAGCCTGACCCCTTCAGGGTGTCGATGAAAGCTGAGAGGTAAAACTTCGATAGGTGCTCGGGAGCAGGGTAGAGACTGTTAAAGTTGTACCACTCACCATTCACCTTCCGCATGCAGAACCAGTGGTCTTGAAGGTGGCAAATGAAAGCAACTTCCTGTTCAGGGTCAAACAAGGATGACCCTGCAGCTGGGGAGTCAAGCGGAATTACTTGGAGGTCCCAAACCTCTAGTGCCTTCTGTAAAACCTACATAAAAAGGAATTAAATTCAGAATATGAACGTGAATGTGACCATAGGAAAATGAGAGTAGCTAAAATAAGACAGGTTTAAATTTGAGTTATTTTGACAACCTGTAATTATATTGCAAGAATAAAGAACAGCTATCCTATAGAGAGATATATAAGCATTAATCAATCATTGGAATTACAAGCAATGAAGCAAATAAATTCTGTACATCCAACAGAATAGAAACAGCAGGCCCTATAATAGCGTAGATGTACTCCCTCCATCCCATATTGTTTGACGTTTTAGATGGCACCAGAATTAAGGAGATGTGAAAAAGATGTGGTGCACAATAAATGAGAGAAATAGAGATAGAGATGCAATCCCTCCAGTTCCCTAAAGATTGACGTTTTGGATAGAATTCCACATTCCAAAGTTATTAATTTGGGGGTATCTTTCCTTGTCCCAACTGGTTACCGTCATTATCCCTAATTCCCTAGATCTTGAGGTCAATTCGTCACCCAGCCTGCATTCGAAAGTTTTGCACGGCCATCTGGCTGGTTGGCGATTTTTGCATGGTACGCGCTGGCCCATTTTTGCATGGCTACTTCATGGTGCATTTTGCTGCGCACACTGCCTTCGTTTTGTTCGCTCCATCCTGCTGCTGGATTTTTTTTAGTTTTAGGTTATCACAGCTTTTATGCTATGGCCTTCTGGGCTTCTGGCCATTATTCAATCCTGCACCCCGAGTACTTCTGCCCAGCAAAAAATGCCCTGTATGGACTTGAGCATAGCACCACATGAACACATGCTAGCAGCCGACATGATGCAACGCGAGCAGATGAAGAAGCAAGAGCAGCCAACTCGAGTAGAACAGAAAACAGCGGTACGCTGGTTCAGTCACCTCAGAACAGTTCATATGGCATGAACATGAATGGAAGGTGGCCGGACTTAAGTACAACATCTTGCATGCATGAGGGGTATACACATCCAAGGAGATTAGTAAATTGTAAAACGACTAGTATTTGGCAACATTGGCACCCTCCCTCCAGCGACAAGATTTAGGGAATTGGAGGGAGTATTAGGAGAAGGATAAGTGTTGAAAGCTAGAATGACAAATAAATTGGGATGGAGGGAATACTTTCATATCATTGTACCAAAAATGTAGAATAAAGACCATAGAGAAACACATAATGTGATATCTGAACAAATTCAGGTCTCATGTGAACCCAACTAGTTTGTTAGGATAAAATGAAAAAAAAAACCCATAAAACTAAGTATCTTCACATTCTACATTGTATCCGTTCCTCAAGTTTGGTAACAGGGTAAAGGAAAACTTATGCATTGTTAATTCTTATTCACCTATATACCCATCCAGACGTATCATATATCAGCATTTATTCAAAAATAAGCAGCCAAGAAACAAAAAATTTCCAATACAAAGATGAGAGTGGGCACAAAAAGGGCACATACTAGGAAATATGTTGAGTGATCATTCCATATCCGCCAAAGAAAACAAAAATATAAAAATTGGAATGTCTCTATGGAAAATTAATCTAGTTTTAACAACGTAACAGACAGGCTTTGAGACTAAAAACTTTCTTGCAAATACGCAAAACTTTGCACATCAACTTTATAGAAGAATGACCACAAACGGTTTAGTGAAGGAGGGGCTATTTTGGCTGTGCAAGGCTTAGGACTCCCTACTTCAGTTGATAAAACATTGAGAGATTTTTTTTTTTAACTTTAATGGTTCCATTATAAGCAATGGAAAACAGTACATTGTTCGAAGGTTTTAAGCAGTTCAGATGGATCAGAACCAACAAAAGGAAACAAAAGGAAGCGACAGACTAGGAGAAAATAGAGATGAGACACGAGTCACACGAACGATATTACAGAGTAGCCAAACAGCTAACTAGACTATTTACGCAACCCTGATGTCTTCTTCCTGGACCTCCTCATCAGACAAACCGGAAGCTTTGTCCTGGTAGCCTCCACCAGGAGCAGGGTCAAATGTCAGCAGGTACTTGTGCAGGAGAAAGATGAAGCCTTAACAAAAAAAACTTAACCATTGGCCATTTTTTTCCTTTCCTAATTATTTGTCTCAATAAGTTCAACACATATTTTGTGAATATATAACCTTACTCCCTACACTTTTTAACTATTGACGATTTAGAACAGTAAACACCAACAATTATTAAAAAAGAGGTAGTATGAAGTACGTGCCACACATGTTCCAGGGAAAAAAAATCAAGGTACACTATTTCTATATTATTTGGATTTACAGTAGATTTCAGCCAAAATTGTATATAAGACATCTCATTTGTTTCCATTGCAAAAGAGCTGTAAACAATTAGGATTTTCCGGCATTGTGAAAATTTTCAAATTAAATGTTCAACAGGTTTTTATTTCAAGAAATATTTTTAGACACCAGAAAATATTATAGAGTCGCTACTAAAATTGTTCATATGTTTTCCTATTGTACTAATTCAAATTTCAACAAAAAAAAACTCAGACCTGGGGGTTTAGCCGCCTCCACAGTATTCAAATAAGAAGAAGTCGACCTCCTCTCACGGTCTGATAAATCTCCGAACCCTCCTCCCCATCCTTACACAGGGACATACCAGCACAAGAGGCGACCGGATGGGCTGGCCCACCACCACAACCCCTAGGTTGGGTAGTACCGTAGCCACAGCACGACCACGGGGAGTCTTGACCTATGTTTTGGACTGGGGAGGAGCGAGGGGATTTTTTTTAACCCAGGCTGAAATTCACCCCATTGGGGATTCGAACTCAGGACCTGAGAGGTGCCGCAAAGAACCTCTTAACTACTAGGCTAGAGGTCGTTTGGAAATTCAATTTTCAATGAAATAATCATCAATGACTAAGAAGTAAGAATTAACACAAACATGGTAAGACCTTTCAATCTGAAATCATTCTTAATCTCAGCAATGCAGTACATGAAAAAAAATCACATTACATCAAATGACAAACTAATGATGAGCAAATCAATAATAAACTTGAATGGCGTAACGGCAGCAGGATACGTTATCGTTGCACGTTGCATGCACATGCATCGGTCCATGTCAGGTACGTTAACAAAAGGAAACATGTGGAAAAATGTCTTGTTAATGACATATTTTTTTATTCCCATTTTTGGATTCTTATTCGAGTATTTTTAGGACATAGAAGTTTTTTTTAATCAAATACCACAAGGGAGGCCCCTGCGGTGGAACGTGTGGCATCCTAGATGGAAGCTCCCTAGCCAGTGGTCTTCGCCACTCTGCCATGAGCACCTTCACAAGAGACAAATATACGTGTGAATTTTTTCTAGTAGTGCAAAACAAGTACCTATGGAATCGTCTAGAACAACCAACAGCAACAGCAACCAAGCCTTTTAGTCCCCAAAAAGTTGGGGTAGGCACCTACTCGCACAAATATAGCTTTCTTAACTCTTGAGGGGAATATAACCTTCTTAACTAGCAAGGCTATGGTTATGGGCCATATGGCCAGTGAGGGAAAATCATGAAAAACAGCAATGCAGTTATTATCTTGTTGAAGACATGGTTACGCATTTGATAGAGAAATGACTACAAACCATGGGTTGCCTGAGAACAAAACTTTAGGCTCAGATTCGACTTCATATACACTCTAGGAACAAATCTTCTAACTGTAGGATGAGCAGCCTCATTCATCATGTGACGCTACCTCTGGTAATTACTATATGGTTTTGACAATAATCAATATGCTTTTTGTTCAACAAAAAAACAGAATTCCTTTACCATGAATGCACGACAGGAATGATGCACTCTAGACAGTTTTCTTTCGTTCCAGGATAAACCCTACTAAAATTCGTAGCATGGATAATAATAATAAATCGGTACTTTTACTAGAACGTTACACTGGTGGCAATCAAAGGCTTCCCAAAAGAAATGCTGAAGGTAAAATCCCTAAAATTCTAATCGTACATATCTCCCAGCTGTGAATCGTCGCAAGGGCACTCCGCAACAAACAGAAACAGATAAGACATCGAAAAAGCGTGGAGGAGACCAGGACCAGGACCAGGACCGACCTGTATGCTGAAATCGCCACCGAGGGAGACGTTGTGGGAGCCCTCGCCCTCGGCGAAGAAGTCCCCTGCGGCGGTGGTAGCCGCACCGCCCTCGAGCATGACCTGGCGCTCCCGCTGGTCGAGGTCGGCGGCGAGCGCCGCGAGGTCGAACTCAGAGAAGAAGGGCCCCTGCAGGGCGGTGTTGACGCAGTGCACGGCGCACAGCTTCCCCTCCTGTACCTCGTGGTACAGCAGGCCCCCGTTGCTCGCTGCTTCCATACTCCCTTCTCTAGAACCTTCCTTCCAAAAGCCTCTGTCGATGCGGTGATTCGTCGGTTCGCCGCCACTGCGTATTGCAGATTCCAGTCGAGATTGAGGAAGTGAAACCGAAACCAACAGACGGGGGAAAGGCGAAAGGGGGCGAGGTGAGTAGTGGGCTCGGGCTCCGGGAGGTGGGGGGGAGCTTAACGCTTTTTTACCTGGCTTGGGGACCTGGGGCCTTGGGGGGACTCGGTGATGAGTGGTGACGCCGATAAAATAAAGATTCCTTTGCGGGAAAATAGCCCTGCCACGTGGACGAGACCTGGAAAGGAGCTGCGCTTGCCTACCACGTGGGATTTTACTTTTCCAAAAAGTTACTAGATATTTTAAGCTTTTTCGATTTCATTCTGGAGATGATGCGCTTGATTTGATTTTCTTTTTAATTGTTTGGATGGAATTTATTAAGGATTGATAATTAGTCATCGGTTACATTTTATTCAAAAGAGTCAATTTCCTCTTTTCGAATAACTTTATTATTGAGGAAATCATATTTTAAAGTACCTTCATTCTATCTGTTTTCTGACTTCGGAGCATTAAGCACTTCTCTACCTCCACTACACACATTATGCTTTGAGCCATAATTCTCAGTGTTGCAGGCTGCCATGCATGGCTCATATTTAAGTCGGCCTAATTCGGCCTCACAATTAAAGTCCGGATCCAAATTCCTACCTTTACGCAAGACGGTTTTTTCAGATGAAAAGTACATATTTAAATTAACTAAAAAAAATATATATTTAAATTATTGTTACATTTGTCTTCTAATCATATATTTTTAATAAGATGAATGCTAAATTTTAATATTAAATTTAATGACAAAAATTTAAATATAAAGAAAGTATCAAAAAGAGTTTGAGATAATGCAATAACGCATTAGTATGTCATGGTTGAGCCGTAGAACATTGATTGCTAATTGTCAAATGATTGAGCTAGTTCTATCTTTTGAGGCAGTATGTCACAATTTAAGCTCCTTTTATTCGTCTCTGTAAATTGTAATTTAAATTGTGAAATCTGATTAGTAAATACAAGAGTTAAATTATGTTGGATTGTCTGATTACAATCTAGGGATTTGGATTGTTTAATCCAGAGACAATATCCAATCCTTTATTTCATCTCTTAGATCGAAGAATTGCACAATGTGGGCATCAAGTTAAGGTCCTCTTTGGTATAGATTCTCGGAGAGTGATTCTTAGAGTCAGAAGTGATTCTGTGGCTGAAATTGATTTTACTGATTCTCTATGATATACTCTCATAATCAGAACAGAGAATCACTTCACAAAATCAGGAGAAGCTACATTTTTTAGCTCTCAGCTACTTAGTTTATTTCAGAGAATCACTTCATAGAATCAGTCAAGAATCACTTCTCCTGCAATACAGCGTTTGACAGAACTTTCCGGATTCTCTCTGAGAATCAGCTCTGTGAAGCTCTACCAAAGATGACCTAAGAAAAAATAGTACAAGCTCCAAAAGCCATATATCCATCTTCTCTGAGGTGCCGCTTTGTGGTAGCCATCAATGATTCATGCATAACCGGCTTGGATGGAAATGATTACCCAATAAGCCGCCACGGCGCCACTCCGCCGGCGCAACCCAATCTCGATTAACGCCCGATTCCCCGAGACCGACCGTTATCAATCATCGTCTCCACCGGCCACATCATCCATCACCAAACCTCAATCGAACCGAGCAACGAGAGATGGCCGACCAGGCGGCGGCGAGCGACGCGGTGTTCGAGCGGTGTCTCCTGACACTCTACGTGATCAGCCCGCTCACGGTGCTGGCGCTGCGCTTCATGTCGGCGCCGTACGGCAAGCTCTCCCGCCCGGGGTGGGGCCCCGCGCTGCCGGCGCCGCTCGCGTGGTTCCTCATGGAGAGCCCCACCCTGTGGCTCCCGCCCCTGGTTCTTCCGGCGCCGCGGCAGCTGCTGCTCTCTGCGCCGCTTACCGCGGCGCTCCCCGCCGCGCTCTACGCGGGCCACTACGTCCACCGCACCCTCGTCCACCCGCTCCGCCTCCTCCGCCTGAGCCGCGCCCCGGCACCGATGCCCCTCCTCGTCGCCGCCTGCGCCGTCGGATTCAACCTCCTCAACGCCTACGTCCAGGCCCGATCCATCGCGCTCCACGCGGACCGCCCGGCCTCCGGGCTCGTCCTGGCGCGCTGCCTCGTCGGGCTGGCCCTCTTTGCGTGGGGCATGCGGGTGAACATCACGGCGGACAAGGAGCTCCTCAGACTCAAGGAGGCTGGAGGCGGGTACAAGATCCCGAGGGGTGGCTGGTTCGAGCTGGTCACCTGCCCCAACTATTTCGGCGAGGCCGTGGAGTGGCTCGGCTTCGCTGTGGTGGCGTGGACGCCGGCGGCACGGGCGTTCTTCCTCTACACCTGCGCCAACCTCGGGCCGAGGGCCAGGGATCATCGCCAGTGGTACCTGCAGAAATTCGGCAGCGAATACCCGGCTAAGCGCAAGGCTTTCGTCCCGTACATCTACTAGCTGGTGTAAGTGTGATCCACTGAAAGCTTGTGTAAATCAACAGGGGATGAAATAAAAAGAGTATTGTTCCGTTGAAGCTCTTGGGATGTCTCGATTTTAAGATTTGGCCGCCCCCGTCGTGTCTGTCGAGATGCTTGGAACCAGGAACATAGAGATTAAGAGCGTGTTTGTTTTAGCTCTTAGAGCAGCCGTTAGAGCTAAATTTAAAACAAAGATCTATTTTGAGGGGTGATTTTTGCTGAAAGCAGCTAGAAGCAGTTTTAAAAAATAAACTAGAGGAGCTATTTTGATGAGAGCTAAAAATTGGAGCTTATTTCCATTCCCACTCTTGCATGTAGTACTTAATTTAAGGAGGAGCTATTTTACTAAACATTAATAACTTCTACTCCTTCGCTTGAAAGAGCTGGAATTGGAGCAGTTTTTTGAGGAGCAAGAGCCAAAACAAACGAGTCCTAATTTGAATCAAAATTTGTGTGCGTGTCAATTGCTTCCAGCAGTGGCGGAGCCAGGATTTGGACATAGGGGGGGGGGGGGGGGGCGACTCATCGGCGCGTCGCCGCACTACCAACCCTCATGAAAAATAACGCTATATATATGCATATATATAAGTTTATAACTCAAATATGTATATATTAGTTTAAACAATATAACATATCAAAGTCAATACAAATGTTACATCTTGATTAATTTAAATTTAGCTTTACAAGGGCCCGCTAAATCATAAGAGTCGATTGTTTCATCCGAAGTAATCTTTGCTGCCAATTCCTTTTCAATATAAACCACCATATAAGTTCGCAAAAAATCATCTCCTATTTTATTCCGAAGACGTGTCTTCACTAGTTTCATAGATGAAAATGCTCTCTCCGTTGTTGCAGTTGACACCGGAAGAGTGATGACCAATCTTAACAACCTGTCGAGCATTGGATAAGTAGTATTTTTGCCCACTTTAACTAGTCTATTAGTAAGATCAGTAAAAGATGACAATACGTTCAGCTCTGGATGATTGCAGACATCAAGTTGAAAATGTGGCAGCTGACATTCCAATCGAGCTCTTTCTTGACTAGAAAAATCTGCAGGATAATATTTTTCTACTAGAGTGCATATCTTTGATCTGTCAAAGGTGCTACGTCTTGGATCTAATGAGGCACAAAGTGATAAAAGTTCTGTAGCAGTGGAACTGAATCGATCCTCTAATTCAGTCAATTGTTGATCTATTGCAGCATTAAACACATCTTTTGGTAGTGGTGAAGAGTTGTGGTTTTATCATGCTTGTTCCGAGACTTTGTCACATCGACATACCTATCAGCGAGCATTAAGTCATGAGCAGTTCTGTCTCACGCGATCAGCGGCGCCGTGCGTATAAGAGTCCTGAAGGCTGCCGACCTGCCGTATACGTATCTGTTTCGGCCGTCGATGGGCTTATCCACTAATGGGCTACGTTTAAGAGCTAATTACAGAAGCTAGGTCAGAAATTAGAGAGGGGGTCTTCTGACGAAACACAAGCGTTAGGCCCCCCCCCCCCCCCCACCACCCCCCGGTCTCCGCCACTGGCTTCCAGATTTTTACTTGGGATGAACCAGTCTCTACAACCGCTGCAAAGCACATAGATGAACTTCGGCTGATAGGTGAGCAGACTGTCACTCATTTCTTTAAAAAAAAAAAAGAAGACTCGACCAAGGGGGAGAGACATCCATCTGATTTTCGTCTTAAAATATGTCACAATTCGAACATCTGTCGGACGGAAGTTCATGTTACCGGAGCACATGGCTGTAACCAGTCACACTAGGAGACTTTGACCTACCACTCATATGTTATTAATTTTTCTAATTGCTTGTTGATAAACTAGGAGCTGAATAATTCAGAGAGTGCTGCGACAGTGTTTACAGTTGCCTCAGAATTTTGATGGTAAGAATGACGTGCCTCAGAGTACCGTTGCAGCGCAGGTTAATCAAGATACAGGCAAGTGCTGAGAAAAAACAGGTTGCAGCCGGGAAGATTCATGAGGTCACTAGCGGAAATAATTCCGATGCAGTTCCAGCAAAACAATTGTGTTCTAAGGTGGTAGCCGGTTATTCAAGTCAACAAATGACTAAAGGAGCGCGGGATTCGCGATTGATAATGATAATACTAGATGTCAAGTTCAAAGTTCAGATTTCGTCCTTTCTTTTGCACAAGATCCTTATTGACTTTGCGTTTTGGAACCGCCTCTCGTGCTGCTCAGTTAGACTTAGACCTGGATGCTGCACCGCGATGGGCTGCATTTTTCTCCGGGTTTTGCACCTCCAGCTCCAGATGGTGTATCGTTTGTATGGGCTCTACACCACGATTTGCTCTGACAAATGCATCTCTTTTTTTTATGGGGTTAAAGAGTAGTCAAAAAAAAATCAAACTGTGAGCTGGGG
The DNA here is from genome assembly GCA_001182835.1 of Oropetium thomaeum. Taxonomy (NCBI): domain Eukaryota; kingdom Viridiplantae; phylum Streptophyta; class Magnoliopsida; order Poales; family Poaceae; genus Oropetium; species Oropetium thomaeum. Next base: position 303,350 of record LFJQ01000033.1, read on the forward strand.
AGGAAGGTTTTTGAAGGAACGGAGAGACGGTTGCTAGGGAAAGCGGCCGAGTGGCAGCTCAAGTATTTGCCTAATTGTCGAACGAATTCCGAACAAAAAAATTGGATAAAAGATTGCGGAAAAGTTTATGGAGTTACTCTTCGCGCAATTATATTATCTCTTTCATGTTTTGCCTCCTGCCTGCGTTCCAGTATCCGCGCTGCCTCTCCGTATACGCCGCGCTCCGCCGCCTCCTGTGCTGACGCGATGTCCTCCGTACCTTCCACGCGGAACCGCTCCCTGGCCACGTCCACGGACGGCTCCAAATATGTAAACATTCATGAACAAATAAATTTTTCCCCACATAGTTAAATTTAAATCTTACAAAGAGAGAGAGAGAAAAAAAAAGACAAATTACACAAGAAAGAAGATTACGTCAAACTGAGTTGTTTGGAGAGTAAATCGAGCTTAGATTTTGCTTGGGGTGTAAAATGAACAAAGTGAATTGTTACGAGAAGTAAACAGACTTTTCCCTATATAATAATCAATGGAAAAAAATACTATTTATTTTTTTTGTTAGTATAGCTAAAGTCCGGATACCATCCTAAACTATTGTTTGGTTCCGTTTACTCCCCAAATTATGTGATCTGATTTAGTTTATTCCTAGTATATAATTTATCTTTTGTTTTCGTTCATGCACAAGTTGAATTTTAATTTAAAATTTTATAATGTTGTAGGGGACATCAAAATGCATGCTAAAAAATATATATGTTTAATATGTTTGACATTATTTTTTATATATTTTTTATCTAATGATTATTTTACTAGTAAACATGTTACTGTGTCAACCATCATCAATTAAAATTTTAAATTATAACTCCAATTATGCATGAAGAAAAAAAGATAAGTTGTCTTAGAGGATAAAATGAAGTAAATAACATTATGCAAGATAAAATGAACCAAATAGTTTAAAGATATCTAGACTTTACATATTTGGGGGAGTAAATTGGATTTTCCACATGATAAAAAAATCTTCATTCCCTGTTCGCTTCACTCAAAACTCAACATGAACAATCTCGCTACCCGACTTAACTCGAAAGGTGAAGGCATAATTCAAAAATTCTGCATAGGAAGTACTAGTTCACTTCGGGTCATAATTTTATGCACAGTCAGCTCTCACAACTAGGTCACTCATACATTAGCTTTCTCCAAGAAACAAAATATTAAACAAAATTCTTTCAATCATTTATTTCATGATAAAATATTCCCATTACAGATCAAAATCATCTTGTTTCAGACAAAAAAAAGAACAAAACAACAGTTGCAACTAGCATACACTTCGGAAGATAAGCGTAGCATTAGAATAAACTTCGTAGGCCGTTCCCTGCTTTCCAGCAAGCGTGTGCCATGCACCGGGGATGATTATTCATCCTTATTATATCATCCAATGAATTATATATTTTATGTTGATTCCATCTCCCTCTTCTATGCAACAGGGGAAGGCTTGATGTCCCATATTTCCTTTGCATACTGGGCAATAGTACGGTCGCTGCTGAATTTGCCACTCCCAGCTGTGTTCAGGATGGACATCTTGATCCACTTCTTCTTATCCCTGTCACATAACCAAGCATTCAGTTTTAAATGGTACTTACAAGAGAAGAAACTCTCCTCCTAGGGTACATATGCTTTACTAATATAGCATATTGGATCAACAAGCAATCTCATTTTGATTTTCTTGAAACATCAGGAGACCAGGCGATTTCATTCTGAACACTAGTAAAACCTATCAAATAGAATATCATAGCAGCTAGCAACAGCAGAGCATAGTGACACCACCCCATATAGAAAAATATGAAGAGCATAATTAATACCGTTCACATTAATTGTGCTATTTTTTGTTTTAACTGCAACATGCAACTAATATGAAGGCTAGGATTTTTTTATAAAACTTAGGACTGCAGAGACATGATTGTTCAATAAGTTGCAAGGTGGATTTAATGCAGAGTATTTAATCATTCTTACTTGTAGGCTTCGTCCACCCGGGTCTGTGCATCGATGTAGCTTGGGAAGTCATAGCCAACAAGGAAATAATCACCACGCCCAAATCCAGAATCGCCTTCAAGAGAATCCAAGAGAGGCTCATAGTCATAAGTACCAAAAGCACCACTCCTTATAAGCTGCTTGGCTTCTTCAAAACGTGGGTCTGGTTTGAACTGTTCATATTACATGAAAGATGTCAACATAGCCCATCCACATGTAAGAAAAATATGTAAACCGAATCAATCTAATTATATAGCGATGAATTTGAGTTTAGCAGCAAGTTAAGGTAACCTAGTACTTGGCAGTGGAAATCAAGCATCTATATCCAGTTGTAGTCATCTTACCAAGCCATTTTCTCTGTCCTTCCTCAGCCCAGCAATTTGATCAGCTGTGGCACCGAAAAGGAAGAAATTGTCCTCTCCCACTTCTTCCCTTATTTCGACATTAGCTCCATCAAGAGTCCCAATGATAACGCAACCATTCAAAGAGAATTTCATGTTACTAGTTCCACTTGCTTCCATGCCAGCAGTACTAATGTGTTGTGACAGCTCACTACCAGGGATAAGAACTTCAGCCACTGACACATTGTAATTTGGAATAAAGACAACCTAGGAGCAAAAAGGACAAACAAATTTAAATAAAATCTTCACATGCGAACATAAACTACTATTGCATTATTTTGATGGATTAGATATATGCACTCTAAAGTTTCCGACGAGTTCTAAGAACAAACTCCCAAGAAATTATCAGTGTAGTAATCTATTAAAAGCTTTCCTACCTTCAGATATTTATTAACATCAGAATCATTGTTTACTACAGCACCAACATCGTTAACCAATTTCACTATTCTTTTGGCGTTGGTATATGTCGCAAATGCTTTCCCGCCTAGCATGACAGTGCGTGGTGTAACCTTCTGCCTCTCTTCTGCGCTCATTTCCTACATGATTCAAAGGCATATTTCAAAATCAAGATAGTGTATATCAAGAATTTTGAATCTACGAGAAAATCTAATGAGATGCACCTTTAACTTCTTGTATCTGTACACAACTCCTAATATGTTTAGCAGCTGCCTCTTATACTCATGGATACGCTTAATCTGTATATCAAAAAGACTGGTTGGGTCGATGGTGACACCTGTCACATCCAACACATATTTGGCTAGGCGTTTCTTGCTGGCCAACTTAGCTGATGCCCACTCAGCATGAAGTTTTTCATCATCTGCAAACTGTTGAGAGATTTCAGTTATAACTGTAAAATGAGGAACTACAAGTAGATGCAAGATTATTAGAAGCATGAGCACATACTTTCCGAAGTCCAGTAAGGAGATCAAGGTTACTAGTCCAGTCATCCGTCTTTAGCCATTTCGTCACTATTTCACTTAGCTCAGGGTTACAAAACCGGAGCCATCTACGAGGGGTAATTCCATTAGTTTTGTTTTGGAATTTGTTTGGCCATATAGAGACATAATCAGCAAATAGCTCTTCCTTCAAAATGTTGCTGTGTAACTCGGCCACTCCATTCACCTGTCAAACAAATTTGAATACACTTACATTCTCACCTATATTTGAAGACAAACTAATGTTAAAATATTCAACATAACAGTAGAGAATGGAGAATCTCAAAATGCAGTGCCCGTTGCGGTTTTGTCTATAGTCATTATGAATTTTCGAAACCTATAGAAGATTGTGAAGTTGGCATTAAGGGTCATGAAAAAAGGATAGGCAAGCAAATCCAGCATTAGGAGCTATTCTCGGTACAAATAGTGTTCATCCTCACACAAAGGGCTATTACACATGAGCATAGAATTGAAATACTGTGTTTACCGTATGGGAAGAAACCACACACAAATTTGCCATGCGCACAACTGGCTTCTGGGGATTTGAGCTATCTAAAACTTTCATTGAGTCAATCTTTCCCTCCATTTCCTTATGGGAGGTGATTACCAATTCTCTGAACTGCAAACCAGTGGCACAATTTGTGAGCTTGTAACATAACTACAGCGTATACATAGACAGAACAAATTCGTCATGAGAATTACCCGCTTGTCAATTTCCTCAATGATTTCCATGTGGCGTGGAAGCAATTTCCTCATTACAATCTGTGACCATTTCTCAAGAGCTTCAGGAAGAACTGTATGATTGGTGTAAGATATTGTCCTGTACCACAAGGGAAAAAACTCTTATCACTTCAAATGTTTTTTGTTAGGGGTTCTAATTACTTCAAATGTCGGCGGAGATAAAGACAGACTAACATAATCGATCACACAGATTGAACCTCACCTATATGTGATATCCCAAGCTTCATCCCAACCAAGTCCCTCCTCATCCATGAGTAGCCGCATTAACTCAGGAATTGCAAGGGTAGGGTGGGTGTCATTCAGTTGAACAGCAACTTTGGTAGGGAACTCACTCCATTTCCCTGATGCTCTGTCAGGTTTCCTTTCTTTGAATCTAGCTATCATATCCTGAGAACAATTCATAATAAGTTGTACATCAATAATCATCAGAGAAGCATTTATTTACAAATTATTAGAAGACCCTAGACAAAAAAAACAGTAAAAGGTATTTGCAGTTAAACAGAAGCATAAAAATGGTAACGAGCAACTATTCGAACACAAAAAGAAGATTGTGTTAGCATGTTTTTGCAAGTACCTCATAACAACAATTACCAAGCATAGGTTGGCTTTACTGTAACCATGCTTTACTGAAATTAATCGATCAATTACCTGAAGCGATGCACTGCAAAGGAAGAACTGCTGCTTTAACCTCAGGAGTTTACCTTCTTCAGTAGCATCACCAGGATAAAGAACAGCACATATCTGCAATATGATATTCGAAGACAAAAATTTCACTTTCAAATCAAACTAGCTAGTTAATAAAGGAGAAACTAGAGAGGAAAGGCAATAGTTTATAATATTGAATATAAGATGTAGTATCACCTGTTGAGCCCTTGAATGGAGCTGGGCAGATGACTCATACTGACCATCATTGAATTGAAACAAGTTAAAATCCTCAGCAGTAGCTTTTGCTTCCCAAAGACGAAGGCTGATTGCATTTTTTGTCTTGTATCCAGGAATTGGCACGTCATATGCTAAAGCCTTCAGGACTTCTCCTCCAACCCATTTCCGACTATCACGCAGGAAAGAATAAAACAATGATCAGAAGAATGTCATCAAGGCCTTGAACTAACCACATAAGACACGAAATAGAAAAAAAAAAAAAAGTTCAGGAGAGGATCCAAGAAGGTGGTAAGTTGTCTGGATTTCAGGGGTTTCGCGCGGGGGGGGGGGGGGGGGGGGGGGGGGGGGGTGTTGGTCTTTCAGCAATCTATATAGAAGTTATGAGAAGTTTCAGAAAATTCAAATCTATTCCTGTATCAGCAAGAGAAAAATTCGGTTGCAAAAAGCAGAAATCATACAGCTGTTGTTATACTTACGTGCCATTAGGCAAAATCTCAACATGGCCAAAAAATCTGACTGGGAAGACAACATCATGCCTCGGAATCTCCCAGGGGCTGAATTTCTGAAAATAGAAAACATCAAAGCTAATCATAGGGACCAAGATGATTAATATTATCATAATCTTATGTGCATTTTTGGTATACATCAAGCCAATCTTCAGCAATTTCTTCTTGGCCTTCCTTGGAAATGCGTTGTTTGAACAGTCCATAACGGTATCGAAGGCCGTAGCCCCAAGAGGGCAAATTCAGTGTGGCCATCGAATCCAAAAAGCAAGATGCAAGCCTACCCAAGCCACCGTTTCCCAGAGCAGCATCTTTTTCCTGAGAAAAGACAATAATTCCAACCATCAATATCAGCGGGCGAAGTTGCTTTCATTTCATCAACAAGAAGGTATATTCAGATACCATGCCCTGAATCCACATCTCAGTTACACGGCAACAGGTATATTCAGATTTAAGTCAAACTATGCCAGAGGAACTATGCTCGAGCTTGTCGATTCAGAAGGATTCCCTTTTTCGTATTCTTCTTATGATAAACAATTGACTCAGCTCCAAACTCATTTCAGCCCATTTTGTAACGACCCAGGTATGAAATTGCAGTAGCCCAAAGGATGCTGACATTCTGGATTCTGGGACCACAGAATAGATATTCTGTACGTAGCTTATGCAGTAGTAAACTAGTTTAGTTTACGATTCTTCGTACACAGTTTCAGATCAAAAAGGGCAGAGGAGCACTCCCTTATCGGAAGCCTTCCAGAACGTGTTTTATCACTCGTGATTAGTCGCCATCAAACAAAGCACTATCCCATTAAATAAATACGTAATCAGTAGGAAGTACTCTCGAATATAATATACTACAAAAAAAATAACTTAACCAAACAAACCAGTCTCCAAATTAAGGACCAACGACACTCGAAGAGAGCTCACTCACCTCCGCTGTGAGAGCCTCGAGCTCATACCCGAACTTCTTCACAGCCTCGGCGTAGGCGCCGGTGATGCCGAGGTTACCGACGGCGTTGGTGAGCGCGCGGCCCTGCAGGTACTCCATGGACAGGTAGTAGGTCTGCTTCGGATCCGTCTTGTGGAAATGCATGTACGTCTCGTTCCATCTCTGCACGGGCGCGGGGACAAAAAAGCACGCAGATCACACCTCCGTCCCCGCGCGGGGGGCCCTCGAGCATATGCCGCAGCGGTATAAAACGAGCGCCCGGGCACTCACCTGGATGAGGTGGTCGCGGACGCTCTCGGCGGTGGCGTAGAAGGCCTGCTCGGGCCCGAAGTCGAGCGGCGCGAAGTGGGGGTTGTATGTGGCGTGGTAGGAGATGTTTCCGGCGATGTCCGCGGGTTTGTCCGACGCGGGGCTGGCCGCCGGAGTCACCTTCTCCGCGGCGCCGCACTTGCTCTCCGGCATGGCGGGCTCCCTCCCGGCGAACGAGCGGGCGGTTGGGGGGGGGGGGGGGGGGGGGGGGGGTCACGTGGCGATAAGACGGGACCTCTCCGCGGCACGCGGCAAGCACCGAGCGAGCGAGTTGGGTGGAAATGGAATGGGACGGACGAGCTCTGCAAGCCGATGGGGGAGAGGAGGCGCCTTTTCTAGGAGGCGGGCAGGGAGGTCACGTGAGGAGGGCGACGGATCCGATAAACTGGGCGAGGCCGAGAAATTTTGGCAAAAGGAAAACCCAAACGCAGCGAGAGATATTTTTTTCATTTTACCGTGCGCGGAAGCTGGACAAGCGGAGGAGAAAATGAAGGGGCGTCGATTGTTTTCGGGGGGGGCCTTTGATGGTTTCTTTTTGCTCTGTTTTAGGACATGCATATTTTTGGAGGCCGCTGTGAAATGAATATTCTTCCTAGAACCAAAAAAAAAATATGCCGTACCAGAATAGGTTTTAGCTTCTCTCGAGTTTCAGAAACTGAAGTATCCTGCTTGAATGTGACCGTAGAAGAGTACTTAAATTGGGACATAGGGAGTAGCGATTATGAGTGTCGAAATTACTGACCAAGATCAATGGAACGGGTGGGAGAATTACTGTATAAGAAAATCTTTCACCGTTCAATTTTGCCATTCCTGAGATCAAGAGCAAAGGTGCACGCTGGGGCGCAGGAGCAAGCAGGAGAGAACACACGCCGTGGTAACGTGGATCGGATCTGCAGCCCGCGAGCTGAACCGATCCGGCATTTCCAGATCAGGCAGGAGCGGCGATCGGGCCTTTTTCCATCAGCTTTCCCCATTGAGAACCATATCTTCTGCTCTCGGACAGCGTGCGCCCTCAGATGAGTGTCCCCAGTTTACTTGCATCATCAGGCGTGGGCGTAGCAGCATGTCGCGAGATCTCAAAAATAACACATGCCGTTGCCGTGGATCAACTAGATTTTGAAACTTTTACCATCAAATTGCTCTAAAGATTGAATCTACTCATGGTCGGCAAGTTTGAATGGTTTCAGACCACCATCATAAATCTTCCCTTCACCAAAAGCTACGACGAGTGCGTTAGGCCCTGGCGATGCGATCGACTCGTTGACGTATTGCAGCTAAATTTGCACATACTAATACACCATACTGTCGTGTGCGTGTGGTGCGGTGGGTATGGACGTATGGTAGATTCAAAGGTCCCTCAAATATCCAAGCACTTTTGAAGCTGAGGTGACGGCAAGAACGCGACCTTTTGCGGTCCGTGAGGCCACTCGCGTCGTCTTCTCTTTCTCTCGGGTCCTCCTCGCATCGACCATCGAGCCAGCCAAGGGAACTGCAGACTTGTGTCACGTCGCGCGAGCTCCTTGCTGATCGTTCACTGAGCTATCATACACAGGTCGTGATGCACGGACGACAAACTGCCTCCATCATTCATGTTCGGTTCCGTTCGTCCGTTTCAGCTACCAGCCAACAGTACGACGTACTAACTCTGTATTTTAATTATTGACATTTTCTTATATAAATTTATACAAAAAATATTAATAAAAAAACGAAAATAGTACTGCTAGCAGTGAGTCAGTGAAGACGTACAGGATTTAGACACATTAATTACCGTTGGTTGGCCGTGGATGGATGCGAGGTTGCATGTCTATATCTGCCTCTGAATTTTGTTTTAGGAAAAAGAAAATAAGGAAAAGATTTACAAATTGAAAAGTACTAAAAACAAACAATAAAATGCTAGTAGTTGTAGTACTAACATTTTGGGTTTTGTTTCGACTACAATGCAAATTTTCCTTTGAAGTCAATCGATGCATTTGAAAATTTGAAGAAAGTCCACCGCCCCTCTTCCCGTCAGCTATGCTTCCTTCCTGCCCGAAAGCATCGAACAAGGTCTACCTCAAGCTGCCAGGCTCGTCACCGACGGCAGTGCGTAAGTAGAGCCACCGTGCCGCCTCGCTCCTGCGCTCGCGGCCGCGCGCTGCTTCTCCTGCTCCTGCTGGAAGTCGCGCCTCACGGACCAGAGCACCTCGGCGCACCGCCGCATGGACGGCCGCGCCGCGCGATCCGGGGCCGTGCACTCGGCCGCCAGCGCCATCACCTTCTCCACTGCCGCCACCACAGCGCTGGTCCGCCGCATCCGGGGGTCCATCACCACCACCGTGTCGCCCGCCCTGCACTTCTGCAGCGCCTGCGCAAGCGAGGTAATTTCGTCGAACACCTCACGCGCACTGTGACTCCATTCCATGTAGTAGAAAACAATATGCAAACCGCTAGTTAGGGAGAGTGCGTTTGCTTTACCCATTGGGTGGTGAGACGTTGGTGGCGGCCGCGGCCGCGCTCGATAGGGCGTCGGCCCGTGACGAGCTCGACGAGGAGGACGCCGAAGGCGTAGACGTCACTGCGGTAGGTGAGCTGGTTCGTGCGCAAGTACTCGGGGTCCACGTATCCCGCCGTCCCCTTCACCAGCGTCGAGACGTGGGTCACTTCAGGATTTTCAGGGGCTAGGCGCGCGAACCCAAAATCGGCGACCTTTGCTCGAAGATTATCTGTCAGGAGAATGTTGGACGACTTGATGTCGCGGTGGATGATGGGGTGGTCTGTAGTGAAGTTTCTGTCAGGCATTAGGATGCTGAAAATTCGGTATCCATTTGTAGATCCATCACAAAAGAGAAACTCCGTGGGTGTCAGACAAAGTTATGATCACAGATGTGCTCTGATGGTGGCTTTGATGATGCATGTAGCATATGGGGAACTGATGAATAGACATTGAGGCCTTGATTATGGATGCGCTTGAGCCAAATATGAATGTAACATATGCATGCTATGTGCACAGTACATAAGGACATAGGTTTGCTCATTAGTAACACATTGTATGCTTTACTCTAGGATCCCAAATTGTGATGCGTATGAACAAAACATTTTTTTTAACGAGAAGCAAACAAACATATAGAATGAGGGTGATTCAGTTTTCTCATGTGGTATGCAGTTTTGTTTTTATGTGGAATATATACGTACTAAGTAGTTTGGTAGTACCTGTGTATCCATGTAAGTAGGCAATGGCATGAACTATGTCAATAGCAATGTTGAGACGCTGTGCAAAATCCAGTGGTTGTCCTCTTGATCCTACATAGTTTCAAAATGTATATCTAATTCACTTAAATGCAGTGAAACATTGTGAAAGACATACATCACTACCCTACAATTTAATTCAAGCCAAGTCCTAAAAAACAGATAAATGCGATGAACATGGATGAAACATAGGATCCCAAGTCTGACTTTCTGTTCCTCATATCCATTAGATTATCAGTTCTGCTACCATTTTGTTGGTGGTAAATTTTCTGAATTTCATGAGAACTTTATCAAAAACAACAATATCGAACGAATTTAAAGTGCCTACTGCACATGTTTTGACCTACCATCCAAGTGTTGGCGAAGTGTTCCATTACTGACATACTCAACAAGAATGAGGTGTTCATCCTCATACTCCATGTACCCAATAAACTTTACCAAGTTTAAATGTTCAACCTTCGACAGTGTCTGGATTTCCCTTCTAAACTCTGCAGATAGCTTCCTATCGTACATATTCTGCCAATTGCAAATGTTGCGTGAATTTTTTTAGAGAACATAATGTTGCATGAAAATGATATGGCTGTCACAATACTCGTATTGAAGCAGTTCACCTACAAACCTTAGTGGCCCGCTTTACGGCTATGGTGGATCCGTCCCGAAGCCTCCCCTTATACACAGTGCCAAAGTTCCCTAACCCAATTTTGTTTTCCTCACTGAAGTTTGAAGTAGCAATGCAAATGTCCTGAAATGTGAACTGTTCTTGCCATGGTTTCCTTTGGCCTATATCACCAACCTTTTTAGACATACTAGTGCTTGTGCTGCTTGTTGATGAAATCCTTGAGACCGCTGAAAAACAGAAAAACTTTAGTGTCTTATTTGGAGTTTTACATATGTTTTTTTTTAATAATTGAACAATCAGTTCAGAACGTGTGCTCACACAACATTCATAATTGAATTACTCCATATGGTGGCCGGTTAGTTCTCAAAGCCTTTGTGTTGAATGGAAGGGTCATGATTGATCAATCAAGTCAATTAAAGCGTTAGTACAACAGCAATTTTATCCTGAACGAATTTTTTGAAAGCCCATTATGTTCACTTGGAGTCTTTATGTTGCTTGTTTATTGAAAGAAAAACCATCAGCGGCAATTCAAACTAGAAGTAACAATCTAAATCAAGATTGAATTCTGTTGTTTTATGCTGCAATTTTACACCCATCATCTATATCCGTTTCATCTATGTACTTCTTTCTTACGGGAAATTGGGAACGTAGGTTTATGTCTAATAACCTAGATGCACATGCAGGCCGTGAGTAACAAATCAGCACTACATGGCGGGTGAAGGCAAAAAGGAAGGTGAGCTTACTGGCACTAACGGACACGTCATGGCCATCACTTTGTGTATTCTTGTAGTCTTCCTTGATTTTGGATGGACCAGGAGAAAAACAGTTTGTGCATGACCCTAAGATTGCACCAGCTGCTTCCCAGAATGATCTTGAGCTCCTGACCTTCTTGTTGACTCTACGGGAAGGAGGTATGTAGGTGGAAGTCGTAGAGAACCCAAGGTCCGACTGAAACTCATGGTTGGAGCTCGAGAAATCTTCACGGCCGGTGTTGAATGCCCGATTCCGTGGTGCTTGCATAACTGATGTGTTTGGAAGGTGCTTGAGTTCACACATAATTGGGTACCATGTTATTGTGGTTCTTGACTTTCTGTACACTCAGAGGTAATGGACCCATTCAAGGTTGACCGGGTGCTTAATATTTATTACTAGAAGGAAGTTGATTTGGTTTCATGGCCAGTGATGTTATTCCGCAAGCACATTTGTTTTGTATTTAGTACGTATGACAACTACCGTTCACATAATATGTTTGGTGGAGGAGCCAGAGTAGGTATGATTCAATGTGTCGTCTTTGCTTGAGCGTTCTACTCTTTGAGGTCACGGACTTATTGAGGACTTTGAGGCCCAAGAGGGTGACTTAGTATTGTGATCTGGCACAGCTGGGAAATTTCCTGACACCCTTCATTGTGCTCAGAATTTGCTGATCCAGTCTCACTAAAGCAGTGGTGAATAGAGCTTCTGGACGGCTCGAGACTCCTTTGGCATCAACGAGGAGCTGGTAATGATATTTTCTAGCAAACAGCAGTTTGCAGTAGCATTGATGTGTGCTGACATCCTCAGTAGCGGTCAACCTTTTACAATTTGGAATTTTACAATTTTTCCATTAATGTACATAGCCCTGTCAATGAGTCTTCTAATACTCTCCCCGCATACATTTTACACTTGAAAGAGAGATAATATAAACAATAAATAACACACATGCCACTATGATTTACGAGGCTAATACATTTTTCCTTGGCATCCATACCTAGTAAATTCCCAGAGCTTCAAAACATGTGTTAGTCCCTTAACTAATTCTGAACTCTGAGCTCCGAACTTCCAAGTAGCCTACAAATAAGTTTCAGTTATCTACTAATTTCCTTTGTTGCCACCCTTGGTATAGCTGCCCAAAACCTCTCAATTTTCCATGGTATTTCGGGTTTTTTTAAGGGTGTATTGACCTGTAACATTCACATCCAGGTCCACCATTGAGTCAGCTGTTCTTGAAATCTGATCGATTCTGCCCATCACTGGTATTCCACATCCAAGATAAGACAACTCACTGTAGATTTCCCATAAGTTATAATGCAATGATGTCTATGCCAAGCCCAAGCTAATGCTCTCATCTTTAGCTGCATGTAATTTTCTGATGGTTTCTCTGAGAGGATTGCAAAACCTGTCAGGAGCATCGCTTTGTGTTTTAAGGATACAGTTTAGTGAGGTGCTAGCCAGTGCTCTCAAAATCAACACGCTCTCCAGTGGCAAAGATATCCCAGAAAAGAGCACTACTGAAGTACAAAAGCGACGTCAATATCAAAAATCCACGGAAAGAGCCCATCCGATCAACAAAAAACCCTGCTCCAACTGTTCCTAAAATGGCAGCAAATGTTCCAGCTGTATTTGACATTCCTGTCATATCACAACCATAGATTAAAGCAACTAATGCAAGAGAATTTTAAAAATATATAATTAAATTGAGGAAGGGGCATATTTAGTACCATGTAGCACTCCAGCATATTGTGGCGCAATCTCCTGACAAGATTCAAGAATGATATGTATCAGGTTGTAAAAGAAGGAAATTCTGAACTTAGGTATAAAGTTTAAATACCTGTAAATTGACTAAGAAACCAGAGTGGCCAAAGGATTTCAAACCAACAGCAATAGTAAGCCAAGCTGAAGCAATAATTGGACTTTTCGCAGCATTCAGACCAAGTAGAGCGATACCAGGACCCAAAAAGCCAATGGACTGCAGGAAGAAAAGTCACAAAGTCGAGGATTAGTTTAATCCAAGCAACTGATATATACACTTCAGATGACAAGAAACAGCAAAAAAACAAATATTAAAGATTATAGAATGGAAATGCTCATGCAAAATGAACATGTTGACTGAATTATCCAGTGAAATCAATAACCAGGAGCCAGAATGTATCATATTAAGAAAAATGTCATATTTGATAACAGTGTACTAAAAAGAGAGAATTGTGCATTTCAGATCAGATTTTTTTTCCTTGAATGCGAAAGAGAACTGTGCATCCTTGTATTGAAGAGAGAAAAAAACGGCCCCACAAAAACGCCACCACCTCACTCGAGCCGAGCTATGAGGGGTCGGGGTTACATACTATAAAATGAAAACACAATAAAACACACAAACAAAACAGAGACCAGACCTACACGTGAATTAAAAAGAGAGGTATGCAAACCTAAGGTAAGATCAGATAAATACAACAAAATAGAATTTCTGTGACTGCCTTCCTCTATTATTTTCAATGCAATTATTAAAATAACATACCTGCATTATCTTACGCGTCAAAGTAATGCTTGTACCATTTCTGATAAGTGTGTCTGACACAACACCAGCTACATAGCCTAAAACAGCCATCATAACCCAGGGGAGTGCACTGAACCATGCAGCTTCTCTCAGATTGACATGGAATATCTGATTGCCAAAAGTAATACCAAGTTATGAGTGTACTAGGAATTATCCGTACAAGAGCATTGAACCCAAAGGAAGACTTACTGTTTTGAAATAGACTGGCATCCATGAGAGGATGACGAAATAACCCTGAAAAACATCACAGTACCCAATATATTATACCTAAAAGGAGTTCCCTGCATGGCATGATCTTACATATAATTTATGAAAATTTGATAGTTGTAGGAGTTACCCAGCTATGCATGGCATTGGCAGAAATCAAAGCCCATGTCGGCCATTTGGAAAGTAGTTTGCTGAAAGGAGGAACCCTTTTTGGTTTTTCACTTCCAGGTGGACGCTTTACTAATTTCTGACCCTTGGTTATATAATCAAGTTCATAGGCTGATATCTGTGCATGTTCACTGGGTGTGCCAGATATTGCTGGTATCCACACTAACACCCACAGAAATCCAAATAATCCAAATATCACAAAGGGTCCGAAAATTCCTGTTCGTGACATGATGATTGGGGAAAGAAGTAACCCAATGGTATTGCCGAGCTGAAAGCCAGCCATTGCAATTCCCACAGCACTAGATCGCTCTGTGAGAGGAAACCACCTGCAAGAAAAGACACAATGCGAACAGCTTCATAAATCTTATTACAGGAATGATACCACCAAACAGATAAGAATACATTGCATACAATGCATGGAAATGAATGAATTTAACTAGTCCAAGGGAAAAGTGTGTGCAAAAGAGTGGGCAAGAATATAACTAAACCAGGGAAAAGAATTACAAAGGATACCTTGACACCATATTGTTCATGCTTGGGAGTGCCACTCCTTCTGCAATGCCCAGTAAGACTCTAGTAAATAGGAACAACCAGATAGAGCGACCAGCTGCCCATGGAGACAGAAATGTAGCAAATGACCATAAAGCTACACTGTAAGCCATGACTCGCTTTCCACCGTAGTAGTCAACAAGCGCTCCACCAATTATAGGTGACATAAGATATCCCCATAGGAAGGATGACTGTTCGGTGAGCCAAGAACACAATGGTGTAAATCTATTGTTATGGAAGATGCATAATTCATTAATAACAGTGCACATACTTTATGTATTGCCAAAGTCACCCTTAATTCCTCCTCCAGAGTAATAATAGGTGTCCATAAATTACTTGAGCTACAGCAGCCTCGGTGAGGAAATTAAGCTCACGGTATAATGTGTCTGAAGAAACTAACGGAAAAGGGAATGCGACATTTCAATGCCAGCCATGCCAACATGCTTTCATTCTAAATAAATGATCCTACCGTCAGTTCATCACACTGAAAATCCTTTATTCCTAGTAGAAATATAGAACTGAACGCCGTTAAACCAGATAGGCAGATACGGCTCAGTGAGAAAGTTTCTAGTGCAGCAAAACAGAAGATAACAGAAGTTGGCGAGATTGGGGGACCTGCACGACCCCGGCGAATGAGGGAGTCCATCCATACGCTTGGGAGAGCGGGACGATGGCGACGGACATAACGACGCGGTCGGCGTTGCAGAGCGCTAGGGCCAGCGCCAGCATCGCCGCCACCTTCACCCTCTCAGAAGTCACAAACTCTACCGCCGTTGCCGCAGCCTGAGCCTCTTCCCGTCCAGCGGCCGAAGCACCGGGAGGCGCGGGAGCAGCAGAGGACCTGGCCGGAGACCGGAACAGCTGGAGAGGTGTAGCCAACAGGAGGCGGTGGGCCTGCCATGGAGGCGCAAGAGGGGTTCGGGTGTGGGCGGGAGGACGGCCACGGTGACGGCAGGAGAGGAGGCGAGGAGCGGAAGGGTTCAGAGGCGGGCGGGTCAAGGATAGCAGTTGGCCGGAAGGCGTCATCACCTGTCTTCGTCGCTGAGTCGCGAGGGGAAGGGAAGGGGCCAACGGGGGACGGCACTGTGGCAGGCGGAGTGGAACCGTGGAAGTGACGATTCGGCTGAACCGCTGAGTGTGGGGTTGGTGGAGTGACGTGTCGGGCGCATGGACCTGATTTAATTCTGTTGGAAGCGATCTCGAAGTGAGTTCGGCCTGGCTCGCTCAACGGGGCCAACGGCCCAACTAAAGTCCTCGTCATCCCGTCAGTGCTCAAAGCGCAAGCTGTGGATGAGCGCGTTTCCTAAGTCCACTGCTTGATCACGTTGGTCTGTGAGCTGTATTTGGCGAATTATAACAGAAAAGGACAAACTTATCCATCATCAGATCTTCAGAAGCTATACGCCTATACTCTCCAGGTTCTTGATCCAATTAAAGTCCTGTAGCTCCTTTAGTACTGTTCTGAATTTAAATCTAGCCTTCCATGTAAAGATTTGGTGCTAGTAGTTCTTTTGGTGACCTGCTATCGATCCGCCTTGCTTCCCAAAATGGTGTCTCTGCCATTGCCGATAGTCAAATAGGTTATGCAAAGAAAAGTTGGCCTTCAGTTTCAGACTTTCAGTGGTGTCCCTGTGTTTTAGTAGGTTCCTCCATGGCCTATCACTGCATTACAGTTGCACAACATAATGAAGTCTGATTCAGCTGAATACACAAATACTACGAACGTAAAGCACGAACAGTCTGATTCAGCTGAATACACGAATACTACGAATGCAAAGCACGACCATGTCACGGCTGATGGCGGCAACACCGTGACGAGCAACAGCGCGGGAGTCCGACCCGAGTAAGTGGGCTTTCGGCAAGCGACAGAAGCGCTGGGCCGAGCCCAGTTTCGTCTGGAGGCAATCGCTATATTAGGAGAGCTTTCGTGGGAGAGAAGACACTAAGATCTTTGTAACTGAAATTTCTGTTTCTCCTTACTCTCTCTCTCTTTTCTCATTCTCCTACCTACCAACAAATTCTGTTACATCCTGTACCTACCTGGATCCAAATTGGAGAATTATATGATCATGATGATCCCTGCCTCATTTGAGTTTTGTGCTCTGTGATTTGTTCATGTTCGTATTTGGATTCCTCTCTGCGTTTCTTACAGGCATTACACTGGTATCAGAGACTGGTTCTTCGTGATTTTCTCGCTACTCTCTCGGCCTCGATCGGTAAAATTCCGGAAGAAGGTTGTAGTCACTTAGGTGATTGCTGTAAATCCGTTATTCTGGTTCGATCGGCTTGGAGGAGAAATCACGACGGCGCCGTACAGACCAGGACCTCAGGCGCGATACCTGCACCAAGTGATGGCGGATACAGAGCAGACACTACTTGATGCAGTCACCAAGCTGCAGAAATCGGTGGAAGGATTGGAAAAGAAGATCGAAGATGGCCAGACGGAGTTCACCAAGGCGCAGTCTAAGATCGATTTGGCCTTGTCTGGGTTATCTCTAGTGCAGCAGGAACAGGTCCAAGTTACCCAGTTGCTGCGCACGGCGCGCCTGCTGCCGGAGTCATCGTCAACATCAGGTGTCATAGGCCCTACACCCAGCGCGGTCCAGCAGTCCAGTGAAGGTAACTCCACTCCACCACTCCCACAATCCTTTGCACCACCACCACCGCCGCCACCACCGCCGCCCTTTGGACCACCACCACAACCACCACCACCACGACCGCCGCCCTTTGGACCACCACCACCACAACCTCCCCAACCGCCACCCTTCAGACCACCACCACCTCCACCCCCATCCCATACTCATGATACAACAGGGGGCCCTCGCCGAAACTGGATGCCAAAGATGGATTTCCCTAGGTTCGATGGGGATGATGCCTTGGTGTGGCTCGACAAATGTGAGGCCTACTTTGCTCTTTATCAGATTCCTGATGCCTTTCGTGTGACTGCTGCTTCTTTGCATTTGGATGGACGCGCTGCACATTGGTTCCAGTCTTACAAATTCCAGCCTGGGTTCCAGTTGTGGGACAGATTTTCAGCTGCCCTTATGTCTGAATTCGAGTCTGATAATCACCGCAGCAAAATGATGGAGTTACTTTGCCTCAAGCAAACTGGATCAGTTGATGATTACCGTATCAAGTTTGAGCAGCTAGTCTACAACATCAAACTGTATGATGGCAATGTCAGTGAGACGCTACTGGTTTCTCAGTTTTTGATTGGGCTGAAGGATGATCTCAGGGCTCCTGTGGAAATGCAATTACCAACCACTGTCCAAAAAGCTGCTATTCTAGCAGTGGTGCAAGAACAGTTGGCTGCACGCAGCAAAAAAAGCTGGTCTCGGACTTCGATGATGAAACCTGCTGCAGTTTTTCCTAAGCACGACTCCAAGCAACTATTCTCTCCATCTGAAGTCTGGAAGGCTAAACAGTTGAGAGAGTTTCGAAGATCCAATGGCCTTTGTTTCAAATGTGGTGAGAAATATTCACCTGCTCATTTGTGTCCACCTGCACCACAAGGGGCTCCTGCTCAGTTGAATGCAGTGGTGACTGAGACAGGAGATGGAGGAGGCATTTTGTCCGAGGCACTCTTGGATGCTCTAGAATGCTCACAGTGGGAATTAGAAGAGAGTGATGCTCATCTTTCGCTGAACGCTATCTCTGGTACCCAGAAACATATGGCAATCCAACTCAGAGCTTTGGTGGGTAATCAGGTCATGCTCATTTTGGTGGATTCAGGGAGTTCACACACCTTCCTCAGTTCCACTATGTTGCCACGAATTTCGGCACAACCTGTTCCAACCACTCCTCTGGCTGTTAAGTTGGCCAATGGCAACACCATTCTCTGCACCGAACAAGTTCAGAGCTTAACATGGTGGCTACAGGGTCACACCTTTCAGGTAGATGCTAAGGTGATCACTATGGGAGCTTATGATCTGATTCTAGGTATGGATTGGCTTGAACAGTTTAGGCCTATGAAATGTGATTGGCTGGAGAAATGGATTGAGTTCATTTATAAGGACAAGTTGGTTAGGTTACAAGGAATTCTCCCTGATGAGACACCACAACCAACCGAAATTTCTGGTAAATCACTGCTTAAAATACACAAAGGTAATGAACTCTGGGCTGCTGTTTTGTTGTCTGCTGTTACTGATAGCAATGCTGCTCAGCCTTTACAAGTGATACCTAGAATAGTCCAGGATGTTATTCATGATTTTCAGGACCTCTTTCAAACTCCTGCTGCTCTACCACCACAAAGAACTTATGACCACTCCATTTCCTTACCACCTGATACTGTCCCTATCAATAGTAGACCTTATAGATACACACCTGAGCAAAAGACTGAAATTGAGAAACAAGTGGCTCAGATGCTCCAGTCTGGTATTATCATCCCTAGCCTTAGTCCTTTTGCCTCTCCTGTCCTTTTGGTGAAGAAAAAAGATAGCTCCTGGAGATTTTGTGTTGACTATAGGAAATTGAATGCTGCTACAGTTAAGAACAAATTTCCTATGCCTGTCATTGATGAGCTCCTAGATGAGATTCATGGTGCAAAATTCTTCTCTAAGCTGGACTTGAACTCTGGTTTCCACCAAATCAGAATGTCCCCTCCTGATGAGTTTAAGACTGCCTTTAAAACTCATCATGGTCATTTCCAGTTTAGAGTTATGCCTTTTGGTCTCACCAATGCCCCTGCCACTTTTCAGTGTCTCATGAATTCGGTATTTGCACAATATACCAGGCAATTTGTGTTGGTTTTTATGGATGACATATTGATTTATAGCAAAACCTTAGAGGAGCATGTGCAGCACCTAAGGTTGGTTTTTCAAACTCTGTTAGCAAACAAACTGTTTGTGAAATTCAGCAAGTGTGCTTTTGCTCAATCTCAAATTGAATACCTGGGACATATCATTTCTGATCAAGGGGTAGCAACTGATCCTGCCAAGACGGCAGCTATTCTGAATTGGCCTGTGCCACTGAACTTTACAGAGCTCAGAGGATTTTTGGGCCTCACTGGCTATTACAGAAAATTTGTGAGGAACTACGGGATTATGGCTAAACCTTTAACTACATTGCTGCAGCACAAGCAATTTAGGTGGACTGCTGAAGCTCAGTCAGCATTTGAGACTTTAAAACAGGCTATGACAACTACCCCTGTGTTAGCTCTTCCTAACTTTGACCTGCCGTTTGAAATTGATACAGATACTTGTGACACAGGTGTTGGGGCTGTGCTGTCCCAGCAAGGTCACCCCATTGCTTATTTCAGCAAAGCATTGAGTGTCAATAATGAAAAGTTGTCAACCTATGAGAAGGAGTTTTTGGCCTTGTTGATGGCAGTCGATAAATGGCGCCCATATCTGTTGAAACATCCATTTCTGGTGAAAACAGACCACAAGAGTCTTTGTCATTTACAGGATCAGACCCTGTCCACCGAAATGCAAAGGAAAGCAATGTCTAAGCTAGCTGGGTTGCAGTTCAAGATTCAGTATAAGAAAGGCCCTGAGAATAGAGTTGCAGATGCTCTCTCTAGGGTTGGCATCAATTTTCAAATTCAGGCTGTGTCTACCTGTGTTCCTGCTTGGATTCAGGAGGTGGTCAATTCTTATATAGTGGATGGGACAGCACAAAAGTTGTTAACTGAGTTGGCTGTGGTCCAGAAAAACTCTCAGGGCTATTCTCTCTCTGACGGTTTAATCAGACATCACAACAAAATATGGGTGGGCACTAATACAGCGTTGCAGACAAAAATTATCACTGCTCTTCATGCCTCTGCTGTTGGTGGTCACTCTGGGATTCAAGCCACTTATCAGAGGGTCAAAAAATTGTTCTCCTGGAATGCTATGAAACAGTCAGTTGAGTCTTTTGTTAAACAGTGCCTTATCTGTCAGCAGGCCAAACATGAGCTCTGCAAGACTCCTGGACTGTTATCTCCACTACCCATTCCTGCGGGTTCTTGGCAGGATATTTCTATGGACTTTATTGAAGGCCTTCCCAAAGTCCAGGGTTACTCAGTGATTCTGGAGGTAGTTGACAGATTCACTAAGTTTGCACATTTTATTCCTGTTAAGCATCCATACACGGCTGCATCCATTGCTGTGACATTTCTGGACAATGTGGTGACATTACATGGGGTTCCAAAAACAATTGTTTCTGATCGAGACAAAGTTTTTACTAGCTCATTCTGGAAAGAGCTGTTCAAATTACTTGATGTCAAGCTGCAGTTAAGCTCAGCTTATCACCCTCAAACAGATGGCCAAACTGAGCGCGTCAAAATCAATGCCTGGAAATGTTCCTCAGGTGTGCTGTTGGTGAGACTCCTAAACAATGGCTTAAATGGCTGCCTATGGCTCAGTTTTGGTACAATTCAACATTTCATTCTGCTATTCAGTGTTCACCATTCAAGGCCTTATATGGTACTGATCCATCCTTTGGAGTGATTCCAACCCTTGCAAACACTGACAATGAGGAAGTGCAAAATACACTAGCTGAAAGACAAATGTTCTCATCCTTCTTGAAAGAGAAATTAGCTGCTGCACAAAACAAGATGAAGTGGTATGCTGACACCCATAGGTCTGCACGGGAATTCCAAGTGGGAGATAAGGTTCTCTTGAAGCTACAGCCATATGCTCAGTCTTCTCTAGTCAATAGACCCTGTCTCAAGTTGGCAAAAAAGTTTTTTGGTCCTTATACGGTATTGGCTAAAGTGGGTAAGGCAGCATACAAACTGGAACTGCCATCTGATTGCCAAGTTCACCCGGTGTTCCATGTGTCCCAGCTCAAAGAATTCACTCCAGACTTTACTCCGGTGTACACCGACTTACCGAACCCCCCTGAGTTGGATACGGCTGAGTATGAACCAGAATCCTTCCTGGATCGCCGGCTAACAAAGAAAGGAAATTCTGCTGTGGTTCAAGTCTTGGTCAAATGGACTTCCTTACCCTCTGCGATGGCTACCTGGGAGGATTACTATGTGCTCAAATCCCGGTTTCCTTCTGCACCAGTCTGGGGACAGCCTGCGTCTCAAGGAGGAGGCACTGTCACGGCTGATGGCGGCAACACCGTGACGAGCAACAGCGCGGGAGTCCGACCCGAGTAAGTGGGCTTTCGGCAAGCGACAGAAGCGCTGGGCCGAGCCCAGTTTCGTTGGAGGCAATCGCTATATTAGGAGAGCTTTCGTGGGAGAGAAGACACTAAGATCTTTGTAACTGAAATTTCTGTTTCTCCTTACTGTCTCTCTTTTCTCATTCTCCTACCTACCAACAAATTCTGTTACATCCTGTACCTACCTGGATCCAAATTGGAGAATTATATGATCATGATGATCCCTGCCTCATTTGAGTTTTGTGCTCTGTGATTTGTTCATGTTCGTATTTGGATTCCTCTCTGCGTTTCTTACAGGCATTACAGACCAGAATAAATCTTACATGTCTGCGCCCGTCCTGCTTCATCTGCAATGGCCGACGCTTCTTCCAACGCCCGGGCAGCTGCATACACAGCACCGAAGCAGGGAAACTCTCCTCGTGGGAACGCACGAATGTACTGATAAACTGCTCCTCACTCAAGCAGGCCACGGAAAAGAACGGCCGACCGCCACCACACAACCCCTTCTCCTTGAGAAGCTGCAGCACCTTGAGCCGGGGCGCGAGCCTCCCCTCGATGCTGTACTTGAGCGCTGCTGGTGCCTCCGTATCCATTCCAGCCTCCTTGGTGAGGAAATGCATTGCACGCCGCAGCCGGTCGTCGGAGCAGCCAAGTATTGCTGGCATCTTGGCCACAGCCATCGCCACCTGACCGCTGGACAGGCCGAGCGATCTCAGCAGCTCCATCTTAGTGGTGGCGGTCTTCGGCGCCACTGAGTACGCCGCGACAAGGGCGTAACGAAACATTGGCGTGCCCCGGGACACGCCAAGCTGTTCGGCGCGCAGTATGACGTCTTCCAGCCGCTGCTGGGATCCAGCGACCAGCCGCGGAACCAAGACGAGCACCTGGGCAATCTCTCGAACAGTTAGGCCGCACTGGCGCAGCAACGCGATGTTGGGCTGCACCACGTCCTCGATGCTAGCGGCGAGGAGGGAGTGGTTCCTCCTGATGGCGTTGTGCATCTTATCCAAAGAGGCCACGAAGGACACGTAGAACGCGAGGCGGGAGGCGTGCTCCGGGCTGACGAAGACGGAGGGGATAAGCGGCAGGAGGCGAGCGATCTCGGGAGTGGAGAGGCCGATGTTGCGGAGCTGGGAGACGCAGGGCGCGAGGGTCTTGCCCGCGTCACAGCAGAGGAGCCGCGCGCTCCGGATGATAGTGGAGGCGACATCGGATTTTGTGATGCCGAGGTCGCTGGAGAGGAAGGCGCGGACGAAGTCGGCCCCGCCAGGGTCCTGAGGTTGGCAACTGGTCTCGAAGCTTTGAGATCCTGCGATGGTGCGAGGCAGCTCTCGGACACGAAATGGGTGAGTGACGCTTCGGTAGAGAGGAGGAGGTGGCGGAGGAGGGAGGACACCGGAAGGGGGAAGGCGGCGCCGGCGGGGAGGGTAGAAGTAGAACCGTGACGACGGAAGCGTAGCATCGCGGTCGCTGTGAGCAGTTGTGTAGACACCCCACCCTTCATTTCCCGGGTCGCCAGCCGCAACAAAGATTGATGGGCTTACTGGCCCATCCGCCCACGCGGCCGCACCCTAGCATAAATCGACCTCATGAATAGACGCGCGGACCGCGACGGCGGACTACCTGCTGGGCCTCCACCAAGCCATAACACATCGGGCCAGTTCCTTTTAATTTTCTTTTTTGATCGGCAGTTCCTTTTTAGTTACTTCTGTAGTACGGCGAATTTTTCGGAGGATACGAGGAAATCCAGGTAATGACTCCATAAATTGTTTGGAAGGCGAAAGATCCGCACGCACTCCAGTAGCCATGAACGGCTACTATGCAGGAGACCAGATCTGAGAAGAGGATGTCGTCGCCTTCGCGGTCGACGATCACGACGGCGGCGAAGCCCGAAGCGGGGACCGAGGCGGCGGCGGCGGGCCGCGCCACCCTCAACATCAGGGTGACGAGCCAGACCACGCCCGACGGCACGTTCCGCATCAAGCGCGACTCGAAGCTGCTGCGGCTGATGGAACACTACTGCGGCAAGAACTCGCTCGACTACAAGACCGTGGTGTTCCTAGGCCCCGAAGGCCGCCATAATCAAGCCCGCTCAAACGGCGGACGACGTCGGGCTCGAGGACGGCGATGAGATCAGCATTATGCTGTGGCAGGACGGCGATGATATCAGCATTATGCTGTGGCAGGACGGCGGTGCTGCGCCGCCGGTGTGCTAGGGGCAGATTTTCTACGTGGAAACAAGGGATGTTCGTATCCGGACCTTGATCACTTTTTCTTTCCTTATAAGAAATGCATCTGAACTTTTCTGGATGCCATTTTGCGTGATGTCTGCTAGTCAAGGTTTACTTTTTTATTTTTTGAGGGAGTCTGTTAGTCAAGATTTGAATGCGCGATCCGATCATTGCTGCTATTATTGCTTATCCCGGTGTTCGGATCGTGCCTCTAGTGCCGGTGCGACTGGGCTGTAGTACTGACTACTTTTGGGCTTTAGGAGTATTTGTCTCTGCGAGGCCCAACCATTCAAAAAGCAAAACTCTGAAAATGATGAATTTTTATCTCTCTCCGTTTCAAATTAGAGTTCGTTTTAGATAACGTACGATTTTTTAAATATAACTTTTGTGGCGGACCGCCCCTGAAACGGGGGAGATCCTCCTCCCGGGATCCATTCTGGACGACGTTCGTCGAAGCGAACGTTCACAGAGTACAACACAGGCAGTAAAAAGCACGAATTAAGGGTAGGAGAAATATTACATGAGTGATTACAGAGTTTGAATCCAAACCTGGTTTTTACAATACAGCGGAAACGAGAGTTAGAGGTACAGACTCCGACTCTGACTCTAAGCAAAAGCAAAGGCCTTGCCCAACGGCGCCTTGCTACTAGCCACACACACAAAGCGGCAACTAATCGAGCGGCTCCCACTGAAAACTACCCCAACCCGGAGACGACTCCTCCCACTGCTGGCCACCAAAACCACCGGTCGCATCAAAACCTCCTGAAAACCACAAGTCGCAAAGCGTGAGCTTCTAAGAAGCTCAGCAAGACTAACCCGTCAACAGGCTGTCTACAGCCGACACCTAGACATGCACGGCCGACACGGGGTAGGGAAAATTACAAAAGACACGCTTAGCTAATTAATTTTTTCCTACTTTCAAGTTTTAGCTCAAATTAAGTTTGAGAAAAATAAACTTTAGTAGGCACTGTAACTAAGCAATCAAGTTGACAAACATTAATCCATACAAGCAATTCCATCATAATCATAATCTCACTTTTTGTTCACTTATTATCGTATGCGACAGAGAGATTGAGTAAACTCTAGACTGAGAGTGTCAGCGGTTCGAAACGATTTACACCTGCAGGGTTAACCTGGTCACACGACACGTGCGCGTCCCGGACCGCACGTGGCAACCGTTCGCACCAGATTTGGCAAAGCTAATTCCCTCTTACGCTACCTTAACAGTGCCGCGTCCCACCAGATCACCGTCCCGGACGGTGCCTGTGGAGTTCACACACTGTCCACCCCAGACCGCCGTCAATCAGACACCGTAAGGTAGGTTCAGCTTTGCCGTCTCTAGGCTACCTAGGTTTACTGGTTCCCATAGTTCCAGCATGTGAACAGTACATTCAATACTCAATCAACTGTGCCCCACGGATCAGACAGAGCTACAGCACACAGAACCCCGGTCTGTTGCTTTCCTAACTTTCTCCGCCTGACCCCGATTTCTTCCCATTTAAACCTTGACTAAACAAATAGTTCTGCAGTAAGGTGGGGGTTTCAATCAATTCCTATCATATCGCGAGCAGGGTCCAATCTGCTCGACTTCTACCGAAGAGTAGACCTAAGCATAGCAGCTACATCGAGCTACCTGTACCAATATTCCAAGCTGGGTACTACTGAAAACATATGCATCTAGGGCTTCATTCAACTCCTATTTACCTAAATGCACATCACATGAACCACAGCACTGTTGTAAAAAGAAAGTTTAGAAACGGTAGTGCACCGGGGCTTGCCTTGTGAATAGTCTTCGGAGTCTGCGACAGGGGTGTCTTGAGAAAAACCTGGGTCTGCCTCGACGGCTACTTCGTTCACGTCGGCGTCTACATGATGCAAGAATAAAGTTAGTAATAGTAAATGTTTGCCAGAAATTTTTAAAGTGGTCGCTAATGAATTAGTAACTATGGTTTCTGTCGGAAATTGACCTGGATCAATTAAATTGCAGTGATTTAGAAGGTGCTAATGACTCTAGTAATTGCTATGACACCTCAAAACTAACTAGGGTTAAATCTAAGGTTCTGTAAATTTTTCCCATATTTTCAATAATTATAACTATTTAATTAGGGTTTTGAGCCAATTTGGGTAATTAAATAAATGCCAAAATTAATAATTTTCACACAATGAAGTTTTATATTTTTAATAAATACTAGAATTTCTCATGGTTCTAAAACATTTGAATTTGCATTTTTCGGAGTTGAAATGAATTTTCTATGAATTTTGGAAGAATTCAGCCGATTAAAGGAAATATATAAACCAATGTAACAGTGGCCGCACAGTAACCCGCTAGGGTTTCTGTTACTGCCGAGCCGGCCGGCGGCGGGCTGCGGGCTGCCGGCGACGGCGGGCGAAACCAAGGGCACCACGGGCACGAGCGCTGCACAGGGACCCCGATTGCACCGGGTGGGACCCGTGGCGGTGCCGGAGCAGCGGCGGCGACGGGCGGCGGCTCGGCCGGGGCGGCGGCGATGGCGCGGCGGCGCTCCGGCGATCGGCTGGTTGCCAAGCCTGGTCCAGGAGTTCCCTCGCGGCACGGCGGGGCTAAGGGGTGAAGGAATTGACTCATTACCTTGCCAGCGACGAGTATTACCGGAGTTCACCGTCGGCCGAGGAAGAATGGCGGCGGCGCTGAATTCCGGCGAGTTTCGGTGTAAATCGCTGGTGGCCGAGCACGGGAAAAAGGCAAGCAATACTCGGACGCGTTGGCTTGCGGAGGAATGCGGCGAGTTGTGGTGAATGAATAGCGCGGGTGTAGTGCTGCGGCTCGGCGGCGCTCGGTTGCACGGCGGAGGCAGAGAGAGCGAAGAGCGTGCGGCGCGTTGGAGAAGACGAGGGAGGGAGCGCGCGCGAAGGAAATAGGACGGGGCGGCCGAGGCTCTCCATCGCGCGCTGGTTGAATCGCGGGGGCGCCACGCGCGCGGGTGCGCAGGCCGCGCGCGGCAGGTGGCGCTTGCGCCCTGCGCGCGGTCGGGCGTGGGGAGGCGAGCGCGCGGAGAGAGAAAGAGAGAGAGGGCGCGCGCGGGCGGGAGAAGAAGAAACGAGAGAGAGCGGGCGGTGGCTGGCCAGCGGGCCCGTGGGCCGGGGAAGATTTGCAGAAAGGCCCAGCGTTTTCTCCGAAATTCGATAGAGGCCCAAATTGCTTCATGGTTTCTTCCAAAAAGACACAGAACTTTCAGGAAATTAGATAAAGGTCCAACTATTTCAGGAACACTTTCAGAATGGCCTAGAAATTTTCAGGAATTTGCACCTAGGTCCAAATTTGATTTCAGAAATTAAATGAAGATGAATTTTTGTGTTTCACTTTGAAATTTAAATTCTGCCTAGCATTATTATTTAGTGCCTTTTTATTTTAAATGTGTAAACCCTAATTTGAAGTAATTCACTTAATTTCCTTTTAATAATTTTGATTAAACTTCAAATTGAAGGAATGCTCTTAATTTCTTTTTAATAAATTCCCACAATTTTATTAATTCCCCTTTTTAATTAATTTCTTGCATTAATTCTTAATTGATTTAAATTTTTCTTGAGCCCACATCACATGAAATGTTACAACTTTGACTTTTATTTTCTAGGAAAATATTTATTAAAAAATAATATATGTATACTTTTTCTTAAAGTATTTTTTAAGACAAATCTAATCATATATTTTTATATTTTTAAGCTTAATAAATTTAAAATTATTCATAATTTATATTTCTAATGTTTGATTAAAAACCATTTTTAAAATGAACTTTATTTTAAAACAGAGGGAGTATCGCCCCTGTGGAATGAAAGTCCCATATCGAGTGCAATGAATCCAGTATGCAACAGAAATCCTAATTTTCAATGACTGAAATCTGACCGGATTTTAGTTGCCGGGCGGTGGACGGCGGCAGAGTTGTTGAGCGGGTGCAGACGGGGCAGTGCTGCCGCGCCATGCAAGGTGATTATTGTCATACGCATAGAGTTGAGAGGTTGTCCAGTGCTTCGTCGCCTTGGCGCAGTCGCGCGAGTGAAATTTAGCCGGGCCCATATTCGAAGAAAAGCACTCTGCTTCCTTGCCGATGCCTATTCCAGTGCTGAGTGCTGACTGCCTCACAGTGAGGATATGTTTTTGCAATTAGCTCGGCCATACGTACGTTTGGCTAAAAATCAGACTGAGGAACGAATCGTATGTCGGTGTCGGACAAACAGTTTCGTACACGAACGAAACCACAGTGCTGCTCTGGCGTTTTCCTCGGCGCCTTGACCAGAACAGAATCTGTGAATCGCGACAGGCAAACCGATCCAGGGCGATCGTCCCAGCGTGGCCACACAAAGCCATGAACGGCCGTCGTGCACCGCAGCGCAGCGCAGCGCCCCCGCGCTCTATCTTCTCCTGCGCCACATGGCGCCACGGCGGCGCCTGGCTTATCTGGTCCAGACGTGCATCTCTCTCCGTGTGATCTACTCCTCGCGGAGCCCTGCTTAGCTAGTTGCAGCACCGGATCGCTCGTATAGAGACACCGAGGTGCCCAACAACTTCATACGAGTCCCGAAAACTTCGTCAGTCCAGCTAGCTCGTGAGCGTCGGGACCACCACACGCTGCTTCGAACAACAATGGAGACCGTCGCGGCGGCGAGCTACGCCGGCAGGGCCGGCGCCACGCGCTCCCCGGCGTACTGCGCCGCCATGTCCTTCTCGCAGTCGTACAGGCCCAAGGTACCGGAACACTTGCTTTCTGACAATGACACACACCGCTGCGTTGAGTAGCAGCATGTGATCGTCGAGCTTGCGGACAAGCTAAACACTCTCGCTGATAGCTGTGTCTGGTGTCGCTTACTACGGCAGGCGTCCAGGCCGCCGACCACTTTCTACGGCGAGTCGGTGCGGGTGAACACGGCGAGGCAGCTCCTGGGGAGGCAATCCAAGGTCTCGAGCCGCGCGGCTCTCAACACCCGCTGCGAGATCGGGGATAGCCTGGTGCGTACATCTGCATATATATCATCGGTATAAGTTGTTGTAGTGTCAAGCTGAACCTTGCGCGTGTGTGTGCGTACGTGGCGACAGGAGGAGTTCCTGACCAAGGCGACGCCCGACAAGAACCTGATCAGGCTGCTGATCTGCATGGGCGAGGCCATGAGGACGATCGCGTTCAAGGTCAGGACGGCGTCCTGCGGAGGCACGGCGTGCGTCAACTCTTTCGGCGACGAGCAGCTCGCCGTCGACATGCTCGCCAACAAGCTCCTCTTCGATGTATGAAACGACTCCTCCCTATCTCTCAATTATTAGTGGGTGGCTTGCCACTTCACTTTTTGTTTTCTTTTTTTCTTGTAAAAAGCTTGCCAATTCACGTATGTATCTTTACTATATTTATATATGTACGTACTCTGCACCTAGGCTTTGGAGTACTCCCACGTCTGCAAGTATGCCTGCTCCGAGGAAGTCCCTGAGCTTCAAGACATGGGTGGCCCGGTTGAAGGTAATTTCCTCTTCTCTCTCTATATATATTCCCTCCTTTTTTTTTAATATGGTCATTGGTTAGTACAATACTAGTACAGTAGTAACGAGTATTTCGATGACTGGATATGAAAAACGCATTTGCTTTTTCTTCGGTTGAGGCTTAACCGAAACCTTAAGGTTGGTGGTTGTCAGGGTCTTCAGGGACTTTGTTTCAATCAACTGAAGAATAGCAGGCCCCTATGAAAAAATTTCAAAACGAAAAACAACAATGAACTACAATAGCAATACGCGTTCAGCCACCTTTTCAGTGTGCTCCTTGCATTTTCTACTGTTTAAATAGAGAGCTGCCTTGCAGCGCTCAGCACTAATACTTCCCTTCGGCATCTTCAGAGGACAGTAGAAATGGTCTAACGGATATGCAAATCAACGTCCTTAGTCGTACAAATTTGCAAGCTATTTTCCTGAATTTTAAGGAGCTAAAGTGAATGCAAATGTAGAGCCATATAATCACAAGCCGAGACATGTTTGATCGCGTTTCAGAGAAATTCAGATCGGCTAAATTTTTCTACATGTATATCCCGCACAGGTGGTTTCAGTGTGGCATTCGACCCCCTTGACGGTTCCAGCATTGTCGACACGAACTTCACCGTCGGAACCATCTTCGGCGTCTGGCCCGGCGACAAGCTGACAGGAGTCACCGGCGGTGACCAGGTCGCTGCGGCCATGGGCATCTACGGCCCTCGCACAACCTACGTCATTGCCCTCAAGGACTGCCCTGGAACGCACGAGTTCCTTCTCCTTGATGAAGGTGTGTGCTGCTTGAAGTTTTTTCGCGGACGCATGTGTGCTTGAACTTGCAAACATTATTGGTAAAGAAAGGATTTTCTAATGCTAATGCAAATGTAATCGAAATCCTTATAAATGTTGCAGGTAAATGGCAGCACGTTAAGGACACCACGTCCATTGGAGAAGGGAAAATGTTCTCCCCTGGTAATTTGAGGGCAACATTCGACAACCCTGAATACGATAAGGTATTCTCACACTGTTTTAGCAGCGGCTGTTACAGTACTACTTCTCTACCCGGTTGGTCGTTTGTAGCAGAGGTGGGCTCGTCGTCAGAATCTAACTACTGCATAATTTGACTTTGCAGCTCATCAACTACTACGTCAAGGAGAAGTACACACTTCGGTACACAGGAGGCATGGTTCCGGACGTCAACCAGGTACTACATATAATCAGCAACAATACTCTGAAATTCGTGTTCAGTTTGTTTTCCACAAATGAAATACTTACGTTGCTTGAGACACTGAAAGTCTGAAATGCCGTGATGATAGTAGCAGTAGTAGTACATGTTCAAACACTGAATAGTGCCGTGATCAATAGTATACGTCATGTCCATTCCACATTTTCCAAACCAAAGCGACAATTCTTCGTTCAGAGAAAGCAGAGCAAACCTTTTCGAACAAGAATTTTGTTTGGTGGTGCCAGTATAAGTGTCTGTGCGACTGTAGTGTTACTGCAAGCCGCCCATGCTAGTACCTATTGATGACTTGTACTCCTACCAGAGTCTGCTTTACGCAAAGGAGGTCACGCCAACGCAACGCAGCATTTTTCCCCACAGTGGGCTAATTGCACTTTAGGTCATTTCGTTCAATACTGGAGTACTACACATAACTTACGTGATCGTATGTCAAATTGTGAATGATGACGCAGATCATAGTGAAAGAGAAGGGCATCTTCACGAACGTGACGTCCCCCTCGGCCAAGGCGAAGCTGCGGCTCCTGTTCGAGGTGGCGCCGCTGGGGTTGCTGATCGAGAAGGCCGGCGGGCACAGCAGCGACGGCAAGCAGTCGGTGCTGGACAAGGTGATCAACGAGCTCGACGAGCGCACCCAGGTGGCGTACGGGTCCAAGAACGAGATCATCCGGTTCGAGGAGACTCTCTACGGATCGTCGAGGCTCGCCGCCGGCGCCACCGTCGGCGCCGCCGTCTAATACTAAGTTCTTCTTCTTCCTTTTTTGCTGCTGAAATTGCCGGCGATATAAGGCATCACCCTAGAACACATTTTTTAATAATGCGTATATATACGGTACGGTGCGCCGCAGAGAAGACTCTCGAACGCGCTCCCTGCAAAGTGATTGTTTTTTTGCATACAGTTGCATGTGTGGTGAATGGCGACGAGACGCTCATCAGATGTCTGCGTGTCTCGATCGACAGCGCGCAGGCGAGGCAATCTTCCGGTTTCGGCAGCCTTACGTCTCTTCGATACTGTGTGTGCGTGCAACAGTGCAGCAACAGCTTACTGTCCATGTTCCGATGTTTTTTCCTGGCAGCAAGCCGGAACAGGCCAAGGCGCGGACCGAGGAGAATTGGAGTGCAAGATAAGCAGTGTGTGTGTGTGTGTGTGATTACCCATGCAATGCGGTTCGTGGTACAGTCCACTCGCGCGGTCTCGTCGGAACACACGGCGTGCACAAAAGTACGTAGATTCACTGCAGAGCCTTGCGCAGACCGTTCTTCTCCCATCGACCATGTGAAAGCACGGCACGCTGCACCAGCATCGGAGGACGAACGTCGGAGACGACCGGCCCGCCGGGCGCCGCCGGTGTCGCTGCCCATGCAAAAAGAGGTGGGCAGGGGCAGAGAGGACACGGTCCGTACCGCGCGCTGGCTGCTGTATCAGGCTAAGCTGCGTTGTTGTCCGCTCCTCGCGCTCTCTCGTCTCTGGCAAAGTGTTCGCCCGCCCTCCTCGCAGAAGGCACCGAGAGACACCGGGTCCGGCGGAGCAGTCACCACGCATCTCAGCCGCGCAGTACGTGGCGTCGATGTGATCCCGGCGAAGCGACGGCTGCCGGTGCCGGTGCCGGCCCGTCACGCTTTGTGTGACGCCTTCCGCGCTCGATTACGTCTCGTGCTTTGTCGCGCGGCCATCATCACGCGATTCCGCTGGGGTCTGCTCACCCGCTCACCGGTGCGGCAGAGCGGACCTTTTTTTAACCTTCCGTCACAGACTGCGCGGGTAAGCCATCATTTGGTAAACTGGGTTTGCTGCCTAGTTTACAGGTGGCGCACGTTTGCAGTTTTTCTGCGATCGTGTTACAGTTATAGTATCCGCTAGTATCCTGCAGCCTCCCGCATGATTCACCATCTTGGTTGATCCTTGCCATGTGGTAACTGATTGCTTAATCAACCTAATCATGTCTAACAGTGTCAGGATCGGCGTGCAGAATCTCCTAGCGCAACGTAACGTTTGCAGTTTCAAATGATAGAGCGTGTTGGTAAAAAGGCAGATCAATTTAACCGCCGTTGATCCTTTTCAAAAAACAAATTAACCGCCGTTGACATAAAATTAACTATTTGCCTTTGGGCGAACAACAAGAACTCTGTTGATCAACAAAACTTCAGAAGTTCGATCGAGAAGAAGCATGGCCGACGGGTGAACCAGAAGCAGCTAGCAGAGCAGAGCAGAACTTCGCGCCACGCCACGCGCCTGTAGCCAAGCGACACGAACAGAGAATCAGGTCGACGGCCCGACATCTGTGCCGGTGGGCGCGGCGCGGCGCAACGCCAAGGCTAAGCTGCCAGCGCGATGCGACCCCCTGTGAACGGCACGAGAAAGAAACAAAAGCGCGAACGCGGCCGGCCGAGGTAGCGCAGCGGCGCAGAGCGGGAGGCGACAACGGTGAGCCCACCCATGGCCATATGAGCAGGCGGCGAGGGCGAGAGGTTGGAGCGGCGCCCTCTCTTTTGCTGGCGCGGGCCAGCACTAATGCTCTTTAACGGTTTCCGAGGCGGCGGCAAGACCTCCTTTAAGGACCAATCACGTGCAGTGGACGGGCCCGAGCCTAGGCGCCACCAGTGCCGGCGCCGCGTGAGGCAAGGCCTGCGCGCTCCGCTGCTGCCACGGCGCGTCCATGTCAAGGGACCTCCCCGTCCCGGCCGGGTCTCCTCGCTTGGTTGGAAGGAGTTGCCCACGGTCCAAAAGAGCAACGATGTGTGACCGGCGGTGGGGGGCCCCGTGAGTTTGACGCAAAGCGATGCTGGTCGGTCGGGAGTCGAACACGGATGAATTGGTCACCGGAATAGAATGTGTTTCCCTCCAAATTTAGGGTACTACTACTACTACCACTTCATCCAAAACACACTGTGATTTGATTACTAGAGAAGCGGCTGGATTATTTTAGACGCGGATAAAGACATACAGTAGTAGTAAGAGGAAAATAAGAGATGTGCTACGTGTTATCCACCCCCCAAAATGAACAAAAAGAACTAGGTAAAAAACAGCTTACAATACACGAAGATTTTTATGGCTAGTATCACCCTTCTTCCCCTCCTTGAACTGAAGCCGGAACATGACTGCTGCCGTCGTGTGTGGCTGTGCTGTGCCTAGTACATCCGGAGCACGTTCCGCGCGAACGACTGCGAGGTCAGCGGCCGCCCGGGCCCGGCCTTGCTCGGCAGGCCGCCTCCACGCCGCGCGCTGCCGCTCCGCATCGGCGTCAGGTAGAACCGTAGCATCCCGTTGTCCGCCGCGGCGCCGCGCCCGGGCGAGTAGCGCGCGCTGCGGTTCCGCTCCAGCTGCTGCTGCACGTGCTCCTGCTGAGCCCGATGATGCTTCACGACGCTGTCCACGTAGGTAGTACGCCTCGAGCTGCCGAGCCCGCCGCTGTGGCTGCTGAACGAGCTGCGCGCGCTCAGGTTGCTGTTGCACCGCTGCATCTTCGGGTTCGCGCCGCGGACGCGCAGGTCGGGCCACGGCTCCGAGAACGATCGGTCGGCGATGTCGGATGGGCCGGCGCCGCTCCTGCGGCCCGCGGCTCTGCGGTGGATGAGCCCCCACAGGCTCCACGCCTTGCGCCACCGCCGCGGCTTCTTGGCCGGACCGGACAAGGCCGCCTCCAGGCTCGCGGAGATGTCCTCGATCAGGGAGTTGGAGCTGAAGCCGCGGTCGAGCAAGTCTTCGGCGTGGTGGAAATGGTAGAATTCCGAGCCGCCGATGGGTGACTCCCTCCCTCCGCCATTGGCGGGTGCTGGCATTGGCTCGGTGGTGACGTCGAACGACGGCCTGCGCACGGAGCTCGTACGTTCCAGACCCACCTCGAACGACGGCCTGCGCACGGAGCTCGTACGTTCCAGTTGGCCCACCTCGAACGACGGCCTGCGCACGGAGCTCGTACGCTCCAGGCTCCGGCGCCTCCTGCTGGAGGAGTCGAGGTAGTAGTCTCTGGTCTGCAAGGAACCACCTGGCGGCTCGAGGTCAGCGTCGTCTTCCTCCACGGGGATTTGGCCGTCAGAGCGCTCGACGATGTCCGTCGGGGTGTCCTCCAGGACGGACAGGATGGGAGGGAGGCGGGAGAGAGGCGGCGGAGCCCGTCCGATGCCAATGCCGCCGCCGGCACCGAACAGGTACCCGTCCCAGGACGCGCGCGGCTCGTCCCAAGAGAACCCGGCGTCGTCGACGGACATGCGAGCGGCGTCCAGGGAGAAGCGCGGGTCGGTGTCGCAGGAGCGCCGGCCGCCGGCGAGCTCCGACGAGCCAGCGTCCCGGCTCCGGCGGCGAAGGAACGACGGCTTGGGAGGTTTCTCCGGAGGAGGCATTGCCGCCGCCGCTGCCTTGCTCACGGCGGCCTCTTTCTTGAGCTTCTGCTTGCGGCGCCACTTCTGCCACTTCTTGCTGAACACGGAAGCGGCGACCCAGAAGCTCCCGGCGATCTCCTTGAGGTCCTTGGGCGAGGCCTTCTTGGTCTGTGACGACGCCTCAGCGTCAATATGATCCTTGATGGGCTTTCCTTCTGGAGCTGCATTGACTTGGGCGTCTTCCATCTCCCCGGAGATGTCCATGGCAACGACGGACTCCACCACTGGCATTATCTCGTCGGACTCCATGACCACGGGGATGTCCTCATCAAGGAAGTCGTCAGGGACGCATGGTGGCGGAACGTCGGCGGCGAGCGCAGCCGCAGCGGCTGACGAAGAGGCCGGGAACGCGACAAACGCCGTGCCGTCGCGGACGCGGTCACGGTCGTCCTGGTGGAACAGCGCCCACAGCGTGCTGCGCCCCCGCACGTCGCACGAGCGTCGCTGCGGCTCGTCCGCCCGGGCGGCGAGCGCGGCCGCCGCCGCAGTGGCGAGCGCGTCCCCGCCACGGCCGCACGAGAACGACTTGCAGCGCCTGAGGTCCGGCGGCTCTGCCGCCGCGCCCGACGCGGACGAGCCGGCGGCGGTGGCAAACGGCCTGGCGAAGAGGGACCGGATGGCCGACGTGGACTTGCGACCGGGCGCTGAGGCCGCGGCGGCGGACGCCTCGAGCCCCGCGAGGCGCTCGCGCAGGCACGCGGCGCAGAAGCCGGTGAACGTCTCGCCCGGGTGCAGGTCGCAGCTCGTCGAGACAGAGCGCCTAGGCGGCGCCGGCGGGTCCAGTTGCAGCGTCATCGCCCGCCCGGCGGTCACCCCCCCACCCCCCACTCACACCCCGAACCGACGTCAATGTACAGGTAGTAGTACCGTTGCACTCGTGCTGCTGCGGGAGAACTGGAGAAGTTGCCGGTGTGCGAGGTCTCGTTTTAGAGGCGTATCGGACAGGGTAAAAGGGTAAAGAAAGAACGAACGGGGAGAGAGAAGAAAGTGAAAGTTAAAGGCGAATCACGGGCCCCGGCGAGGTCTCTCTCTCTCTCTCTTCCTCGTTGATGCATTGTGCCTTCCTCTCTCTAGTTCCTTTTGCTTTGTAGTAGCTCTGTCATTCTTGGGGTTCGCGGCTTGGTGTTGCTTTGCTGCTCTCTCTCTCTCTCTCCCCCCAAACATTCTGTTGGTACAGTAATCTGTAGTGGCGCCGTGTCTGTCCGTCCTATCGGGATTTGCCTGATCTAAAGGCGATTATTCGGCATAATCTGCACGCGTGTGGTAAAAAACGCCACTTTGCATGGATCAACGGCCAACAGCCTACAACGACGCCACGGGCCACGGCACAAGGAGTCGTCGGTTTGGGCCGCCATGCTCGCCACGCCAGACTACCACGCTAAGAGAAAAAAAAAAGCGGTGACGAGCAAGCAGCAGCCCTTTGTACTTTTGTGTAAATTGTGATGCACCGCTTGTGCGTAAAAAGAGTTGATCATGGTAAATACTCTGCTGTGTACGTACTGTGTGCTAGTGACACAGATATATATGTACGCTGCGCTCAACGAACTTACGCGTGAGCCCTAAAAGCCGATATGAGTGACGCAAGACTTAACGTGTGTGTTTGATCTCTCTTTAACGATATCCAAGAAGAAGGCTCACTGCACATTTCTGGTACTAGCGCACTGTGGAGTTGATAATTTCTTTTTTACCTTATCCAGTCAAAGCAATTCAGGAAAAAAAAAGAAGCATAGTATTAGCATCTCTAAGAAGCTTTTGCTGACGAGTTGATATGAACTGCGCCTTTTCCAGCTTTGCCTTTCTATCCTCTCATTTCTCACCTCCCAATTCAACTTCAACGCTCCCGTCCCGCACCCACATGCTTAGCTTAGGCCCAAAAGCGCAGGGCCTAAACGGTAAATAAACTTCACCGTCGTGCTACGCAAAAAAAACAACCAAAGTGCTGTAGGGAATAAAACGCAGCACTTCCGTTCCTACCTCTACTTCCGGATTTGTCCTACTAGCCTGGCTAAAGAAACACAGAGAGGATTACTTAAGCGGGCGTCTGATCCAGAGGAGAGCAGGACCTATGAGGTTTTGGTTATGGCGGCCTAGGCACATGACAGGAGACCGGAGTTGTCGCCTTCTCGAGCTTAGCTTAGGGACGATAATAAATCATGGGACGTTACATCCTCCTCTCTTGTTCACTTTCGCTTTGATCAGGAATAGTCCCGCCACGCATGTGCGATGTGTGTCTGGCTGAATCCAAGTGTATCTGCCTCTATGTTTTGTCTTAGACTTTGATCGCCTTGTCTGGTTGCGAGATTAAACAAATCGCCCGAAACTGTTAGTATTAGGGCCCGGGTTGCTGCTGGCTCGTCAAGACGAAACTGTGAGGACTCCGAGGAGGTTTTTTTTTTTGACTGTCTGTGAAGCAATAATCACGAAGGTTAACTGTAATGGCTGCTTCTTCTTCCAGCTACAGTAGACTCTCTGTTCAGAGGTTCAGATATTTCGGAGCAGAGCAGAGCACAGCTGCAGGTCATGCGCTAAAAATAAGGCATTTCACATTATGTCGTCTTCATTTCGTACTTGATCACATCGTTCTCGGCGAGAAATAATGGCTTCATCTCAAAAAAGCCCACACGGGTTCTCAGTCCCCTTTTCGGTAGAAAAAGGAACGAACGCTTTCATTCGTAGCACCCCTTCTCGGCGTGCCAAGCTAGACCGACTTGAGAATGTGATGGCACAGCACAGGGTGCCTTTTTATAATTGTTCAGACAACATGGACGTGAAGAAGGAAAAGAAAATATTAGAACACTGGAGAATTTGTACTGGAGCATGTTGTGATTGCCTACAAAACTAGTACTAGGCCTGAATATCTGCATTCAAACGGAAGCCGATTCAAGCTAAAGAAGGAAAAAAAAAAAAGGAGTCAGGAACAGAGAGCACAGTGCAAAAAATGTGGTGGATTCATCGCCACCCTCCGTATCGATCGCGACGTTTACCGCATCCGCTTTTCGCCTCGCCATTTCCCAGCAAAAGGGAACGCAAGAACTGGGCCTGCTGCTGCTGCTGCTGCAACCAAGCCGCCTTGAAAAAACCCAGCTAGCGCGGTACGAGGGGGAAGGACGGGCATGACGAGCACGAGAAAAGCGCAGAGAGGAGGACGCCTCT
This sequence comes from Oropetium thomaeum, assembly GCA_001182835.1. Taxonomy (NCBI): domain Eukaryota; kingdom Viridiplantae; phylum Streptophyta; class Magnoliopsida; order Poales; family Poaceae; genus Oropetium; species Oropetium thomaeum. Next base: position 341,736 of record LFJQ01000033.1, read on the forward strand.
CTCCGGTCATGATTGCTCTAACATGCGAAAGGATTCTCGCGCTCGGCTTTCCCGATCCCCCGAGCGAGCTCGGATCGACGCCGCGCAGGGGAGGGATGAGACTTGAGAGAGATACCGGACGGGATCCGATCGATCCGCATGGCGTCGCACGAACTGCGACGACGAGCCCTGCAAAGCGGGCAAGGAAAAGAAGATCCGCGCGGGGGTCTTGGTCCTGACGAAAACGAGGCGCTTTACCAAAATTAGAGCTCGATCGATTTACGGGGGGCGATCCGCATCTCCACTCGCCTGTAAAGCTCACCGGCATGGCATTACTGTCCTTTTTACCACCACCGCTTGTGCTCTCCGACGCTTACTTCCACGCGGCGCAGATCCCCAGCCGAGGCCAGCAGCGGCAGCAGCAGTGCAATAGTAGTAGGGTGGGGTGGGGAGTATCACAAAGCGACGGTTTGGCGCGATAGCGTGGTGGTTTGGCTTCACTTCACGCTGCAAACGGACGTTGCCGGCGCCGGCGCTGCTCTGGTGGGAGAAGGGAGAGGGACAAGGCGATCAGGCGGAGCAGAGGAGCGTATAGGGACGTGGCGTTGCGTAGCAAGCAGCGTAGGCCTCAGCGATTTGGATGTACGTGCGCGTAGTTCTTGCATGGTGCCTCATCCCTCTGAGCCTGGCGGCTGGCGCTGCTCTGAAGGAAGGAAATTGCTGAAGATGGGTGCTGTTGCTGCGGCCTGCTGGAGCGTGCAGGATTGCCACTGTCTCACTACTCCCACATCGCTACAGCTTTTTACTTCTGAATGAAGATTTTTTTTTTCCTCACCGTACACTTCTCGGTGGCAGCAAAGCAGGATGTTACTGTACCAATAAAACAAAATTCAGCTCTGCTGAATTCCTGCACTCGTGGAGGAGCGTTCAGACGACATTACACTCGTCTGCTGTAACCTTGTAATTCATTCATGATGGGGGGACGCCTGCACGGCACCTTCGAAAAAATTTGATAGTATCACGACTACTCCGCATCATCCAACCATGCGAAAGTAATTCATTCATGATCCTGCAGCTGGGCGCCCGTACTGGACATGCCATTTGTTCCACTCGGCTTCAAGGAAAGAAGAAGATGCTTGGAAGAGGAATCCAAGGCAGCATTTAGTCCAACACCAGCCTACTCGGATTGAAAACAACAGTTCAGGCAGAGGCTTCAGATTGTGAGAGGAAGCAACAGCAGCGTGCCTCGAAGCTCGCGTAGATTGGCAGGGAGCCGGGGCCAGCACACGAGAAAAAAAAAAACAATTTTCCTGGGCTCAAAGCGGGGTTTGTAGCATTTGCATGGGAATCACCGGCGGCAGCTGCCCAAAGTGCTGGAGAAAGCAACGGGGCTTCGCAGCTTTAATCGCGTCTCTTTTCTTTCCCAGCCACGGACGGCCACGAGCCAAAGCCTCCTCCGCGCATAGCAGAGCAGAGGACTCGGTACCATCTCTGATCAGACCGTAGCGTAGCGTGGTGAAGCAACCGTTCCAGCTATCGCCGCCGTCGTCGTCGTGTACACTAGTAGTAGTACAAAATCTACAAACTGACACCGGTCACGGCCACAGCAGAAACGGAGAGCGGCCACGCAGATTCGCGAGGCTCGCATCTCGAGGCACCTAATCTCGCATGATGACTGGGTTTATGATGATCAAAGACCGCTTTTCGCACCGATCGAATCATCATGCGCGGGCGCGAGAACCTTTCCGATTTCTTTGCCTAATCATGGCCGCCCACCCTGATCGCGGGCGCGCTGTCCCGGCTGGGAGCGGCCGCTCCTCCAGAGCGTTGGCGTTGTTGGTCTTGGTCGTCAGGGCGGAACCCCGTCGCGGACGTGTGACGTGAGCGGTGGTCCGTTCCAATGTTCAAGCCTTATCCACACCAAAAAAGATATAGAAAAAAAAAAACCAAGCATGTGAAGAACGTTCTGCATTTATTTAAATTGACTGAAATCCAGGGTCCTTTTGAGAGGGAAATAAGGGCTTATCAATCATAATCCAGCATGACAACAGAATATCGACGACACGTGCATGAATTTTGCACAGGAAAGGAGGATGATTTTTTCTTATCTAACATGCTACTAGTATAAAGGAAAAGAAAGTATTTATACGAGGTACAGAATCATTAGTAGGACGGAGCTTGTATACCGTGCCTCCGCATTGCGATATGATTTCGAGTCAACAAATTCAACTAAGCAACAAAAGCAAAAGGTGCATCTTGTTTCAGATTATGCACGTTAAATGAGAGCGGGACACCTGAAAGATACAAATCATCTAAACATAAGTGGACATGTTAAGCCCAACGCATCAGATGACATATTGGCTTTTTTAAAGCCTTGCATCGACCCACAAGATAGAAAGAGACATTTCCTTGATTCCTTTCGTCCGCCCCTTCTTTGTTTCAATATTTCAGTGTCATTCCTGTACAACAGAAATAATTTAGCTCCGATGAGCTTCAAATTACAACTGATTTGCATGACTTGGGAGAGGAGTGGAAGACGGTTTGACACTCGATTAAGTTTCTGGTCACCAAGGATGGTGCAAACTAAGTGAATGGAATCCTCTAATGGAAATCTGTCAAATAAAATTGATCTTGTCGAGCAATGACTTCAGTTGATGCCATGAGTGGCTCAACATGTAAACAGAAAAACGAAGCGCACTTGCAGAAAAACATGTCAGAACAGCTGTCAGCAGAATCATGAAACCTTCTTCACATCCTGGATATCTGGGGTCCTGAAATAAAATGTACCAGTTTCAACAGGAAAAAATCAACATCATTCTTACCACAAACAAATACTTTTACAGGAACAGTGTTAATGTTATTCATATATATATAGTAGAAAGGAGCCTAATCAGCAGCACACCAGAGTGAAAAGGGACTTTAAACTTATGCAGTTCATAATAGAAAGAAAAGATGATCTAAGATATTGATAATTACATTTACATCTTACAAAAAAAAAACACACAAGGAACCATGATAAGAATAAGAAAGGTACAAAACATTACCTCTGACAAGAGATGGAGCTGTCAGGTCGATCCTCGTCCTCCTCTTCTTCCACTTCATCTTCATCACTGTCAATTTCCAAAAGGTTCAATCTGCAATGGCTCAACACTCTTCTCATCAGGAACACATTCAAGTAATAACTAATCAGATCCCTCCTGGGTCTTGAGGCAAAGTTTTTTGATGCAACGGCCCAAAATGTCTTATGGTCCATAACAGGAACCAGTCGCTCAAGTGCATTGAACTTTATTTGCTCCTCACGACTCCACAACTTAGCAACCTCCTCTCCCATAGAATCAAACTGCCATTCTGTGAAAGCTTGACCAAGTTCAGTCCGTAGCTGATCTCTAGCTTCATTTATGTGGTACTGATTGCAGAAGAAGGATCCTGGATAGGGGCAATCACATGATTCTGGCCTTCCCTGGCCAAGACCTACAATGTCAGATTTGCAGACTTTACCTTCAGGTGGCCAAATTCTAGTTCCTAGGAACTTTGATGTCTCTGGGTCATGACTGTAACACGAACGCTCTCGCCCAGAAGGTGGCCCAATCCAGTCAGGTACCTCTGCCTGAAAGTGCTCGCCCACGCCAATCTTTTTACGTTGTATTAGGAGCAACGATGCCATGAGTTTCATTCTCTTAGCTAGCCTCTCTGATTTCCTGGTTGGCACATTAATGCACCCTTTACTCTTTTGGTTGTCCCAGCGGTTATTGTGAGCTTTGTGTTTCCTTTTCTGTAAAATGAAAATTTAATTTATGTATAAAAGAGTAAGCAAAGGCCAGTGCATCAGACATCTAGGTGCAAATTGGAAGCTGATATAACAAGACCACTGATATATGCAAACAAACCAATTCCAGCAAATTGTGAAAAAATAAAAAATGTCACAGGGGTAACACTATTGCCACGCGTATACCTAGCACTTGAGAGCGTTTACTTCTGGTTTGATACAAAGAAAAATAAATAAATAAAACAAACAGAACAAAAACATCAATACTATCAGGAATAAAGATTTGCTTTATTGAAAAGGAAACATTTTTTTGTACCCTGAGGTTTAGCTACTCCCACATGGCTATCTCCCAATATCTTGTCATAGGAAGGGCATGTACATGGAGTATGCGGTCATATTAAACTAAAAAGTGGTATGTAAGCGGAGTATGTGAGAATACAGCAAATTTGTTATCATACTCATTTTATATGTCAGCAATGCGATAGATCACCATAAGCTAAAAAATAGAGATTTCTTCAATGCACATACTCAAAATGATAAATAAGTAAGTACACTTTGGATTAGAAAAGAATTTCCCTCATCGAAAACAGAATTTGTCCTCATCCCCAGTAGATTTATGCCTTACATTTCCCATTGATGCCCTTCAATTTAAATTTTGAGGATAAAGTAACTATTTTATAGTACCCCATTTATGCAGGGGTTCAAAATGTCAATCTGATACTCAATACCCAGGGACAACAAGGGTGGCTAAATGGACAAAACAATACTACACCCCCCCCCCCCCCCCCCCCCAAACCCCCCTCTCATGGAAATGGCCTCCACGAGTCCACGTGAGCCCCAACACACGGCAGGTCTAGGATTTTAGATTTAATGATGTGCCCTTTTACTGCTAAATCTAAGTCTATGGAGCAGGCATGGGACCCCATCACCTGCTATTCACTCGAGTCAGTATGGGTAAAATCTTACCTTGACTCCACAGAAATCATAGAAGATTTTACCGCGCTCATGTTCACAGTTAGAAATCTTTTATAAGATGTTCCATTATAGTTTTACAAAGGAAACTGAGCAACATCCCCATCTCTCTAGAACTAGTATCAATAAATGAGTGGAAATAACATACCAATGTTTTCAGTGGCAGAAAAAAGGGTGAATCTATCAACTCCATGATATAGCTTCTACAATCGCTACTTCTCAGAAATACATGCAGCACAAAAGTTACCGAAGCATTCACAGTCCTCAATCCTCATGAAATTTTACCAGCTAACATATGCTCCCCTTTATACAGTTTTACCATCCATCTTCCACAGGTGACACACATCTGGCCAGGGATTGACTTACAACCCACATATTTTGCATGCAAAACTATAATTTATTGGAAAAACAACAAGTATGTTACATTAGATATATCTATTCAACCCTTGACCCGCATGTAATGATTTATCATCTGCCACTGCCGATAACCTATCCTACCACTACCCATCGGTACAACCTTCCTTAGCAGGCTATTCCCCCACTGCAACGTGAAGGATGGTACCAGCTTCAAGCACATGACACTAGAACTACAACTAGTGGCCATTGATTAGTATTGTCCTAGTTCCTCAGCTGCAGTCCCTGTTTCCCTTTTAGTTCCGCCTTTGGGTCAGAATTGCAACAGCAATAAAGTGTTTCTTCCAACATTACTTTAGCATGTTTTTATCCACCTTTAGTATAATGCTTCTTCAGACATGAATCCAATAAAGTGATCTGGAAAGATATAAATTGTTGTGTGTTATGGTCGATAAGACATAGCCAAAGTGACCGGTTATAGAGGTTAGTGGGCTTAGCCCAAGTAGAGGCGCCCACCTATTTAAAGGAGGGAAGGGGTTATCAATAAACTATTCTCCTCTCCTCTCTCTCTCTCTCCCATCCGCCGCCAGCACCTCCCTGCGCCGTTGCCTTTCCACCCTGCGCAGCCGTCTCCTGCCTGGTGTACGCCACCGCCTTTCCCCCCTGCGCTGCCACCTCCTGCCCCGCACCGCGCCCGGTGTGCGCCGCTGCTGCTGCCCTAGGGTGTTTTCCCTAACCAGGTTTGCCCATAACATTAAGATTTGTAACTTTTAGCATTGGGTAAGTTTATAGCATCAACTCAGTATACTTGGATATGCAAATCTATGCCTAAAGTTGGATAAGCATTAAATTGTATTTCCCTTCAATTCCATGAATCATATCTCCCCTAAGAGTTGCTTCCCTACTTCTCTATAGTGCAAAAGGCATGTAAAAAAAAAGGGAAAATAGTTGGCAAAAATGTAACACTTGAAGTCATTGCCTATAAAGCCTCAAATGTCACTGACAAAAAAAGGATCACTTTCAAGTTCCATTCAACGCTTTGGTTTCCATGTTAGTAATCAAAACACACATTCATGAATACAACAACAACAACATTCATGAATATTTCAACAAATTGTAAATTCAACCACAAGACATACAAATTCCACAATTAGAACCAATGAAAATTTATTTTCATTCGTTAGACCTGTGAGCTAAATAGAATTTGGACTCATTGGGCAACTTGCCAAATGTTTTTAAAGAATCATCACGCAATAGTCCTCTGCCTTCCTTGGATTGCAGGAATTTTTTCCTGTGAAATTGAACTAATTTCTTAAAAATTCCTTGTGTGATTCATGTGAAAATCCTGTGTTCCAAAGTCATCACCATTTGGAAATATGTAGCCACAGGTCACACTGTAACACCACAATTGTGGATCCTATAAACTTTCCTGGCTTATAGTATCCTAGCTGACAGGCTGAAGCACCAACATTGGTCCTAGTCAAGGTTGGCCTGGGCAGGACCCTTCCTGCTCCTATCGTCCAGCTTTTCAAAAGTACTGTACAGGGTTATTTGGCACTAGCTGTAACAGCGCTTCTCCGAGATGAAGGCACCTGTCATGACCATCCCCTTGCGCTGTAAACTTCCATTCCCCGAACTCCCAAAGCCAAACCAAATGGTACGGCATACTCGTAGAATTAACAACAGTGACAAACTACTAAATGCAGTCCTTGCCCCAACCATACCAAACAATCACACAACCAGTGAACCAAAGCAACAAGCCACCGAAAACTTGATACAGTAAGAATCATAAACAGATCACAATACAATTTAACAAAACAGGAATGCTCTAGCCAGAACTGACATACCTTGAAGCGGGGAAGCTCCTCTGCATCCGCCACGCCCTCCCATCTCAGGTAGCGCGCGCGCCGCAAGACACGCACCTGCCGCTTCCTCGCCCTGTCTTCTGCCGGTGCCGGTCTCGCTGCCACTGGATCCACGGCGAGCTCCCGCACCCAGCGCACCACCGTCTCCAGATCCCCACCCGCGCTGCCGCCTTTCCCACCTCCGGCTCCCTGCTGCGCGGCGCCCCCAACGAGCACCTCGAACAGCTGCCCCGCCTCGCCGCCGCCGTGCGCCTGCGTGAGAGGCGAGGCGAGAGCGACCGATGGAGAGGAGAAGGAGGAGGCGCCAGTGGCCGCAAGTCGTGGCTGGTCACCGCAGTGGCCGCCGCTTAGGGCGCCGAAGGGATCGTCGTGGAGCTGGTGCTGGTACATCCCCACCATCGAGGCGAGAAGCCCACCGCCCGCCGCAGCCGCAGCCGCAGCCGCGCGGCTAGCTGCCGTTGCCGGAGTGATGGGCTCGCCGGCCGAGCCCTGCTTGCTGCTCCCACCTGCGCCTGTGACGGCAGATGACTGTGGCTTGTTACCTGTAGCTTTGAAAATTTCGAAAGGGAATGTTCTAGCTAACGGGGTGAAGCGACGTGATTCGTGGGGGTAAACTCAAAGGGTCCACCGTAAGTGAGAATGAAAATCGCTCGATGCGAAATGGACAAATTGTTTTTCTTACCCAGTTTTAAAGCCTAATTACTAGTTTGATCCTATTTTTTTTCAAATTTGCCAATTTAACCCTATTTTGAATCACTTTGATGAAAAAGTGACCCAACAGGATCAAATCGGTAAGAATCTAGCAAATTGACAAAGTTGAAAAATGAGGTCAAACGAGCAAGTGTGTCTTAAAAATAGGGTCAAAAATATAGTTGCCCCATGTGAAATTAGTCTACAGCTGTATCTCGCAAACAAGCATCTCCATTCTGTTAATGCCATTGATTTAACTTTACGTCTTAACTAAAAAATTAGATGGATTGAAAAGGTGAAGAGGATATCAGTAATTAACAACTAATTACCTACAATTAGCTAGGTTGGATTAACTAGTGAAATACTAGTTAGATTTAGATAGAAACAAAATTATTATTATCTAGATAACTAGTTGGATTTATTCAAACCACTACGAATAAATTTTAGTAAATAATTATTATTTCTAGTGGTTTGGAAGCACACTTTAGAAGCGTATTTGTATGGTTGTCGATCCTTTCAAGAGATGCATGTATTTGCATTATTTTTTTAGCTCAAAATAAACACAAATGTTATAGGTCAGTCATATCAATTTCTTTAACCTCCCCATTACTGGTAGACGCTTATATTGACTTTATTTATAAATCTAAATATTTTAAAGTTGCTCATAAAGATAAGGTGTCATGTATTAGAGTGAGTGCTAATATATGTATACGAGTGTTCGTGTATGTAATATGTGTGTCTTCTTAAATAAATAAACAAATAAAATCTTAAGGACTAGACATGACTATACAATGATAGAGGGAGGGGACAAGAAAATAACAAGCCAGTAAAGGCTTGAGTAAAGGAATAAGAAAAGAATAGTCATGAGTGAAATGAAAAGATACTTACTACAAGAATATGAAAGATAATATAGGAGCTTTTGTATTGACGATTATGACATGCAAACTCGAGACAAGACAATATTCCTCTGTTGAACGTACGTAGGAACATAAATATAGGCATTATACTATTATTAGCAAGAGCATATCTCCAACAGTGACATAATTAAGGTACCGAATTTTATCTACTCTCAATTATTTTTTTTTCTCAGTAGCCAAATGTGGGTACTAAATATTGCATATCAATATTAGAAACTTGAAATCAGGTGCTATTGGAGATAAACAATTTATTGACCACCAGCTAATTTAGCAAATACTTAAAAAAGATTTTAGACAGCTCATATGGGTACTAAATATTGCATATCAATATTAGAAACTTGAACTCAGTACTATCGAGAGACCTTGGACGCACAAAGAAAATAGAGCATCAGTACCATACACATACTCACCATTCATCAATATAAGGATTCATAAAATCTAAATGCAAAAAAAAGAACCAACTCAAATGACCATTGCACCAATATTAAATGACTTCTCAATCGCAACCCCCATCTTAGGCTCTCGATGCACCACCCCTTGGCCATGCACGTGTACCACCCCCGCCTGGCCACACCTGCTGCCATCGTCGCCTCCACCTGATTGCGTGCGCTTTCACCTCATCCACCTGGATGCGCACGCTGCACCGTTCGTCCACTACCTCTGTCTTGTGGTCGTACCGGCCGTCTCTGCTGTCATGGCTAGCCGCCTCTGCTGTCATGAGGAGGTTAGCTTGGGGCGGACCTGGTTTTGTCCAAATACAGCCCGACCAGATCGCATCATGAAGAAAAACGGAAGGATAGAGAAGGTGATGAGAGGTGCCATTGATGGGAGGGAGAGAGCCGATAGCGCTCGGAAAGCATAGATGGCAAAAGATAAGGTTAAGACACGTGTGGGACGTGCCTACAAATCCTTTTTCCGTCCATCGTAAAATACTTGATACTTTAGTCATCTCAGTTTTTATCAAAATAGTTGACAGTCTCACTTCCAATGCATCTTTTCTCATTTTTAGTATATCTCTACCTCTATATCTCATCCTCATTTTCTATACACCAACATCTACAATTCTTTAATTCAGGTGCGCACAGACCTAAAATCATTTATATTAGGATGGAGGGAGTAAACTCTTGCAACAATTGAGAAAGCTTTCAAATCTAGTAAGTTCAACAACTTCATGTCGCATTAATGGGGGAGCAGATAAACTGTTAGTGTAAACCGCCCAGAACAGGCAGTGTGGGGAAACGGCAGCGGAGACTGCAGCATGGCCTAGGACTTGTTGGTTGCCAGATGACAGGGCCAACATTAACATGCAATTCCCCCAAAAGCTGCGCATATGGAGATTGACTGGTTTCAACATATGTACTACCAACTACCAGTGCTATAGCTACAGGTCTCCAGCAAAAGAAAATGGTCTTGCTCAACTCAACAAGGCATAGAAAAGCGACCAGAGATTCCTGGGACGTCAAATCAGACTCGAGTTCCATCCGTCCGTGAAAACAAGGCAAGGATAAGGAAGACCCGGCGTCCCAGCGGCCGACGAATTCGCGAACTCGACCACGCGCGAGGAGACAAAGCTGCCGAATCGAGCACCGAAACCAATCTTTGAGAGTACTCCAACCCTAACAAATTCAGATCTAAAGGGTAGAGTAAACGCTAGCTCACGACATCAATCATGATTGCCGCTCACGCAAGTAGCCTGAGGCAACCACTACTTTTTCCCGAACATTGCGAATATGGTTATTAGGGTTCCTAGATAATTTCAGTAATTCCACCATGGAAGAGATAAAGCGAAGGGGTGAAGGGAGCATGAGGACGAGGACCATGAAGAAGAAAGGACATGGAGGAGAAAAAGTATACTCACGGGCGGAGAGGACAAGCGAGGCGGTGGGCACCCGATCGGAGGGGTCGGGCGAGGCGGCCGCACCCAACATGCGCGCGAGGGGCGGCCGTGGCACCAACCAACGACGCGCACGACTCGGGAGACCTGCAGCTGTGCGATGGAGACCGGGGAAGGGCCCCAACCCCAACTCCTCCGCTGCCTACAATAGGAGAATTTCAGATCCCCAAATCTCAAGTGAGCCAAAACCGTTTGCTGCTCCGGTATGATTTATTTTGTGTTTGCCGCACAGGCATCTGGCTTCGCCCTGGCATGGTAAATGACGCTGATGACCCTGCTATGTCTGCAAAAATATGATTGGGTGTGTCCTTTCTAATGTTAATGTGGCAACTCTAACATTTCTTTGATCGTATGGTGGCACAAACAATTTCTTGGAAGGTACTCCTCCGTTCAGATTTTTATGACGTTCCAGGTATAAAGTTTGGACTACCAACAACTAGTGCTATTTTTTTTTTGGTCTAATAACAAAATAACAGAGGAGTATAGCCGTATAGGAAAAGGTGATGGCTTCATTATGCGTAGGAATTACAGAAGTCATCATGTGATATATCATATTAGATACTGAAAAATAAACATAACGTACCATGTTGTTCATGATCTTGATTTATTCACCGGCGGCACAGATAGTCCACGAACAACCTAAATTTTCATAAATTTCAACGATCTATCTCTTGATAGTATAAATAAAAATTTTTACTTATCTTAATTTGCAACACATTTGTGCCTACCTATGACAAATTTCTGAATCCATTACTGAATTTATTATGGAACGAACCTTGGGTTCTTGTATTCATACAAATCTTTCAACTTTTAGATGCATCGTGTACTGTGTAGAAAAACTTTTTCCTATACTTAATTTGACTAACATACTTTGTTGAGAATATAATGAACATAATAAGTCTAAATTTTATTTTCTTGTTTCCCAACTAGTTGCGTAGGCTCACAATACTTTTGCAAAGGTTGGGCATTCTGTAATTTTCTTCGGATTGACCAGCCCATATCTGATTTCTCGGCACTTGGCAGCACCATTTCAGCGATTTCCATCCGAGACTTAGCGAACCTGGCCCTCCGATGATCTCCGCACGGTGAGGATCCGAATGACAGCCAACTTAAAGCCTCAGGTCGGCCCTATTCCGTCCACAGTCCACTCCCGCAAGTGAAAAACAACCGCGCCCGCGCAAACCGCCGGCGGCTGGCCCCCGACTGCTCCATGCCGGCGGCGCGGCCTGATTCCGAGCCGCCGCCTATCCACCGCCTGCTGGAGCTCATCAAGTCCGATCCGGACCCTGCCGATGCGCTGGCCAACCTCGAGCTCCTCGTATCCACCCGCCCCGCCTTTCCCCCACCGCAGCCGCTCCTCTTCCATCTCCTCCGCCGCCTGGCCACCACCTCCCCGTCGCTCCTCCCACGACTCCTGGGCCTTTTCCCGATAATGCGCCAACGCCCGCGCTTTTCTGAGTCCGCGGCGCTCGTCGTCCTATCGGCCTTTTCACGCGCACTCATGCCCGACGCCGCGCTCGCCGCGTTCCGCGACCTCCCTTCCCTCCTCGGCTGTAACCCAGGCGTCCGCTCCCACAACGCCCTCCTCGACGCGTTCGTCCGTGCCCGCCGGTTCTCCGACACGGACGCTTTCTTCGCCTCCTTTTCCCACGGCGCCTTCGGCCGCCGCCTTCGACCCAACCTGCAGACTTACAACATCATTCTGCGTTCCCTTTGCGCCCGCGGGGACATCGATCGTGCAGTAGCGCTCTTCAGCTCCTTACGTCGGCGGGGTGTGGCCCCCGACCGGGTAACCTACTCCACTCTGATGTCAGGGCTAGCGAAACACGACCAGTTGAGCCACGCGGTCGACCTGCTCGAGGAAATGCCGAACTATGGAGTGCAGCCTGATGCCGTTTGTTACAATGCGTTGCTCAGTGGATGTTTCAAGACAGGCGATTTTGAGAAAGCTATGAGAGTGTGGGAGCTGCTGGTAAAGGATCCTGGTGCAAGTCCCAATCATGCCACCTACAAAGTAATGCTCGATGGTTTGTGTAAGCTTGGGATGTTTAAGCAGGCGGGGGAGGTATGGAACAGGATGGTCGTGAATAATCACCAGCCGGATACTACTACCCATGGAATATTGATCTGTGGTTTATGCCAGTCAGGGGATGTGGATGCTGCAGCACGAGTGTTCTCAGAGATGGTCAAGGCCGGGCTTGTTCTTGATGTTGCTATCTATAATTCACTCATTAAGGGGTATTTTCAAGCAGGCAAAGTAGGTGAGGTATGGAAATTCTGGGACATGACAGAATGTTCTGGGATTCGTAACATAACAACTTATAACATAATGATAAAGGGCCTGTTAGACAGTGGTATGGTTGATGAAGCTGCAGAATTGTTGGCACAATTAGAAAATGATGCTTCATCCTCCCCTGATAAGGTAACTTTTGGCACACTGATCCATGGCCTTTGTGAGAATGGCTTTGTTAATAAGGCATTTGGAATCTTGGAAGAAGCACGAATCAGTGGGAAAGAATTGGATGTGTTTGCATACTCATCCATGATAAATAGATTCTGCAAGGATGGGAGGATAGATGACGCGATCAAGGTATATGAGAATATGGTGAAGGATGGTTATAAACTGAATTCTCATGTTTACAATTCACTAATTAGTGGTTTCTGCCAAGCATGTAAGATCAGTGATGCTGTTAAAATTTACTGTGAAATGTCAAGGAATGGCTGTTCTCCAACTATCATTACATACAACACTCTCATACATGGTTTGTGTAAGGCTGAAAAGTATCAAGAAGCTTTAAGCATTACCAGGGAAATGGTAGGGAAAGGCTTCACACCAGATATTAGAACTTATGGCTCACTGATCCGTGGTCTTTGTCAAGACAAGAAGATTGATGCTGCCCTTGCTATTTGGAATCAAATTCCTGATAAGGGTCTTCGTGCAGATGTCATGATGTACAACATCTTAATTCATGGGCTTTGTTCTACTGGGAAAGCAGATGATGCTTTGCGTGTTTATTTGGAGATGAAAGGAAAAAAGAATTGCTCCCCAAATCTTGTGACCTATAATACACTAATGGATGGCTGTTATGAAATTGGTTCCATTGATAAAGCAGCATCTCTTTGGACTGCTATTTTGGATGATGGATTGAAACCAGATATCATTACATACAATATAAGAATTAAGGGTCTATGCTCTTGTAATAGAATATCTGAGGGGGTCCTTTTGTTGGATGAGGTTCTTGCATCAGGTATTATACCAACTGCCATTACCTGGAATATATTAGTAAGAGCTGTAATCACATACGGTCCTATTTAGATCTGACACCTTGGAATTATGCATGGTATCAACTATCAAGCTCCATCCCTTTCTTCTTTATGATCAATTCTCATTTGCAAATTTGCCTGATTTGGTGTGATATATGTTTTTCATTTTTTTCAGTCTCTAAGTCGGCCTTGAAACTTTTTTTATGATCATCGTGTTCAAGGATTGAAGATATGCTGAGGATTCGATGTGCTGATGGCTTCCATATCCATGTCACCACAGCATTGCACCCTATACAGCTATACTTCCAGGGTCCAGTGGTATGCTCTCTAGACAAAGTCTAAATGGCATCGTTAGTCAAACTATTTCACCTTGTATGAAAAATGACGTAAAATAGACAAAAGGTCGCAAAATTTTGCTCTGTTATTGGGCTACCTGTTTTTTGACTCCAAATTACTTTGTTCTTCAAAAACTTTTTTCTTTCACTGCCTTTCCATTTTTGAATCATTGGAGCCATCGTAATGAAAGTTCAGATGGCCCTAACTTCTCATCCTTTTGTGTTCTGTTGACTTTTGTTTAGTATAAAGTTAACCTGGTATGCATATTGTTGATGGTCAGGGTATGTTTACAAGTTACAAATACATGGATACATATTTGCTGCTTTCACCATACTTGTCCTCAGAGATTTTCTTCCCTTCAAAATTACTACAGTATCTGTTTTTGAAATTTGTGAGTTTTTAACGCATCATAACTGCAAAACAGTTAACCTATTTTGGCTGTTGAACCATTGCTGAAATATATCATTGATGCAAAATTGAAGACAGCTTGAGTTTATCAGACCTCAGGTTTGAGAAATCTGTTTGGTTTATTGACCAAGCTACATGTTAAACAATTTCTTATATGAGAAAAGCTATATCCATTGATCTAGTTTTATACACTTTACATTGCTTCTCAAAGATTACACCCTACTGCTATGTCTGCAACTCTTTCATTCTTTTTTTCCTCTCTCCTCAGCTTTCGATGGTGAGAAATCCTGCTCGTAGATGACCTGAGCCACCAGGCCAATGAAAATCAGCCCCAGAGCGGCAACCTTCCTCCACTCAACCTCAGGCGTTGCAAAGACAGCGTTCGCAATTGTAAGCCCGAGTATTGCCATCAGCCCGAGGTAAATGTTCATCCGAGTTTTTGACCCTGCAGTCTCTTTTGCAATCTCTTTCACCTTCTGTGCTTCCACCTTGGCTTTCACCTTGATTTCATTCTTGTTCTTAGGCTTAACTTTACCAAGGCTTTTGAAGAACATTCCTTCATTTTTCTCCTTTTCAATCCAGTCTTCGAAGTCTTCTAACACCTTGTCGTTCATTTCTATCTCTTGTCTTTGGACTTCAGCTGTCTCCTCAAATGCTTGCATCTTGCTCTCGAGCCTCTCCAGTATCTGTCAGATGAGACGTCGCAATTCTTCATCAGACTCAGTCTCGGACAGTGAAGAAACAGTACTTTTTTCAACTTTTTGTTGCAAGAGATGCTCACCTGATCACCAACAGCATCAAGCTCTTTCATAGCGTTCTGTCCGATAAGGTCGAATTCGGTGTCTGCATCCTTGGCAAACTTGGTCAGGTAAGCAGAGCGCTCGTCCAGGAAGCTTGTGATGCGGACCTTCTGTGCCTGAAGCATAGCGATCTGCGCAAGAACCTCCTGCTGACGTTTATCGCCACCGAACTGCTGTTCCTCGCCGGACTCGGCATCGTCAGAGCTACCGGCACAGATGAAAGATCTCTTCGTCTTGCCTAGCAGAGCACGCTGGAACGGGGAGGATCTATGCGGCGAGGGAAGGAACGTCCGAATGGTGTGAAGAGTAAGCATCTCTTGAGTCTTGACGTAATCGAGCTATTGCTGTTGCTGGTTTGGCGAAAAGGGAAAAAATCGTGCAAGGAGTTGTTCCTTCCCACCTCTCGTTGCGGGAGCGTGGAAACCATATCCCTTCTACTCTAACAAGACCAAATTGCCCTTGCGTGCTGGGTATTCTCAGGTCCATGATCTTTCTGCGGGAAAGGGGCCCTCTGTTGTTGAGTTCGAACAGTGGAGTACACGTGTCCTCCTCGAGGGATGTCTGCGTGTTCGGGCAACATGTGGAGCCTCATCCGGGCTCAGCCTAGTGATGGATTGGGCTGACGTAGATTTGCTGATCAACATGGGCTAGATACACTTTTGAGAATGCTGGACCGCAGTTTGAATAGCAACTTCACCCTCCATGACACGGCATTGTGTTTTCATATTTGACCTAAGCCAAAATGGTCCAGTGTCAGTTATTGTGAGGACTTCAATTCTAGATCGAACTGATCCAAGCTTCTTGTTACAATTTTTTCCACACGATTTAAGAAGAGTAGTTGTGATGGGAGGGGATGAAGTTGAACTCTTACTGGCCATCAATTTTATTTTATTTAAGTTCTATTAACTGGAAATGATAGCTGCGGTTAGTGCAATAGTGCTACTCCCTACGTCCTTATTTCTAAGGTCCTTTAGTTATTCTTTTTTATTTGTAATTTTCACTTCTCAATGCATCTTTCTCTCTTTCTAATACATCTTTATTTCTATCTCTCATTTTATTTTCTGTGCATCTATTTTATTTTTTTAATCTCCATGTCCGGAGGTAGAATAGTAAATAAATGAGGATGGAGTGGGTATTTTTTTTTCCGTCTGGTATAAGCCTATACGTTCGCTTATTCACATTAATGATCCATAGTCGCATGCTTGCATGACTTGAAATCTTGACCTATGGGTGGTTGTGCCAATAAAGATGCTTTGGCTCTGTACAGTGCACATGGTGCAAATTTTTTTCTCGAGAAATCTCGGAAACTCCAGGTTGCATTCGTTCTCTTTTGTTAGGCTCGATTAGTTCTGCATGTACACGAGGCAAAGTCATGCTCGTTCTAGAGGAACCGATGAACCCCATCCTAGCCCACATCACATGCCCTGAGCCATCCAAACACCAGAAATGGCCTCCGGAGCAGGACCATACGGCCCATTCCCACTTTCCACTCCGCTATCAGGAAGAGTAACGCAGCGAGCAGACGAACGTGCACATGCCGGGGAGCCGCAGTAGCACCAGCAGCTTGGTCGGCCCTTGGAGGCTGGAGCCTATCGGTTCCGGGGGAATCAATGCCTTCGATAATCGGATACCGCTGTTTAAATACTACTGCAATTTGCGCTGGATACGTCGCTGTCGGCGCCACCGGAGCATGGGCTGCGTTGGTCGAATGCTCGCTGTGCCGCGAAGCGGCTAACGGAAAGTCTTGATCGCACTAGTCACTCACATGTGAATCCTTGGCGGCCCACATGTCAGTCAGCCCATGTCGATCTGACAATTACTTGACGTCAGGCGAGCCCGGTACGCCGTGCCGGCCGGCAACGGCGCCTCTATCTCCCGTAGGAAAGCGGCGTTAACCGTCCTGTACTAGTGCTCTGCCTCGAACACTGAGGACGAGATTTCTTTTTCCTTTTCTGATAACGGGACAAAGGATCCAGCCAAGATTTTTTATTGGTCAGTTAAAATAAAAAAATTTGTATACTCTTCTATTTTTCTTTTGTTGACGTTTAGACAATCTCAAATGAATAATGTCTCAAATGAACTATGCGTAGCACAATTTTGTTGTCTAAAAAAAAATTACTTAAGAAAAATGGAGGAGTAAGAAATTTCGATGGTATGATCTTTGTATGCACTACAAAATCTCCAAGTCACAAAACGCATTGATATATTGTGTAAATTACATATGCATCGCGATCGTACCATCTATTTCCACTGTTGTAGTGATTGTGCATGCGATGTACGTACGGGTAGTTCAGTGTACAGCTAGCTGTATGTCGAATGCATCACTTACGAAATGATCGGTCGGATTATTCAGGCCCTGAAAAATCACGTTGTACCGCCATGTTACTCTCTCAATTTTCTTCAGCCGTAGTGCTTCTAGAACGTCAACAGGTAGCGCAACTAAAAAGCTGGACACGTACGGAGAGAACGCGGCAGTACACGGTTCGTAACTGTATATTGGACTTTCTTTTTCCGCATAGAAAATAAAATTCGGGTAAATGCACCGATCGGTACGCTGTGTACGTACCTGTAGCCTTATCCGTCCGTTCACAATGCAAAAGCAAGAGAGATTTTGCAGACTACCAGAATCAGATGAAAGGCAGGTCGGCGTCGTATGAAGTCATGCTTTAGCCAATTTCTATCCCTTTGGTACTACTATCATCTTTCTTAAGATACTACATGTGGATTTGCTTCCGTAACGGGATGATGAAATACTCACTTTTCATCTTCTTTTGGCGAGGGATGATGAAATACTCGATGCTATCCATCTG
The DNA here is from genome assembly GCA_001182835.1 of Oropetium thomaeum. Taxonomy (NCBI): domain Eukaryota; kingdom Viridiplantae; phylum Streptophyta; class Magnoliopsida; order Poales; family Poaceae; genus Oropetium; species Oropetium thomaeum. The sequence goes on from LFJQ01000033.1 coordinate 359,791, forward strand.
AAAAATTGGGCCCCGCATATTTCGTGCAGACCAATCTGAAGTTTTCTTTGCGAACATGCTAGGCTTTTGGGTTCAGATTGTTTTGTTTTTTTTTTTTCAAAAAAAAATAAAACAGAGAGAGAGAGAGAGGAAAAGAGCACCTTCTGTTAGATGTCACTTGAGCGAGGAAACGTGGCCCACATGTCGGCCGCACAGACTGCGTGTAAGTTGGGGACGGTTGAGGCCTCTCTTCGCGTTCACATGGGTCGATCATGTTGCGAGGGGCTTTGTAAGGACAGAGGCGGCGAAGTGGTTGGTGCACCTGGGACGTGACATGCGCTCTATAGTGCTGTGGATTGGATTCGCTTCACCCCCAATAGATCTCCTGTTCCAAGAAATCATGTACTTAATCCCTCCGTTCAAGTTCATAAATATTTAACATCATTAACTTCTTATATGAATTTTTTTTTAACACAACATAGATAGGCTATGTACATCATGCCACAAACCAAAGTTTGGTAGAGTAGGTTAGGCGCTAGCGAAACAGTTTGCAAAAGACAAAACAATCATGTGGTAATATATTACTATAACGTCTTTTCAAATTAGTACTCACTCCGTTCTTTTTTATTTTATCTTTATCGATTTTGATAAAAATTTTAACCGTTCATCTTATTAAAAAATTAAGTTTAAATATGTAAAATTTAAAACTAGGATTCAAAAACTTTTAATAATAAATCAAATTTTAATAAAATATTTGATATTTTTCATATTTTTTTAAATAAGATGAATGGTTAAATTTATTGGCCAAGTTAATGGCGATAAAAAAACGAAGGGAGTATTTTCTAATACATGTCGCAATAAAAAGAAAAATGTTATGCAATATACGAGTAGTTATTATCTACTGCTAGTAGCTTGAGGACCGGCCTCCAAAAAATTTATTTTGCAGTGTTTTTAGCAACGGATGGTCCACTGAAAAAGACGTCTATGCCTTCAAAAATAAATTAAAAGAAAAGGACGTCTGTGAATTAAACTTGCTGGTTAGGCACCTATAACAGGTAAGTTCGTACTACTCCAACCAGCCATGGGCCATTAAGGAGTGGTGGTACAGTACAGCAGGGCGGCAATCCTGCAGAAACAAAGAAGGGTTTATCCACTTGATCATGTAGCTGTAACTGTGTACTATTTGCCGAGCAAATCCACTGGCTGCCGCTGCTTTGTCTTTTCTCATCCTTTGAATAGCCTTGACGCTTCGTTTTGATTTGGCTGCAAATGTGTTTTCAATCACGGATTTTATTATTCTGTAGATCCTAATAAGAAATAAACAGAAGCAGTTCACTATAAGGTTTTACTGTGCTGCAAACTGATAATCACAGCATGAGTAGGCATGAACCTTTTCGAAGCGGTTTTGTGCAGTAGTGTAGTGCAGCTCAGTGGGCACTGTGCTGTGCCGGGCGGGCGAGGCCATTTATCGCCTCCACCAGGATGCTGACGTGGCGCGCCACCATCGGCTGATCCGTGCAGGAACCAAGTAAACGCAGCTCTCTCCAATCACCGTCTGCTCCTCTCCTCCCTTCTCCCTCCAATAATTCCCTTTCTCCCATCCTCTCCCACCCGCTGAAATCACAGCAAAACAGGGGGGGGACGGAAAATCTCCATGCCATCACCTCCCGCTGGGCTCGGCCTAGATCTCCGGCAAGCCGGCCCCTCGCGGTAGCCGATCCGCCTCCGACCCGATGGGCGGCGAGGTGCCGGAGCCGCGGCGGCTCAGCCGCGCGCTCTGCTTCGACGTCCCCGAGGAGGCGCTGCACCTCGTGCTCGGCTACGTCGACGACCCGCGCGACCGGGAGGCGGCCTCGCTCGTCTGCCGCCGCTGGCACCGCATCGACGCGCTCACGCGCAAGCACGTCACCGTCGGCTTCTGCTACGCGGCCGAGCCGGCCCGCCTCCGCGCCCGCTTCCCGCGGCTCGAGTCGCTCGCGATCAAGGGGAAGCCCCGCGCCGCCATGTACGGACTCATACCCGAGGACTGGGGCGCCTACGCCGCGCCGTGGCTCGCCGAGCTCGCAGCGCCGCTCGAGTGCCTCAAGGCCGTCCACCTGCGGCGCATGACCGTCACCGACGAAGACATCGCCGGGCTCGTCCGCGCGCGCGGCCACATGCTGCGGGTTCTCAAGCTTGACAAGTGCTCCGGCTTCTCCACGGGCGCACTTCGTCTCGTCGCACGCTCCTGCAGGTACGATCAGTAGTAGCTCTTCCCCCCCCCCCCCCCCCCCCCCCCCCCCGCGTCGCCTTGCTCTATGCTGCTCTGCAACACTGTTATTATTAACTTATTATTATTTCTTTTGCGTGTTTGTCATCTCTTATACTTTATATAAGTTCGGAAACTAAGCTCTGAGCTGAATATTTGCACAATCGAGCGCTTGGCCTCTCAGAGAAATCATGATTGATTCGGTGACGATTTCCTAAACGGAGTAGTGGATTAGTGTGAACTGAGTTCCAGTTTCTCTTAGAAAATACTTGTTCTAGTATGGGCAAAGTTGAGCCAAGTTGCAGCTCGCCCGCTTTCTAGTGGATTCTGTGGCCCTCTTGTTCGGGGAAAAGAACGGCCAAAACCAGCTTAAAATGCACATGATGCGATCTAACCATCTGTAGTCCTCATAACACGCAATAATTTTCTAAAAAAGGAAAAAAAATCATATGAGGACTAGATTTATAAAAGATTATTCGCCACTGTTTGGGTTTGATGAAGACCTCCAAAGACGGCACCTAGTCTGGCAAACAAGCAATAATTTGAGGTGGCACCAAAGTGACAGGTGATCTATCTTTCACAGGTGTGCTTGCATACCACCTGACTGGACTGGAACAGGTTTACTCTCTCCATGAGGAACAACAACATTTTTTTTGACCAAAATTCAGTTGCAACTTGCAAGTTGTTGGTATCTGTTGTCAATCAATTCTATCATGATCACGTCCACATTTTTCCCTTAATTTCTCTGCTTCTCTTTTCGCCACAAGTCCTTCAAATTGTTCAATATTCGGTTTCCTAACTTGAATTCTGCAAGATGATGATAAATCAGTTGACCTTGGAATTAAAAAATAGATGCAAATGAATGTTGTGTGGTTGATTCGTATTTCTAATTTCTGAGAGTTGCACGGTGAATTCATATTTAAGATGTAATGATGGCATAGGATTACTAACATTTCTTTCTAAATTGTCTCAACAGAGCCCTGAGAACTTTGTTCCTGGAGGAATGTGACATTACTAATAATGGCAGTGAATGGCTCCACGAACTTGCTGTCAGTAATTCTGTTCTGGTGACACTCAATTTCTACATGACTGAACTCAAAGTGGAACCAGCTGATCTGGAACTTCTTGCAAAGAACTGTAAATCATTGCTTTCTTTGAAGATAAGTGAATGTGATCTTTCAGATTTGATTGGGTTTTTCCAAACCTCCAAAGCATTAGAAGAATTCGCTGGAGGAGCATTTTATGAAGTTGGAGAGTACACCAAGTATGAAAAAGTCAAATTCCCTCCCAGACTATGTCTCTTGGGGCTTACCTACATGGGCACGAACGAGATGTCTGTTATCTTCCCCTTTTCTGCTACACTTAAAAAACTGGACTTGCAGTACACTTTTCTCACTACTGAGGACCATTGCCAGCTTATTGCTAAATGCCCTAACCTACTGGTTCTTGAGGTATTGTTTTCTGTATACATCTCTTGTATTCTCCATGTCTGAATAGATCTATTATCTCATTTCAACTGACAGTGGGTGTTTTCAACAGGTGAGGAATGTTATAGGAGATAGAGGACTACAAGTTGTCAGTGATACATGCAAGAAACTACGAAGGCTCCGAATTGAGCGGGGGGATGATGATCCAGGTCAAGAAGAGCAGGGAGGAGTCTCTCAGATAGGCTTGACAGCTGTAGCTGTCGGTTGCCGTGAACTGGAGTACATAGCTGCCTATGTGTCTGATATCACCAATGGAGCACTGGAATCTATTGGAACTTTCTGCAAAAATCTTTATGACTTCCGGGTTGTTCTGCTTGACAAAGTAAGGGAAGTCACAGATCTGCCTCTTGACAACGGTGTCCGTGCTCTGTTGAGGAATTGCACTAAACTCCGGCGGTTTGCTCTCTACCTGAGACCAGGAGGGCTTTCGGATGTAGGCCTTGGCTATGTTGGACAATTCAGTGGTAACATCCAATACATGCTACTTGGCAACGTTGGTGAATCTGACCAAGGTTTGATTCACTTTGCAATGGGATGCACAAACCTGCGGAAGCTTGAACTGAGGAGCTGCTGCTTCAGCGAGAGAGCTCTAGCCCTGGCTGTGCTTCATATGCGCTCGCTGAGGTATATATGGGTGCAGGGTTACAGAGCCTCTCAAACAGGCCGGGACCTCCTGCTCATGGCCAGGCCCTTCTGGAACATCGAATTTGTTCCTCCTAGCCCCCAGAACTCGTATGAGCTGACGGCAGATGGACTGCCTGTGCCTTGCGTTGACAGCCATGCTCAGGTTCTTGCATATTACTCCCTTGCTGGGCGTAGGTCGGACTGCCCTCAGTGGCTGGTTCCACTGCATCCTGCGTGACTGTAAATACTTCAAGCTGCCACCGTGTGTAAACCACTACCTTCTCGCCCTTATCTTGTCTCTGCGCAATAAGCATGTCCTGATGTGGTTACTGTATCAATCTAGATTGTTAGCTGCTGTTGTACCGTAATAAGCTAGAACTGTAGAGGAGATGTAGTGAAAATAAACTGTTATCGCTTGTAGTAGTGCGTGCTGCTGTATAATCCTAGCAGTATATGTACTGGAGTTTTTGCTCTGAGCTTTCTTCCCTGGGATTGTACTCACGTCCATTGTAAATATATCAGCAACCACGGGTCGTTGCTGCTTTTGTTTAGCTAGATAACATGGATCTGTTATTTCAGTAAAAAAAAAAATGGTTCTGTTGCTTCCAAATGGTTGTAAGAAATATCTCAAATGTCAAGGCATTGCTTGCAGAAGATAAGGTGAAAGCGACCGCGCATGATTGTTTTCATCTGAAACCGATTGAGGAAGGGAGGGTGCATTGGATGTGCGTACTACAGAGTAGATAGAAAAGACGAACGAAGCTCTCGTGACCACGTCCAGCACTTGGAAGAAGAGGCCAGGCCACCGATGGCTGCGTCACGCTTGGAGGCCCAAACCTGCAGTACTTGGCATGCGAGCAGCAAGAAGACGACGAGCGGCGGCGTCGACAGTGCTGCCCTTGAATCTGAGCCAGCCACGGCGACCAGAACCGGAACGCGACAGCGTCGCGCGCATTACGCGTAGCCCAGCAGCAGAGCACTGGTGATTCATTCAGTGAACCAACGGGAATGACACGAGAGCCACTGCTTGATGACGACCAGTTTAAGGGCTACCGAACAAACAACGTAGATTTGAGGCCCATTGCTGAAACGACAACTGGAGGGCGGCTCTCCTCGTCACGAAAAGGATGTTTGTGTCGGCTTGCGCGGGGATCCCGGGTACGGAGAATCGGCTGAACCGAACGTTGCCAAGAGCAGGTCCGGTTGGTTTATGATTATTTGCAGCCCGTCGTTAAGTCTATTGTAGGAGAGTCCATTCATCTGGAAGCATGAGACAAGCAAACAATCATTTTATCCATGTAGGCATCCAATTATGTATACCTCCGTTTTTTAATTATTGACGCTTTTTAATTCATACTTAAAAATATTAATAATTAAAGAACAAAAATAATATATGTGGTGTCAGAAAAAGACCTGAGGATAGGCAGTCATCAAAACAATATAATAATGTGGCTACGAACTCAAGGACAATTCGTATAAGGCTGTGAATAATGCTTGGAGTAAGAAAAATGTTAGGGTAGTATTTATTTGGATCAATTTAAGTCAAAAAGGAATAAGAGGCCTTTTCTTTTTTTCAGATAAAAGGCTATTGGCATTTGAATTGATACCAACTACTAATAGTACATACGGAAAGAATATACTTCACTACTTCTAGAGCAGGAATTCAATGAGCTAAAAATTTTAAGTTCGCATGTCACGATATGAGGTCCCTGATGGGGTTGATTCTTGAAAATTCTAATAGACAGTTGAAAAAAAAGACAAATAATATTACAAGTCTAAAACACTAGTACTTTGAAGCTAAAGGAGGATATTATTAATTTTTTTGCTAATTTAGCATCACCTTCAGTTTCACTATTTTTTTTAAAAAAAATAACAAAATCTCAGGTTACTACTGTAATTTAGCATCACCCTGTAATAAGAAGATTGAAACCGTTCGACAAACTGGCCCATGATCTTCAATCTCCGGTGACACGCTAGAACACGCTCTCCCCATGCCCCCGCCGCGGCGCCGCTTCCAATGCGAACTCACTGGGCGCGTGTTGGGGTTTGGCGACTTGGCGACCTTCCTCAACGCCGGAGGCTGCGCTTCGTGTCGCCTTCCACGGCCAGCAGGGACGACTTACTCCGCCGTCACTGGGTTTGGCTTGGTCCGTGCTGGCCCCGGGCCTAGGGCTGGGTTTGGTTGCTGCCCAGCGATTGTGCGCTCTTGATTCGAGGGCAACCGCGATGGCACTCTAAAGCCTTTGCGGTCGGCGCTCCGATGGGGTAATCAGCAAATCATCTCGTGGCCGTCCGTGGTGGGCGGTGGCATGGTGTATGCCCTTGCCCACGGACTGTTCGTTGAAACGCGTGCTTGTGTTTTTCACTGGAAGCTGCAAATTGGATGGAAGGGATCATTGAAGACCGCTCGCTTGTGTGAAAAGCTAGAGGACTGCAGTTGGTTCGAGCCTGATTGGTATCCCTGATTGCTGTTCGTGCCTAATTGCTGTTCTCAAGAATACGGTTGTGAATATGTGAGAAGACAGGTGCTAGCTAATTTAGCCTTGGTAAGATATACTCCACTATATTCCTGTATTAGAGGTTGCATACCAACGGTTATAATTGATTTCCCATCTCAGGGCTCTCGGTTGCAAAAATTATGATGCTGAGTTGCTGACAGGCTCCACCAGCCCCAACGATAGTCTTTGTTAATAGTGCAGTGCTGTCAATTACTGTGGCCTGCTGGAATGGAATTTCTGAATTCCTGTGCCAATTCGCAGTCTCAATTTACTGGATGCAATCAATGCCTCTTCTATTGGCTAAAGTTTTGGAAGACTTTGCTTTCTTGTAGTAGATGGAACTTCTGGAACATTGTCATCTGCTAGTAATGATGCACCTTGAGTGTTTAAAGACTGTCATTGTCAATCTTAAGAGGTCCAAGTAAGAGGCAATGTTCAATAATGATCTAGGAAGTCTGACTAAGAGGTAATCGCCACAAATGCTTTTCTTATTTGTTGGAAGAAAACTGCTGCTATTGGTTGGATATAAAAGTGCAAGAAACAGATCAAGAAACAAGCTGCTACTGCTATTGTTAATTCATTTAGAGCCAAATCAGTAGACTCGTCTGTAGGGGCATGCCCCTCCAGTTATTTGTAGACTCACTTCTGCAAGATAGCGTGAGAGGTCTCATATTTGTAGCCAAGTTTTCTTCTAAGAAATAATGGTTACTACAGTCTTCTTGAAAACAGGTTGACATTGAACTGTGCTAATTGTGTAACAGTTAAAAGTGTTTCTCTGTAATTTTAGTTAGATACCACTTCTACATTTTAATTTCTGTATGTTGGCTTCTGTAATCTCTATCCATCTCTATATACACCGTTTTCCCCTCTCGAAATATTAAGAGAAAGCCAATGTCACAACGCATTTGTTCTCTTCATGCTGCATTTTTTGCTTTTAGTGCCAGATGGAAAGAGTTATTCATAAGACGCTTCAGGAAGTATTTATTCATGCTAGATATGTAACTAGGTATACAAAGGCATAGCGGGGCCATAAAAGAATCTTTAATAAAAAAACTTAAGTTAGGAATGAATTATGCTCAATGAGAGTTATGTTTTATGCCAGGGGTTCTCTAGCCCTCAGTTCTCCAGAGATAGGGCTGACCTGATGATCTCTTTCACGAGCTCAAATTTCTACTTGTAAAACCAGTAATGCACTACATTTTCTCTGAACAAAGGGAGCTCAAACTTACTACCCTTGATTATGCAACAGGATTTAACTTTTGTCTTTTTTAATGAACTTAATTTCTTGTTGCCATGGACCCATAGTTCACCTTCTGGAAATGTGTGCATTGGACTAAAAGTTTTGCTGTAATATCATGAATTAAAAACCGGAGGGAATACTTCGAAATGCTTGAGCCGACTGTAACATTTATCATGCAATAGCAATACGGTAGCAAATAACTTGTTACTCTTTAACTCTCTGTAAACAAAAATGTCCATCAATAGCTTAAAGCAAGATAATGTTAGCTCTCTCCCTCTATTTAACTTCTTGTAATTTAGCTCTCTTTAAAAATACTTCTGAAGAATTTTCTGAGCTGCATTTTCAAAACCACTTGAACTGAATGAAATGGAGCTACCTTGATACTAATAAACACGAAATAGTACTTTCATTTTTTTTGTATTATAGGGAAAAAGAAAGGTCCATACAACACCCCCTCATTCCGGACCAAGATAAGAGGGGGGGTAATACTTTCACTTTTGGGTTTAGTTTCCCAAATATCTGGTGGATTATGCAGCATGTGCATGGAAAAGTGCATTTCTTTTGCTTGCTCAGATTACTTCCTATTATAGTCAACTGTCACAGCAGAGGAAACCATGATCTGATATGTAGTCCAATCTAACTTATCAAGTAAATCCTTTGTACATCGAAGTATTTATTTTTGTATGCATTTTTGTTAGTTGAAAGAGCAAGCATGGTTAATGTGTTTATGGTTGAAAGGGCAAGCATATGGTTAGTGCTGCTTTAAACAGAATGGATGGCTATAAAAACTGCAATTGATGTTACTTTATATGAAAAAATGTGATGTGATTTTTGCTTCTATCAGGTTGCAGCAGCAGCAGCAAGGAGCTGTTAAGTTGTTTATTTCGTGCACACAATGAGAGCAACAGAAAACAGATCCTCTGGAGGTAATCCTATAGTGTTAACAGGATGCTTTTTGTATCCTCGTTCCATCTATCATTTAGATTGTTGTCCTTTGTGTTGAGCGTGAAACTATATAAATCTGGACTTAACCACTATTATTTCCTCATGTAACGTCGCTAATTGTCATTGGTGCTGGCCGATAGCAGATGGTCCTTTTTGGCAATATAATTTTTTTTGTTTCAGATGTGCAGTTAGCAATTTTTGTTAACTAGACATCCAAGTTAGTGAAACTTAGCAGTCTTACTCTTAGTGGCACATACCGTGATATTACTCTTAACATCTATGAACTGTGATGTCACCGTATCACAATTTTGAATGTTTGGTTGTGTCAAATGGAGGTATTCCATGGAACGTGAATTAGCAGCTATAGAAACATGAGAATTATCTCCTAAAAGTTGGACTGATTTACATCAGAGCTGTAGGAATCACTAGCTTTTCGGGGATAAAGATTTCAAAGGCATCTTTGTCAATGGCATAGCTGCTTCCAGTTGCGTAAGTGCATGGAGATGCTGAATATATAGGACAGTATATTTCTCATTGGGCACAAGCAGGATGCGTTGACAAATCGGCAGACTAATCGAATCATCTGATATTTTCAATGCCTTGGTGGCAAGTCGTAGGTCACATATTTACTAGTATGTCACTTCTTAAGCATCGTATTTGAGCAGCTACTGAACATCTCCAAGACATACTCAGCTATAAAATTATTCTGATTGCACTTTTTCCTAAAAAATTGCAGGTATTTAGAGCAGGAAACTGTATGTCTACCTGCCCAGCTCAATAATTCTGTTATTCTATACAACAAATGATGCGTGGACTGCAATAATTTGGGCTCTTTGCACGCAAACCATGAGTGATATGTCAACGGAGGTTGAAGTTCAGAGTTTGCTGTACCTGTTGTACATGCTCCAACTGCCGTAGCAAATAGGAGCACAGGTACGTGTACCTCTTCCTCATAGCGAGCAGAAGTCCACATATATATATATTTTTATATTTTTTGGGGGAGATTTGGCTATGACACAATTCAAATGTGACATTTACTGTAGGACAAAAAACTAAAATTCTTTGACTGTAACCATGTAGTTCATTTGTGTCCTACAGTCAAATAATTTTAGTTTATGTCCCACAACAAATTTGACATTTAAATTGTGTGCCCCCCCCCCCCCAACCCCCCCTTTTTTTTTGCATGATAAGGGCAAGGAAAAAACACATTGTCGCTCAGTAGCGCATTACACATGGTAGTTCGATAACTCTCTCTCTCTCTCTCTCTCTCTCTCTCTCTCTCTCTCTCTCTCTCTCTCTCTCTCTCTCTCATACATTAGCAATATGTTCTGCCGGTATTGCGACAGGCACATCTTTGTGGTCCGGGGCTGGAAAGGTACCTAGAATCTGGAATCTCAGCGCTCCGCCCCTATTTCCTCAATTATATCGTCCATTTGCAGAATCTGAACATTAGCACCAGTGAAAGGCGGGCTCGGACATGACGCCCAAAAGCGCCATTGCCTGGATGCTTTGCTTTCCACTGTCACGAGCGACCAATGGCAAAGTAAAGCAGCAGCACTCGCAACACCGGCGCTTTCACCTCGCACAAGCAAAAGTCGCAGGAGCGGCAGACTTGTGACTGTGCTAGTGTGCAGCTCGACTACACCCATCGAGTCGTATGGTGGTCACCGTTGCCATCTCCCAGGGCGAAGAAGATGCTGGGAAAAAAAAAGGAATTCGAAAGCGGAGCTGGGAAGGAATGGTGGTGGCGAAAGAGAAAGCGACCGCAAAGCGGCGGAAGGCACCAACGCACCCTCATGTCGCGTTGGATTCGCATGAATCTTGCGTGTGCCCTTGTGCTCCGAGGGCCCCGCGTCCCAGCGCCACCGCGCGCGGCAAGTTGGGGGCAGAAAATACTGGCCCTCGGCGTGTGGCTGGAGCCAGCCAGCCCGAACCGGAGCCGGTGCTTGCAGGTAGCAGTAGCACACACAGGCCATGCCATGATGCTGCATCTAGTAGTAAAGACGAAAGGCGATTAAACAAAACATGGATGGTGAGCCCAATCGCCGGCTCAGGGTTATAAAAATTGAGGTGAACAATGCGATCTGGGCACTGAATGGCTAGCGGAATGGACTAGGGGAGCACGGGCAGATGATTCGTGGAGGCGAAAAGCAGACTGGTCAGGTCAGGTGGTCTTGCTCTTGCAGACGGGCGACGTGACAGAACTGAATTTTCCCTGCGAGAACACAGTCAGACGCCACATGAATCAACTGGCGCTGGAACTCCTTTTTGTGATTTCTTTTCAGCCGTGCACTCCGTTGGATCGCCGGCTCCGGTGAACGGCACCGCACGGCGAGGTCGGTCTGTGTGGTCTTGCCGACCAAAGATTCAGGTGAAAGATATCCCGGCCATGGATTTTGGATTCCATGTACTGCGAAAGCCATTCTTCCTGGGAAAGCCCTTGTTTTAGTAGCAGTATTTTGCTACTTCTGGCCCGCCCGCCACAGAATACAGATGTCACGCTTAAACAGCGCGCCACTGAAAGGCTCGAGTGGATCCGCACGTCTGGAGGCGGCATGTGCCGTTGTTGTGCAAGTTGGGCGATGAGTGAGTGAATCTTGCTGCCGCTGCAGGCTGGCTGCACAGTGTGCGCCCACTGAACAGGGGCCATAGCTCTGCTTTCTTACGAACGGAAAGGCGACAGCGAGAAGGACAGGAGATTGTTGGGGCATGTGATGCCTTCTTGTTTGGTGGACCTCCAACTCAGCCCCTACTACTGCGTGCCAGCCACTATCAGGCACTCTGCGTTCTAGCTGAGCTGGAGAAATCAATCAGACCTTTTCTTTCTCCTGCAATTTCCCAGGGCCGGGTCGTAGCAACATCAGAGTATGGGAAGCGAGAGAGAGAAGCATGATGCGGAATATTTTTATCTTCTCTGACTAAAGATACTACTACTCGGTAGATGAAAATTACTACTATACTACTCATGAGTAGCAAGTACGGTGCTTCCAAATGGAGGAGATGAGCGCAGACATGAGAACGCAGCGTCCACACTCCACACACGCAGCGGGATCGTGGCTGGGTTTTCAGGTTTCTATAGGCCACCAGCAGAAGAAAAGCTTTCAAACTCGGGAGAGAGGTGAGCTGAGCATATCTAAACTTCTAATGGTAGTAGTGCAGCAATTGCAGACAAAATCTCGTGGAACCTTACAAGCATCACACACATGCTCCAAGCCTCCAACCAAGCTCTACTCCTGAAAATAGGTACACCGCACAACAGTACATGGACAAACCGCTCGAGTGTACCCAGTGCTCCTGTCCTGAATCCTGAGCCAAGCGGCCGGTGACACTGGAGACGACCTGAAGTCTTCATCGAATGCTTATTTCCAGTACCGTAGTGGAAATTCTTGGGTCCTATGCTCGTTGCTGAACTATGTACACTCGAGCGGACACGGGAATGGCATGCCCTACGGCCCCGTGAAGGTCCTCCATGAACAGACTGCTGTTCGACTCTGTTTCACACTGTCACTCTCACATCCTTTTACCGGACGCGTGCCTACCGTTTCATCGATGCAACTCAGCAACAGCATCAAGCTTTAGTAAAGAACAGAGGTCCGTCCGTCCTCGTGCCCAGCGATGAGATGATTTCCCCGGAGCGATTCTCGCCGCGCCGAGAACCGCCTGTCACTACAGGGCCGCATTACAGCTGCATGAGGATGCAGTTGTCGAAGCCGATGCCAGAAACGAACCCGTTCGTCGGCTCGAGCTTCACGTTGCCGTAAGGGTGCGCCACACCAGGGTACGGCGGCATGAAGGGCTTCACGTCGGCGCCGGCGGGGTTGGAGGCGGTGGTGAGCGCGGACGACGGCGAAGGCGAGGCGTTGCCGCCGCGGTCGTCATCTTGGAGGTGGAGGTTGGCGGTGGTGATGTCGTGGATGCTGGAGCGGCGCTTGTCCTTGCCGCCGGAGTTGAGCCGGATGAAGTACTTCTGCGCGTGGCTGGCCACCTGCGTCGGCGTCCGGGTCGTCACGAAGTTGCGCGAGATATTCCTCCAGTCCCCTCTCCCGTACTTCTCCAGCCCCAGCAAGAACAGCCTGATTGTCGAAACGAAAAATCGCCGTTTCTTAGCGGCGAGAACACAAGCAGATCAACGGATTCTAGCTAGGCACGAAGATGACTTGATGCTATGGTGGTTTACCTGTGCTCGTCCTCCGTCCAGGGGACGCCTTTCTTCCGCTCCTGGTCGGGGCCGCGCGCGCGCTTGAGACATATGCCGCGCCTGAATCCGCCGTCACCGCCGTCGTCCCAGTGGTCCAGGGTGAACCCGGACGACGGGAGCGAGCCGCCGTAGTGCGGGAACGGCACGAGCCCGGCCTCGATGAAACCGACATCGTTCTCCAGGTCGTTGTAGTGGTTCATCACGTCGGCGACCGACTTCCTCGGCAGCATGGCGGCCACCTTCTCCCACCTGTCCGGCGCGTTCCGATCGATCAGCGCCAGCGCCTTCTCGAACACCTTGTTCTCCTCCGCCGTCCACGCGTCTCCTCCCCCGCCGCCGCCGACCGCGTGCCGGTCCGGCCAGGGCCAACACGATTGCCCGGAGAAGCAGGGCCCGGGCGTCGGTAGCAGCATCTGCGTCCAGGTCTCCGCCATCATCTTGTATGTTACCAGCCGCCTGAGCTTGGGCTGGCTAGTCTGGGGGCGAGAAGACGAGAGAGAGTAGTAGTAAAAGGGGGAGGTGGAAGGTGCCGTGCGTATATGGGGGAGAGAACGGAGAAGTATCCAATTCCGGGCGGATGCCGAAGTGGCCGGAGTTATTCCGTCTCCACCGTTGGAGGCCGGCCTTAGAAGAAGAGGAAAGGGAAGTGGATGCTTGTGATTGGGTCTTGGTGGAGTTTGTGGCCTCTCAACCAAGGGGCACAAAGCTCTTTCTCTTGCACAGTACTACTGTAGCAGTCTTTGGCAAGCTTAAGATCTGCTTATGCTTCAAGTTCAATAGATGTGCTTTGGATTGTTTCGCCTCTCTTTTTCTCGTTCTTCTTTGTTCGTGTAATTATTTTGCGCTCACACTTTTTTTTTTAGGTCAGGGGTCCCTGTTCAGGCGGGAGAGAAGGAGCAGCTTTCTCTTGTGCAGTTGCAGGTGATACTGCATATTGTATTACATTTGTTGACCTGGCCAGATGCTTTCTTTTATTGAATCTTAGTTTTATATATTAGAGTGAATTGCACCGGTCGTCTAAAAATTGTCCTGAGTCCTGAGACTTGTAAAGTGTTGAATCTGGGTCCCATATACGTCTCGATACCAACCACGTCGACCCGCTTGGATCTGCAAGGAACTGAGCATGGGCAGATGCGTTTTGGATGTCCACTTAGACACTAATCAAATATTAGAGACTCAAATTTAACATTATGGGAGCAGATCTTCATTTTGTTTTATGGTTCGGAGTATGCCAAGCTCGGAACGTCTTTTTTTTTTCCTTTGTTTTTTTTAGCAACGGCACGCTCTCCATCAGGCCCGATGGTGTTTCACCGATTGGAATTGCAGATTCATGGAGCTACCTGGGGTTAACTAGTAGTTGATTGTCGTGTCATGTGGGAGAATCAATCATAGTGCCCAGCTCATATGATCGAATCACTTTTGCACCATCTCTATCCTTGGTCCGCGCCATGTCAGGGCAAGTTATATTGGTGCATGCATATGCATGTAATTGGTGATTTTAGAATGTTGCATATATGCCATATACGCAATCCCAGGACGCTAATAACCTACTAACCGGTTGGATCACAGTACAGTCCACATACGATAAATGATTGGTGTTGATCCGAGTGAATACCTACTATATCGTTTCTAAATGATCCTAACATTTTCTCTGCTTGTTTCATAGTAGAACAAAGGGAATAAACACCGTAATTCATCAGGGGAAAAAAGGACCCCTAAATGAAATGTATCTTAAACCCCCTACGATTGGCAGCAAATGAACATCCATAAGAAAACAACGACAAAGGAATTGCCGGTACGTCATTTCTACCACCTACAAAGGGGTCCATGCGGGCCTGCGGCGGCCATATTATGGCACCGACCTCTCTCATCCCAACCTCGGCACTCGGCAGGCATGTCTATCCATCCATTCCCGCCCGCTCCGCTGCCCACCGCAAGATCAATTTGACGTTGCTTTCAGTCACCTGTCGCGCGCAGGAATTCTTAACGCGAGTCCTGGAGTTTAATTAGGCGCTGAGCTGAGCTAATCCAATGATCGGCCGAGGACAAGCGCTACGACCTCAGACAGGACAAAGATCCAAACGAAAAACATTAATACTTCTAAAAGTTTGTTTGCCTGTACCTCAATCTATATGAATTAGAGAAGATTAGAGTAGATTAAAAAAATATTAATTTATTTTCTGTCACAAATCACTTAATTTTTTTAATTTATATGAAATAAGAAAAAGCCAAACAAAACATAAGCGGTCGCGCCGGGAAAGACGAGACGAGACGAGACCAGACCTGCAGGTGTTGGAGAGCGCTGCGACACGAAGAGTGGTGATGTGAACGTGAAGCAGCCAGTCCCGCGCGTTTTGGCCGGTTCGTCGTCTACGCCCACAAGGTTGTTTTGTTTTGTCGTGGATGGATCGATCCGGATCCCTCCCCCTCGCTGTCGCGCCCGACGTCGCGGGGCGGCCCCGACCTTTAACCGATGTGACCAACTACCACCCGCCCGGCAACCTCCCTCCCTCTCCCTCCGCCCGCTCCCTGACCCGGTGGCGGGGTCGATGACGCTGGGACTGGGAAAGCGCATCAGCTATTCCGTCCCCGCGCAGGCGAGGTGTCGATCGCAGATTGAGCGCCCGCGACGGGGAATAATTAAAGCCCGCGACCTGCGACCCGGCGAAGAACTTTCGTGGCCTGGCCTGCTGCGTGTGGCCAGGTCCCCGCGGCTAGCGTAGAGAGATGACGCCTCTCGAGTTTGCTGTGGCGAAATGGAATATACTTTGCATCTCTGTGCACGTATACCAGGGAAACACGTACTGACGGTCGCTGCGTTGTTGCTATCTCACGAAACCGTGCCTGTAAAAAAGAAAAAAAAATTTAACGCGTACGGCAAACAACTCACGCATACTCTACTCGGACGTTCCAATCAAGAAAACAACAGTGCAAGGTACTACCCCGTATGTTTTTTTATTCTACATTCGTGTACCAGTGTGAGATTTAGGGAACTGTTTATGTACTTTGCAAATCCTATTGCCCTTGTGCTGTAGTATAAGACAATTTCCAGATTTTTTTTTTCTTTTTCGTGAAGAGGTTCTAGACAAGTAGTCACACACTTGCTTACGGAGGTGTATTGTTGGGCCAACTTCTTGATAGTTTGGTCAGAGAACACGGGCCACAATTAACCCAACAGACCTCTGGGGTGTTCGATAGTCCCGCGCCGCGCGGCCCGCCTCCCCCACCTCCACCTCGTCTTGAATCAATCGGTGGAGTGGAGCCAGTAATGTCGTCCTGGGTTTTCGACTTGCTCCGTCGCTAGTTTAGAGCCCCTTTGGAATGGAGGATACGAAAAATATAGGGATAGGAAAAATATAGGAATAGAAATATACCACTTCTCTAATCCTATAGGAATTGAAAATATAGGAATGTGGCTTTAAAGCCCTTTGGTAACACCTTAGGAAAGCAAAGGAATAGCTGCTCTGAATTTATATTTGTCTACTAGTCGTTGGAGTTGGACAGTAGCACAAGTACTAGCCGTTGCCTTCAACCCTTCATATAAGCACAAGTGTGTATGCATAACCTGCTTGCTACTTGCTTCGTCAAGAACATGCCCAAGACAACTATTTGATTTCTCACCTGCAAGTTCTTCATCTTGGTCACCAACCGGAGGCACCATTTGATTCCGTGAGTTATTATGAATATTATATTTAAGCACTTTATTAGCACACACATCTAAGGATTAGTTACTCATTTTCATATTTCTTCTTGTGTCAGGTTGTAGTACTTCTCCTGTTGCTTTTTTGCTATCACTACTATGAATCCAAACTATCGAAGACGATCTGAAACTGAATATAAGTTTGTGTTTTTTGTTCTCCCTACCATAGAAGGTTCATCACAACCATCATCTAGTAAGACACCAATGCATACATCAAAACTTACAGGGGCTGTTCGCGTAAATGAAATTTTAACCGGACATGAGAGCCTAAGCAAAAGAAACTTCTGCATGGAAGGTAGCATTTTTCATGCACTCGTAAACAAGTTGCGTGAGAAACAACTACTTGCTGATTCAAGATTTGTCTCGGTAGAAGAGCAAGTTGGTATATTTCTGTATGCAATAGCAAAAAATGCAAGTAATGAGACATTGCAAGATGTGTTTCAACACAGTGGCGAAACAATAAGTCGCCATTTCAGGGCTGTGCTTAATGCAGTTACACAACTTACATATGCATACATACAGCCACCATCCTTACAGCCTCATCAGATCTTAAGAAGGCCAAAATTTCATCCTTTTTTTCAGGTATGAGCAAATATTAATATAATTTCAAAAAGCCAGTTTTAGTTCTGGTCTATATCAAAATTATGTTTGGATTCATGCAGGATTGTATTGGCAGTATTGATGGGACACACATGCCAATGATACTTCCATTGGACCAGCAAGAACCATATCGAAATAGAAAGCAAACAATATCTCAAAATGTTATGGTAGCATGTGATTTTGACTTGAAGTTTGTACATGTACATGCTGGTTGGGAAGGATCAGCTTCAGATGCAAGGGTTCTACAAGATGCACTTAATCATGGCTTTCGAGTACTCCCGGACAAATTTTTCCTTGTGGATGCTGGTTATGCAAACACAACGCAGTTTCTTGCGCCGTATCGTGGAACAAGATATCATTTACAAGAACAGGGAAGAGCTAATCAAAGGCCACGAAACTACAAGGAGTTGTTCAATCTGCGACATGCACAAATCAGAAATCATATTGAGAGGACAATTGGTATATTAAAAATGAGATTTCCAATACTGAGGACAGGCTCTCATTATCCGGCTGATAAACAAGTTGACATAGCTGTTGCTTGTTGTCTTCTACACAATTTCATACGCATCCACAATGGAGACATGACGTGGCCAAATGACTCTAGTGATGATATTGATCCAGACCAGATTGTGGATGTGCCAAATGGGGACTACAATTATACTGATGATATTCAAGCATTTAATACTTCTAGAGCAGCTGGAAATCAAAAGCGAGATGACATAGCACGACAGATGTGGAATAATTATGTAGCAAGAAGAATTTAATATAATATATTGTACTATGCTTGTACTCCTAATTTGTGTCAAATGCTCTACTCCTAATATATTTTTCCCTTAGCATTGCAAAAGAACCGACTGTCAAGTTCACACAAAAGTACTACTCTAAATATATTTTCCCCTTAGCATAACAAAAGAACCGACCATCAAGTTCACAAAAGTACTTCTAAACAAAATATTTTCTGCAGATGCATTAGATGAAAATACCTAGTTCTGATGCTCTGCCTGTGATCGATGAATCTCCCTAGAAATCCATGCCAACCGTAATTCATCACTTTTAAATGATAAGAATAATTCCCTGCAATCCTTACTTTTGAAGATATCTGATGCCTTCAACATATCTCCCATTGGTAAATCATGTAAACCCTCAAGCACTGTGATGCATTTGTTGATGCTGTAAGGATCATCCAATTTCTTCTCCTCAATAGCAGCAAAACGATCTATTTCTTCCTTCTTCAGTTTTAGGTACCTCTCATGAAATCCATCATCGGGACTACCGGACTTGCTCTTTTGTTTTTTTCCACGTTTGGGCTCAGGAACCTGAGTAGGTACTTGTGTTGAGCTAGGTGCAGCTTGCACGTTATGCACAGGGGAAGACGGGCGCTGCGACAAATCCAAATTTTCTTCCTCTATATCCTCATCAAAACAGAACTGCAGACCTGATTCTGCTGGAGCAGCCAAACTAGGAGATGGCGTTTGGTATGTGTCAGCCAAAAGATTTTGTGTTGAAGGGCCTGACCCCTTCTTCGACTTGCTAGCATAATGATCCATGCCATGGCGAGTTCTTCCTTCAGCATAACGACCTACATATTTTTTTTTTCAAATAGTAGGTTACTCATGTTTTATCCAATAAAAGAAGAAGAATTGTATAAAAATTATATGGTACTCACCCTCATAAAGTGGAGCTAACTCATCATAATATGGGAACGACCTGTCTTGCCAACGCAAAGCACTACTACTTTTGCGAGCAGCAAAAGTCGCCCAAATTTGTGGTGGTGTTGTCACCATTTTTCTGTCATTGTCCCATCCAAAACCGCTCTCAGCCAACAAATCTTTGACACTACGATAATCTTTCTTCAAATCTTGCTCCTTCTGTTTGACTTGGTTCAGTGTGAATGAAGTACTGAACTTGTTGTTTAGGCGACAAACGATATTTGTCCAAGCCTCCTTGCTCCAAGCATTTTGTGTTCTAAAACCAGGCACATCATGATCTTTGAGAAGTCTAATAAGAAACAATCTCATCTCATGACTCCATCTACCTCGCTTGGAATTTCCTAAATTTACAATATGTAAAACAAACGATTTAAAAATTCAGTTCAAATATATGCAATATAGGAAATTAGTACCAATTTGTTTAACTGAAAAAAGCTTGACCTGTCTTGTGGTTAGGCTCATCAGCAATCCCATGTTCACCGTCAACATCAACAACTCCTTGCGGCAGAGAGTTATGCCCCAAGCTGCGTTCAACAGCCACATTTGGCTGAGTAGAGCCTCTACCCGGCATCACGTTCCTAAGAAAAATTGAGCCAGATAGTATTATAGCAAAAGAGAAAAAAACCTTAAATCTATCGTTTAATCTCATTGCTTCACAAGCCGTACAGATAGAAAGGGAATTATTTGAAACGGAACTGTAGAAAACGAATATGAGATGGGGATCCAGATCGAAAAATGAATTGCAGAAAACGAATCTGAGATGGGGATCCAAATCGAAAAATGGAGAATCGTAGATGGGGAATCAAAATGCTACATGAATAGAAGGGGGAAAATTCAATTTCAATAACCTGTGCAGCTTGCATGGGTGGCCGTAGGTGCTTGTCTGGGCACGGAGGTTGGATCGAGGATTCCGTCGGCTACCTGGTTCTTGGAGTCTCACTGCTCCGTGCGAGAGCTGTGATGTTTTTCTTTATTTTTTGACAGCAAGAGCTGAGAGTTGAGTGAAAAGGCACCGCTTTTACCACCCACCGACCATGGAAAAATAGCGCGAAGGGGCACGCGTCTGCGCGCGCAAAGCAGTAGACATGGGGAAAAAAGCGCGAAGGGGCGCGCGTAGACGCGCGCGAGTGCTAACTTTTCGCGCCAGGAAAGTTACCGAGAGGTCAGAGCTCTTGTTCAGTTTCCTATAAAATCTTGCTCTAGATTGCTATCCTACGAAATTATTTCTATAACTTTTCTGTGAACCAAAGGTCATACAAAGAAAAAAATTCATAGGAATAGAATCCTTTACAAATCCCGTACGGTTCCTCCGTTCCAGAGGGTCCCTTAGCCATTTCCCAAATTTGCCATGCTTACGGTTGCCACCAGCACTCCATGCTCCTAGCTGCTGCTTCTGCTGCCGCACGATCAAATGGCCAGGCCAGCGCTGAAGACACTCGCTGGCCGACCGGTGGACGGCAAGGAGGAGATCATCCGCCTCTGCTCCGGCGGCCGCCTCAAAGATGCGCTCCATCGCCGCTTCCGAGAGACCCTGTGGTCGCAGCCCGACCTATTCTCCCATCTCTTCAAGGCGTGCCGTGCCCTCCCGCTCGTCCGCCAGCTCCACGCCGTGGCCGCCTCGTCGGGCGCCGCCAGCGACCGCTTCACCGCGAACCACATCCTCCTCGCGTACGCTGACCTGGGGGACGTCCCTTCAGCACAGTGTCTATTCGAGAGAATTCCTAAGCGGAATGTCATGTCTTGGAACATACTCATCGGGGGATACATCAAGAACGGCGACCTGGCAACCGCGCGGAAGCTGTTTGACGAAATGCCCAAGAGGAATGTCGCGACCTGGAATGCCATGGTCGCTGGACTCGCGGACTCGGAACTTAACGTGGAGGGCCTCGATTTCTTCCTTGCCATGAGGAGGGAGGGACTGCACCCTGACGAGTTTGGACTTGGGAGCGTGTTCCGATGCTGTGCGGGGCTCAGAGACATTGTGTCCGGCCGGCAGGTCCATGCATACGTCGTCCGGTCTGGACTGGCCAGGGACATGTGCGTTGGGAGCTCATTAGCTCACATGTATATGCGGTGCGGCTTCCTTGAAGGAGGAGAGGCTGCACTCCGCGCATTACCTTTGCTTAACAGCGTGTCATGCAGCACCATGATTGCTGGAAGGACACAGAATGGAGACTCAGAGGGGGCGCTCGAGTATTTCTGTATGATGAGAGGTGCTGGGGTAGAAGCAAACACAGCTACATTCGTGAGCGCCATTAGTTCATGTTCGGACTTGGCTGCTCTAGCACAAGGCCAGCAAATTCATGCCCAAGCAATCAAGGCTGGAGTTGACAAGATTGTGCCGGTAATGACTTCTCTTGTGCACATGTACTCTCGGTGCGGGTGCTTAGCTGACTCAGAAAGAGTTTCCTCCGGGTACAGTGGCTCAGATATTGTCCTTTGCAGTGCGATGATCTCAGCTTATGGATTCCATGGGCACGGACAAAAGGCAGTTGAGTTGTTCAAGCAGATGATCAAGGGAAGTACAGAACCTAATGAGGTTACTTTCTTGACCTTGCTATATGCATGCAGCCATAGTGGTCTGAAAGATGAAGGGATGGAATGTTTTGACCTTATGACTAAGACATATGGACTGCAGCCAAGTGTGAAACACTACACCTGCATTGTGGACCTTCTTGGACGTTCAGGTTGTCTGAATGAAGCGGAGGCCCTCATATTGTCAATGCCTGTGCGTCCTGATGGGGTCATATGGAAAACATTACTATCTGCTTGTAAGACCCAGAAGAATTTTGACATGGCCGAGAGGGTAGCAAGACGTGTCATTGAATTGGACCCTCATGATTCTGCCTCCTATGTTCTGCTATCAAATATTCGAGCTACCAGCAGCAGATGGGAGGAAGTTAGTGTGGTTAGAAAAACCATGAGGAAGGAGAATGTGAAGAAAGAGCCTGGAGTTAGCTGGGTCGAGTTTAAGGGTCAGGTGCACCAGTTTTGCACAGGAGATAAATCGCACTCAAGACAAACGGAGATCGACCAATGCTTGAATGAAATTATGGCTAAGATTAGGCAATGCGGGTATGCGCCAGATATGAGCATGGTGTTCCATGACATGGAGGACGAGGAAAAAGAAGCCAGCCTGGTTCACCACAGCGAAAAGTTGGCGATAGCTTTTGCTTTGCTGTGCTTACCCGAAGGAGTTCCTATCCGGGTTATGAAGAATCTACGTGTATGTGATGATTGCCATGTCGCTATTAAGATGATGTCCAAGGTAATTGGTCGGGAGATTGTGGTCCGAGATGTAAGCCGCTTTCACCATTTCAGAGATGGCAAATGCTCTTGTGGGGATTATTGGTGATGCGATCTGTCTCTTGTGGAAATATCTTTGCATCCGCTGAGGGAAGCAACACTTGCACGCTCAGATTTATGAACAGGTATCCCTTGAAAATCATGATATTACCTGTTTTATTATTCCTTAATTTTTTTACAATATTTGATATAAGAATGAGTATGTTGAGCCCAAAAATCTCTAGTTTTCTTAGCTGCAACTTTTTTTTTTTTGCGGAGGTTCTTAGCTGCAAATTGATTGGTATCTTCTACTAGTTTTTAAGTAATTTCTATCTACTGCAAACTGTAATAAGGACATCATTCCATCTGACCAATCAAACAATACGAATTTATTTTTTCCAAGCAAGCACTCCATAAAGATTGGGAGTTTCTAGTTCGATATTTAAGACCCTTATTAGTAAGTAGTAAGTTCTGTACTGCCTTTTGTTTCAGCAAACTTGCAGTTTAGATACTAAACCTGAATGTAATTCACTTGACTACTGCTGTTATATAATGGAAGCCGCTCTGGCTGACGATGATACAATCCATTTTGGACCCATCATAGTGTGCACCCCGTATCAGTGGGGGATACTGCTTGAAGACCTGTCTTAGCAGCCGCAAACAAGGAACAGAGGTGCAAGCATCACACTTGGATAAGAGTTGCTGCGTTGAGTCGTTCCTTTTTCATTTCTTTTGAGGACCTGATGTTGGAAATGGCGGGCCTGGACCACTTTGATCGGTATAATTCGGCCCAATGAATAGCTTCTCTGTACCTTTCATCGCTCGTCACCTGAGCCGTCATCCATGATTTCATCATCACCTGCAACCAACTCCAGCTGCAAGCGCCAAATCCACGGATTCTCCACTGAGTTCCCGTCCCTGCCAAACGAGACCAGATCATACCGCCGCGCCATGGCCTCACCATCCCCCTCTTCATCTCCTCTCCACCCGCACCAGCACCCGCCTCCCTCGAATGCTCACCCCCAATTCCAAGCTCCACCACTTTCGATGCCGCCGCCGCCGGCTCCGGCGGCACCGCTCAAGGCATTTGATCTGGAGCTCACCGTCGTCTCAGGCAAGCACCTGAAGAACGTCAACTGGCGCCGCGGCGACTTGCGCGCCTACGTCGTCGCCTACCTCGACCCCTCCCGCCGCTCCGCCACCCGCCCCGACGACGCTGGCGGATGCAAACCCACCTGGAACGAGCGCCTGGTCCTCCCGTTCCCGCCCCACCTCTCGCCGCACGACCCCTCCCTCCTCCTCTCCCTTGACGTCTTCCACTCCAAGCCCTCCGATTCGCCCAAGCCGCTCGTCGGGTCCGCCCGCTCGTCCATTCGCGACCTCCTCTGTCCCGCGAACCCTAACCCTAGCCACGATTCCATCGATACCCCTATAATCACCCTGCCGCTTCTCCGCCCTTCCGGCCGCCCACAGGGAAAACTCTGCATCCGTGTTGCCATCCGTGAGCGCTCGCCGCCGCCTCCAGAGCCGCAGTACCCACCGCCTTCCAGCTCCCCATACTATTTTCCGCCGCCTGCTCCCGCCTATTCGGCCCCACCGCAGTACGGAACAGAGCAGTATTACCGCCCTCCCAGTGGGTACTACTCCGCACCACCACCTCCGCCGCAGTATGAGTACACTGGAGGGCCTTCTGCACCGGTGGAATACAGCAGGCCGTATGAACAGAGAGGAAGGAGTGGCGTTGGTGATGGGAGTGGACGGTATGGTGTAGGCACTGGACTTGCAGTGGGCGCAGTGGCTGGCGCCCTCGGGGGCCTTGCGATCGACGAAGGTGTTAAGTACAAGGAGGAGAAGGCTGCAGCGCGGGTGGAAGAGAAGGTTGTTCCTGCCTCAAGGGAGGAGTACAGCGAGTATCGTGGTGATTATTGACCGGGAGTTCTTGGTGTGGATGCTCTGTGAGTTGGTTCTTCCTCCCATTGTGGGAATAAAGTCAGTGTTACCTTTGCTCTGAATATGTATATATTTGTGTGTGTCATCTGATATTCATGGTACTTATGAAATATTATGTATCAAATAGTACCACTGTTGTTGTACTTGTGACTTTCATTATTGCTGTTAAGTTCTACTGCTCCATCTTTCTTGTAAGTTGTGTATGGAGCTGCTGTAAACTCAACCAAATATGTTGTATCTGAGTGAAGATATGAATGGTAGTATTTGTAGTCCACTCAGCTAGTGGTGTGACTAATTGTGAGTATAGTGATCATGATCATGTTACATTAATTACTGGCTATATTGGTGAGCTTAGTTACTTATTATTTGGTGCTTTAGGAACAATGATGCTTAGATTTGGCACCTGGCACAGATCAATTTATCTTGCGAAATTTGAGAACAGTTTATATTATGATTTTTACTAATTACATTAACATAAAATTAGACTCCCTCCAGACTCAACAATTAAAATCCGTAGGAAGTAGGAGTTTTTTATTTCATACATATCTGAATTGGGACAATATTTCTTCCCCTTGACTTCATTGTGCTTAGATATTGTTGTTAGCGGCATACTCAGACTATAGGGAGCACCTTTTCTTGAAGCGGACATTTGTAGTTTTCATTCAGTGGATGTTTATATCTGCCGTATATGATAAACAGTTTCTATGCTGAACCTTCCTGGACCCTTTTTGGGCCCTTCTCATGTTACTAGAGTTTTTGTTATAGCTAAATGCTGCTTTTTATTTTTTTTGGTATTGGAATAAAGTAAATGAAATTAACATTATTATATCTAACTTATAAGATAACCAGTTTATCTGACGGAGGCCAACCCGGATCAGTTGTTATTTTGGGATGTTTCGAGATTGTGGGAAGTTCAACAATTACCTTGACCTTTTGCATGCTTGTGACACCTAAGTACTACGTAGTATTCTCCTTTGAAGCTATGATATTGCTGTTCTTGCAGTTTTTGTGTTCAAATTATTTGGATGTCTAATACAGAAGTACATTAACACATTGATGCTACCGGGGAAGCAAAAGATGCTTGGAAGAGGTGCTACGGGTTACGTTTCTCCTAGCACAGCAGGCCACACATTGACACAGGTACTTACTATGCAATATTTTTCTTTTTGGGTCCTTTGGTTCTACAAGAGAAGTTATTGTATTAGATCTTTCCCATCTTTGCCAAAACTCATTAATTCATAATGCATAGCATCCAAACTTAGACCATGGCTTGTATCAGATCTTTCTGATTTTCCATGTCATGCTTCATATCTGCTTCCGGGGGAGTTCTGTTGTGCAAATTATTAGTTGTCACCATTTGATTTTTTTTTTAACATGACAGAACATCACCAATGTATAGAATTATCTTTTTTCTCAAATTAATCATTACTGTTGGTTATGGCTCATGCCCTCCCCTTTTCATTATTTTTATCTCTGAGTTGATACTTTGGGGTCTACTCTAAGTCGTCCTTTTTCTCCATCTACATTTAAAGAGAACGTTATCTCCTTACTGTTACTATGCAAAGTATAATCCGAGTGTTGTTCCAGTAACGTATTTTTGCCGTTTTGCCCCTCCTTGTAAGGCTGCTGATAGATCAGTTCGCAAAGGATCAATGTTTTACCCCTTCTTAAAATGCCTTGCAAAAGATTTTATTCTTCGCACGAGTCTTTGCTCATGGTGTCATGGCTAATGGTGACAAGACAGTTGCCATCAAAAGAATTCTTTTTTTATCCTTGCAAATTTTGCGATTGGCAACGGCAGCTGTTTTGTTTCTAAAATATAGTTATCCAGTTTTAAGAAACAAAAAAGCTGGCCCTCAGTTAAAACCATTCTTTTTTTCAGGAATGCTGATAAATTGCTTAATCTTGTTTGTTGCTTTCCGGGGTTCTCATTCAGTTCTAACGGCAACTTTTAGTTTGAAAAGCTTAGTTTTCTTCGTGAATGCCTCTCAAAAATATCTCATTCGGGGAGCTGCTTTCACCTGCCCTTTTTTAAATGCTTAATATATAAAAACAAAGAAATGTTCTATAAAAGACGATGTCATTTGAGCTTTACCACAATGTCTATTGTGCTTTTAACCATAATTTACTTTCGAAAGCGTGGACAAATCAATGATTTTTTATACAGATTGGTTTGTTCGCTCTCTTATCCGCTGCCGCCACATACACGGCGCCATGCTTGTTAACTATACTGTATTTATTAAAGTGAGGCATGCATAATTCTATCTGCTGCCGTGGCTCGCATGCATCCGTCACAGACCGGATTTGGCCTGGCGCGGCCATCCCGGCTTATTAAAATCAATCATTGAGATGGAGATATGGGCCGGTGCCGGTCTATTTACATGTTGACGACGACCGTCTGGCCCGGTCTGTCCACGTAGTATCAGCCAGTGTAGCAGCTGCTTCTGGCGTCCACACGTTGGCCGTGAATGGAAAGCTCCTGATAAGCGCGACTCCCTCGTCCCGTGGTGCCATTTCTATTTCTTTGTTGCGATGGTGCCACACCGCACGTGAACTTTTTCACGCGTATAGCGGTCGACGTCCCCGATTCGTTCGAGTACTCGATAGTAGTACTCCAGAGTAAATCTTATCTTTTGAGATCTTCAAACTTTCCCCGCCACACCAGAGGAACCAGCCGTCGCTGCGATGGCTACGACGCGAAACCGAAGCGTTCAGTGAACCTCTCGGGTGCGCACCAGACTTTGCACGCTCGATGCTGCTGTCGCTGGCACTCAACAAGGCCACTGGTGTACTGCCTAATGCCGCATCACACGCGGTAGTTGACCCAGTGTCCCGGTGACCCGGCCGCGCGATACCCCAAGGGCCAAAAGATCATGTTGCCGCACAAGTGAGGCAGACTGCTAGATAAGCGTTTGGTTTTGGATATGGCTCTGGCACCTGCCGCGCCGCGACGGTGTCCGTCCCAGCCTCTGTCCGCTACCTCAACAAGCCAAGCTGCCAATGTACTCTCCGTGTTCGAAGGAGAGCATTGTTACTCGGTAACTGTACTACTGTAGTAGTAGTAGTAGATTACTACTACAGCGTATTCAAAGGAGAGTTGTTTCGTAGTTGCGATGATGATAGCCGGGCGGGTTCTTCCTCGTTTTCCGTATGGAAATCGGGAAGTACATGCCACACGACCGATCGCTGTCAGCGCGCACGCAGCCGCTGGAGCAAAGTTGCTACCGCACTAGCACTAGCGTCCGGGCCAAGCCGGGCAGATGAGGTCAACGGAGAAACGTCACGACACCAACGTGGCTGGCCGCGAGCAACACGTGTCTCACACTCTCAGTACTAGCAGTACAACCGCAGCTGCGGCGAGAGACCTTGCCGCATCGCGTTTTTTTCTGAGTCGCGATTACAACGCATGCGGCCAATACCTCAGTGGCGGTCGACTCTGATCCACCATATAACTGTCGCTCAACGTCAACAAACAGAGCAACAGATAGGTCAGTGTTATGAAGAATTGCATGCCTATCGTTTCGTTGCGTGCGTGTGGCGGCCGTGCTTTGCTTCACTCAATTAGGCTTGCTATAACTCCATAACAAGGGAAATAGTTGTTGCAGACCATCGGACTCGGTGCACCGCATTTGACCTAAGCATTGCATGGACGGTGGCAGTCTGGCCTTGCCCCATCTGTCGCCTTGGCCTCCATCTGCTAGCTAGCAAACTGTGGAGAAAAGATGATACGCCATTGTCATGTACGATTGTGCGGCTATTGTACTCCCTGCACGGGCAGGTGTTGGTCGTAATTTGCGTGTAAATCTGCCCAAGTGATGAAAGAGAAGTGTCAAGAAAACGGGCACCGAAAGAGAGCTCTGCCTCGGTTGCTCTCCTACGCCTATGTAGCAGTGTAGCACGCGGTTTAGCGTGGCCGGCAGATTTGAACCAAGCACAAGCAGTGCAGCCTAAAAATGGAGACCCAGCAGTGGTTATTTCGGGGGCCATATGCCATTTACATCTGTGACTTCGTTTTCGGTCCTGTTCTGTTGTTTCGCCTCCACATTTCCCAAGCTAGCTAGGCCCTCAAAAGTGACCAACGGGATCATCCATGGAGAACATGACCGGTGGCAGTGCGGCATTCGTGCTTGTAGATCAGGATTAGCTTCCCCAACTCCAGTGGTGTCAAATTTTTGGTATATGATGATATAAAAGTGGAAAATAAAGTCAAAGGACTAATAAGAGAATCGACACCGCACGGCAGAGGCAGAGAGGCATTGTGCCCCATATGTCAGCGACATATAGTGTCACTGAACGGTTTTTGCAAAGTGCAGTGTCGCTAAAGAGTTGTCCCTAGAAGAAAAACGAGTGGGAATGACAAGGAGATGGCTTAGCCATTAGAAAGGAAGGATCCAGGGAACCAAACTCATGCCATCTTTGATGTTTTGGCAAATCTCTGGAGCAGACTCGTCAGTGAGGTAATAATCACTAGCATGGGATTATCATACGACTTACTTGCTAAATTTTCTACTATATAACTATATACATTATGATTGTGTGTTTTACTCTTTTTTTGAAATAAAATAAAAATAAAACAGAGGAGGCTCTTCGTGCCTCTACAAAATCGTGCATGACAAAGGTCATTATTATGTTCAGCCATGGAAGACGAACAATTCTAACATAGTGGTCTCTTATTTTCTATTCGCTAGATGGAATAATGGCTTCTTCGTCGTTGTCATCATGCTGCTGCTGCAGCGTCTCAAACTACAATAAGTATGTTCCTTAAAAATATCGTATATAAAAGTTGAGTGTTTGTAATTTTCATATATTAAATCATTACAACATCTTCAAATTACCTAACAAAGTACACCCACTACTGGAAACCAGAATTTCCGTGATGGATTCAAACCGCCGAGAAAACAGTTCAAACCCTCAGGAAAATGTTAGGCAGTCATCTCCAAATTACCTAGCATAGTCACCGCCTGCTCCAACTAAAATGTTGCTCTATTTTAAATTGAAACTTGAGAACCCATTTTCTAACGTACGGGAGGCTGATTTTGGTGGGGGTGGGGTTTACCCAATATCTATGTAGAGAGTTCTTCAGATTGTATAATGACAACTAAAGGAAGATGCTTAATGATCTCTTTTCAGTTTAAAAGCAATACTTTGGAATGCAGATATAGCTCTTGCTTAGTCTCCCAAGAAAAAGGAGCGTTGGATAAAAATTTTTTGTCATTGTGTCCGTGTAATCTGACGAGGAATTCCACCGCGGAGAAGAGTGTGTGACTGGCCCCATGAAAGAGATCGTGCTCACGAGAAATAGATGGCGATGAACGAAAACTTTAAAATAAGTGACCCTCAGTGGTGGTCTGAGCACATGTTTAACCTGAACTGCTGGGTGTTAGTGTTATATCGATCAAAACACACAGGCACTTTTCTATTGTGCACGGATAACTTTTCATTATTTGTTTCGTGCCTGTCCACATCCATGTTGGATGATTATTGCCCCTTTCGTTGCGAAGCAAAAAGTGAGCAATTTAAAACTCCGTATCTGGAATAGCTGCAGGTTGGTTGGAATACCCAAAACTGGACCAAAGATTTGTTAAAACGGATCTGTTTTTGTCTGTCGCTACTTGACTGTTTGCTTGATAAGAAATAAAGCGTAGTAGAGTATTGCTCGCAACCGCGCTAATGCTAAAGCTGCTGCAGACCCTTATCCAATGAGCAACTAATGGCGGCTGCTGATGCCCCGAACGGTTGGAATTTTGTGGGTGCGGCCGGAATGCATGAACAATGAGGGGGAAACGTCGTGGTGATGATTGAGGACAAGAAATGCAAACTTTTTCTTAGATTTTTTTTCTAGCACGCATGGAATATTCAAATCATCAGTCACTTACGGATACAGTGTCGGATTGATCATTGCTTTGGACAGATTATTGATTGAGAGCGGTTAGCAATTGTTAAAATCTGTTGAGTTCTACTTTTATTATGTCCCCGATGTGACGATGGTAGGTTTCACTTTTCTTTTTACTTTCTTTTCTTTTGGCGAATGATGGTAGGTTTCACTTGTAAATTTTCGACCTAACTAATTTTTCTAAACCAGAAACGTTATTATTATTTTCCTTTGTACGAAGCAAATTAGATCTCCACATCAACTAGTACGATGGAGAGAGATGTTAAGCGGTGCCATGCACGCAATGTTGTTGGCGATGTGCTAGCTATTGCGGCCATTGTGCGGGAAAGAGTGGGGCTGTTAATAGCTCGATGGATCAACTTGCGGGATCCAGTTTGGGACACTGAACTGAACCCTGTCAATCAGTGAGCGGCAATTGCAGAGATCTCGATCGAAATCACGGCTCCCTGACCCCATAACCGGTCCGCCGCGCCGGCAGAGACAGACGTACCGTACCCCGGACAGCCAAGAGGTGGCCCCAGGACGGCCGGAGCGCGCCAACTTGCACCACCGTCCCACGAACGAAAGTGCCTCGGCCACCACCACCACAGCGGAGCCTGAGCTGCTCTGCGCCTGCACCCGGCCGCGTTGTTGACATTCGGCAGCTGCAGGGTCGGCTCGGCAGCCGCGCAGAGGACAGCGAGGCCGCACGCGCTGGGCGGCCCGGGTGCGTCCCGCCTCGCCTGCTCGTTTCTTTAATTCTCCCAGTGCCCAGTCACTGCTCTCCCGGTGTCTCGCGCGCGCGCGGCGCTTGCCTGCCATTATACTATGGGGAATGGCACGGCGCTCCAGAGTCCAGAGCAGCTGATGGATGGTACGTGTACGGGCTGCCGCCCGAGCGTCCTCGGGATCCGCGGCAGAGTAATTAACAAGCGCCCGGAACCGCGCTGCACTAAATCACGCGCCCCGCAGCCCGCAGGCTGCTGATCCTAACACGACTAAAAAGATTATAAGATAGAGGGAGCAGTAATTAATAAATTAGTCTGAAGAAACGGCGGCGCTCAGATTTAGTGTGACTGGCGGATCAAAAATCATGGAGAGCCGAGAGAAAGAAGGGAATGCACGTACGGTCTACAGATTCCTAGCTACAGACTACTACAGTGCAAGTTCTCTGTATTGGCGTGCGGGAATTAATGAGAGATGCATGTATCGCCGATCGACTCTTGCTTATCCTACAGCGACAAAGCATCAGTCTCAGCCTGTTTCCTGCCCGACCGGAAGAAGATTCTTTGCAGGGATGATGGACGTGCGGGCGGATCGGACAGGAATGGACGGACACACACAGGGAGGCGCGCGGGCGCGGCAGGTTCATGCACGCACGAACCACCATCTGTCTTCTCGCGCGACCTCGAGCTCCACGGACCCGCCTCCTCGTCGTTGCGTCGCGAGCAGTAGCCTTAGGCCCTTGGCCTCACACATGATGGTTGCGAGACGGGGAAAGGAACCGATACAGTACTACGTTCATTGCCCACCACCATGTAGATGTAGGCCGGCTAATTACGTCCGAGATGGTCCTGTGGCGATCGATCGTCAGGCAGATCTGCTGTGTGTACGGAGTAGTATCTTTATCTTTAGGAATACACGTGTTCCGACGGCAATAATAAAAGAGAGTACGAATGATTTCTTCCAATCCGTACACAATTTTCTGGCTGCTGAAATGGAACCATTCGATTCGATGTGACTCGGGACGTGTACCATAAAACAAAAAAACGATTAATTCTCGCCGACGGCAAAATGTAAAGAAAGAAGATCGATGTAATGAAAGCGTCATGGTGGAGCACACGCAAACACACATAAGCAGGAGCACGCAGCACACATAAGCAGCCTACCAGGCAAGAGAGAGACGAGAGACGAGAGAGCAACATACGTATATTCTATCCGCACAGAGACGACGCGACGTAGACCACGTAACCGACTGACTAGAGTACTAACAAAGGAATGGTGACCGATGCTGATTAATTATTAAACCGAATTTTTTCACAAGGGCCGGTGGATATGGACCACACGAATATTGTAGAACTGTATGTGAAGAAGAAGAAGAAGAAGAAGAAGATGCTCGACCGACCTCCCTGCCTAATCGCCTATACTCTACACGCGCGCGTAGCTGCTGTCGACCGGTGATGCAGTAATGCCAGATGTGTTCAGAATCCGATAGCCCCAAAGACATACTAGTAGAGAGGCTAATATAGTACTCACTCCCTCCCATAAACACTCACACGTTGGGAGAAAAAATAATTTTTAATTTTAACCGCACAGTCTACTGTTATCTAAATAATAAAGGCAGCAGCATTTAAAGTGAGAGTTAAATTGCATGAAAAAGAGAAATATTTTCATACATGCATGTATTAGAAGAGTCACGATCACTAAATCAGTCTCTATAAACGCGCTAATAGGAGAGGACCACAATCAAATAATGAATATGTGGTGTTATCTATATAAATTAAATGGACTCAACTCTCTTCTTGGTCTTTATGTCTTGATCAACGACGCGGATGTTTATGGGACGGAAGGAGTACTATATTATTACGAGAATGAGAGAAAAAAATATGTAACCGGTGATGTTTACTTGTTTACTAGTATTTCAATATGAGAAACAGTTGCACGTTCATTGAACCCGTTCATCAGTCATACGTTCAATGCAACCGTTCAATATATATCTCGTCATCGTCAAAAATGCTGCTGTACTGCCGGTGCCGGTCGTTTATTGGACCATACCTTGAAGGTTTTGATTACTAAATAAAAGCCACTTTGTAGGATTTCTATTACAAAGGTTGTTACGGATCAATTGGGGGTAGAAGAAGGTGCCTGACAAGTGGTACGTGGCTACTATCACCCACTAAACTGGATGAGGATTGAGGAACAGAGACATGAGAAAATATCATCGCTAGAGCAACGGGATCTTCGATTATACTTTCTTGTTTCTACATTTGCACACACACTCATCCGAAAACACACTCTTTGACAGACTGCTATAGTGCCTCTTTAGGTATTATTTTTGGCTACCCTCCTTTACATGGTCAAAAAAGCATTACTATTGAGTTTAATGCACCTCTCTAGCTTCAACAAATAAATTAGTCTGGTGTGGGAAGGTGATAATCCACTTATATTTTAATAATAACTAGTACTCTGCTCCAGGTCGAAAAAGAAACTTATTTAGGATAATAACATGATCTTTAAAGTGTAACTTTGATTTTAATTTTTTATAAAAAATATTAATTCAAAATAATATATATATATATATGAAAGTATTCTTAAAGACAAATCTATTCATATGATTTTTATCTTTTTAAGCCTAATAACTTAAAAGTTATTCATAATTTATATTCCCGATGTTTAATCAAAATCTTGTCTTAAACGAGTTCTTTTACCGACCTTTCTACATCCTATAGATATACTTATGTCTTTTTTCTGTGCCTGCTGCCTGATTGTCATCACAAAAAATACCTGGATGATCGAGTTACAATTTAGTTCTTCGAAGAAAACTTGTCTGTAAGGGAGTCGTAGAGGCAGGCATACACTTGTTCAGACTTCAGACATCTAGAGGGGACGGACAGAAGCAAAAGGTTATTTTAGTGTTTTTTGGTGCTGTATTGTTCACTATACCTCCTTTATCTGACAGCCACATAAAAACCTGCTTCAGAGAATATCCAAAACAGTACTGGCAGAAAGAAGGTACCGGCCCAGGTGCATGCATCCAGCGCCGATTCGTGTCCTATATAAATGCGCCCAGGACAGTCCCGTGTTCAGCACAAGGCAGCACTGCCCAAACCACCTCTTTGGCCGTATCGCGCAACCGCCACGCTCGCGCACTACTCCACCACCACCACTACTGCTCCATCAGCAGCAGCGGTGGCAAAACGTGGCCGGTGAGAGTTACGCGAGCAATATCCATATGGCTCAGATGGTCTCCACCATGACCATGGTGACCGCCGCCGCCCCCGCCTCCTCTGCCATAATGCCCAAGCTGCAGGCCGCCGTCAGCTGCCTGGACGCGCCGGCGTCGGGCGCCATAACCGTCGTGTCGAGGCAGCAGGTGCGCCCGGACGCCTCCTCGGCGATCGGCGACCTCACGCTGTCCGTCTCCGACCTGCCCATGCTGTCCTGCCACTACATCCAGAAGGGGCTCTTCTTCCCGGCCCCGGACCTGCCCATGTCCTCCCTCGTGTCGCTGCTCGTGTCGTCGCTGTCGCGGGCGCTCGCCGCCGTCCCGGCCCTCGCCGGCCGCCTCGTCACTCTGCCCGACGACCGCATCGTCGTGCGCTGCAACGACGCGGGCGTCGAGTTCCACCACGCCGTGGCGCCGGGCCTGTCGCTCGACGACTTCCTCGTGCCCGACGCCGACGTGCCGACCAGGCTGACCAAGGACCTGTTCCCCATGGACCGCACCGTGAGCTACGACGGGCACCGCCGCCCGCTCGCGTCGTTCCAGGTCACCGTGCTCGGCGACGGCGCCGTCTTCATCGGCATCGTCGCCAACCACGCCGTCGTGGACGGCACCTCGTTCTGGAACTTCTTCAACGTCTGGGCCGCCATCTGCCGCGGCGCCTCGCCGAGGCTGCCGGACTTCCGCCGGAACTTCTTCGGCGAGTCCACCGCCGTCCTCCGCTTCCCCGGCGGCGTCGGCCCGGCGGTGACCTTCGACGTGGACGCGCCGCTCCGGGAACGTGTCTTCCACTTCAGCGCGGAAGCGATTCGCGAGCTCAAGGCGACCGCCAACCGCTGCTGTCCTGGGCAAGACGCCGAGCTTTACGGCAAAACGGCACATGACCCGAAGACGAATCCCGAGAGAGAGATCTCGTCGTTCCAGTCGCTGTGCGCGCGGATATGGCTGTCGGTGACGCGCGCGCGGAAGCGCCTGGCGCCCGACGCCACCACGACGTTCCGGATGGCGGTGAACTGCCGCCACAGGCTGCGCCCGGCGATCTCCCCCGTCTACTTCGGCAACGCCATCCAGAGCGCGCCCACCACGGCGACGGTGTCCGAGCTGCTGACGCGCAACGACCTGCTCTGGGCGGCGTGCAAGCTCAACGCGAGCCTCGCGGCGTACGGCAACGGCGCAATCCGCCACGCGGCGGCGGATTGGCAGGCCGCGCCAAGATGCTTCCCGCTGGGCAACCCCGACGGGTCGGTGATCACCATGGGCAGCTCGAACCGGTTCCCCATGTACGAGGGCAACGACTTCGGGTGGGGCCGGCCCCTCGCGGTGCGGAGCGGCCGCGCCAACAAGTTCGACGGCAAGATGTCGGCGTTCCCCGGACGCTCAGGCGACGGCAGCGTGGACATCGAGGTGTGCCTCCCCCCGGAAACCATGGCGGCCCTACTCCGCGACGCCGAGTTCATGCAGTACGTGTCGTGCCCGTCGCATCTGCTGTGAGGTGCACCGCCTCGCAACCGTGCGTGCGTCCGCGCGCGCGCCACTGTTTAGCTGTTCGGCCGTTCCTGCCCTTTCTGGGACGAGCTAGTTGCTGCCAAGGCATTGTACCCGTTCACCTTTCGAGTTAGTTAGTAGCAACTAGTACCAGTACTACTTGCTCGGCTTACCAGCCAAGCTGTTACTGTTAGGCAGCAAAATGTGTGACGCTTGTGGTTGTGGAGACGAACAATTGTGGAACGTGGAACCAGAAGAAATATGCCTTATAAAACTGTTGGATTTCTCATGAGCTTTCCGACCGTTTAAACGTGGTTACCCGTTCTGTGCTGCTGTTCTGTTCTGCTTCGATCTGCTCTGCTGATGTTGGGTTTTGAAGCGGCGGCGTGTGCTACCAGTACCAGGGAAAGGAGACCTTTCTTTTCTCTCTTTTTCTGTGGATCATATTGGTGTGTTTGCTACTACTAGTACAGTACGGTTTTTCTACGCTGTTTTGCACACATCATCAACCTCGTTGATATTTTTTATTTCGCCTCGTTGCGGCAGACCGGCACGTGGCACGTGGATTACACGTGTGCTCGAAATACACCGCGATCGTGGGTTTTGTGACAGGATTCACGGAAAAGAGAGTCAACCCAAGCGACGGAATATATATCTGAGAAAAATCTCTACACAAGTTCCTTTCTAACTTTTGCTTCAGCGGAAGAGAGAGAGAGAGAGAGAGAGAGAGAGAGAGAGAGAGAGAGAGAGAGAGAATTTTCTCCTGTTAACCTCAAAATCGTGATATTTGAGCCCAATGATATAAGGCCCAGGGCCATTGGGCCCCATTCTACTCATCCTATGGATCAGACATATGATGGGTTAAATCTCCTAATTGGCCCATGTGCACTAGCGTCTGAGTGCTGATAATGGGCCAACGTGGTGAAATTCCACGAGTGCAACTTAGCACACAACGGTCTTGTACTCTTGAAACTCAAGAACACAACAACACTACTGTCCCAATAATATACCGCTTCTATCGAACTCCTTCCTATCAACTCGATGCAGATCTATAGCAGGGAATGATGCTGCTTGTACGGGGGGACCTGGTTCTCCCAAATACTAGTACCGAAGATAATTTGTTTTGTTAATCCCTTAGCCAGGAATTCCCGTGCGGCGTTATCCTTTCAGACCGGTTCATGCAACGTGAAACATTCGTTCCATGTAAAATGTCCAAGATGCAGTCAAAGTATACTCGACCAGGAAAAAAAATAACAATCTCACAGTCCCCAACGCTAGAGGTCAGGACTGCCACAGTCGGAACAGTCAGCATCAGAAGGCAGAAAGCAACCAAAGAGAAAAGTGACGTGCAAAGACGACGGCAGGGGCAGGACCGCTGCGCGCCGCCGCCGTCTCCCGCCCGGCCAGGCCGTACTGCAGCAGCAGCAGTGCCGCCAGCAGCGATCTATAGGAAACGCCGCTGCCCCGAAATACGAAATGATTGGCGGCCCGCCGGCCCGCGAGCCAGCCGCATCGTCCATGCCCGAACACATCGCGTCTCAAGTCGTCATCCTTCGAGCAGCGCGCACGACGGGGGAGGCCCCGCCGTGTCCCCCGCTGCCCTGCCCCGTCAATTCCATGTCCAATCGCCTTGTCCGTGCTGTCCGTCGACCGGCTTTAGCCGTGAGGACGGGACGGGGCCGGGGGGGTCCTTGGCCACGGGACGGGGGAGGAGAGGCTCGCTCGGCGGCCAGGCCAGCCTCAAAAGAACTGCGTGAGCGTTCGGTCTTTGACGCCGTCCAATACTCACCTCCGTTTCTCCCTCTCTCTTCCTTTCTTTTTCGGTCTTCTCTGCCTCGGTTGAGCTTGTTGGATGGATCCTTTGCAATCTGCTTGCTCGCTTCCACTAGAAATATTCTCCGACCACCACCCTCCCACTCCCACTCCCACCACCACCGGCGCAAGGCAACAAGAATATACTGCACCCCACACACAGAAACGTCGCGGTCACCGCTTCGCTCCGACTCCTCTCTGCGTTAAAGCTGCGATCGAGCTTTGGCAGCTTCCCCCGGTCATATTGAAGCATTAGAAGAAGAAGAGACGAGGATGAGCACTCTGCACTCCACTCTCGTCGCATCGCACCTCTGATCGGATCGATGCAGCCTCGGTGTTTGGTGGTCAATTAGACCGAGCTTTTCTTTCGCTAGCTTGTCTCTCCCTTTTTCTTTTCTGCGCAGCTGTGCCTTTCATGCTCTTGTCACTTACTTGCAGTAGTACTATTAACCAGTCTGCTTTTTTCTTGTGACCTGGGGCTGGGAGATGCCACTAGCCATTGCCGTATAAAACGTGTCGCGCGCCAACGCGCAAGGCCATCCCACACCCTGGTTCGGTGATACGCATACACACTACAATTTTGGTGGAGGCATCCAACGAGATGAGGAGAAAGGGCAGCGAGTGCACGAGAAGAATTAGCCCCGCCGAGACCAGCAGCGGCGCCAAGCCCGTGGTGATGATGATCTCCCCGGCGTCCGCTTCCCGACGCACCAGGGCGCCGCCCGAGCAGCGAGAACAACACCGGCCTCAACGGCAGGTGCGAGGCGTCTGCGGCTCTCGCCTGTTCCGGAGCGCGCGGTGGACGGCGGCAAGATTCTACCGCCGCGTCGTCATGGCGTTTCGGTCGGCGTCCAACAGGAGAACGTCTCCTAACAATCCTGCTGCTTCGCCGGACCGCACGCCGGCACGGAACAGCAGTAGGCGGCACCAGCAGCAGCAGCAGCAGTCCGCGGCGCCGCCACCGGTGGTCGACGACTCGCACAAGAGCGAAGCTGTTGAGGAGTGCATCAAGTTCATGAACTCCTCGTCCAGGAAGTACCGGTAGATTCTCGTGCGGGTCTGTCTGTGTGCGCGGATCGATGCTAGCATTCTTGTATGTTTTTGTATTTTCTTCTTTGGCCCATCATCTATGTGCGCAATTGATCAAATCTTGTACTGAAAATATACTGGTTACTTGTACTTCTTTTGATCTCTGTTGTGTCCTCAAATCTGTCCCCTCTCTCTCTCTCTCTCTCTCTCTCTCTCTCTCTCTCTCTCTCTCTCTGTGTGTGTGTGTGTGTGCGTGTGTGTGTGTGTGTGAGAACTTCATACTGTTCCGGCTTAGAAATTCAAGATTTTCTCAGACGAAATAAACAGCAACCTCGAAGACGAACAATGAATTAAGGAACGTGTACATTTAAAACCATACGTCGATGCAACCGTTTTCAACAGGTCGAGGAGATAAGAAAGTATGCTACTGAAGCAAACCAATGTTGAGAGAACCTTTTTCTTAGATATTGCGGTCACTACAATAAAAACTGAGGTCGTGAATTAAGTTTTTATGTCCGAACGACAATAAAAAAAATTTCAGAAGAAGTATTTGGTATCTTCGCCGGCAGAACGGCGTAGATTTCAACGTTCATATTGCCGCCACTCTCCGGGGGTGCAGCTTGCGGGGGCTCGTTATTCTCTGCGGCAGGTTTACCATGCACCGTCTCCAACTTGAACGCCACTTTGCGTCACCGCCGCCGGTGGCCGAGACGCTCTCATCAATCAGCTACCGCGGTTGTGAGGTGGATTTCCTTACCGTCCGAGCTTGAGGTACTACGAACCGTTGAATCTACAGCGTTCGTCCGTGGTTCATCTTTGGCGTTAGTGGGAGCGCTCTCGTGCTACGCGGAGGCCCAATTGTTTGAAGCTCTCTCTCTTACTGGATCGCTTGGTTCGTTGTTCTAGAATCATGGGCCGGGCCTGTATTGAAGCATGTATTCGAGGCATGCAACTATGAAAGAACTGCTGGAACGAGTCGGTTGATAACTGTCAATAGGAGTTGGGCTATGCCTGTCGTCCTCTCTTCTTTTTTTGCTCAGCAAAGCCTACTCTTGCGGTGCTGGACTGCTAATCCCTGGCCTGCTAACCGGTTGGAGCCACTTATCCACAAGGAAGCACAGTACAGGTTTTTACAGTGCACCGTCGTGCCTTAGGCAAGCCAAGGAAGAAAGCTGGTCCACTTCCAGCCCGTTTTTTTATAGATGGAAAAAAATGAGTATTGAGTCGATATAAGGTACTACCTTCGCCACGACAATTTTTACAATATGAACACAGTACATTCATAGGGATGAGTACTTGTTCGCCATGACAATTGACAACAACCATCATAGTTAATGTTAAAATTTTACGGTGACAATATTTTTTTAACAAATAGAGAGAGTATAACATTATTTTATCCAATATTTGTGATTTTATGATTACGATTTCGGGCCATCCTCCCTTTCCGAGGTCCACGCCTTAATTTGATAGAGGTGCATACTTCACCTCTTTCTTGCAGCAATGTAGTAATGTTTCTTTTACATAGAGCAATATAACGTTTGTTAAAAATGGGCTAAAGATGAAACATATACATTGATTCTTGGTAAAATTAAATCTGTTGGAAAATTAGTTGGTCTTCCAGCATTATATTGTTGTGCGGAGCTGACTGTTACGGATAGTATATATATGGTTTTCGCCCATGCTAGTAATTAATCAACAAAATTTTCCTTCTTTTTCTTTTCTCTCTGTTTGACGATAGCGCCCAGGCAAATCGAATATTTGTAAAATACTAGTACTAGTATGAACTGTAAGTTCAAGCTGCACATGGAACTTTTGAACTAAGTCATTCTGTAGATTGAATTCGTACAAAAGAAATACTTTACTACCAGTCAGTGTGTGAGAGTCAAGAAGCAAGAAGGCATGGGGCCAGATGGGGCCGAAAAGTTAGCTGCAAGCTTTGGAACTCCACATCCAA
The DNA here is from genome assembly GCA_001182835.1 of Oropetium thomaeum. NCBI lineage: Eukaryota > Viridiplantae > Streptophyta > Magnoliopsida > Poales > Poaceae > Oropetium > Oropetium thomaeum. The sequence goes on from LFJQ01000033.1 coordinate 400,349, forward strand.
CAACAAGCCTCCAAAGCCAAAAAACCGATGGGCCAACAATTTCCTTGAGGCAAGCAGGAGGCAGTTGACCACCACATGCTGTGGCGATCGAAGTCAGAATCGTTTTGTAATATGAACGCCGGCGACAAGAAGCACTCCCGGTACCACAAGGTCACGGTTAAAAATTAGTCTGCTGTAGCACGACAGTTTGAATCCTATATGGCCTGCAAAAGATGCGTTCCTACTACATCTTCCTACCTAGCGCACAGTGTAAAAACAAACAGCTACAGCTTCAGACAGGGTCTTAAAGAAATTCAGAGCATGTGTAATATATGGTCAGTTGGTACGGTGAACAACAGGGTTAACTCTAGTTTGCCACATAGGCACAAGAAAGGAACGGAAGAAGTAGGAGTACATGTCATGATGAAAAGATGGGGGGGGGGGGGGGGGGGGGGGGGGGGGGGGGGGGGGGGGGGGGGGGGGGGGAAGGCGACTGAAATCTCTTGTACGTGCTCTTTCCTGATCCACTTGGATTCTGCATGCAACGTTAATTGGTAGAGCATAGACACCACATGCCGTATCTCATCTCGTACACCTTTTGATGTTGGTAGCTGGAATATGTCGAGGGACACTACACATACGCAATGATGAATACGCGCGCTGATCTAGAGACCACCAAAGCTGCAGAGCCTGAGCTCCAGTGGCGGATCCCGGCCGGCACCGACGTCGAAGAAGGAGAACTCCCTGCACTGCTCGCCGGCACTCCTGACGTACCGGATCTGCTTCTCGGCCTCGAGGTCGTACGACTTGAGGGGGAATAGCTCCAGCGTCTCCACCTCCCTCGCCGGCCGCTCCCAGAACGCCTCTTGCTGCTCCACCTCCCTTACGTAGCCTGCATGAGGGTCGATCCATGTCAAAACCCTGATGATGACAGGTTGAATGAAACCTTAAATACATATACGCCACTCTATTCTTACATGTCATGAGCCTGCTGTGATGATGGCTGTAGCTTCTGGCCTCTCGCTTGCTCTCTGGGGGCTGCAGCACGAGGTCGACCTCGGCGTCGTGGGACGCGGCGGCACGGCCCTCATCCTCGTTGCTGCCGCTGCCGCTGTCGGGGGAGGAGGCTCCGCGTCGGCGCTTCTTGTGGTGGTGGCGCTCGCGGGCCTTGTGGTTCTGGAACCAGTAGAACACGTTCTTGCTCTCCACCTTGCCGAACGCGCTGAGGTGGTTGGAGATGCGCTGGATCTGCTCCGTGCTTGGCGTGCGCAGCCCAGCGCGGAAGAGCTCCGACAGGACCTTCACCTGCTCCGCCGTCGGGTTCCACCGCCCGCACTTCACTCCAACCCGGCCGCTCAGCGCCTCCATGATCGGATCGGTCGTCACTACCTATAACACAGTAGCAGTTTGTGTGTATGTCCTATACTTGCAATCGATCTTAAGCTACAAATCCAAACGGATTTGATCCTGCTACTTTGGTTTGTGAAGATGGGTAGAGCTAGAGAGGAGCTGCTTCTGCTTCTGATTTGGTTTCTTCCGGGATCTTCTTCCGGTCAGAAGCAATGCTGAAATCAATAGATGCGCAGAGGGGTTGCTTATATAACCGGGGCCGGGGGCAGGGCCGAGGCCGTGGTCGTGACAGTGGCGGTAGCGGATTCGAAGGTCTCGGCTCGGTGCGTTTCCTTTTGTTTCCTCGAACCGTGAGGAGAGGAGAGGAGAGGAGGGAGACATGCGCAAAAGCTGCTCTCGTGAGCCGCGCCCGACATCCTTAAGGTGCGATATTGATAATGCGGTTTTGGTCGCCCGTGCATGCAAATCTAAGTGCCGTCCTGTCGCGTAGCACCATGTCTTAGAATGAGCCCTGTTTGCCGAGTTCGTGGTTAATCAGGGAGTAAAATAATGCGGCGATTTGTCCCATGGAGATCTCTGGCACCTTGCATGGGTCGCGACTAGTCCAAGCGAATCGCGGTGAGATGAAGACCAGCAACAAAGGGTCACAGCGCTTGGGTAAATCTGGTTTCGGAGTTCGCTCACCTGGTCTCTCTCTCTCTCTCTCTCTCTCTCTCTCTGTGCTGACCAAGCGTAGCTTCTGAACAAGTTAAGCGGCAACAAGACAGAGGCTTGCTTGAATTCCATTTCTCTAATGAAGCCAAACGCACCTAGCTAGCACACGAGTTATTTGCCCGCGAATTAATTATTGGTTTCGTATCCTTAATTAATTTTATCCCAAAAAAGAAAAAAAAAAGTAGTACTGTATTGGTTGGTGCGTGGAGGTTTTCCGCTGCATGCGTTCCGGGCCTGGAGAGTCAAACTACTTGCCTAATGAGTGTGATCGTGCATGGAATTCAAAAGAGATGTCAGGGCTGTAACATGTAGCATGGCCTTTTCTACTGAAGTCAAAAGTCGCTGCATCCAGCGATGTCTGCCGATCCGGTTCTAACTACGACAACACTGTTGGTCATGTGAGTTACGAGCGAGAACAGTAGTACTGACGAGCAACGACACTGATGGTATGGTAACATGTAGCAGCGCAGCCACCTGCATCTTCCATTTTCACATTGACGAGCAACGCAACGACGACAGTCGTCACAGAAACTTACGACGCGCCACAACGGAAGCCGGCTAATCATCACGACACGCGACGCAACACCCGGCCGGTACGCGCATGGCACTCGAAAGATCCAGCCGAATTCCTGTCGCCGCTGCTCTGCCGCTTTGCACAAACTCTCATCAGCGCCGGTTGTAGGCTAGCTGAAAAGGGTTCCAATCAACGACTGGACCGTACGCGCCTGAGCAAAGCTGAGTCGTCCTCTCGCTCTCTCGTCTCGTCAGACAAACAAGCTAAGACGTGAGCACCTACTCCTAAGTGGTAACCCTAAACTACACTCGTGATCCGGCTTGTTCGGAGTGCCCTCGCCGCCTCGCTTTGCATGGTGTAGTAAGGCAGGACCCGTCATGTCCGCGGAAACCAGAGCTTTTCATTTTTTTTCGAAAGAGAACTCAGAGCTTTTCGACGACCTGGACCTGGCCCTGGCCAGGGCAGGGCTCCTGAAAAGCTGAGGAAGGTGTCACGCTTTTGGGGCGTCTCTCGGCAGATACCAATGATAGGGCCACACGGCCCGGCCGCGGCAGGGGCGGGCAGTCGGAATGAGATCGCGAGCGGCCGCTCCGGAAAGCGGCGGCATCACAACCTCGCTCATTCCTTTAACTTTGCCCCGCCTCCGTTTGAGGATTTATTTTTTGTTTTCATTTTCTAATAAGCCCGGCACCCTCGGTAGGGAGGGGGTGATCGAGCAGAGGACCGGAACGTTTGAATCATGTCCTTTGCTTTGGGTGTGCTCGATCTGCTCTGCTCTGAGTACTCGGGATGCCAGCATCAGTCGCGGGCGCGCGTCGGTCGTGGCGCCCGGCCGTGCCGGCTTTACGGCCTTTGGGCGTTCCCGAGCGCGTCGTGCACGGAAAATCCGTTCTGCGCGGAAGCCAATTCCCGAGGCCTCCTTGCGGCCGACCCGGCCTGGGTGATCCTTCGCTGCTTCGGCTAGCCGGGTCCGTGATCGAGCGTGGTCCAGCCAGCAGATCCACAGCAGGCGGGCCGGGGCGTCGTCGTCGTGATTGTTGCGGACGTGCCCGCCGAGCCGGGACTAGTAATAGTTTTAATAGTAACTTCCCTTTTTCCTTTCTCGCGTGGCGAAAGCAGGATTGGATTGGACCGTGTTGACGCGACTGTCTGCCATGATTGGCTCGGTTCGCCCTCCTTCCGCTTCTCTTGAGTGAGACGACGAGACCGCCGATCGAATCGTTTACGTGTGCGTCTTTTCGTGCCAAAAGCGTGCATGCATGCATCCACGACGAGATCCTTTTTGATCATGCACAGGTGTGCGGACGTGCCCGTGCGCTGCACGCCGGCCGGTTCTCCCTCTCTACGACGACGACGGCTAGTTAATTACTAAAGTGGCCTTATGGAGGAGGCCATGATAATTATCGTCGTGTGGCTTTCGATGATAAGTTGTGACGATGCTGTATCTTTGCTGGTCGGTATCCTAATACGTTTGATTACCTAGCTCTAGTAGGACCACGCCACTTCGATCAGTTTGTTTGCCCCGGCCCGACAAAGAAGCGAAAGTAAAGCGAGTTGGAATTTGTGGAGCTTAATAATGCTGATTATGGACGTACTACTCGTATGCTGCATGAATCATCATGGCTTGGCTCATGTGTGGAGATACCGTCATCAAGACCTGAAACATGATGGAACTCCTAGGTAACGATTGATCCATGCATGCATCAATGCTTGAGGGCCGTGGCAAACATGTTTGATGATGACGAGTTTTTTTTTTTAATTTTTAATTTTTTATTTTGACGAAGAGTGTAGGGTTATTGTTATTCACAGGAGTACTCTGACGATGAATGGATTCGGACAGTCCGGAATTTATACGGAGACACTATTTGATGTTTTTTCTGAAGAGTTGATGAAACACACACTGGTGAGACGAAAACATGCTGGTCAATGCATAGTCAGTAATTAAAAATTACTGTTGGATGTATACTGTAGTATGCGTGGCGTGGCGGAAGATCTGTTGTCCTGACGTGTTCGTCGAAAACAGATTCGGCGTCCTCAGTTTGATCACCGCCGAATTCTTTTAACCTCGCGCGCACAGCAACCTGGGATTTGGTCTAATCATGGATGCACATCAGGCCGTGTTCTCACGTTGCATCTCCATGTCCGTTCCTCCTTGTCTTCCCCAAAACCCACACCCCCGATGGCCCCTGCACGCGCGCCAAACTCCTCCTAGTAGCCGGCGTCCTAATTTTCTGAACTCGATCGACTATTCGAACCTGGGGCGGCGAGGCTGGACCGACGACATGGGATGGGAGACGCCCTTTGACTTGAGAAGATGGCTTGGCTCCGTTCGGTTTGGACGGTTCCGCCTAACCGCGAGCGCCGGTAATTCCCAATGCACGGGGTAGCCAAACGGTTAGCTATCGGCGCTGTCGTTGGTTCCAAATTTCCAACGACCAAGCCTGGTTGGTGGTCCGTCGGCCACGACGCATCCGAGAACCTGGATGAGATGAACTTCTGGTATTGGGCCGAATTTCTTTCCTGATCCAGCAAGGTACACATTTTAAATTGGGCTTTTCCTCCCGTTAGCTCCGTCATCTGTCTACGGCCCATTTACAACCCACGTCGTTTTGTTCAAGGCAAGCATCATTTTTATCTATTTCTTTTTGTTAAGGACTCATCATTTTTTATCTTTTTTTTTTGCCAAAACTCATTATTTTTATCTTGCGTATGATGCGCTGTCAATTTTAACCAAAATACAACAAAGCAAATCGAACAAGCAACATACTGTGCAGCGGGTAAAAATAATAGGTCAGCAATAAACTGTCATTTTTGTATTACCTCTGTTTTATGTATACGATTTCTTTTTTTTTTTGATGGGAAGGATTATATGACGTTTACAAGTTCTCAACTTACTCCCTCAGGTTTTATATTGTTGATATTAATTTTATGAGCTGGATATTTTGATTAATACTTATGCAATATTTGCAAACCAAAATGCTCATGATTAAAATACTGCATTCATTGCCAGCGGGTACAAAAGATACTTAAAACAAAACTTACTAAGTCACGAATCAAGGTTGGCAACATTTTCTCACCAACTATTTTCACTGCCAAGTTATGAATCAATGTTGGGGCCATCGCCTTTGTGTTTAGTACGTGAAAGGTGAAGTACGGGCAACCAGCTCAGTGGTTTGCACTAACAAGAAAGAAAAGCGAGAGCTCCTCAGGGGCAACACACGCCCTGAATTCTCTGCAGGGGAACCAGTGTCCAATACCAGGCGTCGGACGAGCTTTACCTTTGCTTTCTGTTACACTCTAAACAAAAAGGCACCAACCTCGGTTACTTTAGCCGCTACTACCAGTGCACACATCGCTGAAGTGAGCAACACTGCTAAGGATTCTTGTTGAGCAGAATGGCCAAGAAAAGGCAAGAAGTATGGACAAAGATCAACGCATTTTATTTGCCCTCCCCGGTGAATTCAAAATCTTATACGGGACTAGTAGTACACCGCAACAACGAAACTTGACGCGCTGAGGAAAGAAAAGCTTCGCCACGCGCACACGGCTCGTGTGCAGCAGAGTATATATATACACGAGGGCGCGAAACACATTTCCCAACTCACCAAAGCGCCGCGGCATTTCTTAATCCCAGCAGCGTCCTAAGCCCAGCCCTTCTTCTTAATTATATCGTCACCGTGTTTTGCACCAGCACAGCATGGCCACGGTGCAGGACTTGGCCATCGTCGCAGTGGCGGTGGCACTGGTGTCGGCGTACCTGGTGTGGTTCTGGGCGCTGTCGCGGCGGCTGTCGGGCCCGCGGATGTGGCCGCTCGTCGGCAGCCTTCCGAGCGTGGTGCTGAACCGGGCGCGCGTCCACGACTGGATCGTCGACAACCTGCGCGCTACGGGCGAGGCGGCCACGTACCAGACGTGCATCCTGCCGCTGCCGTTGGTGGCGCGGCGGCAGGGGCTGGTGACCGTGACGTGCAACCCGCGGAACCTGGAGCACATCCTGCGCGCTCGCTTCGACAACTACCCGAAGGGTCCCATGTGGCAGGCGGCGTTCCACGACCTGCTCGGGCAGGGGATCTTCAACTCGGACGGCGAGACGTGGGTGCTCCAGCGCAAGACGGCGGCGCTCGAGTTCACCACCCGGACCCTGCGCCAGGCGATGGCTCGCTGGGCCAACCGCATAATCAAGGACCGTCTGTGGAGCATCCTCGCCGATCGCAGCGAGGCCGCGGAAAGCGTGGACCTCCAGGACCTGCTGCTGCGCCTCACCTTCGACAACATCTGCGGCCTCACCTTCGGCAAGGACCCCGAGACTCTGTCGCCGGGGCTTCCGGAGAACCCCTTCGCCAACGCGTTCGACTCGGCCACGGAGGCCACGCTGCAGCGGTTCCTGTTCCCGAGCTTCCTGTGGCGCGTCAAGAAGGCGCTCGTCGTCGGCAGCGAGCGCAGCCTGCGCGAGAGCCTCGCCGTGGTTGACCGGTACCTGACCGAGGCCATCGCGGCACGCAAGGCGACGCCGTCAGACGACTTACTGTCCAGGTTCATGAAGAAGCGCGACGGCAGCGGCAGGGCGTTCCCGGACGACGTGCTCCAGTGGATCGCGCTCAACTTCGTGCTCGCCGGCCGCGACACGTCGTCCGTCGCGCTCAGCTGGTTCTTCTGGATGATCATGCAGCGGCGCGACGTCGAGCGGAAGGTGGTCATGGAGATCGCCTCCGTGCTCAGGGAGACGCGCGGCGGCGACCTCGAAACGATGGCGCGGTGGGCGGAGGAGCCTCTCAACTTCGACGAGCTCGACCGCCTCGTGTACCTCAAGGCGGCGCTGGCGGAGACGCTGCGGCTGTACCCGTCGGTCCCGCAGGACTCCAAGTACGTGGTGGCCGACGACGTCCTGCCCGACGGCACCGTCGTTCCGGCCGGGTCGGCCATCACCTACTCCATCTACTCGGTCGGGAGGATGGAGAGTGTGTGGGGGAAGGACTGCGCCGAGTTCCGGCCGGAGCGGTGGCTGTCGGCCGACGGGACGCGGTTCGAGCCCCCCAAGGACGCGTACCGCTTCGTGGCGTTCAACGGCGGGCCGAGGACGTGCCTTGGCAAGGACCTGGCGTACCTGCAGATGAAGTCCATCGCGTCGGCCGTGCTGCTGCGCCACTCGCTGGAGCTCGTCCCCGGCCATAAGGTTGAACAGAAGATGTCGCTCACGCTGTTCATGAAGAACGGCCTCCTCGTGCAGGTCAAGCCGCGGGATCTTGCCGCCTACGCCGCCCCACCGGAGGATGAGGCGCCGCTGCGCCAGGGAGGAGTCGTGACCCCGACCACCACCGCCGCAGCAGCTTAGCATAGCACATTGGCTTCTCACTCGTGCAGCCTGCCAAGTTGTTTTCTCCTCGTCATAGTCCTACCGTTTTCCTTCTTTTTTTTTTTCACTATGCATTTGATTGCCATTCTTGTCGGCGCCTGGCGTTGTATGGTTGTTGTACTCTCGTCCATGTTTGTTGTGAGTCGGTTTGTGTACTTCTGCGGAGAAACTTGCTGGAAGGACAGGGAACTTTACAACATCAGTTCTGTTGCTTATGGCGCCAGTAGAATTCTGTTTTTGGAAAGTACAATATGAACGACCGGGCCACGATTCGGTACATGAACTCACTGCACAGCGTCCTACTCAGTCGTAAACTCCTGGACATTTGAAATTCCAAGCCTACACTGCAGACACCTTTTCATTTTTACTGAGCGCCACTAAGTGCTACAGTTCGCCGAACTCGAATACTGCAGTCCCTGCCAGAGCAGGGCCCAGCCAGAGTCATCTTCGAAGCCCAAATCCAAATTATGTCAAGGTAACAAGACATACGACCACTCCACCACCTCATAAGTTCTTACATGTCCAGTCCATTGCCCATTGGCATGCTGAAACGTTACCGCAAGAACCTACGAACTGCTGACAAGCAGTAAGCCAATGTTCGAATGGAAGGATGGAAGTCGTCGCGAAGCATGAGCGATATGTTCAGGTATTACAGCCAGACTGGGACTTTTGGAAGATAAACCCGCTTTTCGTAAATTAGTGACCCCTTGACAGTTCTGATGATTTTGCACTTCGTTCTTTTAATATTAGTTAACACCTACTGATTCAAATTTGAATTAAGCGAGCGAAGGCTAGTATGAGAGGCCTGGCCGTTTCGCTTTCTAACGAGGAGAAAAGAACTGCATCGTGTCTTTTTTTAAGGCTTAATAATAAAGATCCACACATAAGCTTCATCTAGTTTGATATTCCCTTATAAGATGTTTGTTGCAACACCCCCCCAACCCCAATCATAAGTTTTAGACAAAATCACCCCCCCCCCCCGCTCATGTCACATATATTCCCTAATAATTTTAGGTAAGATTTAAATTTTTATAGACAATTAAAAAAATTCCATATCTGAGATAGTAGTCATTTAGTGAAAAAGGAATAGTTATAGAAACAAATGAACTAAACCTGTCTCCAATAGTCCAATAATTTTTATCTTTAGACCACTCTGAGTCATTTACAAACAATACAACAAATATGATCAAGACATTTATGCCTCCCACATAAATAAGAAGTCGTGAGACACTAAAAAGTAGGAAGTCAATAAATATTTAAGACAGTTCTCATACCAGAACTCCAAGTTCTAGAGTTCGTCTTGCTTTTTTTTATATAAAAAAGTAAAATATAAATGGGAACAATTAATTAATTCTATTTCTAATGACAGTATGTAAATAATAGTATTAAAATATGTTATGAAGGATAATATGTAAGCAAATCAGAATGTCAAGGGTAACTAATTCGTGCCGGTAAAAAGATGTCAACAAATTTGGAATGCGTTCATGTCAAATATTGAGAAGACAATTTTAATAGTGGTCATTCTAACTTTCAAGGTCGTAGTAATACATGGTTATGGTTAAGGGACACAATGGTCGTCCGTTCAGTTGATTCTTATCACAAGAATAACCCTCTTGCAAACCATATAATGAGTATTTTACGAACTTTCGAGGAATAACAATAAATGTAAACAAGAATAACATCGCTACATGGGTGTCCAAGCCCCGAATAGTGATTGTTGCGGTGATGACCAAGGCCCATTCCATAATTTGTCCGCTACTAGTTCTTCTCCTTGTCCTCCTTGTTCTTGGACGGGACACGGCCGTCAGTGCCGGCAAGTATGCCGTACTTCTCCTTGCGTGTGATGGTGGTGCATTCAAAGCCGAGCTGGCCGCTAAGCGTCTTCTGGATGTAGTTGGCCACTTCGATGGGCGACTTGCCCCCGCTGCAGGTGAGCTCGCTTGGCAGCTGGTTGAGGAAGGTGATCTCGTAAGTCGGGCGCGGGTTCATGAAGAAGAAGTACGGGTCCATGAGCTTGAATCCGCGCACGGTGGAGCCGTGGAACATGGTCTCCTTGGTGTTGATGGCGACGGGAACGATGCGGTCGGTGAGCTCGGCGAAGAGCGCGCTGAAGCGCAGCAGGAAGGGCTCGCGGCAGGTGGTGCCCTCGGGGCAGATGACGAGGTCGCCTTCCTCCAGCAGGCGGCGGATGTTCTCGGCGTCCTTGTCGCGCTCCCGCGACAGCGCGACGGCCTTGATTGGCGAGATGATCTCCGAGAACTTGGAGATGCTGTACGTGACGCAGCTCACCTTGCGGCGAAGCGCGACGGCCACCTCCACGGGATCGAGCACGGTGCGGTGGTTGCAGACGAAGAGGACGCCCGGGTGGCCCTTCTTCGGCGGAGGCGGCGGGGTGCCTTTGACGATGAGCCGAATGCCCATGAGCTTGTAGGTGTAGAACACGATGCGCTCGGGCAGGGGCAGGTTGACGTACACGCGCATGAGCGCGAGCGCGAAGCCGAACGGCATCCACAGGAAGGTGACCAGCGCGACGAGCGGCGTCGGGCGCTGCACGAGGCGGCCGTCGTGCAGGATCAAAGGGCTCAGCAGCTGGTTCCTCGGCACCGGGCTGTACTTCCGTGACGTGACAAGGTACGCTTCCTGCACACAGACAGACACCCGTGCATCCATAAGAAAAGTCAATTAATGGTACGTGTACGTTCAGTAATGAGGATCAGTACAGTCATTAATTTTTGCCATGTATGAGGCCATGAACGTACTAGTGGGACAGTACCAACCACGGAGCTGTACTCCTATTACTAGTAATGGAACGGTCCGATCCACTGAAATCGTGCCCTGATGATTCCAGTGACCACACCAAAATAAGGAAAAAAAGAGTCAGGACTCACCACTGGTACAGTGGTACTACGGCGGAGTCGACGGCTTAGGACTGTCTGCGTGAAGCCAGCCGTAGCAGCCCCACAAGAAACGGAGGTGGCGAAGCAGATTATTAACACTAAATAAACCAGTGGCCTCTCCAGTCCCCACAGAGAAACAATTGCCAGCACAGCGTAGCGCCATGCATGAATGACGCCGGTCCCAGCCAGAATGAACTACAGCCCCGTGCCGTATTTACTCCCCTGCAACGACGGCCGGCGGACAGACGGGCGACGGAAAGGAAGGAAGAAGAAAAGAAAAGAAAAGAAAAAGAGCAGTGGATAGATCTGGCACGCTGAGCTCCAGCTTTCATGTCTCACATCACGAGCAGGCCGGGCCAGTCTCCTTCATTGCGCCCGGGACGCGCCATGAATTCCTCACCAAACAACCGTAATTGGAGCCGCGAGGAGGCCGGACGGACTGGCGCCAGTGACTCAAACCGCGCATTCAATCCGCCAGGGCCAGCAGCCCAGTAGTACCAGAGCTGTCGTCGCTCGATCCGGTGGTTAATTAACCGTGGGGGCATGACGCTTCGCCCAAATTATTCTTTAATGTGTTGGCTAATCATAGAGGAATGAAATCGACTAGTACTAGGAAGGGTTGGTAGATGTTGATTCGTGATAACAACCGTGGTTCATTAGGGTTGCAATGAACGATCGACTACTAGCAGGATCGGTAGATTTTGATACTAGTAGTAGTGATTGTAAATTTCTGTCACTGAAACGGCTTAAATGGGGTGCTGTGCGCGGTTCAGAATGTACAGCTTCTGCATGTACGTATTCGTCACAAAAGGGGGCTAAACAATCTGTTATTTTTTTTTGAAAAAAAGGTTGACAAGAAATTGATTGAGGTCATCCAAAGCCTGTTTGGTCTAACAAAATTTAAATTTCTGTGAGTAATTCTTACTACGTGTGCTCTGAAAAAATAAAAGAAAAAGAAAATCTACACGGTGCGATTCTAGCAGCCAAATTGTCAGACGTCAGGCCGAGGTTACTACATTCAGTCGGCCTTCAGGCAAAGAACAACCGAACAAGTGTGTGGTATGCTACCAAGTTTGTGAAAAAGGCTGAGTGCCGTGACTACTTGGTTTCCGATTTTGCAAGCACACTATATCTATCTACCTTGTTGCCAGCACAACCTATGATCAGTAGGACTACTCTATAGTTCAGTAGTTTTTATAACAACACTAGGAATTCAAGAACATGATCAGATATCAATTTTCAAAATGCAGTGGGAGAATTCTCTACAGTAAATTATTTAGCGGGGGGTAAGTCAAAAATCAATACAGTAAATCGAAGACGACGAACCTTGCAGACTGACATGAACTCAAAGTCGGTCTCCCGGTCCCCCATCCCGACATGGGGCACCTCGTCACCCAACTCCTTGACGACGGCCTGCTTCTTGTGGTCGCCGACGAGCACGCCAGGCTTCACCATGAACCCCGTGGCCTTGCCGTTCTTGCCGACCTCGAGCTCGGTGCCGACGACCTTCTCGGCGCCGAGGAAGGCCCTGGCGAAAGGCTCGACCATGATCCTGGGGCTGGCCGTAATGATGTATCGCTTGCCGAAGGAGTTGAACACCCTCCAGCTCTCCGGGTGCACGTCGCCCGCGTAGAACCTGGGCAGCACGGAGCGCGCCACCATCTCGATGCTGCGCACCTTGAGGCCCGCGACGGAGATGTACACGAGCGTGCTGATGGCCAGCGACTCGGAGAAGAAGATGTAGGTGACGTAGACGAACGGCACGGACAGGAGCAGCAGCACGGCGCGGAGGACGCTGCCGGCCTCGAGCGCGACGAGGAGGTAGTAGGGGAAGGCGCTCCGGGAGATGAGCAGCGTGCCGTCGAGGTCGGCGGCGACAGTCTGCTCCGACCGCCCCTCCGAGCTGCACTCCTCGATGGGCTTGAACCTCCGAGACGCCACCATCTTGGAGGCCACTCACTCTTTCACCAGCAATACAGAAGAAGAGAAGGGGACTGAAGCGGCGGGAGATGCAGTGTGGACTGAAGCTGAAGAGGCGTAGCGGAGTTAATATAAGCGAGGTTGTTGGCGACGGGGAAAGTTGGGCATGACAGGGAGAGGGAGACGGTGTATAATTGCAGCCTCCATCTGCTTTGCAGCTAACTTGAGAGGCCATTACTTCTAGAGAGCGATGGACGTGCTCAGTTGGAGTGCGTGGATCAGGACGTGCGTTGGGTGGTTAGCGCATGCCTCGCTTGGTTAGTCTCACCAACATGTTGAATCTGTGCAACCGGTATCAAATGGAGGAGACATTCCGTATTTCGCCTCGTTTCTGAACTGAACTGTCTGTGATTCTTTTCCCTTGCGTCAGGTTTACCCTGTCCAAGACGAATACGCTGAAGTATCGTAAACGCAATTACAGCGTGGCCCTCGATTGCAACTCCCTAATGATCCAGGTCGAGATCATGGAACGGAATGGTAGCATTACGGAGCGTGGACGAGCAAGCGGCTTGAGAGATGAAGGCACTGGGCACAGTGGGCACAGGCTTTAATCGAGTCGGAATAGTTGGTTGGGAGGTTTGTTGGTGCCGCTTTGCACACAGGCTCGCAGCGACAGCCCATTGATTAGCGTGGCCGCTCCGCGCTTCGTCGTGCAGCCGTGTAGTCAACAAAAGACACTGCTCCTTTATTCATTCATGTACAGTACAGTAGTACTATTCTGTAAGCAGAAGGTGTAATGAAGTTGCTCATGTAATAGTACTTGCTTGATCAACCGATCAGCTTAATGAACCGGTTTGGGTTGATATTGCTCCAGATTTTCTCTGGACACCCCTATGTAATGACTTGTAAGTTAATCAAAGGCACCTGTTGTTCTTAAAGAAAAGGGATAGTAGCTGATAGGAAATAGCTGCCGTGGCACAAGATTATAGTACATGCCGTGCATAGATATAATATAAATTGCCCAACGATTTCACGACAGCTCTGGAGTAGGGAAAACAACAATCGGAACACTGGGAAAAAATTTTATCTGTGTCGTCACTCCCACCAAATGCAAATGCAAATTAAGTAGTAAACGGGGAATCCACAGCTGCAGCTGTGCATAATCCAAAACGGTTCATCAAAATCTGCAGCATGGGTTCTCCTTATGTTGAGGTCCTGAGATCTATTTTCTCTGAATAAATACTATAGTTGTTTCCTTTATATTATCTTTTTTTATTATTTTCTAAAAAAACGGAGATAGTACGTAATAATGTGACAGCAAATGACAGGCTTTGCAATGCTGGAACTACTTTCATGTGGTTCTCTCGTGTGGCGAGCATGCTCCTCCCGCTTTTCTTGTTCGTACGTGAAACAGTAAGCTACTACCTCTGCATGTCAATCTATCCTATGTATTTCCCCCTCTCCAGAAAGACAAGATATGCTGAATCTTTAGTATGGCCTGCATGGTGAGGCCTGAGTGCGGCTGGCAAACTCATAACAGGAATTTGAGTGGCTATCAAGGTTCACCTTTTCGTTTGAACCACAAAAACTGAGGCGGTTTACCACGAAAATAGAATAAATAAAACTATTTTTACTACAGTATTATGTACGGTTTTCAGCGGTAAACAGTCTGGTTTCTAAAAATCATGAAAACCGAGTGCGGTTTTGTAAACCATGGTGGCCATCACAGACATGCATGTTTGTCTAAAAAATCTATATAGTTGTTCCCTTATAGTTGTAGTTTTGTACTCATGCATTTACTATCCTAAATTTAAGGATAACAATTGTTAGTCGGAATGGTATACTAACTAAGTACTGCTACCTCTATTTTTTTATTATTAACACTTTCTGGTATAAATTTATACTAAAAAACAACAATAATTTAAAAACGGAGGTAGTAGTTGTGGCGGACCGCCCCTGAAACGGGGAAGGATCCTCCCGGGATCCATTCTGAGCGATACTAGTCGAAGCGAACATACATAGATACAACACAGGCAGGTAACAGAACGATTTATAGACAAAAAAATATTATATGAGTAATTATTACAGAGAGTTTGATTACACACGACCAAGTTCTGAAAACAGCAGCGGAAACAACGTAGTCTTCAAACAAAAGCGAAAGATAAGCGTACAGACTCCGACTCCACGACACTAAGCAAAAGAAAGTTCTTTGCCCAACAGCACATTGCTACTAGCCACACACAAGCAGCGGCTACTCGATCTGCTTCCATTGAATACTACCCCATCCGGGGGCTGACTCCTCCCAAGGATGACCATCGCTACCATCAAAAGCATCTAACCCACCTAAAAACCACAAGTCGCAAAACGTGAGCTTCTAAGAAGCTCAGCAAGACTGATCCGTCAACGTGGTTGTCTACAGCCGACTCTTAGACATGTACGGCTGACTCTGGATAGGGTAATTGCAAAAAGGACACATCCTAATTAATAGCTTTCTACTTTTAAGTTTTAGCTCAGATTAAGTTGGAAAAGATAAACTTTAGTAAACACTATGACTAAACAACCATGTTTGTCAAACAATGATCATAATATGCATCACAACTTTAATTGTCATTATTCTCCTTGTTCATTTCTTAGCATATGTGACAGAGAGGTCAAGTGTCAGCGGTTCGAAACGATTTACACCTGCAAGGTTAACCTGGTCACACGACACGTGCATGTTCCGGACCGCATGTAGCAACCGTTCGCACTAGATCTGGCAAAGCTAATTCCCTCTTACGCTACCTCAATAGTGCCGCATCACACCAGATCACCCGTCCCGGACGGTATCTGTGGAGTTCACACACTGTCCATCCCGGCCCATCGCCAATCAGACACCGTAAGGTAGGTTCAGCTTTGCCGTCTCTAGGCTATCAGGTTTACTGGGTCCCATAGTTTCAGCATGTGAACAGTACATTCAATACTTAACAAATTGTGCCGCACGGATCAGACAGAGCTACCGCACACAGAACCCCTATTCTGCTACCATCCTACCATTCCCTGTCTGACCCCAGTTTCTTTCCATGAAAATATGAACTTGCTATAAGTCCTTTAATAAGAGGTGAAAGTTTCAAACAACTCCTATCATATCGCGAGCAGTGTCTGATCTGCTCGACTTCTACCGTATGGTATTGCTAAGCATAGCATCTACATCGGGCTACCTATACCAACATTCCATAGTAGGTACTACCAGAAACATATGAATCCAAGGTTTCAACTCCTGTCAACCTAAATGCATATTACATGACTCACATACATTGTTGTAAAAGAAAAACTTTAAAAACGGTAGTGCACCGGGGCTTGCCTTGTGGATGCTCCTCCTGGTCTGCAGCGACAGTTTTTCAGAAAAATCAGGGTCCACCTCAATGGCTACCTCGTTCACGTCGGCGTCTACATGATGCAAGTAGAGAGGTGAAAGCATTACTTAACAATTTCGCAAAGAATTAAAGTGGTTGAGAAATAATCTTTAACCTAATACCATGCTAAACAATCTAAATAGCCTCTAAACAAACCATAATCGACCTTTCAACACTTCTTAACTCAAGGGTGCACTCTGGGATTTTACAAATTTTTCCACGTTTTTAATAAATGAAAATTAATTAATTAGGTTTTTGGCCATTAATTACAAATTAAATAAAGTCCCAAAATAGTAAATCCTAACCATGAAGTTTTATATTTTTCATAAAAACTATATTTTTCACTGATTCTAGAACAATTGGACTTTTATTTTTCGGAGTCAAATTTGATTTTATATAATTTATTTAAATTCCCAGCCGATTTAATTGGAATTTTGAAAATTCAGAAAAGAGAAACCCTAGCTAAGGGCTTTTGTCCTGGCGTCGGCCGGTGACGGCGGGGGCGCTACCGACGACGGCTGGCCACGGCGAGGGCACCGACGGCACAAGCTCGACGCGGCGAGTCGGTTTGACTCGGAATCGGCCGTCGACGAGCTCTCGACTGGCAGCAGCGACGAGCGGTGGCGCGGCCATGGGGCGGCGGCGCTACGGCGCGCGATTGATTGCCCAACCGTGTCAAACACGACCCATGCAACACGGCAAAGCCAGAGAGGAGGGGTAATGGCTTGGGCTCTCACCGGAAGGTGGTCGGCAGCGATGCGCACCACGACGGCCAGCGACGACTCATGTTCCCAACGATAGAGAGCTCCCCTTGGACAAAGGCCGGCGGTGAGAGCTCCGCCGTGCTCCGAGGATCAAGAATGGCAAGAAAACGGACCAAACGCGAAGCGAACGGGGCCCTCACCGGAGCGGCTCCCCTGCGACGGCTAGTTCCGGGCGGCGGCGCTCCAAAATCCGGCGACTGGAGGCGGAGGGAAAAAGAGGGTGCCTAGGCGCGTCGGTTCGAAGATGGAGCGGCCGGAATTTGGCGAAGATGGGCAAGGCGTGCGGAGTATTCGGCGGAGAAGACAACCGGTGAGCGAGAGAAAGAAATGTAGAGAGAGAGCGGCGACGGAGCTGCCGAAGCGGCGCTTTATCGCGTCGCGCGTGCTCGCCACGCACGCCCGTCGCGCGGCAGGTGGCGGCCGTCCTCTGCCAAGGCGCGCGTGAAATGGTGTGCGTCGTCCGCGCGGGAAGAGAGAGAGGAACAAGAGAAACAGATAGGGAGAAATAGGTGGCTGACCAATGGGGCCCGCTGATCGGTGGGTCCACTGGTGGAAATTTTTTGAAAGGAAACCAAAAATATTCACCACAAATTCTGAAATCCCAAAATCTGAAATTTTGAACTGGCCCAAAAGTTTGATCTTCGAATTTGGGAAAATTTAAATTTGAATTAGAGAACAAAAGTGGAAACCGGTAATTTTGGGTTTGAAATTAAACGATTTGACTGAGTTCAAAATCTCGTGAGCATTTTGACACGTTTACAAAATTCTTTCTGACAACTAATGCAAATATTAGTTGAACAATTAGTTGAAAATTTCTCGAATGATTTAGTCTTTAAATTTGTACTTTTTTTAAGTGATTTAATTTCTTTCGAGCCCGAGAAAGCGGAGCGCCACAGTAGTTGTGTGATCTGCAAGCTGAACAAGTAGTAGAATGCCGTTTTATCAAAATATTTGTGGCGGACCGCCCCTGAAACGGTGGAGGTCCTCCTCCCGGGATCCATTCTGGGCGATGCTCGTCGAAGCGAACATTCAGAGGGTATAACACAGGCAGTAAAAAGCACAGTTTACAGACAGGAGAAATTATTACATGAGTGTTATTACAGAGTTTTTAGCTCCACACGAACAGTATTCAAAAACAGCGGAAACGATTACAAACCTCAAGCGAAAGCGGAAGATAAAGGTACAGACTCCGACTCTGACGCTAAACAAAAGCAAGGGCCTTGCCCAACGGCACCTTGCTACTAGCCACACACAAGCAACGCCTACTCAAGCGGCTCCCACTGAAAACTACCCCAGCCAGGAGACGACTCCTCCCAGAACTGCCCACCGCTACCACCGGTCGCATTAAACCCACCTGAAAACCGCAAGTTGCAAAGCGTGGGCTTCTAAGAAGCTCAGCAAGAATGACCCGTCAACAAGGCTGTCTACAGCCGACACCTAGACATGCACGGCTGACTCTGGGTATGATAGTTGCAAAAGAACACGTCTTAGTAAGTAGCTTCCTACTTTCAAGTTTTAACTCCAATTTAAGTTCGAGAAAAGTAACTTTAGTGTGCACTATGACTAAACAATCATGTTGACAAACAGTAATTAGTATAAACATCACAACATGATTATCGTTATTCCCTCGTTTCACATCTTAACATATGCGACAGAGAGATTGAGTAGACTCTAAACTGAGAGTGTCAGCGGTTCGAAACGTTTTACACCTGTAGGGTTAACCTGATCCCACGACACGTGCGCGTCCCGGAACGCACGTGGCAACCGTTCGCTCTAGATCTGGCAAAGCTAATTCCCTTTTATGCTACCTCAACAGTGCCACATCCCACCAGATCACCCGTCCTGGACGGTATGTG
Organism: Oropetium thomaeum; assembly: GCA_001182835.1. Lineage (NCBI taxonomy): Eukaryota > Viridiplantae > Streptophyta > Magnoliopsida > Poales > Poaceae > Oropetium > Oropetium thomaeum. Next base: position 419,088 of record LFJQ01000033.1, read on the forward strand.
TGGAATTCACACACTGTCCACCTCAGACCGCCGTCAATCAGACACCGTAAGGTAGGTTCAGCTTTGCCGTCTCTAGGCTACCTAGGTTTATTGGTTCCAATAGTTCCAGCATGTGAGCAGTACAGTCAATACTCAACCAACTGTGCCCCACGGATCAGACAGAGCTACCGCATACAGAACCACGGTCTGTTGCCTTCCTATCATTCTCTTTCTGACCCCGATTTCTTTTCATTAACCTGAACCTGCTGAATAATTCTCTAGCAAAAGTGGGAGTTTCAATCAATTCTTAACATATCACGAGCGGTGTCCAATCTGCTCGACTTCTACCGAAGAGAAATTCCTAAGCATAGCAGCTACATCGGGCTAACTGTAACATTATTCCAAATAGATACTACTGGAAACATATGCATCTAGGATTTCATCAACTCCTGTCAACCTAAATACACATCACATGACTCACATATACTATTGCAAAAGAAAAACTTTAAAAACAGTAATGCATCGGGGCTTGCCTTGCGGGTATTCTTCCTGGTCTGCGACGACGGTGTCTTCTGCAAAGTCGGGGTCCGCCTCGATGGCTACTTCATTTACGTCGACGTCTACATGATGCAATTACAAAGGTGTCATTAGCAATTATTAATTTCCTGCAAACTGAAGTAGGCGCGAGCGAAACAAGGAATTAGGGTTGTCGAGGGGAAGCTCTTGACCTAAGTCAAGTTAACGCCTTAATTAGCAACTAAACAAAACCCTAATCGAACCATCAATACATTAAATAGCAGGGGCTAAACCTAGGGTTATACAAATTTTTCCAAATTTTAATAGTTACAAATTAATTAAATAGGGTTTTTGGTCATTTATGGTTAATTAAATAAATCGCAAAAATTATTAATTGTAAACAATGAAGTTTTGTATTTTTATTAAAAACTAGATTTTTCCCTGATTCCAGAACATTTAAATTTATATTGTTCTGAGCAAATCTTGATTTTCTATGATTTAATTAATTCCCAGCTGATTTAATTAATTTTCTGCACAAAAGAAAAATAGAAAAAACCTAGCTAGGGCCGAGCCCTAGCCGGCCGGCGATGGGCGGCGGCGCTGCCGGCATCGACGGCCGGCGGCGCGGGCACCATCAACCAGAGCTCATCACGGCGAGCTCGGTTGGCTCGGGTTGAACCCACGGCGGCCACCCGACGGCGGTGGCACACAAGCACAGCGGCACCACGGCGGCGAGACCTTGCCGGGAAGAACCCTCACGGCATGGCGGAGGTAAAGGAGGAGGATAATGGCTTGGTGCCTCACCGGAAGACGGGGTTCACCGGGCGACTACCTTCGGCCGAGGAGAAATGGCTGCGCCGGAGCTCAATTCTCGGTGAAATCGGTGAAATCCCGGCGGTTGGTTGACGGGAAGAGTGAGGGGGTTCTCTTGCGCGTTGATTTGCGAAGGAAGGAGGCGCGTTGGTAGTCACGCGCGGTGCACGGCGGCGCAGTGGGAAAAGCAGAGAGGCACGGCGCGAGAAAGAAGAAGAAAGGAGGAAGGAGCGGCGCGAGAAGAAAATAGAGCGGCCGAAGCGCTCCTTTTACGCGCCACGGGGGGGGGGGGGGGGGGGGGGGGGGACTCGCGCACGCTCGCCACGCACGCGCGCGGCAGGTGGCGCAAGCGCCCTGCCCCGGTCGGGAGCCTGTGGAACGACGTGCACGCGCGGGAAGAGAAGAACAGAGAGAGAGAAGGAGGGAGAAAAGGGGGCTGTCAGGTGGGGCCCACTGTCAGTGGGTTCCACTGGTGAAAAATTTCAGAAATGCCTCCAATTTCTACAGAAAATTGACAAGAGCCCAAAATTGATTCTAAGCATTAATATGAAGTTTAAATTTGCATTTAATGATTGCACACTTCAAATTTAAATTTTTGACTAGCTTTTAATTCGCGAGGATTCTTCATAAGCTTTATAATATTTCTGGACCAATGAAATAATTTCTTTTTAGCAAATTACCCGAAATTTTTGTTAATTACTTTATCTTTAAATTTTCTTTTGCAATTTCTTTTAATTTGATTTAATCCCTCTTTTTAGCCCTGATGAAGAATCGACGTGTTACAATATTTGTAATAAAGTGAAGTCATAATACCTTTCTACATGAGCAGAATGAAAGAACTCATTAAAAAAATCAGTTGTGTAGCGCATACGAGAAAATATTTAAAGGAAGGTTCAAAGAAGGAATGGACTTATTATATTTAAGAGAATGTTGACATATTACTTGTTGTAGTTTAAGTGCCAGATCCAGGCGTAATAGTATCATTCTAAAAGAGTAGAATGAAAGCACTCGTTATAAAAATAGCTATAGTCCAAAGAATAAATATAGTGAAAGCAATATCTTCTCCACAATGTAGACTTTCAGAACGACTACATCTGGAAGAGGTAACCATTTCAGTCAAAAGATTAAAATATCCATGCATTTGGATATTGTAAAGAAGAAGCAACTAACAGATGCACAAGCACAAGCTTCCCAAACAAATATCAACATCAGAGCTGGTACAACCTACGAACTTTTAAGGATGGTTACTACTTCAGACAATAGCAAACTTGCATACCTTGGGAACCTCCCTCTTTTAACCGATTATTGTAGCAACAATATTGACGGAAATTATGATGAACTGGAAACACAACATGTCCAGACGAACTATTATATTGTGTTATTGTGTACCGTCGGAGGTTAAGATTATTTATATGGTTATTATGACAAGCAAGTGAGAACAGCATGAAAGCAAGTATGCTGGTGTAACTAACAGGAAAATAGGAACCGGTTTGCAGTTACAAAGATAGCTAAAAGAAAATAATGAAAAGAACCAGACACGTAACGTTAAGAAATAAGTCCAACTTACACCTCCAGTAGAAGCAGAACAAATGGCGCAACACATGCTGTTAAGATATGAAAGGTCCTCTTAACTACGATACTTTCTATCCAAGTTTTTTTTTTTCGTGTGGTTGGTCTGAATCCTATAACATATAACATATTTTGACCCTGAAAAAGTAACTTTCTTTTTCATTTTTAGGGATGTATGCTATCCTTTGATCCATTTAAACCTAATTAACACAGTTAGTTTTCCAGCAAGTGGAAGAAAACAAAAACAGTTTAAAAAATTATCCACAGAAACCCGGGATTTCTGAAACAAGATAATGCCATTGCGGATCAAGATTGTTCGGTTGTATTGTAATAATCGTGGAGGAGCTGAGGAAGAAGAATAGACCCGAGGCCTTGTTTGTTACCTCGATGAGCTTGGCGGACGTGGTCGATCGAGGGCTTAACACAGGCGGAATCCTGCCGCCGCCCCATCGCCTTCCGCCGGCGGTGAAGCGGGGTCGGGGGAGGCGACGAGCCGCCGGCCACGTGGGCTTTTTGGGTCGATTCATTCCGTGCGTTGTACATCATAATGCGGCCCAACGGTTCTACATGATGATGGACCGTATTTGCAGTTGCAGACGTACTTTGGGCCATTTCCAAACAGAAGTGTTTTGCTTCGGCGCTTCGACCGCCTGCATTTCGTGAGCGTGCCGAGCTATACCGTGTTTTCTGCTTGCAAAACCAAAAGATATGGCGTCCATGAACAGCTAGAGTTTTTTCTTTTCGCGGATAACAGCTAGAGTTTTTCTTTCAAAAACTAAAAAGAGAAAACGGGCATCTGTTTTGAATCCTTTTCTTTTTTTATCGGATCTGTTTTGAATCCTGCAAATAGAACAAGGTAATGTCTCCCCAACTTTTATACCATCTCCAGAGAAAACCAGATTTTTTTTTCTTTTTGTGACTCATGATATCCTGTACCGTATACTCTTGTGGGATTATTTGTGTTGTGTCTGGGCCCGGAGATATTTCAAGTTGGTTATTAGCTGAAACGGAGCAGTGTCCGCATCATGAAAGATTTTTCTCGCGTGGCCTGACTTGTACGACCAAAATGACGACGTACCAACCAGTACGGGTTCCATATATGTACAGCATGTAATATCAGAGATTGCTCGCATCTGAACTTGTCTCTGTCATTTCTTCTTCTTTTTTATCAATATGTCGATTTTTTTAAAAAAATAAAACATTGGTGGTCGCACATCAACTCGTTTCTCGAACACTCTGACGCCTCCAAAAGTATTTTGGTGTGATAATGAAAAGGCAGAAGTTTTAAAAATACATCTAAACTGGTCATTAATAAAATATTAACTCGAAGGGGTCAGATAATAAAACATTCAGACAACAGATGCAAGCAGGCGTGACGTCACAACAGCGCTCCAGGTGGGGGCACTGCGCGTGCGAAATCAGCGGTGGGCATTCTGCGCCACTCATTTTGCGTTCCCCGGAGGACGGGCCACCGTTCTGGGCCCAAGTATCGAAATCAGCCCCGGCGGTTGTAGGTGGGCCATGCTACGGCGCGTGGCCCGCCCGGCTGCCGGGTCGCCCCGGGATCCAGATCGGACCGCCCACTTGCTCACTAACGCACGTTGACCCATTTTGGAGACCGCGGCAATTCTACCGTAGCCAAGTGCCCAAGTTTTTTTTTAAAAAAAAAGGTGCCCAAGTGGCTAGTATTTCCTCCACAGATACGTAGTTCGAGCTTTTGTGGACATTCTCGGTTGTGCAGGTAGGTAGGTAGATGGTTTCCTCGTTGCACCGAGGATGCAGCTGATGCATCGTATATGCAACCTGCCAAGTGGCCAACCTTGCATACGGGCATGACCTGGACTTTCTGTGGAGGATGCCAAAAAGATCTCGTATTTCTTCTCCGCATATTCCTCAGAGACACGAATGTGCCTCTCGTTCGATTTTTTTCTCACATGACAGATATTTTACAGGGAGCTGGGGCTCGATGGTAAAGATTCTCTTGAATGAATTTCGTCGGCCTTTGCTTATTGGTAGCAAGCGAAGCTTCTGGAATGGAGGAGAGTAACTGACACAGTCGTCTCGGTACGTAGTTCTTTGACTGATTTGATGGACGATGGCTCACTGCCCACCTGGATGGCTTATACAAGAGAAAAACGCACACAAGCTTCTTCAGAAATTAATCTGGGTTTGCTCATCAGCGGCATCGTTCTCGGCCGTGCACTCTACGCGGACTACTGAGAGACAATCCAATAGAAGCACCATTCAAAGGATCTTAGCATGAGCCCAAGCACTACCTTATAACAAACGTTCCCAACGGAGGCTGTGCTCTGATGAATTATCTTACCTGACAGAATTCAGACGATCAAAACTGACTAAAACAGAGCTTATCGTGCGTTGTTCGGCCAATTTATTGGTTGGTATACGTGGGGCAACTACACAGTGTTTCGACTCGATTTCGACTATACTACAGCGGCGGTGTAGGGGACTTGCCTGGAACATTTGCATTTGCAAAAAAGACAAAGGAAGTTATGGTTCAGTGACCATTCGCTGCTCGAGAGGTCCAGAATGGGAAATACACTGGCAGACAACGGACTCGCTCGCTCGCAGTAGCCAATTGCAACGCCGGTTGACGCCAAAGAGCCACCTGAATGCGGTAAGCCTGACCGCAGGGATTTTAATTGGCAGTCAAAAGCTTTTTGGTTCAGGGCCGACGGGGACACACGCCCGCGAGTTTTTTTTTTTTTTTTTTTTTTTTTTTTTTGTGTGTGTGTGTGTGTGTGTGTGTGTGTGTGTGTGTGTGTGTTGTTGTTGTAAATCCATTTGTACATAACCAGCGATAATTAGTCATGTGGTGTAGCTAGCCTTATAGCGATGAAGAGCTAACGCGAACCGCTGACGCATCTGTCACGAGAGCTGAAAGGAAAGGAGGATGGGCACGGAACGAAGACCGTCCACATCGTGTGCGAGATACCCAGTTATCTGATGAAGACGATGCCTGATGTGTTCTCAACTGGTTAAAGCTTAGGGTTCGTCTACATCAATTTCATTTCTAAGCTATCATGATGTGCTAAACATTCTAAATCACCATCGTATTATGTGCCGCTGGTTGTTTCTTTGGCTTTTCTTGCATAATATATTGAATCCTAGCATGGGAAGGGAAGCTCACACAAACTCAGGGAGGGAACAGCACCAGCAGAGTTATCTAGTCAGGTAAACTAGCATAAGTAGTACTATAGTATCGAAGTAGATCCATAGCCAAGTTGATATATTTAGGGTCTTCTCTCTGTACCAGCTAAATTGGGAAGTGGGAACTGTTCAAAATAGGAATCTTATACTTGAAGGCCGCCAATGATCTCCACCAATTTGATTCTAAACACGTGGATGTCGTTTGAGATTTCGCGGAGATCTACCGGCCGGGGTTGATGATGTTTCCAATAACAGGCCACAATCGAAGTGTCTGTGTTGAATAGGAAGGAATTGTCCTCCGGTTCCTGAATCCTGGCCACACAACATTATTTGGATCGGTGGGGCAGTCATAATAAGAACTATGGGTACCACCGTTTCACCGTAAGTTTTCAGGTAGTACTAGCGATTCGTTTGATTCCACAAATAGACGGTTGAAGACCTCTCTGTGTTGAACGGTAGCTGCGTTGAAGGTTGGTAGAAGAGGACACCAACGCATCTAGACGGAAACGCAGCTGTGTACCTGCTGCCTCACTGTTCAGAATTTGGAACACTAGGTACTCTCAGTTTATTAGTTGGCAGATTTAATTGTTATTACCTCCTAAATCAATGAATCAGCAAGAGGAATATCTGCAGAATTTTCACTGTTTCACTCCTGCAAGATTCGAGTAAAATAAAACTTATCCCACACAGCTTGACATTTCGCACTTCTAATCAAAAAGAAGAAAACGAAAGCGCAGGGCCATCAAAATCACCAATAAAGGAAGTCGCTTCGCGTATGGAACCGACGGATACCAGAGGACGTACTTCTCTCTCTTTCTGCTTCTTTCTTTCATTTTCACTGGATTCCAAAGGTGAATAGACTATAGCACACACGTCACAGAAAATTCTACTAGCGAAGTAACCAAACACTGGAAGCGTGAAAAAAAAAACAACACACATCCGCATCAAGAAGCGAGGAATGCAAACCTAACCAGTACACTCTCTCACAGTGTCACACACTCCCTCTCACACGCACAGCGATGGTGATCCAAGTTGCCCGGCGTCGCTTGGAGCCTAGCAGTCGGCACCCACTTCGCTAGGCGCTGGCGACCCCGCGGTGGCCCAGGCGCGGCGGGTGCCGAGAGCCCGTTTCCACCGTCGAATGCCCAGCATATCTGATTCGTCGTTGGAGGGAAGATAGATGATAGATAGATCTCCGGCCGCGTCGAACCGGACGACCCCCGGGCGGATAGCAACGTGGCGCCCATCGGGGACCCATCGCCCGCCCTCCTGGCCGTCCGTTGGGGAGATATTTCTTGTTGACACCGTGGCCTGCGCGCCGGATCGGAGAACGGGACACTGGTGTGTGGCCAACCCCGAAAAAAAGGTTGGTGCCGATGCCTTTCGGCTCGGGAAAGGAAAAATCTTCAGAAACCAACACATTAGTAGTACAGTACTGTGCACGGTTGGTTGCTACGTTTCGTGATGCATCGACGTAGGATTTTTTTGAAAAAAAAATCATCCGTGGCCCGTCTCACACGCGCCCAGGTTTTGTTGGAGCCAACTTTTTTTCTTCCTCGGTATTAAAAAAAAAAAATCTGCCGGGAACGTTATCTGAAATATGAGCCGCAAATCCCCGTTTAACCATGGCGCAACGCTCGCTAATTAACCATCTGTCTATCTTACAGTCACGGCAGTTCTACTGTCGCTCACCGCTCTCCTCCGCGGACGTGGCCACCGTACCACCCCGTCTCCGCCTCCTTCTACACCGTGTAGCATGTACGTACCAGCAGTGACCAGAGCAACGGCACGTCGATACCAGAGGTGAGGTTATAATACTAACATCGTACAGGCTGGAGTACATAATGTAGACAACATTAACACCACTTGCAGAAAAAGTTGAAATGCTAATAAATTATTTTATTCATAGATAAAAGAAATGAGCCAACCAAACACCCACGTGATTTACGCTCGTGTCCCGGCCACACTGTACGCACGCGTAAGCACTGATCCACCGAGTCGAGCCCATGCAGCCATGCCACAACAACACAACAGTACAAACACGGTGGTCCGTTTGGGTGACCTCGATGACTTGTATGGCACAGGGTGCTGCCCGGTTGACACCGCGGCTTTGTGCCAGACGCGTGTTACAAGACGGAACGGAGCCAGCCGGACGGAGCGTACCGAAGGGAAGGCCGGAAGAAGCCTCCAGTACTGACCGCAACACCATCACGTGATGGGAGCGTGAATGGATATTGACACGTTGACAGTAACATCGTCTCGCCTTCTTCTAGTATTTCCTTTCAGATTCGAAAAGTTTAACCAGACGTAAACCAAGATGTACCAGCGTTAGGAAAAATATCTACGGAGCTCATGTGAAGCAACTAAGCAAAGCCAGCCTCCATTGATAAATATTCTCCATCCGTTCCCGACATGTAATTTGACTTGTAGATTTATAACGTTATTTAACTATTCACTTTATTTTAAAAAATATTTTAAATATAAAAAATATAATGTCATTTCTAAAATATTTTTAATAATATAATAATTTAAAATAAAAATATATCAATTATCATATTTTTTTAATAAGACGAATGCTAAAAAAAATGATGTCAAAAGTCGATAAAGCTCGTATAGCAATTAGGTTATCCGATGCTGTGGCATTCTAACAGATTATCTGTTTTTGCTTTCTGGTTTTGATTTTAGCTATGTTCTAAGGTTAACTTATCTATCTTGAGTCATTAATTCTAGCCTTGTATTAGTATAGTCATATGCAAAAATTTATATTACAAAAGTAAGTTTCATGACGTTATCATTGCAAAAACATATGAAAATTATCGATATACTTTACAAAAAGGCTTACAGGGAATGATTTGTGTCTAAGTGAGAAGAAACAAAAAACCTTGGCCTCTATATATTGTCTTTATTTCACTTATATTAAAGAATTGCCTTTATCCTCAAATTATCATTGCAGACACTTGTCACCTATTTCGGCATTCCAAGTATGTGCATTGAAATACATACAATAGGAAAATCGATATAGAAATTCAGGGTGGCCATACTGATCATGATGATGATTGATGAGAGGGGAGCCCGCCCGTACAGGAACCTAGAGGCGGTGGTCTACAGATTATTCAAAGCGCACAAATCCGGGAGCACGGAGATAAATGGGCTCGAACAACACGCTGTTCGTCTTCTCCCGTCAGGTGAGCTCTCCGTCGTCCTCGCTCTTTTTGTAGTACAGTTTCCATTTGTATCGTCGTGACACTGCTAAATTTGGCCTGCCAACCTGGCATTCGTAGTTGTTTTCGGAGGGGTGAAAATATCGTTCCTTCTCCGGGTGTGTCTATATAGTTTCGTAAAGGTGATGTCGCCATTGCGGCACTAGCACTGGCGGCACTAGCACTGGCGCTGGCCTTGGCACTCTCTCACGAGCTGCGTCGGGAGGTTGACCAGGACTCCTTCCTTCCGGATCCTGAAATAAGGCCACCGTTCGTTTCCCCTCCCCTCCCCCATCCATCCTTCACTCTCTCTACCCCTTGCATTTAGCCCAGGCCCCCCGCGGTTGTGGAGCCGCGGGGCATTCCCAACCATCGTTCCCCGGTGGTGGCCGGTATTGGCCGAGACCCATGGGCATCAAGGTGGCGGCGCCGCCGTGCTCCTCCCCCTGCTCAACGTCTCCGTCGTCCTCCGCCATTGCGACGTCGCCGCGGCCGGCCCTCCATGGCGGCGGCTGCGTCAGGCTGGCGCGGAGCCAGTCGTCGCTCGCCGGTCTCGAGCGCCGGCGCGGCGGGATCAGGTGCGCCCTCAGCACGAGCATCGACAGCGTGGGAAGAGACGGCGGCGGGGACGACGAGGAGTTCTCTAAGAGGATCCGGGAGCTCGCGGCCGGGCAGCACCCTGGCGGCGTCGGCGGCTGCGGGTGGCCGGCGAGCGTGGAGCGGAGCGCGAGCAGCGTCTCGCTGCCGCTGTCGCTGCGCATGCTGAAGCGGCGGAAGCAACAGCGGGACGAGCGCCTGCTGATCGACTGCGCCGGCGGCGAGTCCTCCGCGGTGGGGCGCGCGTTCGCGTCGATGGTGCTGATGATCCGGGAGCTGCAGAGCTTCACGCTGCGGATGCGGGAGGCGCTCCTCTACGAGGACCTGCAGGGCGTCCTCGCCCGCGTCCACTCCGAGATGCACGCCTCGTTCGTGTGGCTCTTCCAGCACATCTTTTCCGGCACCCCGGCGCTCATGGTCTCCGTCATGCTGCTCCTCGCCAACTTCACGGTCTACTCCATGGGCGACAGCGTCGCCTCGGCCGCCACGCTCCTCCCTCCTCCCGTGGCGGCCGTCGCGGTGATCGACGCGCACACGCAGCAGCAGCCGGAGCAGTCGCAGCGGTTCGACGCCGCCGAGCTGAAGACGACGTTCTCCGTCGGCAGGACGGCCTCGGTGGCCGGGAACGGCGGCGGCAAGGTGCGGCCGCCTGTCGCCGGCGCCACCGGAGACGGGCACTCCGACGACTTCCGGCAGAGCGGAACGGTGTCGCCTCAGGACGCGTCGCAGGCGACGCCGATTGGTGCGGGGTCGGAGGCGTCCGTGTCCGACTCAATGGCTGTAATAAATCAGGAGACGAAGAAGGCACAGGACGAGCTGGTTATCTGGAAACGGATATCGGACGAGGCCGCCAGGATGCAGGCGCGCGCGGAGGAGCTCATGGACCCGGACGTTTTGGGGCAGCTCGTCGCGCCGGTGGAGGCGCCGAAGGCGGCCGAGACGGAGTACTCGCCCGAGTTCGCGGCCACGGAGCAGAGGTACGAGCAGGCCGTGTCCGAGGAGCCCAACAACTCGCTGCTGCTGTCCAACTTCGCGCAGTTCCTGTACCTGGTGCAGCACGACCACGACCGGTGAGTGACTCTGTGCTGTTGTTGGCTGATGCAGCATGGCGCAACGCAGGCAGAGCAGAACGCTGACGGAACCGAGCCGTCGGTGCGTGTGCAGGGCGGAGCATTTCTTCAAGAGGGCGGTGCGCGCGGAGCCGGCGGACGCGGAGGCACTGGGGCGATACGCGACGTTCCTGTGGCAGGCGCGCAACGATCTGGCGGCCGCGGAGGAGACGTATCAGGAGGCCATCGCCGCCGAGCCCGGCAACTCGTACCACGCGGCGGCGTATGCGCACTTCCTGTGGAACACGGGCGGTGAGGACACATGCTTCCCACTCGACTGATGATGCAGCAGGCTGATCCATGTCTCCCCACCCCATAAAAACCGAAACAAAAACAAACAGAAAAAGATTTTACTCCTCCACTCCCTCGTCAATGCATGTGCTTGGGCGACTGGCCAGGCCACCCGGCAACACCACACTACAGTACAAGTGAAGCTGAAGCTGGAGCTGATACACTCTAAGCATTACTAGAATCGCGCGTTTGCTTAGGCTCGTTCCCTTCTTCGTGGTTGCTCGTTTTGGGTCAAAAGTACAGGAGCAACGGCGAGAGGAATCTGCTGCTTCCCTGAATTGAGAGGGCATTCCGGCCGGGACGACGGCGGCAACCCGCGGCTGTGATCGAGCCCTCGCGGCTCCATGGATTTGGCTGTCCACTTGGCATCGCTTGGCGTGAGATGGCAGGGCATATGGATGTTTATACTAACAGCCCTTGGCGAGTGCCGTCGTACGAAAATCGACGAGATGCCCCCTTCTCTCTGTTCAGACTTCAGTGGAGCAGTCCAAAAATCTACACTACTAGCAGCAACTTGCTTCTTGTAATTGTTGAGGTCAATAAACAAAAACTGTGAGAAGCTCCTTACTGTTTGTCATTGTTCAGTGGAGTAGATGCTGCAAGTAGGACCAAATGCCCACTTCCTTTTGATAAAAAAAATAATAACAGTGATGCACCAACAGGCATGATTGCTTCCTTTTTTAACTACTGCCCTGGAGCAATCTTTAAACGCGGAGACGCATCTGGACGTGAACCTGGACTCAGGATAGATCTTTTTACTGGAAGCATGTGAAACGGGCCTGCAGCTATTGACCATGAGCAGCCCGTGTTGCACGTGTAAGACAGGATTGGTGAGTTGGACTGGTTAGTGCAATCTACCCTCCGCTCCGGTTTTGATGACTCCCACAGTAGGCTGTCTCGTGATTTTTTAAAAAACTTTTGACTACTACAGGTATTGTATCACAAACAATGTGCCTTTCATCGTTTTCATGGCGCATCGTTTGCATTTTTTTCATTTTAGTATAAAAACTATTAAAACAAAAAATCATCAATGCACAGAAAGTTTTACCGGCTAAGTGAACTGTATCGTATTTCAAGGGAGGAAATCAAATTTTCTTTTTTTTTTAAAAAAATGCATCAGTGTGCAATGACACGCTGGTTCGTGCCATTTTCAAGTTTTATTCGTAAGCACGAGGGTCGAGGCCAAAGAAAAGTCAGCTAGAACTAGAGAAGTAGCCCGTTCTTGTCTTGCGCTTCTTTTTCTACTAAACAATGGTGATGGAAGCCATATTATTGCTAGCTATGCCAGCAATTCGATGTAATAATTCCTTCTCACCTGTGCTGTATCCCATACAAAAGACAATCATTCGTGATGTAAAGAAGTGGCACTGCGTTGCGGCTCTTCGTTACCCAATCTGCAGGGAGGAATTTGATTTTCCGAAACTGGTTAGTACGGATGCACATCGGTCATTGATGGCCATGGTATGAATATGATCAGTATGGACTGCTCCCTCCGCTTTAATACTCGAAGTGCCTTTGCAGACCAGCATGAAAGGCACTGCAACTACGATATTCGACGATCAGTATCGCGGTCAATCTTTAGGGACAGCTTTTGGACTGCCAAAAGGATCGAGAAGACACCTGACTATCACGATCTGCTAACAACCTACTGATCTAATCAAGAGCTCTCTAATCAAATCCGTCACTGCCCGACCAGTTTCAGCTTTCCTGTCTTCCTGTAGCTGTGCCCTTCGAAGTCGAAGACCAGAGCACAACAGAACCTCTGAAACACATAGTATAGTACATTCTATGCATCCACAAACAGGGTATCCTTATCCATTGACACTGAACATACCAACCGAGTAACCGACTAATCCACCAAAGAAGAGTGACCAAGGGCAGCAGGGCCACTTCCAGTTCTACAAAAGCTACACCTCAGTAAGCCTAACTCATGTAGCTTCATCGGAAAACAGTGTTGAGAACGATACGATTCAGATCAATATGTTTCATGGTCGCGACCAACACAAGAGGGCCAGTCATTGCGCTGCAGGTTGCAGGGCACGATCGTGCATACTTGCGATCGATCAGGCACATGCCTGCCTGGGCCACTTGCAATGTGCAAGCTTCTTCCTGACCTTATTCTCTGAACCGACTGTTGTTTGATCGCGTCGAGTCGAGACCAAGCTGTGATGTGAAGCTGTCCGTGTCGATTAGTGTGGCGTGTGTTCCCCTGACCGAACTAGAATCCAGAGTTTCGAGTCGTATCCAAGTGGAAAAATCCACGGCGAAGTAGGGTTTAGAAGTTTCAGATTGATGTTACTAGCTTGTTGTGCACTGCAGACGGACAGCATCACGTACAACAGCCATGGATTATCTTGATGCATCATTGAAGATGTACAGCAAATTGAGATGATTTGCCATGATACCCGCTTATGCATAATCATCATCTGCATCAAGTATTGCCGTACTGGAAGTATGTGTTGTTATTAGAACTAATAAACACCATAATTATATTAAAAAGCCTAACCGCAAGGAAAACATACCACGGAAAAGGTTCGAAAGCACCCCTTGATTGCATATTTGCATAGTTCTTAAATGATGGAAATCTGGGTTCACAAGGTTACTCTGGAATTATCCGAAACCCCGCCTTCCGTCGCTACGACGAGTTAACCCCCTGAATTTAGACGGGCCACGTTTGTTTGGGTCGTTACTCCAAAAGCAGCAATGCTAGTGGAGTCAGGCCCTGTACCTGCGAATAATCTTGGGCCGTGGTAGGGACTAGGGAATGCCAAGTTCAACGTTCGCCCGTGTTTTTCTGGAGGAAAAATGTACTATTTACCTCCCTCAATTAATTGTCAGATCTGATTTACATCCCTCCGGACCAAGACCAGATATCTTCCTCCCTCGAGTGTTAAAATCGGACGTTTTTCCTCCCTGGATGGTTTGGAGGGCGGTTTCCGCTGATGTGGCGGTGGACCCCACATGTCATATTGACAACCCATCTTCTTCTTCTTCTCCTCTAGCCCTGAGCACGTCCGCCATGATTCGGAGGTGCACCGGGCGCCATGGCCGGCGAGAAGAGCAAACCAGCAGAGTCAAGATTTCTGCTGCCAAGGGACCTCCGCTCCGCTACCGTCGACGTCCTCCTTGCGTCCCCGCCAATCTCCGACCTCCATCGTCAATCTCGTGCCCCAAGGCAGCTCGCCCGCCGAAGCAGCGCCGATGGCGTGGACATCGCGTCATTCGACCGGTACGGCCCAGCGCGTGTGGACGAACGGAGCCAGGGACGTTTCCATCTCCCGGTGCCGTGCCACTGAGGTGGAGCGCGCCCGCAAGGTCTCTCGGTGCGACTCAGCACTGCCGCCGTGGCCGCTGCGTGGGAGAAAGACACGGACGCGGTGGCAGCCGACGCGGAGGAAGAAGAAGAGCTCGGTGGCAGGCTGGACAGGACGTGCTCAAGCATGTCATCTTTGTTGTGGAAGTTGTCTAGACCGATGCCGACGGGAACTTGTGCTTCTTGCAGGTGGTAGGCGATGCTCGTGGTTGCATCTCCATGCGTCCATGGACGCCCATGAGCTGTTTGTTGAAATGACTGCAAGAGACAATACGCTTCAAATATGCTTATTCATGGAACAAGAGCGATAATGCAACAATGATCTAAATAGAAATAACCATGCTGAAGTAGGGATGCGATTAGTAGGTGGATAGCACAAGGAAGCAAGTAGGGAGGGGAGATCAACATACGACACCAAGTTTAGAGCATCTGCGAGGAAGAAGTGATGAGTTGGCAACATGACATGTGGGGTCCAGTGCCACATCAGCGAAAACCTCCCTCCAAACTATCTGGGGAGGAAAAACGTCCGGTTTTAAGAGTTGAGGGAGTAAATATATCCGGCTTTGGGTCGGAGGGACGTAAATCGGACTTGACTGTTAGTTGAATGAGGTAAATAGTATTTTTTTTCTTTTCTTGCGCAACCTGTTCTTTTCCGCCGATCGGTTTGACTCCGCAGGGGACTATTGACCGTTGACCCAAGTCTCTAACAATCCTGATCTGATTTCTCCTTCGGATCACCAGCTGCTGCCTTCCTTTCTCCTCGACCAATCTCGTAGGAGCTCAAGTGCTACAGGCTCACGCCAGAAGCTAGCTTTTCTTGGAGAGGAAATCCAAAAGTGTAAAACATACGCTGCACATTTGACCACACATTTTAACACCTGGTACTGTAATATTCTATACACATCTATCAATACCGATTCTTGAAACATATCAATATTCAGCTTTTCTTGAATTTTCATGCATACGTATCAATATTCTATACATAAATTTTAGCTGAAAGTCATTTTTATTTAATTATAATAAAATTATATCTTAAAAATAAGCTTTAATCAGTTTAATTAGGATAACATTATACTTTCACTTCAAATAGGGTCTAATCACACCCAAGCCAAAAATTTAGGGAGCTGGATTTGTATTTGAGAGTACAAGGATTTAAATGATATTTTTGGGGAGAGAGATATATGCAATTTGAGAGTTTATGCATCAAAATGATACGGTTGGACAAGTTTAAGGACCGATCATGCATTTTACTCTTAATTTATTAAACTAAGTAAAAAGGATTACATAGTAAGAAAACAAGAAAAAGCAGGAAAAGACTACTATTACAATTTGTCTTGGATCCATAGTTCGAGCTGTTGATTGTGCTTGTATTTTGATCTATGGACAACCATACCAAGTTCCTTGAAGAATTCACTCTGCAAAGTGCGGGTTAGAAAATTGATTTTCAATACACAAAACTTGTAACCCTACCATATTAATAAACTTGCTTTTCTTTATGGACATAAAGTAGTGATTATCCTAAGAATTGTCGATGCATGGATGAACGCCTAATTCGTCTACCACTAGATCTGGATAAGGTTATGTGCCTTTTGACAAATATATAGTACTAAATTGGCAAATTCAGAAAGACAGCTACAAAGTCCAAAGCAATCATGCAGAGAGCAAATGAATCATGTGCCGATCCACAGCCAAGACGTCAGTGACTACGTATGCAGCGCGCGACCTTGTTTGTCCAACAAGTCGGATATCCGTCTTTTCAGGTCGAACCTTCGTCGTCGCGTTCCATTTGAGAGAGCAAAACATATCGTAGTTTATAGGCTCGTCCAAATATATATAGGGCGCGACACGAGCTGGAATCCAATCTCGTCAGTCACCACTTCACTTCACCGCAACCAAAAAAGATGGAAAGGATCCACTACGCTGCCGCGGCCACCTTCGTGCTGCTTTTCTTGCTCCACCACCTCCTGATGGGGAGAAAGCGGAAGCAGCAGCGGCTGCCGCCTGGTCCGCCGCTCGCGTTCCCCTTCCTCGGTCACCTGCCGTTGCTGAAGAAGCCGCTCCACTTCTCGTTCGCCGGGCTCGCCGCGCGCTACGGCCCCGTCGTCCACCTGCGCCTCGCCAGCCGCGACGCCGTCGTGATCGGCTCGGCGGAGCTGGCAAAGGAGTGCTTCTCCGGCGACCGCGACGTCGCGCTGGCGAACCGCCCGCACTTCCCGTCGTTCCGCGAGGCCTCGTTCGACTACACCGCGCTCGGCCTCGCCAACTACGGCGCGCACTGGCGCAACATGCGCCGCGTCGCCACCGTGCACCTCCTCTCTGCGCACCGCGTCAACGCCATGTCCGACAACGTCATTGCCCGCGAGGTGCGCGTCATGGTGCGCCGCCTTGCCACCTCCGCCACCGGGGTGGTCGAGCTGAAGCGGAGGCTGTTCGACCTCTCGCACAGCGTCCTCATGGAGATCTTCGCACAGAGCAGGAACACCTACTCGGACGACGCGGACATGTCGAGGGAGGCGCGGGAGATGAAGGAGATCCTCGAAGAGATCGTCCCGTACCTTACTGTGGCCAACCTCGGGGACCACATTCCCCTGCTACGCTGGCTCGACGTGTTCGGCGTGAGGAGGAGACTCGTGGACGCTGTTAGCCGGAGGAACGCGCTCATCTTCAAGATGATCGATGCAGAGAGGCAGAAGGAGCTGGAACGCAAGAACTGCGAGGCCGACACCGGCGACTCCAGTGAGAAGAAGAGCATGATCGCCATCATGCTCGAGCTGCAGAAGACAGAGCCTGAGGTCTACACGAATGATTACATCGCCGCTCTAATAGCAGTAAGTACAGATTTTTACAAAGTTTGATGCCCTTTGGTAGTTCTATCTAGTATTTCCTACCTAATTTATCTCTAATGGATTGAAGAATCTGCTCGGCGCCGGAACGGAGACGACCTCAACGACCACGGAATGGGCAATGTCGCTGCTTTTGAACCACCCGGACGTGCTTAAAAAGGCGCAAGAGGAAATCGACGCGCGCGTCGGAGGGAGTCGCCTCCTCGACAAGTCCGACCTGCCGCATCTTCCGTACCTCCACTGCATCATCACCGAGACTCTACGGCTCTACCCTGCCGCGCCGACGCTTTTGCCGCACGAGGCGTCCGCCGACTGCAGGATCCACGGATACGACGTCCCGGCCGGGACGATGCTGTTAGTCAACGCGTACGCCATCCACAGGGACCCGGCGATATGGGAGAAACCAGAGCAGTTCAAGCCGGAGAGGTTCGAGCACGGCAAAGCAGAGGGTAAGCTCATGCTGCCGTTCGGGATGGGGAGGCGCAAGTGTCCGGGTGAGAACCTGGCCATGCGAAACATGGGGCTGGTGCTCGGGGCTCTCCTCCAGTGCTTCGACTGGAGCAGGGCTGGAGATGCAGAGGTTGACATGACTCCAGGCAATGGTCCGATCATGTTCAAGGCTGTGCCTCTTGAAGCACTCTGCAAGCCGCGTGCCAACATGCCTGCAGCTCTACAGAAAATCTAGGTGCGAACAGTATAGACGCAGAAAAATAAATACTCGACTGGAACTGTGTTCAAGGCCGGATTGTATATATGTTTCCTGTTTTCACTTATAATTTTGCAGAAGTTTGTGTGCTTTCCGTAAATAAATAAAATTTGAACAATCTTAGTACTTGAATGTTGAAAATTCCGGATCAATGTGCTATTTTTTTTTGGGTGCCACCGTGCCACTGCAACAACATGTCCGTGTGTCTTGAATGAAACTAGGCTAATTGGCGCGCTCCGCCGCGCCCATAAAAATGTAAATATTTTTTTAAAATAAAAGGTATATAGTGTTAAAAAAATTAAATTGTAAAAAATAAAAGGACCTAAATATAAATATGTATTGTCTAATCTTTTCTTTTAAAAAACTATAAGGACCAAGAGAATAAAATGCCTAATTATAAAATAGAACAATTAATTTTCATGACCGGAGTCCCCGTCGCTGCCATATAGTGCACTTCCGCTTGTCGTCATGGTTGCTCTATATGGCGGACCGTCCCTAAAACGGGGGAGGTCCCCCTCCCAGGATCCATTCTGAGCAATGTTCGTCGAAACGAACATACATAGGGTACAACACAGACAGTAAAAAGCATGATTTACAGATAGAAGAAAAATATTACATGAATATTATTACAGAGTCTTCAGTTCCACACGAACCAGTTTTCATAAACAGCAGAAACGATACAGTCCTCAAGCGAAAGCGAAAGATAAGGTGAGATTACAAACTTCAACTCGGATACTAAGCAAAAGCAAGGGTCTCATCCAACGGCACCTTGCTACTAACCACTCACAGGCAGCGGCTACTCGATCTGCTCCCACTAAAAACTACCCAGCCGGGGGCTGACTCCTCCCAGAACTGATCACCGCTACCACCGGTCACATCAGACCCACCTGAAAGCCACAAGTCGCAAAAGCGTGAGCTTCTAAGAAGCTTAGCAAGACTGACCCGTCAACGAGGCTGTCTACAGCCGACACCTAGACATACACGGCTGACTCTGGGTAGTATAGTTACAAAAGGACAAGCTTTACTAAGTAGCTTCCTATTTTAAAGTTTTAGCTTATTTAAGTTCGAGAAAAGTAAACTTTAGTATGTACTATGACTAAACAATCATGTTGACAAACAACAATTAGTATAACATCACAACTGTAAACATCATCCTCTTCTGTTCACTTCTTAGCGTATGCGACAGAGAGATTGAGTAAACTATAGACTGAGAGTGTTAGTGATTTGAAACGTTTTTTACACCCGCAGGGTTAACCTGATCACACGACACGTGCGCGTTCCGGACCGCACGTGGCAACCGTTCGTCCCAGATTTGGCAAAGCTAAACCCCTCTTACGCTACCTCAACAGTGCCTCATCCCACCAGATCACCCGTCCCGGACGGTATCTGTAGAGTTCACACACTGTCCACCCCAGCCTGCCGCCAATCAGACACCGTAAGGTAGGTTCAGCTTTGCTGTGTCTAGGCTACCTAGGTTTACTGGATCCTATAGCTCCAGCATGTGAGCGGTACATTCAATACTCAACCAACTGTGCCACACAGGTCAGACAGCGCTACCGCATACCAAACTCCCGTTGGTTGCATCCCTATCATTCCTTGTCTGACCCCAGTTTCTTTCCATGAAATTTGAACCTGCTACAAATTCTTTAGCAAGAGTGGAAGTTCCAATCAACTCCTATCATATCGTGGGCAGTGTCCGATCTGCCCAACTTCTACCATAGGAAATTTCTAAGCCTAGCAGCTACATCGAGCTACCTGTATCAATATACCAAAAATAGGTACTACTGAAAACTTATGCATCTAGGGTATCATTCAACTCTTGTCGACCTAAATGCACATCACATGACTCACATTCACTGTTGTAAAAAGGAAAATTTTAAAACAGTAGTGCATCGGGGCTTGCCTTGTGGATGTTCTTCTTGGTCTGCAGCGACGGTATCTTTGGAAAACTCTGGGTCCACCTCGATGGCTACCTCGTTCACGTCGGCCTCTACATGATGCAATTTGAGAGGTGACATCAGAAATCAATACTCTCTCGCAACTTAAGTGGTCGCTAGTGAATTAAGGAATTAGGGTCGCCGAGGAAAAGTTTTGACCTAAAACAACGCTAATAAAAATTTAGTAGCACCATAAACAACCCTAATTAAGCTATAAATCACCATTTAGCAGCAGGGGCAAATCTAGGGTTTATAAATTTTTTCCAAATTTTAATAGTTGCAAATTAATTAAAAAGTGTTTTTGGCCATTTATGGTTAATTAAATAAATATCAAAAAGTATTTCCTAAAAACTACATTTTTCTCTGGTCCTAGAACAATTGGAATATATTTTTCTGAGCTAAAATCGATTTTATAAGAGTTATTGAATTTTCAGCCCAATTAAATTAATTATTTGCAAAAGGGAAAAACCGAGCCCTAGCTAGGGCTTTTGCCCTAGCTCGGCCGGCGAGGGGCGGCCGGTGGCAAGACTATGCGGAAAAAGTTTCCCACGGCGCGGCGAAGCTAAAGGCAGGGGAAAACGGGCCGGGTTCTCACCGAGACTTGGTCGGCGGCGATGGGCGGTGCGCGGCCGGCGGTGCTTCAAAAATTCCGACGAGAATCGGTGAAGCACCGTGGTCGGGGTTCGCGAGGAGGGAAAGGATCTCTCTGCTGTGTCGATTTTACGAAGGACTCGACGGAATTGGAGGTGTTGCGCTAGGCGCCGCGGTACGGTGCTCGGCGGAGAGAAAAAAAAGAAGGAAGCAGAGGAGGGGTGCGGCGCGAAGGAAGAAGAAAACGGTGGCAACCGAGGCGGCCTTTTACGCGCTGGGCGTGTGCGCGCGTGCTCCCCACGCGCGCTCGGCGCAGGCCGCGTGCGGCAGGTGGCGCACACGCTCTGCCCCGGTTGAGAGCGTGGAGGGGCACGCCGCACAGGAAGAGAGGAAGAAATAGAGAGAGAAAGAAGAAGAGAGAAAGGGGCTGTCCGGTAGGGCCCATTGTCCAGTGGGTTCCACTGGTGAAAATTTTTTCAGAAAACCCAAAAATTCACAGGAATTTGACAAGAGCCCAAAGTTGATTCCAAGAATTAAAATAAAGTTTGCTTTTGAATTTAAAGTTTTAGACTTATAATTCAAATTTTGACTATCTTTTATTTTGCAAGAATTCCTTACAAGTTTTAAAAATATTTCTTTGGACCAATGAAATAATTTCTTTTTAGCAATTACTAGAAATTTTGTTAGTTACTTTAATCCCCAAATTTTGGTAGTTCTTTGCAATTGAATTGATTTCCGTTTTGAGCACGAAAAGAAAACGAAGTGTTACACTCTAATTTCTTTGCTATTCAACATTTGAATATTATGTCTACATCAATATTATAATTATAAAGATTTACATTTTTATTTTTGGAAAAATGAATGTTCATGACTAGAACATTCCAATCGTTGTAATGGAACTTTTAGGAATTAAAAACATTGTATTTATTAAAAAATAATTTCTCTTTTAAAAAATTAAGTATATCTTGTAGATCTCAAATTGTTAGAATAAATTATAAGGAACATAATGGTTCAAACAAATTCAAAAACGGAGTTACGGTTTAGTAGGAAAATTAAATTAAAAATTGGATATCAAAAGAATTACTTCGACGAATAGGACAGTGACATGTGGCAGGACACATGTCATCACCAAAAATCACCACATCTCTCAAAACTCTATGGTGGCTGCATTTCCTTTACATTTCAACTATTATATATATATATATATATATATATATATATATATATATATATATATATATATATATATACACGCGCTGTGTTGCAGCATCATTTGGGCGCGCGTAATTACTAAAAGAGAAGAAACGGACCGTAGATTTTGGTTACTTGGTACTGTTGTGACGATATGAAACATTGAAGCCCAAGAAATGATGAGTGGGTTTGCATGGGCCTGTAACTGACGCCGCCCGGAACACGGCACCAGCGTTCCTTTTTTTACTGCAAAGGTGTGCCGTGTTCCGGGAATGGATGGATGAGCTGGAACGTTATATTTTTGGACATTTTTTAGCCGTTGGATGCGAAAGAGTGCCTGAAGATAAACGGCTGACGCGGTCCAGGTCTTCTTCATAAGACCAGTGTCTGCACAGTCCAGTCTCACTTGTTCTTCAGTTTTTCCTCCGACTCGCGACCCCTGTCTGAAATCTCAGAGCTCGCAACCTCGGAAGACGTGCTGATGGCGGACGGAAGCTCCTCCGTTCCTATGGAGGAGAGGCAAGCGCCGCCGCTGACGGCGGACTGGACGCCTGTGAGGTACTTCGTCAGTTCTGGAGCCCACTTCCAGAATGGCGTGGCGCCTGCTTCGTTTGTGCATGCTGTTGGTGGTGATCAGTTCACTGTTGGTGCCCCCTTCGATGTGAGCTCCGTCATGACTAGGATTGGCATGATCCCGGCGGCCTTCGAGATGCCGGAGGGAGCCTATGCAGCCACCGGATTCGACGCTATTCGTGGCGTTCCCGCTGAGCTGGCGATGGCTCAACAGCAGCTAACCGGAAGCAACGGCAGCGGCAGGCTGCCAGCGCCGCCGAAGTCATCGTGGACAGAGGAGGAGGACAGGTAACGAAGCAGAATCCGATTTTATTTTTCACCCATGCGCGCTTTGCTTTGCATTTGTTTGATCAGCGTTGCCTATGCTTCTCTCTGCAGCATCCTCAAACACATGGTGGTGCAACACGGTGAAAGGAAGTGGTCGGTGATAGCACAGTGTCTACCCGGCCGGATTGGGAAGCAGTGCCGTGAGCGATGGATCAACCATCTGCGCCCCGACATCAAGGTCCGATCCATTCGTTTCTCGGTGATTGATTGTTTCTATTTTGTATCTTTATTTTTTTAGGGGATTCGTAATCCATGATTATGAAGGAAATTCATATGCTTCATATGTATTGCAAAATAGTGTGAAAATTTTTGCCTTGCCATTTAAGTAGAGAACTGATCCAATTTCGTGTTCCCTTTTGTCTAAAAAATTGTCATGGAGAAATCATCGACGTATGAATGATTTGTGGGATCCATTTACACCGATTATACTCTTGTTCTTGTATATACCATGGTTTTGAAAACCATTCAAAACCAGCTGGTTTTTACTGTTTTCGCAAGAATCGGTTGGGTACGGTTACTAGAACTGACCGTTTTTGTCCCATTTTCACGGTTTGTCGGTCTACTTTTTTTTTTTAGTTCCCAGTAACGTAAAACTTGGCATATTCAAAGTGCAACTATTTTCTTATCGAAGCTGGAAATCAAATCATGCTACTGAATTTCTTTGGATGGAAATCATGTAGTGGGGGTAAATTGTCACATATTCATTTTAGTCAAATAGGCGTAGGACGACCGTGTTGCACTATTGACCGACTCGTATATTGGATCTGAGAAAGTAGTATAGGTTTGCAAGTCCACACCAAATTCGCTACACATTAACTGTTATTTCTTCTGTACTTTACTCTAGCGCATAAGCAGGATGTAAAAATCAATAAAAGACAACTATTTTTCATTTGTAATGAATAGAAGCGCTATTGAAGCCTTTAGCGCTTTGATATGGTGCAACTGCTTAGATCGATCCTTTTATGTTCCTTGCAGTCATACAAATATTTTATTAAGTAACTAAAAGTGGTCTAGCTTCAATAAAAATTTATTCCAGCATCAAAATATTTCAGAAATGTATTTGGTTTGTTGATGTGGTCAAGAAATATGTAAAATTTCAGTCACCCAAGAACTACACTCAGCTCCTCCTTTAAAAAAAATTATTGTTCGAACAATAATTTTATTGGACTCGAGAAGAGTCCTTATATATGAACTTGATGTTAGGCAAATACTATATGTTGATTCACACAATCTAACTATGGTCATTGATAATTACGGGCAGTGTGTTGGTATTTTATTTCAAGTGTGTGTTCTAATTTTTGTTTCAAAATATTCCTTCACAGCAAAACGACATATGGTCAGAGGAAGACGACAGGCTACTTATCAATGCTCACAGACACTTTGGAAATCGCTGGTCGTCAATTGCAAAGCACATCTCAGGGCGCTCAGAGAACGCCGTGAAGAATCACTGGAACGCGACTCTGCGCAGCCTGAAGGCGAAGCGCCGGCTCAAGAAGAAGAAGAGCGAACAAGCGCCTCCGGGCCAATACTCTGCCCTGGAGGAGTACATCCGCAGCCTGTATCTGCTGGAGGACGGCGTGCCGCCTGAAGCTCCACCGCCGTCATCCACGCCACCGCACTTCCTCGCGTACGACGGCTCGGACCATCCTGCTGTAGTCGCCCCGGCACCGGAAGTCAGCTCCATCCCAGCAACCAACACGGAGATGATGAGCTTCCACGGCGACAACTCGGCGGTCGGGTCGTCGAACCTGGGGATGATCAACCTCAACGTGCCGCCGCAGCTGCCTGACCTGAACACCACCACCAGTGACCCACAACAGGAGTACTACTACATGAACTATCCTGTGTACGTTCCGGCGCCGCCGGAGCCGCTGCTGCAACTGGCTACTCATCAGGAAGACACTCCGCAATCCTGTTCCAGCCTGGACCTGTTTCCGTACGCAGATTACTTTGCATTGCTGCGCACGGATTACGGCAATTACCATGAAGGTGCGTCGTCCAGCAATCCATCAGGCGCAAATGGGTACTACTACAGCGAGGCGAGGCGTAGCAGGGCTGCTGGTGGTAGTGGTGGTCGTCCAGCCGGCAACACCGACAATGTCGTGTAGCTGGCGTCGAGGGAACTCTTGAAGCCCTCCAATGACGATATCACTCTTGACAGAATCAAGTTCGACGGAAAGTTACTCCTTCCTATCTGGTTGCTCCTTTTTTCCTACCGTTATTAAATGATTTCGACTCTGGACTGGACCCTGGACCCTGGTTGTGTTCATTGTTCTGTTTGTAAGAACCTCCGTTGCATTAGACTTTTTCAAAGCATCTGTGTTTGTTTCACTTTTATTGATCTTATCTGCATATCGAATCAGTTGTGCGTCATGCTGTTGATTATAGTCATGCTCCATTTACTTCCAATGCCCATCTATGTGTTCAAGTGTATTGGATGGAGTCTAGTCCTCGCACCATGGAATCATTGCTTACTTGTCAGGCATTGGAGTTTAGTTCTCTTCTCACGTTTGGACGTTCTGTTTTCCAGTTACAGATATAGACGCCTTAATTCCTCTGGTTCATCTTTTGTACTCGTATTGAGTACGTGTTTTAGGATAATCTAATAATTCGAACGGTCTCAGACAAAATGGTTAAAACGGAATCTAAAATATAGTTGTGGTCTGAAAGAATAGTACGTTGAAAATTTTGAAACCAAATCTATTTTTCTCACCTCACGCCCACCTAGCATGATGTGTGGCAGCGTACGGTCTATACAGTAGTATTCATCTGTATTGCATGTTGACTAGTAGTTGGGCTGCAGGTGGAAAATAAAAGGACCAGTTGTGAATGTACCAAACCCAATTAAAGCATGCGGCCTGCTAATAGCGAGGCCATGAATCCCGTATAGATATATGCCCACAACTCATGAATAGAAGTTGACTGTTTCCACAGCAGAAGGTATTTCTTCTCCCTTTTCGTACATAGTAGTAGTACAGTCCTTTTCTCAAATAAAAAATGGTACAGTCCTGAAAAGGGGGGGGGGGGGGGGGGGGGGGGGGGTGGAAGGAAAAAAATGGTATTCCACCTTGCTCACTCCCGTCCGTGGGACGAGGACAAATACAAATGGGCGTAGTAGATAAGCATGATATATTGGGCCAAAATACAAAGAAAAATATGGATAAGCACTACCTTTGGTAGTAGCTTGAATTTTCGCCTGAGGAAAATATGGGCGTTTTCTTTATTTTTTTAAGCCAAAGATATGGCCATGCATATTGACCTGGACACTGAAGTTAGGAGGCTTATCAGGTCCAGGAACAAATAGAAGCGCTGCGCATCATAGTATGTTGATTCATGTCTCAACTGTTACGTGGAAAAACTTTAAAACAAAAAGAACTGTTACGTGGAAATACAAAATCACGTCAACAAAGGTGTGAAAGAGAGATTGATGACAGGTCTATTGATAGTCCCGTTCCCATCGATTTGTTTATTTTACGTGATGGTATTGTTCCAAGGGTTCGGTTAGATTTTTGTAGCTTCACATAAAAACTTTGTCCTGAACTGGAACTCTTCCATCTCCGTAATAGACGAACCCCAAAGTATATACTCATCGGACCGTATTTACAGAGTGATGTATACATATGATTCCCAATTCAAATATTGCCTAGAAATTAGAATCAATCTTCCACTAGAATGTCGTAGACAGAGTATCTAGAATTTCTAGATGTAGAAGTACAAAATCGCTACTTGAATGAATCATCGTTCTATCCCCATCGAGATCACGGTGCAGACACACCTTCATGACCTTCGCTTGTTATCTAGCCGCGCCATTTCGCCGTTTCAGCTTCGTCGGGGCGAAACAGAGGCGCCCGCCATTTGCTGAACCCAGTAGTCCGCCAGGAATGTCTTGGCGGCGTCGAGGCTGGGGAAGTAGGGCGGCTCGAGGAACATCTGGGCCTGCGGATCCATGCCCTCCGCCGGAACGAATAGTGCCCGGTTTCCCGACGCCTCCGTCGTGCCCATCACGGCGGCCACGAGCAGACGGTACGCGAAGAAGAACCTCCTGACGGCCGCCTCCACGGCCTGGAAGGCCTGAAGCAGTTCCACCTTGCCGGCGTTCTCGCCCTCGCCGCGCCTCCGGCTGTGGTAGAGCCTCATGGCCGCCTCCTGCACCCTCGGTCCGCCGTTGGGATCCACCTCGACGCCGAGCACCCAGGGCACCCGCTTCTTGAGGTCCCTAGTCGTGTTAGCGACGTGCAGCAGCGCCCTGGACCGGAGGCAGAACGACGTGTCGGAATTGGAGCTCTGTGCTGACCCGATCGCGAGCTGGCTTTTAAGCCTCAGGAAGTCGTCCGGGTCCGTCAGCAGGTGGAGGTCCTCGACGTCAGCGAGGAGCTTCCAGACGCGTTCCAGGATCCAGCAGTCGCTCGCCGCTGCCTCCCAGTCCTTCGCTTCGATGCGGCCGTTCAGGCGGATGAGGAGTTGGGACGCCGCGCACAGCCACGACTCGAGTATCTGGTGGATGGTGAACAGAACTTCGTTCTCCCTGTTACGGTAGCCGGAGTTGGGCTCCAGCGCAGCGGCCTTAGGCTTGAGGGCGTGCAGCTCGTGCGGCCGCACGACGCGGTCGTACTCGAGCACCGGCTTGCCGGCGAGGTTGGGCTCGCCGAGGCCGAGGGTGGAGGCGCAGCCCTGCATCTGGCTCTCGACGGCGTACATGATCTTGGCCGCGAGCGTCTCGGACTTGTCCCACGCGGCGAGGCGCGGGAGCAGGCTGGCCTCGCTGACGCGGCACACCACCGCGGCGGCGCTCCCGGGCAGCTGCCACACCTCCGAGGCGCTGCGCTCCCGCGGGAGCACGCCCCCGGTGGCGCTCAGCTCGGCGAGCGGCGCGGACCGGTCACCCTCGCAGAGCGCCGCCACCAGCTCCACCTCCCGCGCCGCGAGCGCCTCCAGGCGCCGCGCGAGCTCGCGGCGGCTCGCGTACCCGCGTGGGTCGGAGAGCGCGACGGACACGAAGCGGAAGGTGATCTCCAGCGCCTGCAGCGCCGGCTTCACCAGGCCCTCGCCGCCCCACTCCGGGAAGCTCCCGGCCTTCCATAGCCTCGACAGCTCCGGCAGGCGGAGGTACTGCTCGTACGCCTCCGCCGCCGACGCGTCCTGCAGCCTCAGAACCGGCGACGGTGCGCGCTGCTTGTCGCCCGGCCGCACCGGCGAGACAGGGGACAGCTTGGGGGTCGCCATTCCAGCTCCAGCCGATGTCTCCTCCTCCAGTTGAACGTTCGGTTTGAAATGTCTACAACTCTGTACTCTTGCTTCTAAGCAGCTTCTGTTTTTTTTTAGTTTGGCCTCGAGAATTAGACGGGGACGCGCGTTTTATAGGAGCGCGCGCCTGCTGGATCGGGTTTGAAGGGGTTGCCGAGGAGGAGCGTGGTGGCCGACTGAGACTGACTGGCCGTGGCGTGTGGAACGCGGTGCGGCTTGCGTGGTTTGAGTTTGAAACGCGCGCGGGCCAGGGAAACAGCGGGTGGGCGCGGGGCGTGCCAGCGTGGGCGAGGTGTGGGGTTACGCGGCGGGAAGGCAATAAATTATTGGTAGAAAAGGGTTGATAAGGGGGTTTCGAGCTTATCCATACAGCAGAATGCCAGAATAGCAGCAGATGCGATGCTCTTGCCGAGTTCGGGCAGCGCACGCCGTCGTAGTTTTGTGGACCGCGGACGTCTCCATCCGGCGTCCATCCGAGAGGCCGGCACGAGGTTCGCCGAAAACTCCAGCATCCTCCCCTTTTCATGCAATTTTTTAGTATTCGTTTTGTGAACGAAATCGAGCGTAAACGTCCTTTACTCAACTTGCACTTGTAGGTAAAACTCTAATACGTAATAGAGAAAGGTTAAGAAGTTTTATATTCTCGGTGACGTGATGCGGTATAGATAAACTTTGGTCGGCAATGCCGTAGTAGAGGCGTGAGTCTATTTGTTTTCCTTTTTTGTTGTGGCTACAAGTGATTACAGTTGCAATTTCTCTAAAAACGGACACGTGGCTGCTTCTCACCTTGAGTTTTCGCAGTTGACCTTTTGTTTATTTCTTTCTTGGTTTTTTGCCTCCAATAGACGTGCTTGCTTGTTGGTCAACTAGTTTTTTAGCATTTGATTGAAGTTGCTTGACCAGCGTTCTTCTCATTTTGCACTCGATCCGTGGAAATAAGTGGTGGTGTGCACATTGTTGGAGTCTGAAACACGCGAAGAACTAGTATGCCTTTTTGCAATAATAAGTATCCAGAATTAGTATGGCTACGCAGTGAGCATGGACTAACTCAAAGGCCAAAATTAGTAGTTGTCGTACCATGGAAAATACTGTTTAGTGGCTATAGGTTATGGAGGCACTTATATGGATTACCATACACTATCATCAAACAGTTGTGCACTGGTGAATGGGGTAAGGAAAGCTAAGCAGCGCTGGCATGGTTTACTACCTACTGTATGACTAGTGCCATCCAGCCCGAAGTTTGATTTAGATGCGGGTGCAGCATGCGCCAACCCATTTGGCCAATTTCCAGCTACTACTCGGTCAATTTCCATGGCTCCCAATTCCCAGCATCTCAGCTCACCACGCTGCAATCACAAACTTTCCAGTTCTCACCGGCCACCTCACCAGCAGCCACCTCAAAGATCAAGCCACCAAGACGTGGATTTGCTCGAAATTCTGGACCAAGCAAAGCTCCAGATCTCCACATATCCACCGCGACGACCATCAGCTACCGCAGCCAACCTTTGACGGCGGCTCTTCCAACATCGTTCCGGTCTGCGGAAGCAGGCGCGAAGGTTGTCGACATTTAGGAGGAAAGGTGTTACTACTGTAATTGCGTCGCGCATTGTCAGCGTTTTTATCTCCAAACGAGTCTAATTGGTCCTCTGTTTTGACCTAGCATAATCCCAGAGAACAGAGACCCGCGCCGTTCTATGGGATAGGATCGTCATCGTATCGGCGAAATCCACAAGTATTTTTGTTTAGGTTGACTCTCTGTTTCGTGAAGTTAATAAAGCTGACCGGGGTAATTGCAACTGCTGCCGCCATGTTTGCGTTCGTGCATATCCAGGACGGAGAACAGTTAGCCGAAGAAAATGACTTTGTTGATCAGCAGCGGTAAGCAAAACTGATGTATGCATGTCGATGTACTAGGTCGGCAGATAAGTAAAACCAGGACGGCGGAGTGATCTCGGCTCGGAGCACTCAACAAAAACGCAAGTTGGCATGGTTAATTATCTGGAGCGCGGGCGTATGTGTCGCTTTTGCATCGGTGAGTCGGCTGGTTCCAGATGAACGAAGAATAAAACGATAGCGGGAGCGAGTCAAAAAAATTCAGATGGGTGTGGTTTTGGTTCAGAGTTCGTAACAATCTCAAAGCAGATTAAAACTCTAATACTCTGTCACTGTGGACGTGAGCAGCACAATGGAGTTGAGAGTCTAGGACTGGGAGTTTAGCACCTGATCTCCCTCATCATATCATGCGATGAGCTGATAAGAGGCTTGTGCAAACAAACTTCTTTAGCGAGGTATATCAGCATCCGTCAAAAATCAAGTAGTGGGACACACAGCCCCCGCCAAATTAGCACGATCAAGCACGTGCACTGACCATGAACCCGGAACGATAATTGCGGGATGCTCGTCCTCCGAGCGGGAAGAGGTTCATCTCATCCGGAAATCGTGCACGTCAATATCCCCTCGTTACAGTCACAACATCATCGGCAACGGCAGTCACGGGTCATGGTCGCGATCCGTGCATCAGCGGTGAGCCCCGATGCGTGAAGCCCCGCCCCCGGAGGAGACGCGCGCGCGAGCGGTGCCGGTGCGCAGCCGCGCAGGTCCATATCGACGGACGGATAGGACCCAAAGATTATGGCCGCCACCCAACCCATCCCACCAATGCAAACCAACATGGATGGATCCCATCGAAGTTTCGGATAAGAGCCAGCGAGGTAGCTGACCGCCCCTCGCTCGCTCTCGCGTGCTACGACCGGTAAGCGTGACGACCGCATCCTCAAACGATCGACAGGGACTTGTCTCTAGAAGACGAGAGCGAGGCGAGGGGAAGGGGAGGCCTCCACGCAAACACGCCTGTCGCCGTCGCTCGAAAAGCTGTAGGACCGTTTCAGTCTCCGACGAAACTGATGAACTCGCGCGCCCGGCCGGTCTCGTACATGTTTTAGCCGGAAAAGGCGACGGCAACGCGCGCGAGTTTATCCGGTGATTTGAAGCTGGGACGATGCGTGGCAGTGTGTGGCCGGCCGGGCCTACGGCGGCAGCTGGGTCTCGGTGGATGTGGGCTGCTCTGCGCCTCTGCAACTGCAAGTCGTGCCCTGCGTTTCTCCGTTTCCCCACCTGGACGACGCGGCTTCACGTGCGGCGGGACGAGGGGTCGGGGAAAGACGAGACCGGTGGGAACGAAGGCGACCTACACACCACCCAACCCAACATGTCTCGCCACGCGGGCCGGCTCGATGCTGCTGACAGGGGACCGTGTGCGGCCCAGCATGTGACCACCAGGAGAGACGGACGGGGTGGCGGGTGGTGACACCGTGACAGTGCGTGAGACCATGCTGATTTGCCAAACTACTACCACTTGGTGTCGAGCATTGAAGGAGAAGAACATGGTTTTGTGCGAGCATGCATTGAAGTAGAAGAACATGGCAAAACACAGGGGCGTAGAGTTTTCGCCTTCATCCACTGCACCTTAGAAAGGCGATGTGCGCTTTAAAGAGACCATGGTTTGTGTAGTGTAGTTGAAGGCTTCATAGTTTAGACTTTCAGAGGAGGACATGAGGTGTTGCTTCGATGATCTGTTTAGGTTATGCACGAGTAAGAATGTTCCAGATAAATAAAACGAAATTGCTAAACATTAGTTAGCTAAAAATTGATTTTATTTTCAATCAATTTTTTAACCAACCAAATTATGCCACGTGCTTGCATGATCGGATCCACCCAGCGTGCTCCCACAAGCTTCGGTTAAATAAAACCATTTTAATGTCGTCCGAAAGCCAAGAGGGAACTTCGTCCATGGGCCATATAAGAAAATGGGCCTACTTTACTCCAGACCTGCACCAAAATCTGACCAGTTTAAGTCCATGATACGACGCTGTTCTTGTTGTTTTTGAATTTGTTTCATGAGGCGGATGAAATTTCACTTTGCCATCCCATAGCTTATACAACCACTCACGTTCGCTCCATTTGTGTGGCATCAGTGCTACTACATGGCATCAGGTTTTAATACTCAACTAGCAACTATGCACGTGTGAATTTTTTTGCACGTATCAGCTTTTAATTTTTTTTAGAGTTCTAGTGAGAAAGCCCCAATCCTACTTGCAATATAGTAAAAGATCAGTGTTAAGGGTGGCCAATTTGTTTGACACAATTTCCCTCAAAAAGATATTAATGAAAGTTTCTTTCCATTCAAAGAAAAAACAATCAATTTAGACCTTTTAATCTGAGATTTTGGAACTGTCGATCCGGTGCGCGGAACACGTCACGTGCAGGGGGTTGTCTCAATTTTTTGAAGAGCCACCACACCAACCCAAGAGCCGCAAGCATCCCCGTTCGCGCTCACGCGTTCCCGCGCGGGGATGGGACGAAAACCGTTTCGCGCGCTCTCGCGCGGGGTCGCGCCGGCCACGCCGCGCCCTTTTCTTCCCACCCTTCTCCATCGCTCCGCACCCGCCAATTCCACCCCAAATCTCTTCCGTGCTCACGAGCAGCCGCCAATTCCCGCGCCCACCAAGCTCCAATGCCGACCCTCCGGAGCGCCACGGCAAGCTCGTCCCCAGCGGCAACCCCATCCCCTGCCGCGTCGAGCACACCGCGCAGCATCAAGCGCCGCCTGACGCCGCGTAGCCCCGGCGAGTCGCCCGACACCGCGCGGCACACCTCTCCGCACCGATCCCCGCACGCCGGCGCTGGAAGCGTAAGATCTGCTGCTAATCCCTGTCGCCGATGCAGATCCGCTCGGCGTGGCTTCGTTATCGTCTATTCCCCGTTGCAATGCACACCAACTGCTCGATCTCGCAGGTCTTCTTGCCCAAGCTGCTTTCGGCGTCGCCCAAGTCCTCCAGGAAGCGGCTCTACGGTGACCTTGTCGCGCCTGAGAAACCCAAGTGGAATCCCCGAGGCAAGTCCCTCAATTCCAATATCTCGCCAGCACACTCTTTGTTTTTGTTTGTGTTTGGGGGGGTCTGATGGAGAAATCGGTTTGTCACGCAGACCCAGCGCAGATGCGAGCGGTCAAAGAGGCGCTGCACGTAGCAACGGTGCCGTCCTGCGGGTTGGTTTGCCGGGAGGACGAGCAAAATCGCGTGCTTGAGTTCTGCAAGGCATGCGTCCAGCAGGAGAAGGCTGGAAGCCTCTATGTCTGCGGGTGCCCTGGCACGGGGAAGACATTGTCGATTAACAATGTAAAAGAGAGTTTGTTGCGTTGGGCAGATGAGGTATGGTATAATTACATCTCATGTCCAGTGTTGTTTGGATTTGAAATGCATTATTGTTGATTTGTTGTGCTACTTATTTGTGATGAATTAAGATGGGAGTGGAGACGCCTGATGAGCTAGCAATCAATTGTACAAACTTAGGAAAAACATCCGATATTTTTGGCAAGGTATTTACGAGACATGATTTTTATCTGCTACTGAATTATATGCGATGCACTTCAAAACAAAAAGGAAACAAAATGACTCTGAATCGAGTTTCCTATTCATCAGATACTAGTACAATTTCTGGGCCGGAAGAAAGGAAGCAGCAAATTGTCGCCACTTCAGCAACTTCGGAGCATGTTTTCCAACAAGGAATCGGCTCCAAGAAGAATGATGTACTAGCTGCTTGTATCAAATTACGATTGGACTTTTCATGCTTTCTTTATCTGTTTTTTCTATAATCTGAATTGCATGCTTCTGTTGCTGTTACCAGGATGGTTATTGTAGATGAGATGGACTATTTAATTACAAGGGACCGTGCAGTTATACATGATCTTTTCATGCTTACGACTTTACGATTCTCTAGATGCGTACTCATAGGTGAGTTTTTGAATTTCTTTCTCCAATGCATTATGCATAGCTGTTTTTGTTTTAGCGACCAGTTGATACCCTCTTGCTGATGGCTAGTTCTATTTTTCAGGAATCGCAAATGCCATAGACCTAGCTGACCGGTTTCTTCCAAAGCTTGAATCATTAAATTGTAAGTGCTGTTTACAATGTTAAATGCTTCTATTGTTTATATTATGTAAACTAACATAAATCTTTCTTTACTTCCCCCAATTGACAGGCAAACCTCTTGTTGTGACTTTCCGTGCTTACTCCAAGGATCAGATATCTGACATAATTAAACATAGGTTAAAGGTAATATCTTGTCATGTAAACAATCATATTTTATAATGCTCCACCTCCAATTATCAAATTTCAACCTCTTGTGTTCATGCCTTTTAAAATGTTACTTTTCAGGTTCTTGAGTATGATGTTTTTGAACCACTGGCCCTAGAGTTCTGTGCTAGAGTAAGTCCAAATATCATGCAGGCCTCTCATTAACTATCATTGTACTCCATGTATTCATTTGGTAATGTTTTTGGTGAATGCTATTTTATCAGAAAGTTGCAGCAGCTTCTGGTGACATGAGAAAAGCTCTCGGTGTCTGCAGGTAATACACTTCTCTTGCTGAGAAAGCAAATCATATTCTGCAATCTGTAGCCTCCACTATTAGTAGCTTATAAAATGTAGTGATCAACACTTTCTGATATGGAAGGTGTTCTCAATCTGGTTTATGCATGTGCAAACATGGTCAGAATTGTTGCATTTGATTCCTGTAGCAAATCAGCCATTAATGTAAGACCTTTTTTTTCTTCAAATTTCAGGAGTGCTGTGGAGGTTCTTGAAGCATCTCTAAAAGATTCTAACCAAGAATTAGGAATGGTAAGTTTTGCTTCTCACACAATATTTTTGGATCGCATGTCCTGTAACGAACAAACATTAGTGGTTTTGTGGTGGACTTCGCATCAAATGAAACCGGTAGTTCATATTAATATTGATCTAGTTGTGTGTCTAATGCTATCTATTCATGAGTTTTCGTCAGCCAACTACGTAAATCTATCAATCAATAGGATTATATAAATACGGTCTTGTATTTCAATCTTTCTATTTTCCAAAATGATCAGAAGCAATTTTAACTGTATCCATTAGCATGGTTGAATTTTACTAGTATCTCTTTATCTTCTACTAAATAAGTCTGAGTCTTTTCTTCACATCCTTGTTCTTAATTTGTGGTAAACTCATTTAGCTTCTGGGTCCTCTAAAGTAGTGATATGTATTATTTTCACTTACAGGTAACTTTTGACCATATGGATGTAGCCTTATCAAAGGCATTCAAGTCAGCGGTAATAGATACCATATTGTGTCTTCCCCAACATCAGCAGGTAACATCACAACATTCTTGAAGCCTCATTATTTCTCATTTTCTTGCGTGCTATTTTTTGAAAAAAATGGAAGACATGTAATTCATTGTTCTGCTAATTTCCTTTTAAGCATTTACTTGAATCTCATTCATATGTATGAAATGGTTGACAGATGGTATTGTGTGCATTGGCAAATACTTTTCACAATTGCAAGAAAAAAGCTACCAATCTTGGAGAGGTAACACTTCTTAACATAAAGAAGAAGAATCTACTTGGTTCATTCTGTATAATTTTAATTGATCTATGGTTACTTTGTTTCAGCTCAACAAATCGTACATTGAAATTTGTCGATCAACCCAAGTCCCAGCAGTTGGAATGCTTGAATTTTCTAATATGTGTATGGTTTTGAGCGATCAGGTATGTCAATACAAAAAATTCATTGTTTCCAAGTACATTCAAAGAAAAGAAAAGCAACTATTGTTCAGTGTTTGATGGAGTTTTCATTACAGGGATTCATGAAGCTAGGGCAGTCAAAGGAAGATAAGCTTAGGAGAGTGACACTACAGATTGACAGTTCAGATATCACATTTGCATTTAAGGTACGGATTAAAGTTTGTAATGCTACTTGTTTAGCAACACAGTTACTGTTTCATTTTCAGGCATATTTATTAAGTTAATCCATGTTTCAGGGGAATCGTTTCTTCCAAAAATGCCTGGGGTTGTCAAGATAGTTTTGATGGATCGCTCCCTGCTGTCATTTTTGCTTATACATGATTTTCTGCTGACATTACCAAACACCAACAAATTTGAACTCTAGATGTGTGAATGCTCAGGTGACTACCTACATTCCTAATACGCTAGCAACTTATGAATGTCATCGATCCTACAAATGATAATAGAGGCTGCATTCTCTTCCATTTGTTTTGCATTCAGAAAACTGCAGTTTACAGGCGGCTTGATCCTAATGGGTTGCTTACACATTCTCTGACTGTTCCGAGGGAACTGTAAATGTGTTGAGATATGATAGACAAATGTAACACCATTCTTCTGAAAAACATTTGAATATTCTTTGAAAAGTTAGCTGATTGTAGATTTATTGCTGAAAGCTAAAATAATTTCTTCCCCAATAATTACTGTACTATCAGCCACGTTATTATTTGAAAGTCGGTGTTGTCAATGTTGTAAAATGCAGCATTTGTTCGTTCTGAGAAAGCAGCTCTAAAGCGCAATTGAAAGAAAAGGAGAGGCATAATTTATTTATTTTGTCCCAAATAGTGCACAAGCCACATATCCTCTCTTTTCTAGTATTACTCCTAGTTATGATGGATGTTGCGGATGTTGAGTGCAGACTGTTTGTATCACAGTGGTATCCAGGCAGGCGGATAGAAGAATCACTTATGCGGACTTTGTATAAAAGTTAGTTAATACAAACTAGAGTTGAAAAAAAAAACTTTTTGCATAAAAAAAAAGGGGTGGAAAGAAAAAAGCCAGACGCATGTTTCAAAAAGGGACTTTTTGCATAAAAAAACGTTTGGGCCGGTGTATTGGAAATCGCGAGGCGCGGAATACAGTCCTCGTGCTTTGAGGAAGGAGCCGAGGATGTCATGCACGAGCCCATTCATTGTCAAGAGGATTGATTTGAGTTGCTAAGCATGCATGCCACATGCTTGAGCCACTACACGGCGCACCGATCATCCGTCTGGCTCAATTATGAAGTGTAACTAGTTCGCTAAACTCTACGAGACAGTACTAAGTACTTCAATTCTTCGGCCCCATCCCTTCTGTTTGCCCCAAGCGTTTTCTCGTCCGTCAGCCCAGGTAGTCCACCGCACGTCGTTCTGCGAGAATATATATTGGGCTGCATGTTTCTCACTTACTTGACTTAAAAGGCCTCTTTACATAACCAAGCCGGGGCCGATTTGACGTAAACCAACAATCAGCTCAAGCAAAAGAACATTTATCCCATTCTCAAAAAAAAGAAGAACATTTATCCGAACAAATTCGGCACGGAATAATCTTTTGCATTCCAAATCTCCAGTACAGAAATTTATTCGAACATGATGTAACATCCAGGTCAACCAATAATATGCCACCTGACACCAACCGGTCCGTTTCTTTCCGGATCGAGCTCACTGTTAAACACAGCACCTGAAAAAGAAGCAAATGGCATCGTCGTCAGAAGGTGGAGGCAGCCGTGCCGTGTTAGGTTAGGTGTGGACGGAAGCGAACCGATGCTTGCGGCGGTGGTCCATGTTAGGACGCAGCATCGCAAGTTCCAACGAGGCCCACCACACCTCTCCACCTCATCGAGGCCATGGAGTCCACCATCACCGGTCATCACCGTCATGATCGCTCACAGCTCAGATCCCTTCACCTGATGCCGCCTGCCTAGTTGCCTAGTTGGGCTGAACGAGGTACGGCGGCGCCTTCGTCAACTTGGAAACGACGGCCTCGCATCATGTCCCCTCCTGTGGCTGTAGTAGTCGAAACGAGTATCTTCTTCACATCCGCCACTAGAGCAGACTTGAACCCCACTCCATGTCTGAATCTGAAAGAAGAAAAATGCTACAAAGCGGATCGATGGCGCTTTTCCAAAAGGACAAACCGGTGCTTTTTATTTTCTCAGGTTTCCCTAACCTGAAAAGTCCCCCTTTTTATCGAAATTCATGATAGCCCTTGTTCCCTTTTGCCTGCGTCCGTAAGTAAGGCCTGATGAAAACTCATCATCAATTGGACAAAAGTGACAAAAGTTTCAGTACATACTAGCACTTGTAAGTCGGAACCAGACCATTCCACTCCAATCCGTTTGTGGAACGAAGGTCAAAGAGCACGGCTAGGCGACCGAGAACGAAGGCGATGGCTCAGCGGCAGAATCCACGGCCATCATGGCCAAAGCTCTCGCCCCTTAATTACGAGACGAGCGCCAAATGATTGCGGATCTCCCTAGTCCCTCCCTCGGCGGGCCGCCGCTCGTATCGTACGCTCGCTTTCACGAGCAGGAAGCAAGCAAGCAAGCTGTGGCGTCGTCGAACTTCTGGGTTCTGGGATGATCACGGCACAGGAACCCATGCTGCGACGCGAGACGTTTTCGTTTCTTGGGCCCCGGCGCGGCGCGGCGCGGCGAGGGCTATCGATCACCGGACGGCTCGCCTCGCGATAACGTTTCTGGATCCGCGCGGATCGGCGAGATGGTTCAGCCCAATTATTGTGAGTTGCGCGCGCGTCCATCGCTATTGATGCACAGGGGGGCGGACGTCGGCGTCCGCACCACACGAATGTTTGTCCACACCCCACGTCTGTCAAGGACCCTGTGCCCTGAAAACGAAACACGCGCGTCTCGCGCAAAAAAAAGTACGAATACCGGGAGCACCTGCCGATGTTGTTGGTACTCGGTAGGCGTTCGTTTTGCCTTGCATCAGACTAAAAACATTGTTTTTAAATAGCCAGTGAATCACCAAACGGATCCAAAGGTGCACCAGCACCAAATGGCGCGCGATTGCTTCCGAGCCCCCCCACCATATCCATCACCCTGCTTGCTGCTGCAACTCCCAAGCTACTTTCTCATCATCAGTGTTTTGTTCCCCTGTGGAGACGACGAGACGTGGGCGTCACTCATCAACTCGCTGCCTGGTGGATGGACGATGATCATCGCCAGTTTTCTCCACCGGCACAAGTCTTGGAAAAAAAAGAACGCTGAAACCCTGGAGTCCAGGCTCCAAACACCTACTCTGAAAACCTTCCTTTTGTACCTTTGGTGGTACGTAGTACAACTTCACACACTCTAGGATCGCTGTTATGCAATGAGCTTCTACTATTTGAGAGTCCTTGCAATTATATAGTACAGGTACTCACTCTCACTCTCCGCATGCACTCGGCTGGTCAAGTCCACAGATGCGTCTGAGATAGCGTTCAAACCTGATTATTGTTAGTATATTTTGATGTGTTAGTAGTTAGCCAGCAGATGATTCCAAGCATTGGTTGGTCTCTAGCCAGGACACGGCTAGCTAGATTAATAGACATTAGAGGCTAAGGTACTAGTACTAGGTTAGATAATACTGGTGGTAGGGCAATCTAGCCCCCCTGCTGATTGATTATTTCTGTTAAGGACATATCCCTACCAAACTTTGACTGGATCGGAGCGCGCCTCTGATTGTTTGATCACTCGTCTTTTCTGAGCAATACAAGACTACAGTATATACAAGTGTTTCTCGAGAAGCAATTTACCCTAACTGGCTAATGGCGACACGCAGCATACTGATAGTGATGTGCTTTTTCAATGCTGCAGGGGGTCATCAGGCTCAAAAATAGAGCAGTTAGATTTTTCACCGTTATGTGGGACAAAATAAATTTTTACCGTTAAATCTTCAGTACCTATAGATATTTTTAAAAAATATTTATAGTTATTTTAAACCTTAAAAACTGCTCCATAAATAATCTTAACACATCTCAAATGTTGAGTGCTACTACTGGAATCTTCTCCCACTGCCTATAAGCAGCTTACATATCCGTTCTTGGTGGAAGATTAGATTGGTGGCACTAGATGAGCTGACGGGTGAGAGGAAGAGAATCAAACAAACAAGAAACGAGTCACACGCATCTGAATCATCATTTTCTGCATCCGATAGATACACATGATGGCATGTTGGAACTGCTGCTATCGTACTGTCCATCTATTGCCCATCACCTGATGAATGGGCCACATTGTTTGGGTGCGATTGGGCGGCCCGATCCAGCTTGTCAACAGCTGAGAGAGAGAGAGAGAGGCCGGGTAATTACTAAAATGAGTGATCAAACAATACAGCACACACAAAGGGGGAAGCATGGGGCCGAATAATTCTTGCATCATCAAAAGCTCCAAACATCTCCAACATTAGTGGCTGGCCGAATTGACAGCAGCTGTTAAATTAATACTACTACTCCGGTTGCTGTCAAAACGAACGAAATCCAAGTCCCAAAGCCTGTACGGTTCCACCCATTGCATGAGCTCTTGCTTCCGGGGGTTTGGTTTCCATGGCAGGATTCTTGATCTCGATCACATCCCCTCAGCAGTCAAATCCTGCTGCCCGCTTGCTTGTGCAGATGAGACGGCGTCCGCCTCACCCTTTTTTGACATACTAATCCGTGCACCGAGAGTAACGACGACGAGCCTGGTGCAGTCGTTCGGCTTTCGTTTCGGTGCGCATAAATAACCATCGAGCAACTGCGAGAAACACCGCGCCGGTGCGCATGGTTGTTCGCTATCAGCCACCACCACCCCGGCATCAGATACCTTGGAGGATTCAGGACGTTATTATGCTCCGATGATGAACACTGTTGCTAAAACTGGAATGGCAGACATCATCCGTTAGCTTTTTGCAGGATTTTATTTCGTACAGAAACAGTTTAGTAATTAGCGTCCTTGAGGAGACCACAACATGTCCCTTATCCATATCATCAAGCAGATCACTATAATTGAAAAAAGGAATGTCTATTTTCTCTCTCGGGAATATTTAGAGTTTGTCTCTGGACGACGACACGGATTCGGCACATTCTGGTTGATTAGCATCTTCCATATCTTGCGATAAATTCGTTGCTGAAGATATGGGTTTCAGCGGCGCGCGCGCTAAACCACACGCTCAGGCACGCACGCACACACGCACGGTTGTGCGTTTTCTTTGTCTCGAGGAAGAAAGGAGGATTGAGCCGACACGCACCATCCAGCAGCAGGGTGACCCAGCAAGCGAGGGAATTAATGATGGCCGCCGGATCCTCTCGCCGGCGCAACAAGCGAACACCGAATCCGCGCACTAGCCTATCCACCCCCGTTTTGCTGGGCCGGTGCGCCCTAAGGTTCGTACAGCCACCGCGCTGATGCAACCTGGCTGGCCCGTCCATTTCCCTAACCCCCAGCTCTGTGGAGCCACGACCACGAGCCGTCGTCGGCTACGTATAGCAATCGATCTCTCATGGCACGAGCACTTCACTTTGGATGCCCTACCACTCCACTACCACCAGGTTCTAGTAGCGCGCAAGGAAAAACGGAACCCAGGTGGATGGGAATAGAGTACACACGTACGTAGTACGGGATGGGTGGCAGTGCAAGGCAGGGGGCCATCGCGTGTTGGCCAGTGGAGCTGACATGTTGTTGTCCGCTGAGTGAGTGAGTGAGCTCTCTCTCGCTCGTAGTGCAGGCAATGATCCCTGGTCTAAACCATGGAAGCATTGGGATCCCCCGGGGACAGACAAGAGGGGGACAGGGCGACGGTAGTGGTGGCGTATGTGCGCGCTGTTTCTGTTTCTGTGGCCGCCGGCCTTGGCTTTGCTGCTGGAGCTCTCGCAAGTGGGAATTCTACTATACTCCCTGGAGTCGTACTGTAGTATCTTAGCTAGCTATTTTGCCCCCTGCAGCAGGTCATGGGGCGTTGAAGGCATCACTGGCCAGCAGGATGTGTGTAGTGTTTCGTTTTTTTGTTAATTGCGGTGGTGGTGTCTTCTCATCAGTGTGCGCCACTCACTAGTGCTCCGTGAGGGAAAGGGGAAAGGAGGGCTCATGCATCTCAAGTGTGTGTGCGCTGGAGATCTGGCCCAGGTGCGCAGCAAATCTAAGGCAGCAGCTAGCTCCAGAAGCCTCTTAATTTAACTTCTTTGAGAGAGAGAGCATAGTGGAAAGTAAAAGGCAAAACAAATGATCGATCTTTGGCTCGCGAAAAATGGCGAGCCACCGGGCTCAAAGTCTTGGACTAATGTTGACCTTTTTTCTTTTCTCGTTTTAAATTATTCTCATCATCAGGATATATAAGAAAATTCTAATTAGAAAATTAGTTGCAGTTGTTGTTTGCTCGTCATTGTTTGCTGGTTGTCAGATCATGGTTACGCGCGCTGCGCACATACCGTGTCACGCTCTGAAAGGAACTCAAATCGTTTTGGTCTGATGTTGGAGGAACTTCGAGTCCTATCGATCTCCAATTTTTCTTTGTTTGGTGCAGCGTCCCCGTACGACTTCATTGTCAGAGAAACCGAACCGCAGAGAAAAAATTTCCAAGCGAGTCCTACGTCTTCAAACACATACATTCTCTTTTCTGATTCCTGTGAGTACTACTGTAGGTAGTAGTACTAGGTTTGGCTGCCTAGTTCTCTAGACTAAGCATACACTGTACTTTCCCTACCCATCCTGTGGACGTTCCGTTTAGCTACAGCGAATGTCGATTTCAGTACTCCATGCAGCGCATCCATGTATACTAGTACTAGTAGGGTGGATTCATAATTTTTTGGGGCATCAAACGTCAGCATGCAGGGCATCCATGTAGCCCGGTTGTAGAAAAGCCTACTACTAGTACTCGTGGATCATTTGACTTTTGAAGATTACTGCTACTAGTAGTAGTACTAATTTTATCGAAGGCGCAAACCAGTGTAGTACGTACAGTATATAATTTCACCGGTCTATTACACGTATATGTACTGCTACCACTGTACTAGTAGTAGTTATATATGTTACTGACCCAAGCATTGTCTAGGTGTACGATTTTATTCCCTCTGAAGCAGTAGTACACCTAACACGCAAGCAAGTCCGATCGGACGGCCAGGAAAAAAAAAACTTTTGTTTGCAAAAGAAATCCGGAACTCCGACCGACGCTGCCTCTGGCGTGCACCGTCCGATTGGCAGGCAGAGACAGTGACGTCTGACTGCCGTATGCGTATAGATATACGACCGTCGGTCAAAAATAAAAAAAGAAAAGAAAAAGATATACGACCGTCCGTTAAGAAGAAGATTTCTCTCCCGGCCCCAGCACCGCCAGCGACGCTCCGTCCAAGAACGGGAACCAAAGGTTGCCGCCGCCGCCCCACCCCCCCGGCGTTCGCTTGGCACACGCGGTCCCGAGAAGATCACGATTCACGCGTCGTGGTGCCGGCGGCCGACGCGCGGGGCAAGGCGATCTTGGCATAGCCGCGTCCCGCGTTGCGTTGCGTTGCGCTGCCATTGCCATACGTGCGAACCAAGGTTGGGCTGACTCTGCGCGCGCGATGTCCAAAGCTTCGCTGCTGCTGGTTTGGTTTACCGCGAAGAAGTCGAGGGAGGACTACCCTTCCTTTGCATTTGTTGTAGAACTCCGTCCGGCGATGTCTCTGCTCTCTCCCGTCGACGACGACTTTAATTAGCTGGTTCGTTAGTGTGCACGAAATCGTAGGTCAAGACTATCCTTAAAAAAGAGAAAAGAAACCGTAGGTCGAGAGTAAGTACGAGTCTACACAGTTGTTTAATCCTTGGCGAATGTGTACGAGTCTACACAGTAGTCAAGAAATGCAAGTTTACTGCTCGTCAAACCTTTGGTTCTTACACATGGTAGTAGCACATTGTACACTGAGCACGTCTCCGATCGAGCCGATCGCACGACATCGACATGAATGAGAAAAAAAAAATCACTCTGGCCGTACTACTAGTAGTGGTCTCCACTGATTTGCGTGTTCAGAAACGAAAAACAGTATGGGAATGAAGAGGAGAAATATTCGATTCCCTGGAACATCTCTATGGCTGATTAGTGCAGTAGGAGTCAACTGCTGATCTGCAACGGCTAGTAAGTAACGGTCGTGCGTGGTCAACCCGTAGGGTCATCAGCTTGCTGGATGCTCTGTACACAATTGTGCAACGGATTAATAATCTAGTCAAGACAATACTACAGGAAAAGGGGGAATGAATAAATCGGTCTGTAGTATAATGGTCGATCCACTTATGATGGATCTTTCTCCTCAATTCTTCAAGGAATCGTATCGTAGCCCTCTCTTCCACGGAATATCAAAATACCAGTGCGTCAGTGCTGATCATCCTCTCTCATCAATGTGCTAAGCAGATACTGAAACCGCAAGCCTCGGCTCGCTCGGGTAGCAGTACATTACATCTATTCCGGCAATTCTTTCAGTTGACTTCTTGATTAAAATGTTCTATGTCTAGTACTCCTATACAGTTGCTTGTACTGCAACTATATATCCTAACGCTCCGAAGGGATCGATCGATCTTTGCTGCTCCCAAGTTCCAGCATTTTATTCTGACAAAAGTTTCAGGAATTTACTAATAGAAAGTCAAACTTGCAACCAACTTGAAGGGAGGGGGAAGAGCCTGGAGCATGAATGGATACTGGTCAAATAGAACGATGAACAAGGTCACGTGCATCCTGGAAAAAGGGAATAAACTAAAGTTTTTTCTTCTGAAATATACCGTTTTTCTCAAGATTTTTTAAATGATTTGATTTTGTTTTTTAGCTGGTTTAACCGTTCATATTCTAGATAAAAACGTTGTCCTAATAACAATAATATAATCACCGAGATACAGTATTACCTAACTAAAACTCTGAATACTTCTTCCTTTCCAGCATCCATGCAATTTTTTTGGGTGGAGTGTTGAACACTGAACTCCTGGCTAATTAGGTCATCGGACCAGTCGGTTTTAAAGCAGAAGAAGTGCTACTAAATGTATTTTTCTTTTTTCTGCTTTGCGTATGTACGTACATAGATCCACTGCAATCGCGAAGCAATTGCACGTGCGGAGTACATTACGTTATCTGTTCGTCCGACTAAATAAAATTTGGAACAAGTGTGGTCTCTGGTCACCTACTGCCGCGCGCAACACCCGGAATACCAGGAAACCGATAGCCCCAAATACTCTGTTTATATGGAAGCCTCGAAATATCATCATTAGAATTTAGAACCTCCACCTGTAGCTTAGCAGCGTACTATACAAATTCCTCACCTAACTTGCGAGAACAATTTTCAAATTACAAGGTCCTGATCACAGCCTCCGGCAAGTGGACTGTACAATGCACCCCATGCATATCCATGAATTTCATATATGTTTGAAACTATTTCACACGAAACAATCCATTATACTAATCATA
Source organism: Oropetium thomaeum (assembly GCA_001182835.1). NCBI lineage: Eukaryota > Viridiplantae > Streptophyta > Magnoliopsida > Poales > Poaceae > Oropetium > Oropetium thomaeum. The sequence goes on from LFJQ01000033.1 coordinate 464,080, forward strand.
CTAGTAGTACAGAGTATAAGTTAAAACGCACAGCATAGACATTCGTAATACAGTAGTAGAATATACTATAATCTGCTATGAGCAGGTTAAGGATAGTTTTTTAGATAAAAGGTATTGCAGGTTAAGGATAGTACTAGTCATTAGCTCAAAAAGTCTCTTAAGCACAAGATTAGTTGAGGTTAGTCCTTGGGGAGTCGCGTACACTTACGGATGCGTGGTTCGAAATCGGATTCGCCGGCCGCACCGCACCACATTTCTCATCGGATCTCGCGTTGGGGTTCCCGGGTTCCAAAGGAAATCATCGCTGGCCACGCGGGCATGCAGCAGCCCCATATCCTCCTCGTCGCCGTCCGCCAGCCCACGCATCCACCCATATCGCCGGCCGGCCGGCGGCGTCGCGTGCAAATGGAAGCTAAGTATCGTTTGCCTCGAGCCAGTGAACAGTGGCCGACGCGAACCTCGCTCCGATCCTGCACGCGTCGATTAATGCCGCACAGTAACCTGTACCGTGTGCAGGGAGCGAAAAAGTCTTCTGCTAGGGCCTGGCGCCGAATCTGCGAGGCTATCGCCGTGTTGCATGTCCATGACGAGACAGTTGTACGGCACGTCAGAAACAGTACTGTGTCCCTTTAAATAATTGCCCAGGCTTGGAGCCATTCGATTTAACCAGCTGGAAACTCATGGATTTCTTCTGCTTCCATCCTGCTCTTGGAATTTCTTGCGAACTGGTTGCAGTTTTCCTTTTCATCAGGAACTGGTGCGCGATGCATCTGCCGGACTGCCAAACAGAAAAGGACAGCGCAGGCCACCCGTGTGCACATGACATGATGATTGAGCTTATCACCTGTTGCTGCTTAATCATGGAGGGTTAAGGCGCTCTTTCGGAGCGGAGGGTCGGCACTGCCTAAAGTCCACTCTGTAATCATTTGACGCCGGATTACGCTGCCAATTAAAACCTGGGTGGTGTCGCTCACTCTTGCGCCAAGATTTTCTACTACTACTGGTACTAGTACAAGTTGTTTAATTACAACAGCAGATCCAAGCCACTAGCCAAAGCGAAACCACAGGTGCTTACTTTTTTTCGTTGATGGAGCAATTAGTACTAGCTCGCTATATCTGGTCTCCACTGCCTGTGCTAGAGTTAATTAGCTACTCCATAGGTATAGGTATGTTGTGTTCTACTTACGGCCAATCAGAAGGAAGTGAGTTACCAAGTCCCATGTGCTTGACAGGTAAACGTGCATTTGACTCACTATTTAATGACTAATCAATCAAGTAATTTTATCTCCAGTTATAATACTAGTAGTACAATTGAGAGGGTTTAACTTAATCATGTCAACTAGGCTATAGCTAGGTTTATTTGACAAGACGGCATCATGGGTGCATATGCGGTGCAGATCAACACCATGCGCCTCGCATTGTTGGGATTCACTTGAAAAGGTACGGGGGAGCCATTTTTTGTGTCAGCGCCACAGATTTTCTTTAAACATCAAAGGCGTTTTTTGTTCACAATTTGATTTCAATATGGGAAATACCCAGCTTAGACAAAGAATTTCTTTGCCGCTCAGATAATTTACATAAAGCTTAAAAGAAAATCCTAAGCCACGCTATTTTGCAGTACAGAGTAAATCTAAGGACACATGTAAAATTTTGACATTTAAAACCGGACCTGATCAATCTATAGCAACGGCAAGTTGTATGCCGGTCATTGCGGATCAAATAGTTTATTACTAGCAGCATGATAAACTTAAACCATATGCTTTAATTTGTATGATAGTTTGACCCTGGAATTCCGAAATATTTCAGGATTTTTGTATTATAAGCCAGTGTTTCTTACAAAACAGAGAAGCACGAGCACCTAAATTAAAAGAGACGCACCCAAGCGACAAGTCCCCGTATGGGTGGGTGCCGGTGCATGGCGTTACGGAGCATGGCTTCATGTATCGGGGACGAACGAACGCTCTCCGGTCTTCCAAAGCCAACGACGAGGCAAAGAAAGCAGCAAAACCTAGCTAATTTTCTTCCCATTTCATCCGGATGCCGGTGTTTTTTGGTTGTGGTTTTGTCCTAGATTCCAACTGATCCACGGAAAGCTCCGAATCAGGCTTAAGCTTTGTGCTTATCTGCTCCATGGCCACATAATCGACCTTTGGATTTCTAATCAGCACCGCAAGAATAATTTATCTCGCCATTGTGCCATGAGAATATTGATGCCCATGTCACAGATTCTGTCACCCTTTGCTAGAAAATATAGTAAGTAGGAGTAGCTAGTATCGTGATGCGCGTCGTTTCTCCTGCCAAAGGTGAGGGCCAGGGCAAAACGTATCAGCTAGAAGGAAAATGGAGCTAGAGGAAACGAAGGAACATGAAGCTGAATTTCGAATTTACCTAAGCGCAGCTGCATCCACAAATTACTGTAATAGCTCTGCCCCTAACAGAAACTCCTTGAACGGTGGAATGGGACTAGGGAGAAACCAACCGAACCGTATCACGACTTCGAAGAAGATAATTTAATTAGGTTCTTTTCTACTTGGTCACAAATTTGGTCTCAACTTAGTCGTAGTCTTATTGCGCCGTGTATTCCATTGTAATTTTAATTTTGACTCTGTTTTTTGCATAATCAAATAGGTGGAGTTAATAGACTACTATTAATACTACTTTTGCAAACAAGAAAGGTGACACAATAGTCCAGGATATCAAATCTCCACCTCGATTAGTTCGCATAATTGGAAAATCTTTGATGTGTTGCAAAAGTTTGGAGCCAAGGGAATGAATGGTGTTGGTTTGAAAGGTCAATTTAAAGTCTACAGTCTCCACTTGTAGGCATTAGGAAAAAATAGATATCTCTTGTGATTATTCTTTTAAAGTGAAGGCATAAAGTCTTTTGGACAAAAAACAGTGTTTTTCATTATGAACATAAGTCAATATACGAATGTCATATCATAGGGAAACTGTTTTAAATGTTACCATGGGTACAATGGTGGAACAACCTTTTTTTGAGCCCATACTCGACTAGATAAAACCTAGTACAAAAAAAAAAGGCGAGGATGAATTTTTGTTTTAAAATATATATATAGCAGCTTAATATTCTCCTCAATATTTCAAGCCCCCACTACCCTCCTTGCCTTGAAATGTCGAGCCACGGTACTGCCACGGTGAAATCGGTTGGACAAAGAGAGAACAGCTATTGGTCAACCAGGGGCCGATAGACTCCTATTTTTAAAATTTTTCAAAATTGATAATTAATTTAGCAATTGATTTGAAAATACTTTTAATTTTTCAGAAAATAACCGACTGGGTCATAAATAGCATGGTGGACCTAGCCGGCCGATTAAGTAAATTGCTGAGTGATAATACGGTACCAAACCTAGCTACTTTATTTTTTAAGAAAGAAGGATGATAGCCGGCCTAAACGAACCAATCATTTTCTTTATCACCCGCAAAGAAGGTCGAAGAATAACTTTGCGCACTCAGACGATATCTTGAACCACCCCCGTCATGATTAGCGTTCTAATTAATCCGTGAGCCAAAGCTTTTTTTTCCCGTCTACATTTCTCTGTCCGCACGACGCCCATTAAATAGGACGGGCTCTTTCACTCCCCTGATCTAATAATATACTATTAATCGTGAGGATCACAGAGTACGCCGTATAATCCACACGATCTTTTGGAAATTCGATCGAATGAATCATGGTCGTGGCATGGCAAGGCTCAAACTTCTACCGGCTTCAGATCGAGCCACCAACTTCGGCCGTGTTTGTTTTGGATTCTTGCAGCTCTGCTTTCGGTTGAACGCCAGATACATGTCAGGTGCGGGAGCGGGAGCGGCGAAGCTGGAAATCTCAGCTCCGTCCGCTCCCCGTTATATTTCACAAGAGAGAGAGTAGAGAGAGAAAAAATGCTTCAAGCAACAATATCTTTTGTCACGAGAGCAAGTTGGAAGCAGAATTGCCAAACCGAAAGCAAACGCGCCCTTCGCTTCTCGCCTTTGCTCTGCAGGTCTCGTCCGTGCTTCCATGATTACGGCGAGCGGCTGCTGCGCACGAAAGAGAAGGGGAAAGGAGATAGAGTTAAATGCGGCAGGACACGCTTTTTGCTCTAGATTATGAAGGCGTAATGGACGGAGCAGAGCATCTGGTTGATTGCTCCGAGCTGCGCCGTACTGTACTTCGGTCACCATTCTCATTTGCAAAGTACTTAATAGTTAAATTCAAAGTGCTAGTAGTAGTACTACGGAGTAGTAGTACAAATGTTAGTAGTACTAGTTTGAGTGCTAGTAGTATGATCACGGATGTAGAAACAACAAAAATCTTTATCGTGTCCTCAATTTTTTTGTGAACGACAAATTTTTGGTTTCTGAGGCTTACTAAAAAAAACGAAATACTGTAAGTTGAAAGCTATGATCTATCGGTTTCATGAACAGTAAAGTGATATAGAAGTATTTCTGTTCGAGTATGATACTACGTATATGCAATAGCAACAGTATTTTGCTTGATAGCGTTGTTGGTTTTAAATTCTTTGTTTGACCAAAGCACTTGCAAGCGTATGTCCTCACCGAAGAGCAGTCTCCAAAAGTAGTGTAATAAGCGGACCCATAACAGGCGTTCATGAGTTCAATTGTCCAAAGAAACGAAAGCTCCCCCCCCATCCCCAACCACCTTCCCATTCCATGCAGCCCTTGTTCTAAGCAACTGTGGGAATATATTGGTATATTGGCAACTTTTTCTTTATTCTTAACTTTTTTTTTTCTGCAATAGGTTACAGGCAAATATTATATTTTGCTTCTACTTAAGAAGTTTTGCTAGGGATATTTAGCCCTGATTTGCTGAATATATGCTAATAGCAGCATCAGTTTGGAACTGGCTGGTTCGCTTCCTCATCTTCTGTTTTCCTTTTCTGCCTCCTTCGGATAAAGACTCCTCAGCGAATTTATGCAGGATCCTTGTTGGACAGGGTTATGTTATTATGTGCAAAATCAAAGCGTCACAGGGAGAGAAGGATTCCGTGGAGAAACAGCTTCGTTTACGCTATGCCGTTCCAAGGGCACCGCACCACGCGCTTGATTCGAATTGATGATATCACTGGATAGGTGAAGAGTGACAAGTAGCATGATTGATGTGCAGCAGAAATTAGTGACATGTAAATACGTCAATGACATGTAAAAGTACCTATGCGCGAAGATACACCGGAAATACTACTAGCATTTTTTGTTTTTTCTTTTCCAAACGAATTGTTGACATCATTTTCTCAAATACAGTAGGAGTACGTACTGTATTTTCTAAGAGGACATCGGGCAGATGCTGTACTCAGCGTACTGTTCGCACTTTTGCACTGTAAAAATGCAAACAGAAAAAACTTGTTCCATTCCATCTCTTGAACGCTCGTACTCTATACTATTCTATTCGTATTTAAGTTGTCGTCGTTATTGATTTATATTTTAATCATATATAAATTTTACAAAAGAAGTAAAAGAAAAGGCTTCATAAAACGAAATAAGAGGCAAAATTCTTCCGCAAGATAGAAAAAGCGGGTAGCATTTCCGTGTATTTTGGCACAGTACACACTTCTCTGTAGCCCAGAAACGGAAACGGCGGTTGCTCATGCCTTACACGACCCACACGGCCGTTATAAGCAGCACACTTAGGAAAGGTAAATGGATTACTACTAATATGCTTCACTGAGTTGGCAATGCCAGTATAAAACGACAGACACTTTGGTCATGCATGCGGCATGTGCGTCAAGCTCGCATTGGCAAGGAGCTGCATTATGAAATAAGGGTGGATTTTTTGTTGTTGTTTTACTATTTTGTCAAAAAGAATGAGCCAATGAATACTGTGCACCCTACAGCAATACTCGACTCGACAGCGGTCTGTGCTGGTTGGAGAAGAGGTTCTAGTAATCCTAGGCATGTGCTTGATCCGACGGTCCGTGATGCGCAAGTTTCACACAGGGTCGCAACAGCTGATGAATGATGACGATGATGATCCGCTGCCGGTGGCTGGGACCCGGATTCAGTCTCCTCACCTACCCAAAGCTGGCAAGATTCAGCGTAGCATCAGCCCGTCGTCGGTACAAAATGTTTTCACCGTCCTGTTTCCTTTTCTTTTCCTTTAGTTTTAGAGGCGAACTGCCATGGAATAAAATAAAATAAATACAAGTAGTAACGGGCTCTGACTGGGTGAGTTGAGAGCAGCCGTGTTGCAGGCAAGACAGAAGCGCAGACTCGCGAGAACCCTGCGGTTAATAAACTAGTACTGTACTCCACCGTCGTCCCTGACATGCCGCCCTCGCTTCGTCTGTGGTCTAATCAACCCTTGCCCGTGAAGGCTCGCGCGAGTTTTCGCAGCAACTTGAGTAAAAAAAGAAAAAAACAGAAAACGGAAGAGCGGAGTGTGAAAAAGGCCCCGGTGGAGAAAGAGGTACCAGACTGTCAGCTGGGCAGGGGCGCGTTATAAAGGCCACTACTGGTATCGTTTCTCCCTCAGCATCCCTCTCCTCCCCCTGTCACCGAATCGCACGCAGCACACAAGCTGCTCAGTCGTCCCTTCCTTCTCTCTCCGTCCCCTCAGCTACGAGTGATAGCCCACACCTGTTGTGCGCGCGCTCTCTCTCTCTCTAGCCCCTCACCATTACTCCCTCATAAAGGAAGAACAGGGCAGGGGAGGAGGAGAAGCGCGAAGCAGCAGCAGGCACGGGAACGAAAGAGGCTGCTGCAAACCCGGCTCGCCGCCTGCCTGCTGGCTGCCTCGCCTTTCACCACCACGCGCGCCTGCGCGGCAGCCACGCTCCTCCTACTAGCTGCCGCGGCTAGCGAACAGAGCCCTCCCTTTTCGATCGATAGCACAGTAAATTTCCGTAGCATTCCATCCCCCCCTCCTATCTCCGTAACCCGGCCTGCATTTACTGCACATCGCTCGATCGACCGCGCGGGCGATCTTCAAATCGTCTTCTCTCCTCTCCCTCTGCGAGCAAAAAGGTTGGTGTTGGCGTTCTTGCTGCTTTTCTTGTTCCGATTTCTTCCTCCGTACGGGCGGCGGTTTTTTTTTTCCTGGGTGTGTTTTATATTGCTCCTTGGATCTTGATCTTGGTGGCCTATATACGGGGTGCTCTCTCTGAACGACGCAGCGGTCGCGCAGGAAGGATGGTGCGCGAGCAGGCGGACGAGGCCATCGTGGCGGACGGCAAGGAGGACGAGGTCGGAGTCATGGGCATCGGCGCCGCGGACGGCGCCGACGAGCACCACGGCGGCGGCGGCTTCAGCGTGAAGAGCTTCCTCTGGCACGGCGGCTCCGTCTGGGACGCCTGGTTCAGCTGCGCCTCCAACCAGGTAAGCACTAAAGCACACAATATATACTACGCGAAGAGGCAGGCAGACGCGCGCCTTCTGGTCGATCTTCCTGTCCGCCATGGCCTTTTCTTCTAGAGCGATGCGCACCGACGGACTGAGGACTGACTCTCGGGATTCTCCTCGTGGCCTTGCAGGTGGCGCAGGTGCTTCTGACCCTGCCGTACTCCTTCTCCCAGCTGGGGATGCTGTCCGGCGTCCTGCTGCAGATCTTCTACGGCTTCATGGGCAGCTGGACCGCCTACCTCATCAGTGTCCTCTACGTCGAGTACCGCTCCCGAAAGGAGAAGGAAGGCGTCAGCTTCAAGAACCACGTCATCCAGGTATCGCATGGCGGCTCACAGTCACAGAGTTCTCGTCTTGTTGCTTCGACGTCCCGCCCGCCCACACACACACACTTTCTCCTCTTTGGCTCTTCCCCACACCATCATCGCCGTAACAGATTTCAGTTCGCTCCCATATCCGCCGGCTTTTTGCCAATTTTTTTTTTTTTGCTTTCTTTAGCCTACTTCTTGCCTGCGAAAATGCCCCGCCTTTTATCGAAAACGGGTCAGGGTATAGGATCCCCTGCACTGCGCTCCCTGCGTGCTCGCTCTCTCAACTCTCATGTTATTAGTTGCTTCTGAAACGAAAAGTTGTACTAGTAGTCTTATCTCTTGCAAAAGCGGGAGAGAGACTCTGTTGATGATAAGAAATTTTTGTTTGCGCAAGTAACAAACTGGAATTAAGGAGGAGGGGTGGTGATTTAGAAAATAATGATGATGAGGCTAATGGAAGTGATGACGTGATGTTGACCAGTGGTTCGAAGTGCTGGATGGGCTGCTGGGCCCGTACTGGAAGGCGGCCGGTCTCGCCTTCAACTGCACGTTCCTGCTCTTCGGCTCCGTCATCCAGCTGATCGCCTGCGCGAGGTCGGTCGATTGCTGCTGCTGCTTCTGCTTCTTCCTCCAGCACGCTGCTGCTTGAATCTACTGTTATTGCGGTGAGCTTGATTATGAGTAACTAACATATGTGCGAGATTGATTTATGCAGCAACATCTACTACATCAACGACCGGCTTGACAAGCGGACATGGACGTACATCTTCGGCGCGTGCTGCGCCACCACGGTGTTCATCCCGTCCTTCCACAACTACCGGATCTGGTCCTTCCTGGGGCTCGGCATGACCACCTACACGGCCTGGTACCTCGCCATCGCGGCGCTCATCAACGGACAGGTGACCAGCGCCGTCCCAACGCGCATTCCTATTTTCCTATCCATTTTTTTTAAGAGAGAGAGGCAGCGGTTGACCTTTCTCTCTTCTCGTGCCGCCCGCGCGCCGACGCAACAACGCAGGTCGAAGGCGTGGCGCACACCGGCCCGACCAAGCTGGTGCTCTACTTCACCGGCGCCACCAACATCCTCTACACCTTCGGCGGCCACGCCGTCACAGTGTAAGTCCGCCGGCCGACAGCTCCAGATCATTCGATTCTTAGTACTATTAAGCAGATCGAGTGTTCGCATTTGTTTAGAGGGATACTATACTAGTACTAGTAGTTTTTTAATTGCTCTCAAGTACAGCGCTTAAGTTACCCTCAAGCAGAGCAGAGGTGAAGTGATGAGCTTTTCACCCAGCGGCAGCAGCTTTTGCCTGGCCACGGGGAGGACACGGTGCGGATCGGAAACCTTGCCACCGGTTTCCATTCCATTGGTCGGTCCCCTGCCCGCCCTTGCTTCCATCCATATCCACGGTGGTGGACGCGCCGTACCAGCACACTGGCAACAGTGTAGTTAATCTTAACTGAGTACACACATGATTGTAGCTTTGCCGCTAGCTTAGCATGGCGTGCAGATCCCCATGAACAGCCAGAGAGAGGCCGCCTTTTTTTTTTCTTTTTTTTGGACAGAACAGAGCCGTGGTGGTGGTGGGAACCGGCTGCACGCAGCAATTAGCTGTTACTACTAGCTTGTTCATCAAAACGGTGGATAGAAATGTAGTGACCCAGCCGCTAAAGCATGGTGCGCTCATGTGCATGTAGAGTGATGCGTCCAAAAGGTCCCCTCCTACTAGCAGCACACAAGATACAGCCTATGGGGGGAGAGAAAAGAAACGGAAAGAGGAGATGCAGTATTTGCCACTTTGCATTAGAATAGACGGCCTCCTTTATTCGCATTGCTCAATTGCCCGCGCTTAATCTACTAGTATTGATGTTCCTGGCTCCGGCATGATTAGAGGCCACGAGACGAATAATTAGCTAGCTAGCTAACGCGCTGGTAGTGCGGTGTTCAAACCCTTTGGTCGTTAGTGGGCGGGCGCGCCCGTTGGGTCGGAGAGATCTGGGAATTTTCTAATCTCCCAGCTTCGGCATGTGGGTACTTGTTCATTCAAGAGCAGAAAAGGAATGGGGAAAAAAAAAAGAGAGGGGGAAATCATTTGCATTGATTTCCATCCAGTGCAGCTAGTAGTGCTCAGTTCACATCATGAATTGCTCCAATTCCGTCCTTGCTAGTTGCCCTGATGCAAAGGGCGCTGTGAGGGTGATAATAAGCTTGCAACAACCATACATATACGTGGATTGAGACACTGACTGCCATATCGTCTCTCGGGCGATTATGTTTTATCTGAATATGTAGTTGTATTAGGCTAGGCTAACATGGGCAAGATGTGGTGGCCTAGTGGAGCAATGGAGACAGGTGCCTACTTTGAGTATTGCTTGCTAAAAGTGGAAGCTAATGATAGGTGGTAAACGTCTCTGTCCATCTTGACAATTTGCAGCATGGTTTCTCCAAGGCTCGGTTTAGGTTAGGTATTTAGTGCTCTGTGATACTGTACGAGTACAGGTTACAGTACTTGCATAGTGAGCTTAGATTGTTTTAGAGATGATTAAATATAGTACTAGTAATTGGTAACGGCCTTATTTGGCCGCATTTGCCGGGTCCTCCATCATTTGACCGGAGGCGCATGTGTTGGTGAGAGGGCTTGCGAGATTCCTCCTGCCGCCAGATCTTTGCAAGTATCGTTGCTGCCTGCCGGTTGAGTAGTGTACGTACTTTTTTTTTTCGGCCGTCCTCGCGTATCGCTTCATAAAACTCCTCGCATGTGCTCGGCCGTTTTGTCAGTTAATTTCTGTTATTGTTTTTTTTTTCCTTTTTTCGAAAATATTATTGTTGCTCAGACGACGACGACGACGACGATGAAGAATTATTTCTTTCTTGTGCAAAATCAGGGAGATCATGCACGCGATGTGGAAGCCCGCCAAGTTCAAGTACATCTACCTGTTGGCGACCCTGTACGTGTTCACGCTGACCCTCCCGTCGGCGGCGGCCATGTACTGGGCGTTCGGCGACGAGCTGCTGAACCACTCGAACGCGTTCTCGCTTCTTCCCAAGACGGCGTGGCGCGACGCGGCGGTGATCCTGATGCTGATCCACCAGTTCATCACGTTCGGGTTCGCGTGCACGCCGCTCTACTTCGTGTGGGAGAAGGTGATCGGGATGCACGACACCAAGAGCGTGTTCAAGCGCGCGCTGGCGCGGCTGCCCATCGTGGTGCCCATCTGGTTCCTCGCCATCATCTTCCCCTTCTTCGGGCCCATCAACTCCGCCGTCGGCGCGCTGCTCGTCAGCTTCACCGTCTACATCATCCCCTCGCTCGCGCACATGCTCGTCTACCGCAGCGCCTCGGCGCGCATGGTAAGCCAGCTCAGACCTTGTGCGTTTCCTTTTTAGAGTAGTAGTACTCTAGTAGGTGCTGGTGCGCTCTCTCCGTTTCACGAACACAACAGTGCGGGAATTGGATTGGACGGAATGGAACACACACAGCACAAGGAGCACGGAGGCACTGTCCATAGAATAGACAGTGGAGATCCGTGCCAGGATAGGATAGGCACCCGCCAAGCCAAGCCAAGCCGGTTCCGTGTTAACTGAACAGATCAGCTCTCCAGCTGATGGGGCGTCCTACCGCCTACATGGGCAAATCCCCAATCATTGAATCAGCCAACAGTCACATTAATTGGAAGCAGGCCCCCTCATGCGGTGCCCGACAACGATATGGGACTATGGGTCTCGGCCCTCTTCCGTCCCATTTGTTGCAATCGCACGCAGATGGCCATGGCGATGATCTCCTGACTCCTGCTACTAGGAGGGTCGAGTTCCGGTAGCTGGCGGGCGGGCGGGCGGGCGGGCGGGCTGGCCCCGCGCAGGTGAGCGAGGCTTTTCCAGTGCCGGACAAGGGAGGACCGGAGAAGACCCGTGCGTTGCGCCGCGACTTTTGCGCCGCGAGACGCGACGGTGCCGATGCCGATGCTGGGTCAGTCATTGGAAAGCAACCGTTGGTATATCTGAGCTGTGGTGTGGACCTCTCTCTGGGTAGTACTACAGTAGCTGCTGCTGATGTCGCACCGATGCGGTGCTGATGTCTGGTGCCACGCCTCAGACGGTGGTCGCCATCGCTGCTATATTCGGAGGCTCGGCCCTATTCGCGCGGATGACGGGGAAAATGGACAGGGAATGAGACGGTGCTGGATGGAGATGACAGATGAGATTTCCGTGGGCGCTGCGAGGCCTGCACCTCCTTTTCTCCAGCTTTTCCAAAGGAAATCCATCCGAAACAACAAACAGTAGTCTCGATGCGAACCCTACGAAAAAGAAAAGATACTAGGAAACACAAAATGCACGTTCTTATCTCGTAGTACTACAGCTCATGTGTGTACATATGTAATCTTCAGTGCATCTGACGCGTACCCTTGCTTGTTTTTTTTTTCTTTGTGTGAATGCAACAGAACGCCGCGGAGAAGCCGCCCTTCTTCCTGCCGAGCTGGACGGGGATGTTCTTGGTGAACCTGTTCATCGTGGTGTGGGTTCTGGTGGTCGGCTTCGGCCTCGGCGGCTGGGCCAGCATGGTCAACTTCATCAGGCAGATCGACACGTTCGGCCTCTTCGCCAAGTGCTACCAGTGCCCCAAGCCGCCCGTCCCGGCCGCCGCGGCGCCCTTGCCGGCGCCGCACCACTAGATGGTCCCGCGCGGGGGAGTCAACGGAGCTCTCAGCTCGCAGCGCCACTGCGGTCGGTCGGTGTTAATTGGTTATTAGGTTTTGGTCGCCTTGTAAAATACAAGTCTCCTTCCTTCTCTTCTCCTCCCTCCTCTTCTAGGGTGCCACACCGTAGTCGACAGAGTAAGAAGGCATGGGTCCCTTTTGCCGTGAAGATGACCCGTTGCCGCGTTGCCTTCCCACAACTACAGTCCCCCCCCACCCCCACCCCCCCGACCTGATAGTAGAATGCATTATCGCCATTGGTGTCCTTGTGTTTGTTTGGCTTGCCACCCATATAGTAGTATATGTGTGAGTGATGGTCGTGGCTCATCGTCAGCTCATGTGATTCGAACGATATGACATACTTAGGGTTTTCTTTTCCATCTTTCGTGGAGCTTGCTCCATGTTGTGTAGCGTGCGGGTAATTGTAATGGAGAACTGGACGATACCTCATGCTAGCTAAAGGCGCAACACAGAGGCCTTTGTTTATTGCCTTGGCTTTGGATGACCTTCCATCTCCTTCTTTCCTGTAAACGTGGCCATCCCTTTTGCCAAGGGACTAAAGGTTCTCGATGAGTTTTTATAGGGTTGCTCTGAAAGGACCACAAAGCTAACGAAGCAGAGAGAGAGAGAGAGAGAGAGAGAGAGAGAGAGAGAGAGAGAGAGAGATGTGTGTGCTCGCAGTAATGAATGGAATGGAGATAGGATCTGCGGGGCGCGGCGTGGGTCGGCACGTTCCATAATTACACGCACACACTTTGGGGTGGGGGGGTGGGGGCGGGGGGTGTTGGGTGAGGCTGAGGCTGGAACGCGCGCGTCCTCCTCAAAGATCTTTAGCTGCTGCTTTGCATAGTGACAGTGTCAGGTGACTCCGATTAGCATCGGGTCAAATCATACCATACTCGTACAACAGGTGGGTGGGTAAGCCTCACTCTCAAGGATTGGACTCCACTAGTACCACTAGCGTACTGTGTACAATACATCGTACTGCATTATTGGCTTCTGCGTCAAAGCATCAATCTACGCGGACTTTGATTACCAAGATTGCGCTTTTAATTTGCCCATGTGAAGTCCCCAAGCCCTCTCTTGCAAATGGGAGATCTTCCTTCGGGCATCAGGCTCACATGGACGAAATTGGAGGCAGCATGTGCTTCCTTTTCCTTGACAGGTTTCTCTCCCAGATTTCCTTCCGCTCGCATCTCTGTTATCTGTTCCAAGTCGTAATAACTATCTTCCCAGAAGAGGTGAGGGACACCGACATTGGCGGCAGAGGGGGGCATGTGCCGTCCAACACCTTACAAATGGTTTAGTTAATCCACTTGCCAGTAGACGTCGATAACGGTTTTGTTTGATTTGATTCCGAGTTTAATGATTTCAGCTACAAATAATCAACCTGGCGTTAACACGCCACATGCAGTTCCCACTTGCCGTTGAATGGAATCTCATGATGAGTTAACGAAGCATGCTTAATGTTTGCTATTTGTAACGGCCTTGCGGATGCTTATGCTAAAATCGTGTTGAAAAACAGAATGGGTTGCACGCCAGAAATCAGTGTACGGCGTGCCCAGTTTGTCGATCACTTGAGCTGCCCGACTATTTCCACCAAGCCTTTCTCTTTTTTTTTTTCGGAAGTCTCGACTGGGTAAACCATTCATTTCAGGTGAGAAAGAGAAGGTAGCTTTCCAGTTGCTATTTAACTGTAGAGCACAGATCAAAACTAAGCTAACAAAGCTTAGCAAGCTAGGTAAGCTTAAGATGGAACATCAAAGCAAAATGTGCCTCATAACCTTTTGCACGGGAAGAAAAGCGTTTTGAGAATGAAATGAGATAGCAATATGGCATCTTTCTTGAAAGATAGCTCACTTTAGGGCACTGAAAAGAAACAGGGAATCCGCTGGGCTTAGACGAGGCAAATATAGGCCTTGGCAACCCATTAGTTCACACCCGCAGTCTGACAGTTTAACAGCAATATGGGCCTAATCATGTAAATAAGGCTTCCACGAAGGGGAAAAATAGTTAATAACAAAGAGTCCAAGGAATCCCCTGGACTTGCACTGATTAAAGAGAAAATGTGAGCACACTTTTTTTAAGCACTGCAGGAATTCAAGAGTTTACTTATTCCCATTACCAAGAGTACTTTGTAAGCTCCAATCCTGAAGCTTTTGGTGTTGGATTATCTAGCGACACAGAACTGAAGGTTCTACCAACATAATTTGCTTTTAACTTGATAATGCATGAAAAAGTGGCAAATCAGCAGGGTTCATATAACCAGCAATCTGAGTCACAGATAATAGCAACAATCCAGAATGCATCAGCAAGAGCTACATGACATTAAAGTACATGAACGAGGAGAAAAGTAGGCTAACCATGTTTACAAGCCTCCATATCAGAAATGCAGACAAAATGACATGGATATATCAGCTTAACCAAAACCTTGGAATACCAGAATCTTGTTCGACTGAAGCATTAGTGTTAGGCAGCTTCTGTATTCTACCAGAGAACTCATTAACCTAAGCAAAAAGAAAAAGGTGTATAAGGCTATAAGCAACTGTTCTGAATCCACGGTAAGACAAATAATTCCTCTAAACATTACTCCCTCTGTCCCAATTTAACTGACATTTTGGGTTTGCACATGGGAATAAAGTAGGGATGAAAAAGGTAGGTGCACAAGAAACAAGTATGAGAGACAGAGGGGTATTGAGAATGAAGAAAGGTGCATTGCAAAGCGAGAATGTCGAGTGTTATGAGAAAATTGGAAAAGTCTAAAGTGTCAAGTATTTTGGGACGGAGGGAGTAGCTGTTAAGAAACATTCATGTGAATACAGCAAAGTCATCTGGTTTTGTATAAATACGAGTTTAAGCGGAACAGAGAAAGCAGGATTCCACAGAACTGCTTATCAACTTTCTAGCTCAAAGATTGATTTTACAGGATAATAGCATAGAAAACGGGAATATAATTCAGTGTAATACTAATATAGTTTGAATTTATATGCTGACAAATAGTAGGTTTGAAGACATGCCATAAGGGTATATTAATTGGAAACACTAAATCGGGAAACATACCACACAAAATACCCAAGCCTATAATGTGGTATCTTCCGTACATGAAAGACATTTGGGAGGTTTAGAAAATATTTGTTATATAAGCAGTTGGATATCCTAACCTTCTCATCAATCCACATCAGAGAACGCAGTTGATTATCCAGTATGCGGACAGCAACATCAAATGGTGTCATACTATCTGCAGCCTCAAGCTCACCGCCCTGCATCGGACAAGGGAAATAAGAGTTTGATCTAGATAGGGAAAGTAAGTCTTTAATACAAAGTGACCAGTTACCTGAGTAGCATTCATTGTTTGAATAATGGATTTTACTTGTTCTGTCATATGTTGTAATTCATGCTCCACGACTTCAGCTTGCTCAAACCTGGCATTGCAAAAGGTGTGTAACACATAAAAAACTAAAATCAATGGCAGTAATCCTAACATTGCTATAACAAACAGGAATAGCATCATCAGTAAATTTAATTCAGATTAGTGTTATTTTTTATTTCCTCCCAATGTGATTCAAACCCTTTTCTTCTAGCAACCCTGGATTTGGAATCCAACTACCCGAAGGAACACTCACATTGTATCTCTAGCTGAAGCAGCTTCGTCTTCACGAAGCAGCACCCGCTCATCCTGGAATATACGTTCAGCTTCCTCCTCCATGCCCTGTAGAGCTTTGTCTACCTGCAATAACAAAACACACCCTATACAGGTTATGAGCTGAAGCTGAATGATTAATATTTGCAGATTCCCTTGGCGTTTTGATAAGCAAGAACACCCAATCACCCATATAGTCATATACTCAGCACCAGTAGGCAGTACAGACAACAGAAAATATTTTGTCGTATGCAGTTCAATTTGCTGGTTGAAATGTCATCTCAAGTTACACTTCATAGTCAAGGTTAGGCAGTGGAATAAAAAGCTTGTGATTTTTTTATTAAAAAAAGTGAAACTGGAAAATGATACTATAGTCACTCATGGCGTGTTAAAAGATTCAAAGTAAACCATAAAGTGTTCAATCGCAAAGACATTGCCTCAAACATTTGGAAAAACTGCTAACAACAGGCTCATAATTACTTCTATGCATCTTAAATCATATAGCAAGTGTCATTGGCCCACAGTAAGCAAACAATGAAAAATTAAAGATGTAACTTCACAAAGAATGCCAATGTAACTTGTAGTCAAATTGCCAGATTCTAGTCTATAACACTGAGCTAACGTATTTGACGTGGCACACCACTCGTTCTGACAAGCAGGTTTGTCAAAAATCCATCCCATTTCTAAAACATGCTAGGCACTAATTGATGTACATCTCTCAAATTACCAGTACTGCATCACAGGAGTTTTTTTATTGTATACATAAAATTTTACTAAGTTTGTTGCATTGTAGGGTCAAGGGTTAACAAAACTCGAAAACAGTGGGGGGAAAACCTTTTTTGCTACAGTACCTAGGTTCGATTTCGAGGGAAAACCGTTTGGTTTTAGTAACCAAGCTGGACCGGTTTCTGCGAGGGCAAAAAACGCGAAAACTGACTGGTTTCCAACGGTTTTGAAAACCAGGATTTTATCACCAATTAGGTATCATAATCCACCATTTAACTTAAAAAGGAACCAACGATGTATGCTAAAAATAGAGGGTGCATTATGTATTTCAAATCAGTAAATATGACAAGGAAAACTCAGGATGTGGAAGCCCATTCTACTTAACAATAATTCTTGACTATCATGATACTCTGCATGTCACTATAGCTAAAATTTCACGTGCAGGTAACCAGGGGGGAAGGATCTCTACCATTCTAAAGTATGCTGATATGAAATGAGTTAGTGCCACAGGAATATTTTAATCATTAAATAAACAAAACTAATTTAAATTAAGTTAAATCTGATCTGAGCAAAGCTAAAACTTGGCAGCAACACACCTCTCGCTGATGAGTCTCTATTAGCTCAAGTTGCCGCTCCAAGCTTGTTTGTGTTTCAACAACTTTCGCCACCTCAGCCTTCAAATGGAACAAACTTCTCAGCTAAAAAAAAGGTTAAAAACTACCAAACACTAATTTGAAAATAGGACTTCCATAAGAAATTATCGTTTCTGTTGTTCTCTCTCACAGTTTTTGTGCCAACAGGGATGCTTTTATTACCAGTCAGATTAAATCACTTGCTAATCTAGGCTCTAGCTCTTGGAACACATGAAAACAAAGTGTAGATGCATCATTTTTCTTTATAACAAAGATATCTATATAGCCATACCTTTCTTTTTTTGTTCCAGCAAAGTCATTTTCATTTCTACTCTGCCATCTTTATGAAAACAATTTTGTTCTACCATTACAAGAGTAGTCAACTAACAAAAAATCGCCCCGGAGCTAATATCTACCAGAAAACAATTATGCTGCCTTACAACAGTACACAAAGAAATTCAGGTGTCCTAAACTCTTGCATGGTTTAAACAAGGTTTCTTCTGCCTGTTATCTTAAAAATGCAGCCAATAGCAAACTAGAATGAGCAAATCTATACGTATAATCTTACGATTGTATACAATGCAACAACAACCAAGCCCTGGGATTGTATGATCTTGAAAACAGCCGGGTAGATTAGGATTGAGAGTAAAACAGGTAGAGGTTCATAATGAATGAGAAAACATACTTCCAGCCTTATGAGAGCATTCCGGTTTTGAAGAATTCTCCTGTCCCATTCAGCTATTGCAGTGGCATGCTTCCTGAACTTTGCAGTACGGTCTTGAAGCTCATTATTCCAGTCTCTAATAATCTACATCATAAGTGATTATATCAGTATATATACAAAGTAGAACAGTATTAAGCTACTTAACTAGAGTAGAGTTAGAGACGAAGTAATATGTTCAGAGCATATCCATCGAAAATCATGCATTGCTGATAGAAAGAAGAAAATGCGACAAAAAACAAACCAACTGTAAAATAAACATATATAAGTGCAGTACCTCCTCAACACTTTTACCGACAATTTCAGATGGCAGCTTACGTGCTTGGGTCGCTGCTGGTGTGACAGCTGTGGTAGAAGGACTGCACAACACAGAAACAAAAATATGAAAAAAGTCAGCCCAAATCCCATAAGAAGCAATAGTATATAGATCAAGGGAACTTATACAACCCCGTGCTGCTAGCTTTAACAGCTGAGAAAGTTGCCTGACTTGTGCTGGTGCTTGCGGCTGATGTGCTAGTTGCTGTCGCAGGAACGCCTTCATTTTAAGAAAAACATTGAGTTACAAAGATACCAGTCAGTATAGAGTAATTGCATTGTCTTACACCCAAATGTACTAAAAAATAAATGATAGAATTGGGTCCTGAAATGATAATTTAAGAGTCATTTGAGATGTCAATAGCTATATATAAACCAGCTGCTACAAAATATATGTAAATGGCAAATAAATGTTTCAAACCAATATATAGAGGCATAGTGACTGGTTGAAACCAGATACAGAAGTTAATTGATGATGCCTCCGACTCACTCTATTTAAAATATATTCAATTGAACATCAATTACAGATAATGAAGACTAATGGAAGCTCACCAAATGACAGTGTTTGAGTTGAGGTAGACGTTGGTGTACTTGCTTGCAGATTGAATAAACCAGTTGTTCCTGTCGAGGGAGCCTTAGCCACACTTGTGACAGTGGTGGTAGTGGCGGTAGCAGCCGCTGCTGATGACGATGATGGTGCCATTGCAAAACTGAAGCCACTGGTGGAACCAGCTGGGAACAGTGACCCAGAGGTTGCAGGGGCTGCAGCAGCTGATGGTGCAGTGGATGCACCCGTTGCAGAAGCAGAAGCAAATGTTGGTGTGGGAGCTGCCGATGAACCAAACGAGAAGGCGGATGTACTAGTCGAAGAGCTACCTGCTGCACTGGCATTCGAGAACAGTGAGGGCGCAGGTGCAGCCTGCGAAGTGGAAGAGAAGCTAGTGGAGGGTGCGGATGCTGTTGTGCCAGTAGTGGCGGGTGAGCTCTTAGGGAAGGAGAATGCAGAGGCCGAGGAAGCAGAGAACAGGGAAGGAGACGTGTTCGCCGCCGTTGCGGTAGCCGATGAGCCAAATGACAAGGTTGGGGTGGTTGTCGCTGGCGAGGCCGAGATGCCAAAGGTTGGCGCGGTGGTTGCAGCAGCCGCTGGAGATGAGGCAGTGGAGGAGCTGAAGAGTGGCGCAGAGGTGGTGGATCCAAACGTCGATGAGCCAGTGGAGGCCCCAAACCCTAGAGTTGGGGCAGAAGCCGTGCTTGACGCAGCCGTCCCAGAGTTGAGAGAGAAGGCGAATGTTGGCGTTGAGGCGGCGGCCGTGGTAGCGGTGGAGCCGGCAGCGGGAGCGCCGAAGCCGAAGCCCGTGCTGGCGCCAGAGAAAAGGCTTGGCGTGGATGCAGCGGAGGAGGAGGCGGTGCCAAACATGCTTGGAGTTGTCCCAGGGGCGGAGGTGTTGCCAAACAGGTTCGGGGTGGTCGCTGGTGAGGAAGTCGCGCCGAATAAGCCTGGGGAGGCTGCCGGAGACGAGGTCGCACCGAACAGGCTAGGGGTGGTTGCCGCCGCGGACGTGGCGCCGAAGAGGGTCGGGGTTGTGGCGGCGGCAGAGTTGGCACCGAAGAGGTTCGATGTAGTCGTCGCGGAGCCGGTGGCACCGAAAAGGCTGGGCGAGCTCGCGGCAGAGGAGGCGGCGGCGCCGAACAAATTAGGGGTGGTAGCGGCGGAAGAAGCGGGGTTCCCTCCGAAGAGGGACGGCGCTGATGCGGCCGAGGCGGCGGGCGCGGTGGATTGCCCAAACGAGAAACCGGTGGATCCGAAGCCGAAAGGGGAGGGGGAGGAAGCAGCTGTGGAGGCGGACGCGGTGGCAGACGGGGCCCCGAACAGGGAGGAGCCGAAAGCGGGAGCAGAGGAAGCTGCGGCAGACGAAGCCCCGAATGGGGAGGCGCCAAAGGCGGGGGCGGGTGAGGAGGCCGCGGCTGGCTGCGAGAACGAGAAGGCGGATGGGGCGGTGGAGAAGGAGAAGGGGGATGGGGCGGAGGAGCCCGCGGCCGCAGAGCCGCCGAAACTGAAGGAAGACGCCATGGCCGGGGCGGCGCTGATTTGGGCGAGATTTTAGCGTGGTTTTGCCGCTGGGTGCTGCATTCCGGACTTGCGGAGAAGTTCCCCTCTGCCCAAGGGGCTCGAGAAAGGGAAAATGGACTATGGCCCTGTTTTTGTTTTTGTTTTTGTTTTTTTCTCTTTTTGCTAGAAGCGCTTGCGCTTATACCATAAACATCAAACCACCTTCTATGTTTTCGTAGGTGTACGGTTTCCCTTACTACTATAGTACTTCTTCTATATTTTCATAGGTGTACGGTTTTCCTTGCTACTATAATACTGTAGCAGTTGCTAATGGCCGTCCGATGCTTCTCTAACGGCTAAAACACTGGCACGCGTATGGCATCGTCTCCTTCTCTCGGCTTCGCCCTTCTCTGCTCCCGCCTCGACGTCCTCCCTCGCCAATGAAGCCGCATCGCGACCTCCCTTGCTCGGCATCCTTCGTAGCGACCGCCGTCGTGATTCAATGTAGAACCTCGATTCAGTGTATTCAGCAGTGTAGAGCCTCTTAAAAAAAATTATATAGAAAGCTTCATGTTGAGGTTTGGTATCTGGGCTAATTAATCGTATTAGCCCGGAAGGATAAAACGTGCAGTATAGCCAAACCATCTCCGCTTTGATAACACCCAGGCCCGAGGACGAGGGAGGTCACTCCGTCTCGGCCGACCCCGACGTTCGGGAGTCGGACAGGCAGCGCCGATCTCTAAGGTCAGACAAGAGTTCCGCCTCGCCCGACCCCGACCTCGAGGGGTCGGACGAGGGTTCCGCCTCGCCCGACTCCGACCTCGAGAGATCGGACGAGAGTTCCGCCTCGCCCGACCTCGACCTCGAGAGGTCGGACGAGACGGGAGTTCCGCCTCGCCCGACCTCGACCTCGAGAGGCCGGACGAAAGTTCCGCCTCGCCCGATCTCCGGGGACGGACGAGACTGGGCGATCCAACCACCCCGGACGGGACGGATGTCCGGGGACAGTTGAGCCGTTAATAAGCTCCAACTCCGGATGGGACGGTGGCGATGACCGCTCCCGGAAGAGTAAATGCGCACGACGTGCACCGTCCACGGGATGGACGTCACTCCAACAGTCCACTGTCAGAGACTCACCGTCTCGTACGATAGGACGCCCCGGAGCGACGGCCATCACCACGGCGTTATCAAGCCGGCTCCTACAGTGACGCTTCTCCATACGGACGGGACTCCACCGAGCGACAGCTCGGACCACTCCGTCGACAAGAAGCAACGCGGCCACTCCGAAGACGTCATCAGCTCGGCCTAACCGGAGTACGGCTACTGTCAGACTCACGGACCGGTCCTCCTCACGCCACCATATAAAAGGGGAGGAGGATTAAAGAAGAAGGAGAAGGGGGAAAAAAGGAAAACAAAGTCTCGAAGACACACGAACAAGCTCTCTACGCACAGACACGCGAACAACACTCACGAACTCCTTTAGAGGCAGGAAGCACTCTCTCTCTTCCTCCTCCGTTTGTAACCCCCCTCATTGTAATCTCAGTCGCAAATAACACAAGCAGCCACCAAAACTGGACGTAGGGTATTCGGCCCGAACCAGTATAAATCCTTGTGTCCATTTGCGAACCATCCGGGCCAAAAACGCGCTTCCTCTAAAATAATCACTCGTTGGTGATATCGAACACCGACAGTTGGCGCGCCAGGAAGGGGGCTTAGCGCGTTTTCGACGATCATCCCACTGGTTCGGATGGCCAACCACGTAAGCGGATGGGCTTCTGGCGCATTGTGCATTTCGGAAGTCTCAGTTTCGTCGCCCAGGAGGATGGCTTGGTGCTAACGGCTGTCTCAGCTTCACCAATCCACTCCTCTGACCCACACCATTCGTCACCTGCCCTGGCGGGCGACGCGATCGATGAGGCCACGACTCATCGCACGGTCCAGTACCGTGACCTGGAGCCCGCAAACATCGAGTTTGTCGGGATGGCCGGGTACGCGTCGGAATCCTTTTTCGACCTCCTCGACGAGGCGAACAGAGATTCCGACCCGGAACACAGCAAGGGGAGCAACGATCCCTCGCGCGAGTGCCTCATGTCACACACCGAGGACCCTCTCGGTACAAGGGATACTCTCCCTCTCACCCAGCTGCCACCGGCCTCTGGAACTCCCCCCCGCGACGTGCAGCCTGACCAGTTAGAAGCGCGTCGGGAAGAGATCCGCGAGGCCAAACGGCAGCTGGAACAGGAGGAGGCGGAGATCGACCGAGAGCTCGCTCGCGCCGAGCCCGGTGGACGTGCCCGCTCCATGGCGCGCGATGTGCGACAGCGCATCATGGAGGAGGGCGACGACCCCCCGCATTTCGCGCGGGCGAGCCAAAACCTCGCTGCAGCAGCGGCGTTGCTTCGGGAGCTCCCTGAACCCATCACTCCCGAAGCCCGACGCACTCAACGTGAAGTCGAGGTGCTGCTACAGCGAGCAGCGGCACAGCAAGCGGAGAGCTCGCGATCGCGAGCGCGTAAACCGCATACTCCGAACACGTCTGTACGGCAGACACATTCGGGGACGGACGAGGCCTCAAAAGCCTGCGTCCGCGGACATCTCGGTGCAAACCGCGATGCCCGCGCCACCCTGGAAGCGCGACGGCGACAACCGGAACGCGTTCCTGAGGTGGGCCGAGGACGTCATCCGCGCCGAGGGGGGCGCTACGACGATGACGAGGACAGGAGCCCGAGCCCTGACGCTCCGGGTCCTCGCGTCTTCAGCTCCCACATACGAAGCGCTCCGTTTCCACAGCGCTTTCGGCCGCCCACCAACGTGCCGAAATACGCTGGGGAAACGAATCCGAGCCTCTGGCTCGAAGACTACCGGCTCGCCTGTCGAGCCGGGGGAGCGGATGACGACCGATTCATCATCCGCAACCTGCCACTCTACCTGGCCGACTCGGCCAGAACGTGGCTCGAGCACCTCCCCGCCGATCGGATCGCAAGCTGGTCCGACTTAAGGGAGGTCTTCGTAGGTAACTTTCAAGGGACTTACGCGCGCCCGGACAATCCCTGGGACCTAAAGAACTGTCGACAGAAACCGGGGGAAACTCTTCGGGAGTACGTCCGACGCTTCTCCCGGCAGTGCAACGAGCTGCCAGATATCGGCGACGCCGACGTCATCGGGGCCTTCCTGTCCGGGACTACTTGCCGCACCTTAGTCCATAAGCTAGGGCGCAAAAGTCCGCGAACGGCCAAGGAACTCTTGGACATCGCAACCAGCCACGCTTCCGGCGAGGAAGCCGTGGGCGCGATTTTCAATCGTCCCGATACGAAGGGGAAGCAGGGGGGTGGCTCCGGCGAAGGTCCCTCCAACCGCTCCCGCAAGAAGAAGAACTGGCAACAATCATTCGAAGGACAGATGGTTGCGGCCGCAGAACGCAAGGGCGCCAAGGCGCCAGCAGGGGAGACATCGGACCACTTCGAGAAGAAGTGGAACGGTCCATGCCCCAACCACGAATACCCCGTCAAGCACCTCTACAAGGACTGCTCGCTCTTGAAGCGGTTCCTGAACCACGGGCCACCGAAGAGCAAACCGAGAGGCAAGCCTCGACAAGCCCCCGAGGGAGCAGATGGCGAAGGCGACGCCAACGAAGGTAACGACGGTTTCCCTGAACCCGATGGTTGCCTTATGATCTTCGCAGGACCAGAAGCGCAAGGAGGAAAGCGCCGTGTGAAGGTCGAGCGTCGTGAGGTGTTCGCGGCCGAGCCCGCAACGCCAGCCTTCCTCCGATGGTCGGAGGCCCCGATCACATTCGATCGGTCCGACCATCCCAGCCACGTCCCCCGACCGGGTCGATACCCGCTGGTAGTCGACCCCATCATCGGCAAGAAGCGTCTCACCAAAGTCCTCATGGATGGAGGCAGCGGCCTCAACATCCTCTACGCCGAGACGCTCGACGCCATGGGCGTCGATCGGTCGCTCATCCGACCGACCGGAGCCCCGTTCCATGGCGTCACCCCGGAGAAGCAGGCCGTCCCGCTCGGGCAGATCGACCTGCCCGTCACCTTCGGGACACCGACCAACTTCAGAACGGAGACCCTCACGTTCGAAGTAGTCGGATTCCACGGGTCGTACCACGCCATCTTGGGGAGGCCGTGTTACGCGAAGTTCATGGCTATCCCCAACTACACCTACCTGAAGCTCAAGATGCCTGGGCCGAAGGGGGTCATCACAGTAGGCGCTTCCTTTCAGCGCGCCTACCAATGTGAGACGGAGAGCGGCGAGCTCGCCTCCGCCACCATCGCGTCCACGGAGGAGCTTGCCGTCATCCGGCAGCAGATCACCGAAGATGCCCCCGACTCCAACCGCAGCGCCGGATCCTTTGAGCCCGCCGAGGGCACCAAGGAAATCCGGCTCGACCCCGACAACGCCCCCGAGAAGGTGGCCAAAATCGGGACATCCCTCTCCGCCAAATAGGAAAGCGTGCTCGTCGACTTCCTCCGCGCGAACATCGACATCTTCGCGTGGAAACCCTCGGACATGCCTGGCATTCCGAGGGAAGTCGCCGAGCACTCCTTGCACATCAAGCCGGACTCCCGCCCGGTAAAGCAACGCCTGCGCCGCTTCGACGAGGAGAAGCGCAGAGCCATCGGAGAGGAGGTAGCCAAACTGTTGGCAGCCGGTTTCATCAAGGAAGTGTACCACCCCGAATGGTTAGCCAATCCCGTCCTTGTACGAAAAAAGAATGGGAAATGGAGAATGTGTGTTGACTATACTAGTCTCAACAAAGCGTGCCCGAAGGATCCTTTTCCTTTGCCACGCATAGACCAGATAGTCGATTCCACCTCAGGGTGCGAAGCTCTGTGCTTCCTTGATGCGTATTCCGGATACCATCAGATCCGGATGAAGGAATCCGATCAAATCGCGACATCCTTCATCACGCCGTTCGGGTCGTACTGCTACGTCACGATGCCGTTCGGGCTCAAGAATGCAGGCGCAACCTACCAGCGCTGCATGATCAGATGCTTCGACGAACTCATCGGAGACATCGTCGAAGCATACATTGACGACATCGTCGTCAAATCCAAGAAGACCGACCAGCTCGTCGCCGACCTGGAGCGGACCTTCGCCAAACTCCGAGCGAACGACATCAAACTCAACCCCGAAAAGTGTGTCTTCGGGGTTCCGAGGGGAATGTTGCTCGGATTCATCGTCTCCGAGCGAGGCATCGAAGCCAATCCGGAGAAAATCGAGGCCATCAATCGGATGGGCCCGATCCAAAACTTGAAGGGAGTACAGCGCGTGACCGGATGCTTAGCGGCTCTGAGCCGCTTCATCTCGCATCTCGGAGAACGCGTACACCCTCTCTACCAGCTCCTGAAGAAATCCGAGCGGTTTCAATGGACGCCCGAGGCACAGGACGCACTCGACAAGATAAAAGTCATCCTGTCGAAGCCCCCAGTCCTGGTACCTCCGACCCCGAAGGAGCCTCTCCTCCTCTACATCGCCGCAACGACCCAGGTCGTCAGCGTCGCCCTCGTCGTAGAGCGGACGGAAGAAGGCCACGTCCTCAAGGTCCAACGACCGGTCTACTACGTGAGCGAAGTCTTGTCGGAGACGAAGACACGATATCTTCAAATCTTGAAGATTCTCTATGGCGTCGTCCTCGCTAAAAGGAAGCTCCGACACTACTTCGAGTCTCACCCGGTGACCGTCGTCAGCTCCTTTCCACTGCGCGAAGTCGTCGAGAACCGCGACGCGACGGGCAAAGCCGCGAAGTGGGCCCTCGAGCTGATGGGCGAGGGCATCACATACGCCCCCCGAACGGCGATCAAATCCCAGTCCTTGGCTGACTTCATCGCGGAATGGACAGAAGTACAATTACCCACGGCTCCTATCGACCAGGAGTATTGGGTGATGTACTTCGACGGTTCGCTGATACGAAAGGGAGCAGGGGTCGGGCTCGTCTTCGTCTCCCCTCTGGGGGTGCGCATGAGGTACGCAATCCGCCTCTCGTTCCCCGCGTCTAACAACGTAGCCGAGTACGAGACGGTCGTCAACGGCCTCAAGATCGCCAACGAATTGGGAATCCGACGACTCGAAGTTCGGGGCGATTCCCAGCTCGTCGTTGGCCAGGTCATGAAGGAGTCTAGCTGCCACAACGAGACCATGGATGCCTACTGCAAGGAGATCCGCAAGTTGGAACATAAGTTCCACGGCCTCGAGCTCAGGCACATCCCAAGGCGACAAAACGAAGAAGCCGACTCCTTGGCCAAGATGGCAGCCGGGCGCGAACAGGTCCCGACAGGGGTCTTCGCCCACGATCAGAGCCGACCATCAATCCGACCCCAAGATACGCCGGGGGTCGGCACCGAGCCGCCCCAGGCACAAGGGGACGGATCGGCCGTGACGCCTCCCGACCCCTGCGTCATGGAGATCGACGAAGCGTCCGCACCTAGTACGAGCCCTCCAGACGACTGGAGGACGCCGTACCTCAACCGACTCCTCAAAGGAGAACTCCCCGCCGACAAGACGGAGGCACGACGCGTCGCGCGACGCGCCAAGTCCTTCACCGTCATCGACGGAGAACTCTACAAAAGGAGCCTCACCAGAATCTTGCAGCGCTGCATCCCCGTCGAGCAGGGGAAGATGCTGCTGCGAGACATTCACGGAGGGGTCTGCGGTCACCACGCCTCGCACAAAACCCTCGTCGGAAACGCGTTCCGACAGGGATTCTACTGGCCAACCGCCGTCAACGATGCTGCGCACATCGTTCGCGCGTGCGAAGGCTGCCAGTTCTACGCGCGGCAGACCCATCTGCCGGCACAAGCGCTGCAGTCCATCCCCATCACGTGGCCCTTCGCGGTCTGGGGATTGGATCTGGTTGGACCACTCAAGAAGGCACCCGGGGGCTACACCCACCTCTTGGTAGCTGTCGATAAGTTCACCAAGTGGGTTGAAGCCCGGCCAATCACGAGGATCCGACCAGAAGAGGCAGTCGAGTTCTTCCTCGACGTAATCCACCGCTTCGGGGTCCCAAACTCCATCATCACGGACAACGGTACGCAGTTCACAGGGAAGCGATTCTTTAAGTTCTGTGACGACTACCATATCCGAGTAGATTGGGCGGCTGTGGCGCACCCCCGTACGAACGGGCAGGTCGAGCGCGCCAATGGCCTGATCCTTCAAGGCCTCAAGCCACGCATCTACAACCGGCTGAAACAGTTCAGCAGGCGATGGGCAGCCGAGCTGCCCGCCGTACTGTGGAGTTTACGGACATCCCCGAGTCGGGCGACGGGATTCACCCCCTTCTTCATGGTGTACGGCTCCGAAGCCGTACTACCGACCGACCTCGACTACGGAGCCCCGTGGATCAGAGCCTACGACGAAGAAGGCAACCAGACGTCCCTCGAAGACGCCATGGATCAGCTCAACGAGGCGCGTGACGTAGCGCTCCTGCGATCGGCGAAATACCAGCAGGCGCTGCGACGTTACCACTCCCGCTACGTGCGGGAAAGAGCGTTCAACGTCGGCGACCTCGTCCTTCGACGTGTTCAGAGCAGCAAGGACCGCCACAAGCTGTCGCCTCCATGAGAAGGGCCCTTCATCGTCTCAAAAATTCTCCGACCCGGCTCCTACAAGTTGCGGATGGCGGACGGACAAGAACTCGCCAACGCGTGGAACATCGAACAGCTACGTTGCTTCTATCCCTAGAACTCGTAGTAGTCTTACCGTTCCTCGCCACCGAGATAAGCGGCGCCCGACCCCCGTCACGCGGGAGTCGGACCCCGCTCGGGGGCTACACCCTCAGGGTGCGCGTACCGTACGCGCACCCTGAGCACTCGTTAAAATTTCGCCTTTCTGCTAAGCGGCGCCCGACCCCCGTCACGCGGGAGTCGGACCCCGCTCGGGGGCTACACCTGCAAGGTGCGCATCGCGCGCGCACCTTGACACTCGCTAAAATTTTGCCATTTCGCTTGCAAAATTTCGAGGAAAGGGTAAACGAAACTCTATCCTCTTCAAGGGTCCTGACCCCTCATCCCACGCTCCGAACCTTAGAAGGGAAAGTCACGAGTGGAAGTAGACGTGAAGTCTAGTTGGTCGGAATGCGCAAACGCCTACGACCCCCGAAGGTTACGGCAGCGGCGCTCACCAGCTAGATGGAACGTTGGAGCCACCCGCGGCCTAAGACTTCTGAGGATCGAAGACAAGGAAAAAGGGGGTCGAGCACCTCACGACTCTGTGAAGCGACACCTTCACAAAAGTACTTAGAAACACCTCCCGTAGTCAGAAAATGTGCAATACATTCTGATTTACAAAAGGGCCAGGCACTTTTGGCCTCGGCCGTCCTAAGTACAAAACTAAAGATTATTCTAACTCCTATTCTGCCGGGGGAGGAGGGGGCACGCTTCCTGCCTCTTCTTCCGCCGTGCTCGCAGCAAGCTCCCGCGCGAAAGGGGCCGCCTCCACCTCGATGGTGTCCAGCTCGGCGTCGGTATAACCGGCGGCAAAGCCCTCGCTCAAGTAGTCGAGGGCGATGTTGACATGGGGCGACCAGGCGACGGCGAACGCCCGGTGCACCCCCCGACAGACCAGCGGGACGGCATCCCCAGTCGATTCGACCGACGCCCCCACGACCGCCTCTATCCGCGTAACAGATGCCCCGCTGGAAGTCAAACCGACGGGTACGTACGAACCTCTCCGCGGTAAATCGATACATATATATGCATATATATTTCGTGTGCAGGGTTCCACCCTCGGTCGGTTCGACCGGCGTCATTGCGACCGACTCGATCGGTGCGACGAACGCTCCCGACCTAACCTGACGCCTGAGTCGTGCCCGCCGTTTCAGCTTCCGCACGGCTCGCGACTTAGTCAGGTATGGTCTATAAGGGCTGAAATATGCCCCGACGGCCCCACGAGTTCGAAGGCTGGCCCGACGTACGGGTTCGACAGCCACTCAGGGCGTAACTAGAGTGAGGGGTGGATTACGATGGGCCCACTAGCGGCCAATACCCTAGCGCCTGGGCGCCCGGGCGTCAAGGGCATCGTAAATCCGCGTTCGAGTCCCGGTTCGTCGAGCCTAGTGATGGTTCGCGCCGACCCATGGGTATCCTATCGCAAGGAGGCAACGAGCCCTCGGAACCTATCGAATGGAACCGAGAACTATATGGGTCGGCGACTGGGAATATTGGGACCGGCCACCAGCTGGCCTACGTCGGGATCCCCCCGAAGGGATCCCGGGGCCCCACTTGAACTACCCGTTAGCAGCTCGATGAGCGTCGCACTACGGCCCCCGAGGTATAGTGCGGCTCGGCTCAACCTCCCCGTCTGGCGAACAGACGCGTGGGAAGGCGATTAAAGACGAACCGCGTCTCCGGACGGGACTCTGCGACGAGCGGAGGACTCGGAGGACGGAATCGCAAAAAGAGATCCGTACGGGATCGCAGAGCGCAGCGGCTTTGAGCCACTGCTCGGTCAGGCCAAGATTTGGGTTGAAACACGCCCCGACGGCGCGCAGAGTTCGAAGGCTGGCCCGCCGAACGGGTTCGACAGCCGCTCGTGGCGCGAATAGAGCAAGGGACGGAAAACGGCGCCCCCGTTTAGCGTCCAGGGTGCGCTCTGGCGCCGGGGACACCGTAACCCGTGTTCGAGTCCCGGTTCGTCGAGCCTAATGATGGTTCGCACCGACCCATGGGTATCCTATCGCAAGGAGGCAACGAGCCCTCGGAACCTATCGAACGGAACCGAGAACCATATGGGTCGACGACTGGGAATATTGAGGCCGGCCACTAGCTGGCCTACGTTGGGATTCCCCCCGAAGGGATCCCGGGGCCCCACTTGAACTACCCGTTGGCAGCTCGATGAGCGTCGCACTACGGCCCTCGGGGTATAGTGCGGCTCGGCTCAACCTCCTCGTCTGGCGAACGGACGCGTGGAGGTCGGTTCAAGACGAACCGCGCCTCCGGTCGGGGATCCGTGACGAGCGGAGAACCCGGAGAGCGGAATCGCAAAAAGAGATCCGCACGGGATCGCAGAACATCACAATCCGGGAGCCTGAGAACGAGTTATTCACTCCTTCTCAGGCTCGGGGGCTACTGTTGAGGTTTGGTATCTGGGCTAATTAATCGTATTAGCCCGGAAGGATAAAACCGCGCAGTATAGCCAAACCATCTCCGCTTTGATAACACCTAGGCCCGAGGACGAGGGAGGTCACTCCGTCTCGGCCGACCCCGACGTTCGGGAGTCGGACAGGCAGCGCCGATCTCTAAGGTCAGACAAGAGTTCCGCCTCGCCCGACCCCGACCTCGAGGGGTCGGACGAGGGTTCCGCCTCGCCCGACTCCGACCTCGAGAGATCGGACGAGAGTTCCGCCTCGCCCGACCTCGACCTCGAGAGGTCGGACGAGACGGGAGTTCCGCCTCGCCCGACCTCAACCTCGAGAGGCCGGACGAAAGTTCCGCCTCGCCCGACCTCCGGGGACGGACGAGACTGGGCGATCCAACCACCCCGGACGGGACGGATGTCCGGGGACAGTTGAGCCGTTAATAAGCTCCAACTCTGGATGGGACGGTGGCGATGACCGCTCCCGGAAGAGTAAATACGCACGACGTGCACCGTCCACGGGATGGACGTCACTCCAACAGTTCCCTGTCAGAGACTCACCATCTCGTACGATAGGACGCCCCGGAGCGACGGCCATCACCACGGCGTTATCAAGCCGGCTCCTACAGTGGCGCTTCTCCATACGGACGGGACTCCACCAAGCGACAGCTCGGACCACTCCGTCGACAAGAAGCAACGCGGCCACTCCGAAGACGTGATCAGCTCGGCCTAACCGGAGTACGGCTACTGTCAGACTCACGGACCGGTCCTCCTCACGCCACCATATAAAAGGGGAGGAGGATTAAAGAAGAAGGAGAAGGGGGAAAAAAGGAAAACAAAGTCTCGAAGACACACGAACAAGCTCTCTACGCACAGACACGCGAACAACACTCACGAACTCCTTTAGAGGCAGGAAGCACTCTCTCTCTTCCTCCTCCGTTTGTAACCCCCCTCATTGTAATCTCAGTCGCAAATAACACGAGCAGCCACCAAAACTGGACGTAGGGTATTCGGCCCGAACCAGTATAAATCCTTGTGTCCATTTGCGAACCATCCGGACCAAAAACGCGCTTCCCCTAAAATAATCACTCGTTGGTGATATCGAACACCGACACTTCACTAAGCTTCTTCTGTTCTATACTTTGCATATTCAACGGTGCATAACTTCTATTCAAGGTATACTATCAAAATTAGTAATCTCAAGTCATCCTACTATTAATTATGTTTCGCTCCCTTTATTTTTGACTATGCTGCTTCGTGCAGTGCTATACTATATATTCAAAAGGAGTGACTCATTGCCTTTTAAATCCATTTATTTATTTATTTTTTAAAAATAAAAGCTTCTCCAGCGAATGTTCTTAAGGTTAATCTATTAACGAGCTCTTTATTGATGTTTCTAAGTAATATATTTATTTTTTTACAACTCTTAAATTAAACCAAATTATTATTATTTATTACTCGGCCTTTTCATTTTGTACAAACTGTAGGTAGGAGGCTGTTAATTTAGTTAAAAACCCAATTCCATATTGAAAAGTATGGTGCCATTCAGCATGCATGCTATCTGGTCTATATAAGTTGGAAAAAAGGATGAAATATGCTCATTGAACATGTACTAATTTGCCAGATTATTGACTTCCTTATATTCTTTTCTTTAGGTTATTGTCTTTACTTAGAATTATCAAGTTAGAATTACTTGTTCCTCTACCTGTTTCTCATTGTCAATCATCGTTTTATGGTTTGTTCTATGTTTAATGTACTGATACGACATGCTTTAGAAATAACTGCTTCGACAATATTTTATATCCTGTTATTAATTGTTACTTACTTATCTACATATTAAAAAGCTGTTACTTAATGTACCTTTTGGTTCTTTCAGCTCTCAACCATATGTTTTTTTACTGACTTAAAGCACCATGAAGATCAACTTGATATTGTGATATATAGAATATTGCAGCCCTAAGCGTTACACCATCTAAAATAAAATCATCCAATCTATGCCTTTTTTTTGTACTCCAATGTGTGAGTTGTGTGTTTGTATATGTAAACATTCACCTATTGATGTGGAGAAATATACAGATCCTGAGAGGAACAATTATGGAAGTCATAGTGTTTCAGATTGTCACCATGAACAACCAGAGCTTGTAATCTGAATATAAATTTGATTATGTATTATGCAACCTGTGTACTATAGTTTGTCTCTGTGTTGCTGCTATATAACGAAATCGAGATTGCAGACTCAAATCTTGCAAAACTGGTCAAGATCATACTCTGCCACTCTGACCCGTGGCTCTCTCTTCTTAATTTGGTTGCTAGGCTGCATACTGGGAGAGTTTCAAATCTGCTCAACACCCTGCGTCCTGCACTTGATGTGATAACGGTCTCTACTAAATTTACTGTTTGCATATTTTAGCTTGTTTTACTGCCACGGATTTGATTCCTGACCCTGCTACTTTTTCTTTTCTTATACCCGGAAGTGCCTGAGCTGGCCCGACTGCCGACGGGATCCGGGTCACCTGAATTGGTGAACAAAATTCAGGCAGGACACTGTAGCGTGAATTCGATCATTTTTTTAGCCATCTGATGGGAATCTAACGGCCCAATTTAAGTGCTACAGGCCACAGCGATTACAGAACAGCACCTACTACAGTATTTTGATACAGTGTTTTACTGCATCCTCCTGTGCTTTCTCTCACAGGGCACTATATCATGCGGTGAATTTTCTTCACCAATTCAGAGGACTTGCATCCCAGCCGGCGAGTCGGATCCGGTACATGCACCAGTATGTTCAAATAAGCACAGTTGCAAATCAGTCCCCTCGTTCGCAAAAACTCGAAAACCAACCCCCGGTCTTTGCAAAAAGATCCGTCTCTCGCTCTCGCTCTCGCCCTCGCCCCGCCCAGCCTGATCCGATCCCCAAATTCGGCGCATCTCATGGCGGCGAGCTTATGGAGGGCTGTGATGGGCACCGGCGCGCCGGCCGCGGACGCTGATCTGGCGGGCGGAGTGGAGTTCTGGCGCACCCCG
Source organism: Oropetium thomaeum (assembly GCA_001182835.1). Lineage (NCBI taxonomy): Eukaryota > Viridiplantae > Streptophyta > Magnoliopsida > Poales > Poaceae > Oropetium > Oropetium thomaeum. The sequence continues at coordinate 497,633 of LFJQ01000033.1, forward strand.
GAGCGTGCGGGGTGGCTGACCAAACAGGGTGAGTACATCAAGACCTGGCGGCGGCGGTGGTTCGTGCTGAAGCAGGGCAGACTCTTCTGGTTCAAGGACTCGGTTGTTACTCGCGCCTCCGTGTCCCGCGGTGTTATTCCCGTCGCCTCCTGCCTCACCGTCAAGGGCGCCGAGGACGTGCTCAACCGGCCGTACGCCTTCGAGCTCTCCACCCCGCGGGAGACCATGTACTTCATCGCCGACTCGGAGAAGGAGAAGGAGGAGTGGATCAACTCCATCGGCCGCTCTATCGTCCAGCACTCTCGCTCCGTCACCGATCGAGAGGTCGTCGACTATGACAGCCGCCCTACCCAAGCTGCTGGCGACAGGTGATCCATACTTCGGTTCGGTCGGTTGATTGGTGAGCTAAAGGTCTTGTGTTCTACAGCATCTCTATGTCACTTCTTTAGGTTTTGCAGTTATATATGTCTTATTGTTTCACGGATGTGATCCGTGTATTTTGTATACTATTGATGATGGTCATCGGGTAATAATTTGGGAATTGGGATGATGGTGTATAGCTTGTCTGAAACAATACGTGATCAATTCTATTTTGTAACTTCTCCAATTCCATTTGATTTGTTTGGTTTTTGTGTTTAGTTGTTTTAGTTTTTGTATGAAACTCAATCATTGGATTATGTGCAAGTGTAAACTTGCATCGAATCTCGCAAATAATTTTTGACTTGCATAACGTGATATGGGTTTTGATCTATGAGATACTTGAATTGCTGCGTTCTACTTGCTATGTTGAATACTCACTTAGCCATGGTCCATTTTTGAATTGCATTGCATTTTGTTTGTTAATAACATGTGCTTGCCTACGCTAACAAATATGTTTTGTTAACCATGATGAAATTAAAACAATTTATGCACAGCAAGGAAAAACACCGTGCCTTGTATTCTGACATATAAAAGGCATCCCAACATTAGCTTTCCGTGTGAAAGATATATACCTTCAGATGTTCGTGAAAATCTTGTTGATGAACACATATGACTTGTAATGGTGACACATACGATATCTTGCTTTCAATGTTATGGCCTTATAGGCATATGATAATTAGCTGTGCATATGAAATAGCTGGAACCAACAATCTTATGTGTAGTGTGATATTGCAAATAACAAGTCAGTGGAATATCTGGTTCAGTATGGATAATGCTAAGGGTTAGAAGTGCATATGGTCATTCTAGTAATTGGTATATATGAAGTATTGCTATCTTTTTTATTTAAGCTCTGGCCTCAAATACTTTTGTTATACTCTTATTGTTATCGCTGGTTGTGTTTTCCTATGATTGTAGCATATGTTCAGTCGTCAAAAATCAATATAAATCTTTCGTTGTATTACCTGGGAGCTCATATCGGATATTTTGATGTTGAAGTAGGTGTAGTCTAAAAGATCTTTTTTTTGGTAATCTAACATCTATAAGTGGTTGTCTCTAAACATTTGATGTTAAACAGGTGAACGTGATAAGATCCATTCAAAATGTCGAAGCATGGCTGTAATTATTATTTTTATGTAGGATCATGTCACTTTTGTTTGTTTTATAAATGATTTTTCTCTTCTATAAAATTGTGTTTCCTTTTACTCTTGCTTTCTTCATACAAATCTATAGTCTTTTCTGTGCACAGAAACAGAAATAGTGGTCTTTGTTGTAGTATGGTTTTGGGTTGCAAGGTCATCTTGGCACCTTGCTCTTCGTTTGTCAGTGACCGTGAAGTTTTGTCCTATGTTTCAAATAATTCATTATTTTATCGTTAGTCCGCTTTTGTAATCCGTTGTACATCACATTGTCTTCCTTATTCATCAAGTACTAATAAATGTTATATGAAGAAAATGCTTGTGAAGGATAAAAACAAGAAGTTGTGTTATAATTCTGAAATATTTCGAAATCTGTCGCTGTTTTCCCATGATTCCTCTGAATCGTGTAGTTTCACCTTCCGAACTTTACCAAACTCAAGTGAACTTGTGGCATCCAGTGAGATCTGTCGCTGGTTTACCTCAATGCCTTCTCGTTGTCCACAGGGAGCAGGCATGGCTTCAGAGCGCAAGCCGGCCGGTCCTGAAGCATTTTTGCCCGTGTCATCGCTGTTTAATGGCTTTGCGGTGTTTGCCGGGAGATCTGGGCCTGAACTGGCGCCTAGTCATGCGACGCAGCAATAGACGAATTGCAGCAGCTGATGGGCAGGAGCCAGGAGGAATGCGCGGATCCTGACGCGAGACCAGGAGCGGGAGTGCGGGCCCCGCGAGCTAACTTCCCAGGCACCACGGCCACACAGGTACCCAGACCCAGGCAACACGGGCGCCACGCGATCCCCGTGCCCCCTCACACGATGACTCGACACTACCACATCATCACAAGTGGGCAAAACGCAGTGGCCGGCCGGTCGGAGCCCACGAACCCGTCGGCGCTTGCCTTGCCACTTGAGTGTAGGAGGCTGGCCTGGCTGCCGCCGCCGCCATGTATCCACCATGTTCGAAACCCATGGAAGCCGCGCGCGGCGGCGGGCCGCTCGTGCAGCAGTACCGGCGGCCGGGCAGCAGTAGGGCGCGCGCGGGGACGTTGGGACACGGTGCGGGCGCTGCTGGATACTACTCCACGCCGTCCGCGGCTCGTCGCGGGCGGCTGCTAGTGCTCGTCGCGTCCCCCAGGGTCAGGGAGCCGCTCCCGGCGCAATCGCTGGGCGAGGAGGAGCCCGTGGCGGTGGAGGTAAACTTCCTTTGACGCCGTTCTCGCCGTACGTAATTCATTGGCCGGCGTTGATCGATGTGATCTCACACCGGGCGGCTCGATCGATCTGGCTCAGGTGGACGAGGACGCCGACGACGATTCTGCTGCCGGAATTCTGCTATCCCCTGACGGTACGAGTCCCCCCCCCCCCCCCCCCCCCCCCCCAATTCTTCATACGAAGATAATTTCGTAGTACTAGTACTGGCGCCTGTTTATGCTTATAACAACTATGCGTCTCTGTGCGCCCCTCTCTCGTGGATCTTTTTCTGGCCAGTGCCTGCCGAGACAAAGACAGTGCGCGTCAAGTTCGTGCTAGAGAAAAACTGCGCGTTCGGCGAGCAGTTCCTGGTGGTCGGCGACGACCCGGCGCTCGGCATCTGGGATCCGGCTAAGGCGACCGCCTTGGACTGGTCGGAAGGCCACGTCTGGACGGTGAAGACGGTGAGCTCCTGTGTCGCGTGCATTCATTCATTCATTCATTCATTCATTCGTGACAATGGTGTCTGGCTTGATCGTCTTTGGCCCGGTCAGGATTTACCGGCAAATAAGCTCATCGAGTTCAAGTTCCTGCTGCGAGACGCCTCGGGGCACGTTCGGTGGCAGCAGGGCCCGAATAGGACTCTGCAGACGAGTGAGACGCCAAACACCTTGGTCGTCCACGAAGACTGGGATCACGCCGCGGAACAGAGAGTATCAGAGGAGGCAGAGCTCCCGACCACGGCCGAGGAAGAAGATGTGACGTTTTCAGACGATCTTGCGGCAAGCACTGCCGCGATGCCGGCAGACGAGCTCGTAACGGGTGGGAACCTGGAGAGCAACGGATCTGAAGTACTAGCAGATGCTCCTCCGAACGGGGAGATGGTGAAGGCGACAATGGCAAATGGAGAAAACCAAACGCAGGTAATTCAGTATACCCTTATTTTTGAGGACCGCAACAAACATCAAAGCAGATTGCAATTTGTAAACTTGCCATTTCCTTTTCTTTTGTGTTCAATCACAGTTCATATTAGAGAATGACCAAGAGGTTCTTAACGAGCTCCACGGAGAAGCGGATACACCACAAAATGGCTACTACCCTTCTGATGATGGCGATGCTGCGCTGAAGAACGAAGACGATACTGCCGTGTGTCAGGAGGACGTCCAAATAGAGAAGAGGTCGACCAGTATATTTGCGAACGACTTGGCCTGGATCCGGAAAGCACTGCAGCAGCTGCTCCGCTTCCTAGGTTTTCAGGTCGGCACAACTAGAACATGAAACTTGCATCAGGAATCAGTGTTCATATGTTTGCAGGATTACAGCCTTGGATAAGAACCTTTGCTTTCAAACTTTTTAGGCTGCAAGAAAGAAAATCGAGTTGACAGTAAGTCGTAGTAGCAGATAGGGAAAGCACATCGCTGAAAGGGTACCTGTTTTTTGATAGTAGGAATACTGCTGAAAAAGTTATTATCTGCCTGTTTTGAGGGCAGACTCCCATCTTCCAAATCTCAGTTCAATAAGAAGCTGAAGCCAGAGGCAACTCCTAAAGAGAACATGAACGAGGAACAAATGTTACTCCCATTTTTAATTGATGGTGTTAGGACAACCCTTTTAGTTCATTTTTAAACTGAAAACTTTCCTTGCAACATCAATTAAAAACCAGGTGTAGCTTCATCCTATTGACTATCAAGGAAATAAAAATGATTTTTTTTTCAAAAAAAACATCCGGATATCACCCATCAAAAGGACCGACACAAGTAGCAACAGCGACACCACTACCTTATAAGTAAATGCATGCGTGCGAAAGCACTTGGCTCATTGTATTATAAATGGTTAGCACTATTTATAACAACGTTGCAATTTTTAATAATCCATAAAATTTTGTTTACAGGTGATTGTTAAGGGATGTAGCATCCTACGTTCCTAGTTGTGTACAGACAACTATGCCACTATCAAATTCAAGACGAGCACACTTGTATCAGAACAAACGAGGCATGGGAAGATTCTTTGGTGCATGTGGTCAAATGAATCCAGACCACTCTCTACAACATTCCACCTTCAACACTAGCCTTTCCAATGCCATCTGATAGTTTGGAGGAACAACGAATTGGCCAAATGTGCAGTTGCCCATTTCCACGTTGAACTAATTCGGTTCAGCAACTGGAGAGGAGGAAAGTCAGCCGTTACATCTGAAAGGCAGAAACAGAATTTGAGCGATACCATTCATGAACAATAGTTATTTCACTTCATACTCTCCGATGATTAATACTACAAATATACCACATACGCAATCAAATCATCCAAAAAGAAACAACCTATGCTCAACAAATACCTCAATCATAATTCATAGCCATCAAATTCTTACCTTACAGGTCTCAAGTACTTTTTAATTTGTGGGTCGATACTTATCCAAATTATTTGATTGGTCTTGTTTCATTGTATTTCCAGAAGGTTCTTGCATAGCAATATCAATCTGTGGACAAACAATATCCTCCAAAAACCCATTCTCACTCCCAGAGGAGTTCCTTGTGTCCTTGTTATAAACTGGAGGAATTGAACCCATGTATGCCAAGTAGCTGCCTGCAGGTCAATCAGTTAAAAGGAATTAAGGCCAAATAGTCGGAGCAAAGTTCATAAAAAAGTATGTGTTATTGCAAATTTAGACAAAACATAACACATATCTGAAAATGCATCAATCAGTGTGTGCACTATTAAAGAATGATTTATATGTTTCTACGATAGTCACCAACATTCTTCATTTGCCAGAAGAATAAATGGTCCAAAAAAATCCCCAGGAGTAATATCTATCAGTGAAGGAAATCAAAACTGTGGTGAAAGTCCCTGCCGGTACGAACAGTTAACTCAGCAAGGTCTGGCTAAGCCAACGCAGGTTTGAGACTTGGCATGTCTGTGAGGTGAATGCACTAGACCATTTGACCCGCCATCCTGTCTTTTTTTATATACTTAGTAGTGGCAAATTATTTCAAATATGTTTCATCATTATTGAATTGTTCTAAGGTCGGCTGCCATCTCTTGTTTTGATAGTTATGGAAAGAAAATGAACCTACTCGCTAGTAGGTGATTTAACGTTATCCATGCTAACCATCACCACTGGCACAGTGTGGCGGTGGACCTAGTAGGAAAACTTGGTTAGAAAATTTTGACGGAGTAAAGTCCATGAAATCGTTAAAAACTGAGTTGAATGGATAGGCCAATATTAAGATACTTAAGTGTTCAATGCACCAAACAGCATACAAAGCTATGATAGCGCACTACAAATCATATTATGGAAATCCAACTAGAAAGTCAACTGGCATAATAATTTAACTACCTTCAAAGATATTTTCCATAAAAAGCGTGAAGTCCTTAGGAGTTTCAAGGTAGCAGAAGTAGAAAGTAAATGACTAATGTGTCTCTGGATCTTTTGCACGGCTAGGTATGAAAAAGGATTGCCTCTCCAGGGTGGGCAAGTCTAGGCAAGAAAAATGATGCTGTTTGGTTCCTTTCGCATTCCAGAATGTTCGCCTGGCAAAGCAACATTCTGGAATCGCTACTGAACGGGTAGCCTTGCCAAATGGAGCGCGAAGATTGCTTGCCAAGAAACAACCAAAACATGCCCAAAATGAAGCAAAAGATAGCAGAAATTGCAGATGAGGAATTAAAAGTTCTCTTCCAATTGTATCATTATTGGGCTTGGATTGCACAAGCGCTTCCCAGAGGTCAGGAAGTGTTTGTGTTTGGTCTAGCAGCTATTAGTTGGGCTATCTGGAAGGCACGCAATAAAGCGTTCTTTGATAAGAAGATCATTAAGCATCCTTGCAAGATAATTTGTCATGCTTGCTCACTTATGAAGTACTGGGCAGGACTGTTTTCTGGCGAGTTGCAGGAATCCATAAGGGCAGGGGTGGACGCGATGCTAAAGGCGGCCATTCAAGTGATTAGCAGGCAGGAGCGTTGCATCCTTTTCCCAATCGCGAACACTGAAGACGCAAATGAAGAAGCTGGCAAAGATCTGGAGCAGACCCAGCAGGGGGTTTGAACAAACAAGGCCGGTTTCACCGAGTGCTACTTTTGTTTTTGGGACCTTTGATTGTCATCTTCCTTAGGTCTTGTTTGAAGTTCTGTATTTTCGGCTAGAGCTCCTTTCAAACTGTTTTAGTTTCTGGAAAATCCCCCCTATCTGGTTTTGGATACCCACTCTGCATTAGGGAGGGGGGGTGGGGGGGTGCCTCCCACCAACGTTCTTTTTCCGTTAAGCTTTTGTAACTATGACTTCCATTTTGTTTGAGATGGAAGTGGAGAAATCCTATTAAAAAAAAGATTCTCTTCCAAACAAATGCCGAATGAATAATAAATGCAAATTTCAAGTTATTCACTCTCCAAACTGTAAACAGTAAACAAATGAAGCCTGCAGTTCTCAAGATGTAAAGAACATATACTCACTCTCCAAATTTTGGAGTGCTTTTTCAGCAGCTTGTAATTGGGCTTCTTCTCTTGTTCTTCCAATGCCAATTCCAATTTTTTCATTACTATAGAGAACCTAGGGCACCAAGTAGGAGAAATAATTAAAAAGGAATGTTGCTGTGTTGCTGTATGGACATAAATATGCATATGTGAGTGGATTGACCTAATACAGAACAGTTCAAGTGAGTTCTCCGAATATCACAGATGATATGCGTTTAGGAGGATAAACTAATACAGCTCCGTCAATTGTAAATGGATGTTTGAAGCAATCGAGAGACTATGGTAGTACAAATATGTTACAAGTCTTCCAAAAAAAAAAACTAACCTCAACAGAAAATTGCACGCTCTTGCCATTGCTTACAGTAAATCTGAATTCCACCTGAATGAATAAAAATAAAAATAAAAAAGTGTTGAGGATTACTTGTCCAAGGGGTAAACAAAAACAAGCTGAATCAATCAGTTGTCACTGTATCAGTACCTTGGAACTACATTCTCGAGCGATTTCTTGCAACGCAAACACTGGGGTTAATGCCGTTGAACCCCCATTGGACTGGGAATATTTAACTCCACCACTGCCCCGGACTGTCATTCCCTCATCATCTACAACAATGGTCAAGCTCATTACATGAAGCAGCAGATATTGTCATGACAAGAATGCTATCCAGGTAAGGTATCTAGGATTAGAAAGACAGCAATCAACAAATCCAAACATAACAGGTTTCTGAACAACGATTTTACCATACCACCTCATAAAGCTTCTATAGTCAAGAACAGAGGTCTCCCAGCATAATGGAAGTATATATTTTTCAAAACAAAAGACCAGGATTGCCATCATTGGATCAGGGTACTATATTCGGTTGAAAATGCATAAAAGATCATGTCTAACTATTCCATCATATGCTTAAAAAAATGGTATAATTTGTTGTGTGCCATTGCAAACTCGTGTAATATAGTATCTGCCATCATAATAAAATAAAATATGATATATGCTATTGTTTTGCATGCAAACCTCAACTTTTTGTGCCATTGCCAAGAGGCTGCCATTAGCCAGGATCTGACGGACATATGAAAAGACCACTGTAGCCGAGTCAGTGCTCAGGTTTTGCAATATTGCGTATGCACTTGTATGGATAAACATTTTCATGTTTCTTGCATGTAAACAAATATTGTACCATCTGTAATGTGTAAAAATGTTAAGGACACTATTTGTTTACATGCAAAAGAATATAAAAATATTTATCCATGCAAGTGGGATACAAAATATTACAAAATCTAAGCACCGATTCGACTATATTGGTTGGCCGTCACATCCTGGCTAACGACAGGTTCACGATAATGGCACAAAACATTAAGGTTTGCACCAACGAAGGTGTATACCATATTTTATTTTTGGCGATGGCAGGTACCATATTATGCGAGTTTGCAGTGACACACAGCAAATTGGCCTCCAAAAAACTAAAAATATTAAAAACATGGTCCACACGTGAATATTCTATTGGACACTGGACAGTAACCCCCCAAAAACATCATTTTCATATCAAGCAGTTTGGATAAAAAATCATCAGTAACTATTGATATGAAATTAGCCTTTGAAAGACTAGAAACAATCACGCTGATGCTGCTGTGTTACATAGAACAGCAAGCTTTTCGCAGAAATGGAAAAGGAAATAATGGTGCAAAGTAACACTGATCCTGACAATGAAAACCAGCAAACTGATAAATGAAAGAAGCAACCAAAAATGCTAGAGTACAGACAACCAAACACGCCTCATGAAATGGATAAAATGTAAATAAATACCTAATGCCCGGGTTGAAGCTGGTACTAGTCGTCCTCCTTCCCTTTGGTGTTCCTGATATGACTGAAATAAGCAGCAGCATCAAATGCTCATTATATTGCTTTAAGATTATGTCAACAAGGAGACGTTAATTAAGTGATTGGACTTGAGTGCTTGATTTGGACAAAGGGGCAGATCAAACATTCAAGCCAAAATTGAACCAGCAACCAGCTCAGCAAAAAGGTAGGTAGCTACAAATTTAGATAGGTACAAATTGCAAAAAGGCAAAGCTTCTGGAGTGAATTCATATGGATGATACCATAAAATAGTACTAGCTTCCATAGCAAATAAGGCATCATTACGATGTATCCTCTGCTTAAAAAGGCTACAAAATGTTTTCATACGAATTAACTCAAGTGATAAGGGACCAAAAGATCACCTGTCCGTTCAATCTCTTCTCCACTTCAGCTCCCCTCATTCCCTCAGGTATAGGGGCTTGATCTTTATTGCTTGCTACCAAATTAGAATCCTGCAATGAAATTGGTAAGCGACATACAGTTTGAGAAGATAAACATAGTTTCTTATTAAGATACCAAGAATATGATTACCTCGCAAACTAAGTAGTCACCAACATCTGGAGCATATGGAAGATCCAATAAATCATTTTCATAAAAAACTTCATACACTTTCTTCATAAGACTTTCATCAAACTCTCTGAAAGAAAATGATGAAAACAGGGTCAATGTTGAAGCAGTAAGCCAGATATCACTGAAATGAGGAAATGTCATTAAAACCTTTATTACAAACCTGAAGAAACCACCACGCACACTGCAGGCAACATTTCTTGCCACACAAAGCACCGGAACAGCATTTGCCATCTACATTAGTTACAGCAAATATACACATTGGTCCAGAATGGTCATATGTTCATCATAACAATTTAATGAGTACTAAGCCAGTAAGTACCTCAGCTTGCGGGGCATAATACGGAGCATATGCAGGAACAACATGAACTCTAGGCTGATCTCTATCATCCCAAACCTGAAGTCGGTCATCAATGACCATGGCCATCTTTGGATGGCATCCTCTGTCTCGAAAAACATTCTGCAGAGACTTTTTGAAGCCTGCTATTCAATAAAGCAAAAAGGTAAAATAGATGATTAATCCAGTAAAATTCTGGGCGAACATGGCTAGAGACTAAACCCAATGTCCGAACTAATAATAACACAATAGTTTTAATATGCTATTTATAATATAGTATGCAGTTCTCAGAGATATTCTAGCAGTGTTTCCATAGCTGATGTTTTTTAGGAATACTAACAACGTAGTTCAAATAAATGGAGTTAATCATCTCATGTATTCTGGTATGAATAAAAATCAGACTTTTCAAGGAAAACAATAATGTATTATGCCGACGATACATAAAACATGTGCAATCGATATGATGTCAGAGCAAGGAGTTGTTTGTGAGGTGTGGAGGTACAGAAGAGCAAATCATTCATAAGATGTGGAAATTTGGAATATAACAACTTTAAGATGGGAAAGCATTGCACAGCTGTCTAAATCTTGTGAATTCAACTTGCCTGATTTTACACATACTATACGCTCTGAAAAGTGCTGCAAATCTATCAAGCTGCCTTCTGGATCAAGAAGCCTCCATATCTCAAGGGCATAGTCCCTCTCAGCCATTGTACATACATAGACCTCAAATCTTTTGCGTCCCTTGGCGGTTAGGTAACTTCTCAAGTCTTCCCAGGCAGGCCTTAACTTAACAAACACACTGGTATCCCGTATCTGAAATTAGAGTATAACATGAAGATGGGTAAGATGAGAAAATCACCATCCCAACCATGTATCACAAAACAAGACATGTGAAAGAATTATACATCAGGTATCTCAGGTATCACAAACCAATGAGATGAGTGAAAGAATGATTCATGAATTATGAAACATTCCAATATAAAACAAGGATTAAAGCTGTTTTTATACACATCCCAGAGCAAATTGTTATAAGTTCGAATATTGTTGCAATGCAAACAGAATCATGGACCACAACAGCAACAATTCAATGGCATATATTTAAAGGAGCAGCATAATTCATTACACTACGGTTGAATACATCATACCTCTGGATTGATGCGGGTCAGAATTGCATTTCTTTCAGGTAGCCTGATAACAGGACGGAGAACACGCTCCTGGCCACCAGATACAGGTACAACCTCCTCCTTTTGGGTTCCAACGATTCTGCCATTGTCTGTAACAGTATCCGTGTCAATGAATTCCTTGAGTAGTTCCTTGTCCTCGATGTACCGTTTTATTTCTGCAGACATCCCTGTGATTCTAACAGGATCCTCTTCAACTTCCATCCTACGGGAAAGCATATCAATCCGGTCCTCAAAGGACTTCATTGTGTTAGCAACAATAAGAGTCTCATCAAGATCAAACACAATGGCAAGGCAGCGCAGGTTGAGCATCCCGACAGATGCTGCATATAGCCCAGAGCGCACAGAGCAGCACCAGAAGCACGGCACCTTCAACACCTTGCTTGGCATAGCCACTAGGTGCAGCTCCTCGTCTCCAACAACTACCACTGCGCTCTGCACAGATAAGAGATAATAGAAAATAAGTTACAAAACTTGTCCAGTAACTGACGAATCCTTCATTGGTGGAAACATCTCATGAATGGGACAACACTCTGCTCAACGACCAAAGCAGTAATTTCCAAAATGTTTCAAAAAACCGAACCGGTGACTGTTCCAGAAATTACAAATATACGGAAATCAAATCCCCTGAGTAACAACAGAGTATTAATAATTCCGCTTGTAATTGAAATGGGTATCGAAACTATCATCAAGCCAGAGAGGCAAGTACATGCGACTGCCCAAGAAATTGGGGACAAACCTTTAACTCATTGAAGCAGGTGATGTACAGGCGGTGGAGGCTCGGGTGGGGTGGCATCAGCTTGCCCTGGAGCTTGCATCGCACAGAGAAGGGCGCGATAGTCTGCAGGATGGCGAGGGGTGGGCACCTCTCGCCGGCGGGCGAGAGGTGGCTGACGCGGATCTCGTTGCTCGGGAACGGGAGCCCGCCCTCGCTTCCCTTCTTCATCGGGAACACCTCCACCTCGCCGAGGAACACGTCGCCGTGGAACATCGGCATGCCGACTCCGGCGGGCGCTCCGACGGCGGAGACACCGCCGCCGCCACCGCCGCTTCTCGTGGCCACAAGCGGCGGAGGGCGAGGCGCGGCCATCCCGGAGTGAGTGAGAAATCGGGAGAGATGGAAGGAGCGAGAGCGCAATTTCGCGGGAGCGGGCCGATGCTTCGCAAGCCTGCCTCCCGCTTCGGCGGACAGGGAGCCGCGGGTTTTGGAAGAGAGTGGTGGGAGGGCGGAGAAGAGGACTGCGAGAGGGGGCTTGGGTGCGCTTATATAGAACTTGCGGGGAGCCGTCGGGTTGGATGGTTCCGTTTGATCGGTGGTGCGGTCACCGGTCTTCTTGGGGACGGTCCTGCCGGACCGAGCTGGGGTCGGTATGTCAGTGTCTGTTTTGTGTCCAAATGGATTAACTGAAACGCACAGGACTTGTCGGTGGATTTGGAAAGTGGTTTGAATGATGGATGATTTGATAATAAAACTAAGGAAGTAGGAGTTTCTATAAAGCTTATTGATCCACAGAGGACTGCAAAATCACTATTCGCCTAGGGGTGGCAAACAATAGTAGTTCGACATGATTAAGGCCAAAATTATTGAAATTTGTTGGTTCCTGCACGAGTAGTAAACATTAGTGGTAGACATTAGTGCACGAGTCGTAAACATTAGTGGTTCAATAAAGATCAAAATTATTTCACTCCATCAGTGGTAAACATTAGTGGTTTAATAAACACCGAAATTATTGCATGACGAGGTGATGTCATGCCACATCGTCGCACTCACTCACCCTACTCGCAAGCCACCCTCGAGCTCTTTTTAGATTTATATTAGATCTAAAGGACTAGGTATGAGAGTACCAAGAAGGAATGAGAGTGAGCCACTCCTCCTTGCTAACCTCGTCGTGGAAGTAGTCATTGTCGTCGCAAGGTTATTCAGATCTCGTCGCTTGCTACTCCTCAAAGTCAGATCCACACCACCGCTTGTTATATCCACGCCGCCATGGAGGATGAGGATGTTATTTCTTGTTGTAGCCACACCATCGCCTTCAAATCTATGTAGATTAGGAGGGGATGCGATAGTTGCAGCGAGAAAATGGAGCAGGAAGGGGATTTGGGAGGGACCCAACGAGGGAGGCGACGGTTCAAGGCTTTAGAAGGTAGACGGGAGAGAAAGTGATGTGTTTTATGCTAACCCTAACCGGATCTATGGGTTGTGTTGGTTATGAATTGGGCCTTAAACAGACACCGCTCCTGTTTTAGTGTTGGGCCGCTGACGTAAGCAATTTAATGTTAAAAAGAAATTCTATCAGTATTGATGTACCGATATGGCGTGATATCAATTGAAAGGACTATTTATGTGGTCTGTGATTTATTCTAATAGTGAATCTTACTATGCGTCTTTATTTAGTTTAGTACTACAATTAAACTCAATCTAAATGTGGAGTGAAGGATCCTTATTCTTTAACGTTTAAAAATTAGATTCATGAATAAGTACACCCCATGCTACATGCCCAATAAAAAGTTGTTCATCATTGTTTGCCTAAATTCAATTCACAAATACTGAAGTTACCACCTCGACCTCCAGGATCCTCGTGTGTGCCGTGACCAAGAATATTGGTCATACAGATAAGGTAAGGTAACATTTCACCATAGCCAAACACAACAGTGCTATCAGGGATCAGGCAATCTCGTGGCCCTGTCTCACAGCTTCCGCGAAGAATCAAATACTGTTCAAAATTTACAAATTATCCAAACATGCCCTTAGATTCGGTCCGATCTCTGATGTTTCTTTCCTACTGGTATCGAATGTTCACCTTCCACATAAAGTGATTGCATATCACAGCTAAATAACTGGCATCTCCCGTATGTCTTTTCCTCCACAACGATCGATGTACTGGCCAATGGCGTAGTACCATCTATTGACCCTTCCATCTGCTGCGCATCTTGATGAACACCCTACAGAAAACCAAAGTTCCATCTATAACAAACACAACCGCACCATGAAAAATCCATGCTTTGAAATTCGTTAGGTTCCAGCTGTACTGGACAATGGGCTTACCCTCTACAGTATTGAGCGTTCAAGCACGCCTTGTTCATGCCCCTGCGCTACGCTACGATTTCCTTTTGCCGAACCGCCTGTCCCTGCTCTGGAAGGATACAAGCGCTTCGAGGTAGTCGGCCTCCCCGAAGTCGGGCCACAGCGTGTCGGTGAAGAAGAGCTCCGAGTACGCCGACTGCCACAGCAGGAAGTTGCTCAGGCGCAGCTCGCCGCTGGTCCTGATGAGCAGGTCCGGGTAAGGGAACTCGCCGGCGGCGGCGGGGCTCGTCTCAAGCTCGTCGGCGAACAGCGACTCGTCGATGTCCTCGGGCCTCAGCTGCTCGCTCTGCACCTTCTGCGCGAGCTTCCGGCATGCCTGGACTATGTCCTGTCGCCCGCTGTAACTGATTGCCAGTGTCAGGTCGAGCTGCGAGTTGTCCCGCGTGGCCTCCTCTGCTTCTCTTGCGGTCTTTTGCAGGGAAACCGGCAGTCTCGATGAGTCGCCGATTACACGTAATCGAACCCCTCCCCTGTAAACAAACAAATTCCCCATATTTTCATTTCGTAATCCGTTCGACGGTTCGAGCTAGTACTATACCTAAATGAAATTTTCATGTGTCCAAGTATGAAGCCGTGTTTGTACGCGGCACTGCATCTTATCGGCAATGCGAACAGAGACCGAAGTGTGAGGCCGTTAATTGACCGCGGAAGGGGAAATGCGCACCTCAAGAACTCTGCGACCCTGTCCTGGATCACCCGCTCAAACAGCCCCATCAAGAAATCCACCTCCATCTGCGAGTTCCGAGAAGGCAAGACAAAAGCCGTCAAGCTCGTCGGTTGCAATGGAGGCGACGACGCGGCGGCAGGAAGCATACCTTGGGCCGGCTCCAATTCTCGTTGGAGAAGGCAAAGGCGGTGAGCGCGCGGACGCCCCAGGCGCGGGAGAGCCGCACAGTCTCCTCCAGCGCACGCCGACCGGCCTCGTGCCCCGCTGCAGACGGCAGTCCCCGTGCGCGCGCCCATCGCGCGTTCCCGTCCATCACCACCGCCACGTGCCGCGGCAGCATGTCCGCGCGCAGCCCTTCCGGGAGGACGGTGGCCGCAGGCTCCGCCGTAGCCGCCTGTGTGGCACCGGCGCGCGGGCATGGTGTCAGGAAGCGTGTACGACGGGACGGAGCCAGTAGCTGACCGGTGGCAGCCGAGGAGTGGGTTAGCGGCATGGGAGGTCCTCGTTTTGGGCCGCTCGGAGCTTGGTGTTGGGTTGTCTTGGCGAGGCCTCTGTCTTGGCACACCGCAGACGACTCCATCAGGACTTTTTGGCTCCGCTCCAGGCACCGGCCTTGTAGCAAGAGAGCGATTCCTTGCCGCCTGCCTCGAGGCTCCAGGGCATACTTGCATGCTACAGTGACAGCGAGGTCAACCAAACTGCACATTGCAATACATGGATGATGACATTTTCCAAAATTTTTGGTACCTCTGAATGCTTTGACTGTTTGACACGATAGAAAGTGACATCAACCAGTATAACACGCCTGATAAATCGTACTGTTGCCTTTTTTTTCGGGCAATCGTGCTGTTGCCGTGAAACCCAAAATGGGAAATTTTACAAAGGATCAGCCACTGCAAAAAAATAATTGCGACAGCCACATGAAAAGAAAAGGATGGACCGGACATAATGCTCTTCCAAGCTAGTGTAGGGCCTAAATGGCCTTCAAATTAAATTCCTGCCCTTTGTCCAACCTCACAAGCAACCATTTACCACGCTTAGCACGAGGAGCCGCCTTCCTGCGCATTCTCACTTCTCCAGTGGTTCCTGGAATGCACCGGCGATGTCAACATGTGAATTGGTTATTATCAGACTATTAGGAAGTTTTGATTCATAAGCTTATCGTGGAAACTTACAGCAGTGACTTAATCAAACAGTTCTCGTATCTGTTGGAAGATCGATGGCGAACCTGCATACTAAATTCCATACACGGTTCACAACTCCATCTGACATAATAGAAAATGCATCTCTTGCAGCTCTTTGACGTGCTCCTAGAGCTTTGGAGTCACCAAACACTTCTTTTAGCGTTTCCAAAAGTTCAAGTTCTCCTGTTACCTGAAAACGTCATTGCCATCAATCCATTTAGTAACAACACATCACCAAGCCTCATCTTCAAACAGCATTCTGTGTAACAATATGAAAGATTTTGGGGAATGATTTAACCATGCCATATAAATGTCAGCAAGGTAACGGAAAAAAACAAAACATGTCCATATTGTTGTGGCACGAGGCCAGACAGCAAAGAAGAGGACCTCAAGTCTCTTATTCTTAGCCTACCTAGGCCTTGCGGCCCAAGAGGCCCAAACGGCAGTCCATAACAAGAAGCAACAAAATACGACTCACTAAGCAACCGATTTGCCTGATTATCCCTTCCCTTAGGAAGTGACTAAATGTAGAATGTGAATGATTTGACATATTCATAGTGAACAAGGCACCGAAAAACAAGTTACCTGTTTGACAGCTAAAGGATTTATTCTCCACATTTCAACCAGCATCTGGTAGAAGTGTCCAACATGGGGACCTGGAAGCCAGAATGGAATTCATGAAATATAGCATCATGCTTTTTATCAAAGACATCGAGAATAAAGTAGGTAGATACCTTTGACTTACCAGTCACAACAGCACATCCAGCTCCAGCAGCCTCAGAAATATTGTGGCCAGCTAAGCCACATAAGAATGAGCCACCAACAACTGCTACAGGAATGGCCCTGTAGAACATTTTTAATTCCCCTGCTTTGCATGGTATTTTCTGCCATTAACTAATCGTTCAAAATGATACACACGATTTATACAGCAGGACAACACCAAAATCATTTTCGAGAAAAAAGAGCACACCAAAATCAGCATGAGATTCACAAACCTAATGTATCAACTATGTATACACTAGTGTTTGAAGACATGAATTCTCTGGTTGTCCTCAGAATGAAATTGACCTTTCGTTTCTCCAGTGCCTGCATCAACAGAAAGAAGCATATAATTCAGGTATATTCTGCTAGCAAAAGAAATTAAAATAAACCAAAATTTGCAATTTAAATTAAATATATGGAATTCTCACAATGAAAAGAATCGAAACAAGTAGTCAAGTAGTATACAGTTCATTCCGTTATCCCCAAATATTCAAGTTTTACATGATAATGATAGAGACATTTATATCTGTAAAGACCCACTGAGAATTAAGAACAAGATCTGATATTAAACTACTGGTAGGAAATGAATAGTCACATATAATGCTGAACTCATCAAACGGAACTATAAACATACCAAGGAAAATTCCTTGCCGTCCTGAGGATGCCTTGGCACAATAATCAGCAGTAGAGTTGGATGCACCTTGCGTAACTCGTCATGAACCCAGAAAATAACTAAAACATAGAAAAAATCCCGCATGAATTATGAAAACCATTTACGCTGTCATGAACACAAGAAATAAAGTAGAAAACCATTTACATTATGTCATGAACACAAAAAATAAAGTAAAAGCAATTCCTGCAAGTTATCACTTGACAAAGGTGGAAAAGACCGACATAAAATCAATCAAAAGAAATGAAAACAGGAATGATGCAACAAAGCAACCCTTGAGGCAACAGTTTAATTAATTTTGCAAGCTAAGCAATACTAAATATCTCAAAGAAAATATTCAAAAAATATGATAGTTTACAAAGACAATAGGTTTATCAGCTCTTCATACCACAAAGTAAGACCATTAGCTAAATAAGAAACAAACTTTCAACTTTGACCCTTAGATTGGTAGCTATATTAGTGCACGTATGTAGTACACTTCACCAATCCATCTAACAGCAAAGGTGTGTTTCCAGAGTGCTTACTTTCTTCTTCACCTCTGTGAATAGAAGCTGCCATCCAGACAGGCCTACTGCTGAACTGCCGCTGAAGATCTTTTATAGTATTGACCTCGTTCTCCCCAATACCAACATCACCAACAGCTATAATAAACCACATGAACATCTGTAAATAGTCAACGTGTAAACCAGAATATCTTTGAAGCACCTAAGAATACTTTCGAACAACGTTTCTCACAGGGTTATGACAGATTTCTTATAAAAAAAGCACTAGGAAAGAGGTGGAATTAAGTATACCGTATTTTAAATCGCCGGCAAAATGGACGATCCCTGGTGGTGCATGTAGCAACTGAAAACGAATAGCCTGAATAGTACTCTGCAACAAGTTGAAAAATGAACGAAGTGAGAAGTAGTTGTACATAAAATTTAGGTATGATGCTTGCAGTACTAATGTAGTTACCAATGGGACAATAAGTGACAGTTTAGAAAGCATCAGAGAGACTAACGGCAACCCTAGAGGCGCTGACCAATGGTTGAAAGACTTCAACGACATGCGGGCATTTAAAAGAGCCACTGCAACCTGAAGGTAAGAAATTAATTGGTAAGAAAGAATTAAAACATTGTAAATAACACATTAACGGAAAGGAAGCCCAATCACTAGAACTAAGAAATGGCATGGTCACGATAGATATCAGATTATGCTCCAAAATAACAAGGAAGGCATTCACCCCTTTCTCTGCTGCAGACATGATAAGGTTCGGCCAGAGTTCACTCTCCATGAGAAGTACCAGGCTTGGCTTCCAGTGTCTGATAAAGCTGCCTATTGCCTCAGGACAGTCAAGAGGAGCAAACTGCGTGCACCCAAAAGGGGGAAAAAGAGGGTGAAGATAGGAAGGAGAGAAAAATAACATAGCATAAACAATTCCACAGTTATTTCCAGTGTAGAAGGAGGCTCGAGCATGTAAACAAGCTACACCCAACTCCCAGTTTCCACTTCAAATTTATAATCAAATATCATAGCCTCATAGTCACATACGTTGTTAAGTGAATAATCTTAATCGCATAAATCAAGTATCGAAGTCAGAAACAGACCAACTAACTTAAAAAGTGAACATACTGTACATCCTCACTAAACTCACTCCAGCATAGCCACAAGGCTCTGCAGCAATGCGAGAAATCTAGACCCACACCTGATATATGACACCATCGGGGAGCAAATCCTTGATGACTTCGCTGCATTGGAACCCAACCAAAAGTGTTAAGGGGACGCTCAAACAATATGAATCGTAACAACTGATCCGCAATTGTGTAGGGGGGGCTTACAAGGAGGAGAGGGTGGTTGTGGTGAGGAGCAATGGGAGGCCAGGATGGAGGCGGGCGCAGTGGCGGACGACGGGCAGCGCCGCCATTCCTTCCCCAAGGGACACAGCGTGGAACCACACGAGCGGAGAGCCCGGCCGAGGCCGCGCCGCTGACGACCGGCCCAGTCGCTCCGGCCACCGCGACGGGTGCTCCAACCCGCGCAGCCGCCGCCACAGCAGCGCCGCCGGAGCCACCGCGCGGCTCGCCGCCTTGTACAGCTCGTAGAGCACTCGGCCCCCGCGCGCAGCAGGTTGCGGCGCTCGGGCCGGTCGCATCGAGGCTCGTACGCTGATCGATGAATCGATGGAGCGAAGCGTGCTTTGCTGGCGGGGTGCGAGTGTGCCCGCCGGCCGTATTCAGCAGGCACAGGCACACAGCTTGATGGAAAGAGAAAACGGCCTTCGAAGAGCAGATGCGGGGTTTATGAGTTTACGTTAGTTTGACCAGCTTACGTATTTTGAGTGCTTCCCCCCCAGCAGCATAACATGATTGAGAGCAGAAGGGATCGCTTCATACTTACGTTGTTGCTGATAGAGAGCGCAATGCATGTTACAATTACAACTTACGTTACGGTCCCCTCTCCGGTGTACCGTATATACAAACAATACAGTACAGTCGAGGAATTCTCGGAGCTCATCTCTAGTTGGTAGCGGACTGGCGCCTTGGGATGCAAAGGCCTCATCACAATCACACGTTGGCGAAAAGCTTGTACGTGCTAGCGTCCAAGGCGATCTGCCTTACCGCCGCGACGGACGCGATCACCGCGAGCGCGGAGAACACGACAGCGATGGCGGTGTTGACCCAGAACACGACACGCTTCTTGGACGGCCTGAACGTGAGGTTGTAGAACACGGCCGGCACGGCGAAGTCGAGCGGCAGGAACCCGAACGCGCCGATGAGCGCGTTCATGTCGCCGAAGAATGGCACCATGGCGGCGACGGTGGTGGCGAGCGCGACGGCCACGGCGCGCGAGGCCAGCCTCGGTGCGACGTTGCGCGCGGCGTACTGCCCCTGCTTGGGGTCCGAGAGGAGGCCCTCGAGGACCTCGTTGGTCGGCTGCAGGTACACCACGGCCACCGCCGAGAGCTGCAGCAGCGTGAAGAGCTCGGTGACGAGGAGCAGCCACTGCGGGAGCACGGACTTGCCACCCACCATGAAGTTGCTCAGCAGCGTGCCCTGCGCCTGGTTGCCGAACGCCCAGTACCCCGAGATGGCCACGCTGAAGAAGGTCGACACCACCACAGCGTAGCACAGGAGCAGGCCCTTGAACATCTTGCCCGTCACCGGCGCGGCCACCGTTGCCTGAAACTCACTCAACGGGTGAACCGTGTGAGATTTACCTTCACATTCACAACTGCTGTTATGTTACTATTCAGATCCGCATCCGGCGGACCCTGTCGTTGTTACCTGTATCTCAGGGATGATGCCGTTGCCGTACGTCGTGGCGATGATGGCCATTGAGTTGAACACGGAGAACGCGCGGTTCTGGGCGTCACCGGTGATGGAGTAATCCCTCGGGGGCGCCCGGTCGGAGGTTCCTAGGTAGATGCAGCCGGCGACGGCGCAGAAGCTGTAGGCGAGGCACAGCACCAGGGAGATGAGGTTCACGTGCCGGAGCGAGTGGAACGACGGCAGCTGCGCCAGGATCATCATGAACACGCCGAAGATGACCACGAACACGTACAGCTTGATCGTGCCGTCAGGGTTCGCGATCAGGTAGATAGCCTGCAAAGTTATTTAAAAATACAAATGTGAATCACTTACGAATTTACGATTGATCCGCCTCATCACGTTACATACATTCCACACAGGTTGTCACGTTTATCCATAATACCTTCATGGCCTGGCCGGAAAGAAGAATGCACGCGATCACGGCTCCGAAGCACACCAAGAACTGGATCGGTCCGATGTAGTATCGTGCCCAAGCAGGCCCTTCAGGTTCAGCAGAGTCAAAGTTATGAGTGACCAGTGCCAGGATTTACAAATGAATTTTACTCTGATGCATCTGGGATCTGGACATAGATGCTTTGAGGTTCAGCTGTGTTTTTTTTTCTTTCTTTCTTTCTTGCAAGTCTCAAGCGACATGGCCTTTCATGCATTTACAGATCTGGTGTCTTACGTTTTGGGAGTAGGCCCCCAGACAAATTTGTCAGCCTTGGGCCTTTGGCCTACAGTACGTAGTACAATTTCAGAGGAACTGCACAAACAACATGCCTTGTCTTTGTTTGAACGTGCCGGTTTTCCCTTTTCGATTGCCACGTCGTGATTTTATATATCTTCCTGCGTAGTAGTACTACTACTGTGAGCTAGCATTAGTTAGCACATGGATTCTTTCTATTTGGCCGCAGCCAGGTTCAATTATTGGAAGCTGCTGTGCCAACGGTGGTTTGACCGATCTGGTGTGTCCTAGTTGTTGACCACCGGCCACCGCTTCCTCTGAACTTTGAAGCGCTAACATGACCAGTACCTAGGGCTTAAATATATCAGGGTTTGCTTTTCAGGGTTTATAAAACAGTTGAAAACTGCTCCGATTTTCAAAAAAACCGGTCCGGAGAGGTTTTTATGGGCGATCGATTTTCGTTTTAATTTTTTTAAAAATTTGAAAATTTGAAAAAATTGAAAAATTTACGAACCGATGAAATCGTTTGGGAAACCGTAAAAACAGTTCGGTAAACCATAAAAACCACTTTCTAAACCGTCGAAACCATTTTGTAAATATAAATTTAAAAAACGACTGCGAAAATTGCTAAAACCGAACGGTAAACCATAAAAACTGTTTGGTTTTTGTTTTAATTCCGTGCAAATTCATATTTTATTATTTGAAGCGGTTTTAGAACAATTTTCACGATTTTCGTAGTTTTTGTAGAACCGGTACCGAGCGGTTTTCACGGTTCAAACGGTTTTGTGAACCTTGTGATCAAGGACTCTGCATCGTTTTTTCACTGTCGTGAAGACTAATTCATAATACAGTACAGTGTACGTCACAGTTTTTCATGAATTTTGTAGTTACATGCTTATTGTCGCTTTCTGTAAAATACCACCTGTGTCAAGGTTTCATGGCACCTAGTAATCTATAGTACTACTCGTCCTTACCTCATGAGTCAGTGTTACATGCCAATTTGTTTGGTTCAAATTGATCCTTTTGTTTTTGTGGACAAAGAAATTGATTAATTTGCAATATTTTAAAATCCCTTGATACACGCGTCCCTTTGTCGGATGCACGGCTTCCTGGGGCTCAAGTATCTACGCTAAGCGCACCTATCAAAGACTATAAAATCGTCTTCTTGTGAGATTTGACGGCTGACAATTCGGTCCTTGGGCTTCAAAATCAATCCAAAGTCAATGGCTACATTGGCTTTAGTCCAGTGTAATCGTCATCATAATGTGCCCACTCTGTATCCGCTCCGGTCTATTCAGTCATGAAAATAATCATATGGCGACAAATTTTCTTCAGCAAATTAAATAGTACTACTACTAAACATGGTTCGCCTACTAATCAACCGAAATGTGAATTTGACTCTGATTTTGTAATACAAGAAAAAAGAGCATTGATGAGATGTGTAAGTAAATCGATGGTGTGGTATGTAGTACTAGTATGGTACTGACCTAGTATGTCGTGTGCCATGTCCCTGAATCGGAGCTGCCGGCGTCCCTGCTGCGCGTGGTGCTCCAGGACGCGGGAGAGGAGGTTGTACGAGTAGAAGGTGACCACGGCGCCGATGACGAGGCAGATGATCCCCGCCGCCCAACCCAGCGCCGCGAACGCGAACGGCAGGCTCAGCAGCGGCGGCGCCACGATGGACGTCGTCAGGTGGTACCCGCAGTGAAGCCATGACCCTGTGCGGCATGACGGTGTTACAGTACAGTAAAGGACAAGACCCAGCAAACAAAACAGGTTACGATCAGAGGATCCGTACGCGACGAGAGTTAAACTACTAGAAAGTCAAGAGAAGAATTACGTGGTCCTTCCGTGGACGCTAGCTACGCCACGGAGTACCACGTCTCCGCAAAAAATCATACTACTACAGCAAAAGATTCAGGTGGTAAAAAGAAAGAAAAGGTGTGGAAGGAGAAATTTGTTCCGTCGATCTAGCGTGTACCTTCTACCGACCTGTCGATAAGCGACTGAAACTGACATCGCGCACTTCTCATTTCTTCCTTTCCTCTGTTCAGTGGATCGAGCATGACTAGTACTTGATTAGCCTATCGCACTAGCTAGTACGAGTACAGAATACCTTTGTCTTCCATGTCTATTTCTTCTTTTGCTACAATAATTGCCAAACAAACTGCACTAGTGATGTTGATTTTGATAAAAACTTTAACCACTCATTTTATTAAAAAAATAAAATAAATATGTAAAATTAAAAGTTAGGATTAAAAATTTTTTAGAAATAAACTAAATTTTAAAAATATTTGATATTTCTTATTTTTTAAAATAAAATAAATAATTAAAATTATTAGTTAAAGTTAATAACTATATAGAAAAAGAACGGAGGAAGTATGAAGGTATATCTACGACCCCGTTCGATCGAGTAACAACCCACCACGTTATAAACGAAGTACAATAAATAAATTATGTTGGTTGCTGCGACTCCTACAGCAACGTGGTGACTACCACAAAATGAAGAGGTACCAAAATGAATACTGCAAATAGACCGGCTTCTACGACGAGCAACAAAATTTCATTACTATTGCTTTGTGATGGTCATCTGATGGGCCAGCAGGGATGCTAATGAGTGATGACTAATGTAATGAGGAGAAAGGCATGCAGTGCAGATACTACTACAATAATTCGGCTCGCGGCACATGTAGGGACTATTTCCAATCGGCAGGAACCGCAGGAGCGCTGCAAGTACGCATTGCTTTGCCTCTTCCTTCTCGGTATCTCGGTTGCAAAAAAGGACGGGCTAAAACGTGCGTCCACGCAGGGGAGAAAGGAAAAAGTGAAGCAAGACGAGAAGGGGTTAGTAGTAGCTTACTAACGCGCGCCACTCCTGTAAAGTAAAACGGTGAAATCTCTATGATTGGAAGCAGGGAGTAGATTGGCAGAGAGCACTCAAACACGCATTCACTCCTCCAAGAACTTTTGATCACGGAGGTGGTGTGGAACAGTAAACACAACAAGATCATGTGCAGATCATTTGCCACGCATCGTGATGCAATTAATCAGGGGAAAAAAAGGGGGTCCTCTGCTTCTCGATCTCTCTTCTCGCTGTCTGATACTACGATGCGTGGTTGTACAACCATGGTTTTCTTTCTTCTTATCTGCAACTAGTACACTGTGTAGGTGTTAACTGATGGTTGGTTAACAGAGCACGGCCATTAAGTAGTAGTAGCAGCAGCAGCAGCTGGGTTCAACGAAAATCAATACTAGGTCTCACAGTTAACGCAAAGCCGACGCAAACGGCAGAGGGCTCTAGCTTCCAGACAGAAGCACGAATTAAGATGCACGATGATTGCTGCTGCTCTGCTGCTGCTGGCTGGTGAGCAGCAGCAACATACGCATGGCATGCAGGCGGCAGAGCGTGAAGAAACAAGAGAGATGGGGGTGTGTTTTGAATTTTCATGATGAGCGAGCGAGCGAGCGAGCGGGCACCTTTCGACTGGAGGACGAAGAGCGCGCCGGCGTCGAGCTTCTGGCCGACGGTGTCGCCGCCGGCCTCCATCTTCTTCGCCTCCTCATCCTCCCGGCTCGGGGTCGTACCAGCTCCCATGGCGGCGGCGTTCTCTTCTCTCTCTGACGACTCTGACGGACGGAGAAGCAGGACTTGTCGACGACGAAGGGAGGGTGTGGCAGGCCCTGGCAGGCAAGCAGGCAGAGAGGCAGGCAAAAGCTTCCCTCGGTCGACCCGTCCGGACGGCGCGGGATGGGCTCTCTGCGACGGGGCCGGCAGAATATGCTGCGTTTGCAGATCACAGCGTGATGAGCTAACTATATAGTCAGAGGCTCGTGTGCTTAGCTCAGGGTTGACGCGCCCGTGCTCTGTGGAGAAGCCCCCGTGCCGCAGTCGTTGGCGCCCGAGGTGCGACCGATCAAATCAAACGGCTGCTAACCACTAAACAATAAACAAACAAAATAAATAAATAGCAACGTTAAACTGAGAACACGAGGCTTCGGAACTGCATGCTCTGATTAGTGATTACAATACAAAATACTACTCCCTTTCTAGCTCTCTCTCTCTCTCACACACCCTCTCTCCTATCGCCCTGTTCGCGTCACCGTCGATGAAGGAAATGAGACCGATCGACGGAGGCACACGACACATGCCATATGGCCTGATAGCCGTGATCGTGCACTAAACTAAAATATGCCAGCAACTTGGACGCTAATAACGTATTATAACGTACTAGTTGTACTGTAATTGAACGCTGAGACATGTGAGCTCGTTTTCGTTGCTGGATATGCATTGCGATCTGCTAAACGATTTCGTTGACCGCCGCCCGTATTTCCAATGGATCCGTCGGCGATGAATGATGATGGTACAGTATGCGTGGAAACAATGTTGTACTAAGAGAAGAGGAGGGAGATGTGGCTGAGCCAGTGGGATTGGGTTAGTAGCGTTCGCTGTCAAACGGTTCCTTTGACATTTATGTGTCGCTCGTGCAGGGCGGTCATCAGTGGGTAATGGAATAATCATGAGCAGATGACGACAGCTCCCAGTCAAGCTGCGGTGTGGATGCATGTATACTACTACTGCGCCGTTACTGTCTTCTTCTCTGTGTTTTTTGTTTTTCCTTTTCTTTTCGTTTTACAGGATACAGGAAATGGACGCCGCTCTTATCTATCTGCTGGACTGTATCATGCATAAGGATCACGCTCAAGTTGCAGGTGGAAGTACAAATTTGTTTCCTTATCGGTGCTCTGTTTTCCACGTTTTGGCAACCGAAGCCAGGTTTGCAATAAGTATTCTTCTGACCGTGTCCGCCTACTTGGCCACGTGCTCTCCGTAAACAACGTCGTCCTCGTCTTCGTCTTCTCTCTCTCTTCTGAGCTTTTTTAGGCCAAAACAACGTCACCGTTTTTTCAGCTGTTCCAACGTTGGGAGCCCAGTACAGAGTACTTCCAGGACTCAGTAATCAGTACTATAAAAGTTACTACTTACTAAGTACTAACGTTTTCGTGGCGTAACTACTCGCACTGTATAATGCTGCTAGTACGTACTAGCTGCTGGGAGCACCGAGCACTACGTATGTAATAGTGTCACGTCGTGGTGCCGGCGGGTGCACGCTGCACGGCACTAAAAGAAATATATTTAGAAGTGTGACATTGCAACCGAAAATATGCAGACGGACGAAGAAAGCACGCTGAGTTGTTGTTCTGTACGAACAAATGGTAAAGCGTAAATTTTCCATGTAAAAAGAGAATGGACGGGTACTTCCCAGAGAGCGAGCGAGCGAGAGAGAGAGAGAGAGAGAGAGAGAGAGAGAACGGGTAACGCGGTTGTCTAAAGTTTGGTGATCCGGAGGCGAGAAAATGCGGCGCGAGCTTTAGATTATTTCATATAGTGAAAAAGTGAATGCCATCAGTGGGCTCTGGTACAACAGTGATGTCAAACCAGGCCGCCAGTCAGTGACAACCACGGGAAAGAAGAGTTCGGTGTCGTCAAGGACTTGGCGCTTTATGAGGATGTAATAAGCATCTTTCTACGGAGTTTTATATCTCAAGTTTGCTTGCTCCACGACGCAGGTCGCAACGTACTTGCGTGTGTCCATCTCATATATGACAGTAGCGTTAGCATTTGACCACAAATAGAGCATAATTGTCCGTGGGATGTAAGGCGCGCTTGCTTCATGTTTCTGGTTTGCGAGACCACCCTGCTGCATAAATTCTTGGCTCTTAACGCTGAATAGGAGATTAACGTCCATTCCGGGCCATCAATGACCGAATTCGTGGAGTGGGCCTCATCCTCATCAGTCTAGGCCCATAACGTAAACATTACCATTCCTGTGAATTCTTGTTTGAACGAACGAACGAACGAACGAACTCCCATGTGAAACAATACAACCGAAGAAGGCAAGTAGCCTTCTTTCGTTGGATGGCTGCAGAGAGGTATAAAATGTTCTTTGAATCAGCTTCCTAAGTATCAAATCAAGGAGAGGGGAAGTAGCCTCTACTGCAACTCCTAATTGCCTATTTTATTTCTTATTTTTAGTGCCAATTATGGTAATTGATATAAAAAAAATTGGCAATATCTGATTAAACGGTAGTAATTATATCATACTACAATATAAAGCATAAAAAAACAGTATTGATGGCCATATGGAAGAATCAACGGTAAAAAATGTTAAGGATATATGAAAATCGCTATTAGGTGTTAAAACACAACAGAAAAAAATCGTGCAGACATGTACGTTAAAAGACCCCTCTAAAATGCAAGTAGGATTTCACTCTATATTTTAAAATTTCGTAATTGCGAAGGTATCTACTAAAGAACTTGATAGGCATTTGACGGGATGGAAAGCATTGGATACAATTTCTATTGCGTTTTTTCTCGAGGGATATCTCCAATAAATAATGTAAATCAGAAAGCGTTATGGCTATGTTAACGTAAGTCTTTTTTTTTATCAAGGTTGTTGGACGGGTATAGCTATTGTCTATAATTATTGTGATA
Source organism: Oropetium thomaeum (assembly GCA_001182835.1). Lineage (NCBI taxonomy): Eukaryota > Viridiplantae > Streptophyta > Magnoliopsida > Poales > Poaceae > Oropetium > Oropetium thomaeum. Next base: position 525,616 of record LFJQ01000033.1, read on the forward strand.
AATGTATATCTTTATGCATAACTTACGTCAAACATTATGCGTGAAACATTACAGAGAAAAGTAAAGTCAAAAGTCACCATTGTAAAGAACACTTATGTTCCGCGTGAGCTTGATATATTTGTATTTTAGTATATACTAGTAGAAAATTAAAGATATTTGAACAGTTGATGGAATCGTTCAATACCGGGGGCATATTAGCAGGAAATCATTCTATCTTACAAATCCTTATATACGAGGAAATTAATGATATAGGTTTGCACATTGGATGGAATGCTGCTAGAAGTATATGGCACGAAATCATTCTATCTACAATCTCTCATATTTTGACAACCACGGAAAACGGAGGGGGCCGAAACCCAATCCAAACGCGGAGCAACAAAACAACGACCGAGTACGACCTCGCAGTCACGCACCACTCGACCCGCGTCTGACCCAGGAAAAACCTCACCTCCGTCACCCTACCCATTTCAAACGCACGCCGCACAACCAACACAACGTCAACTGCGCCAAAGGCCCCACCGGCCACCGTCTCCCAAATCCTCCGCCTCCGCTCCCCGCACGCACGGCTCAGTACGCGTCCAGCTCACTGCCTCCGCCACCCTCACCTGGCCGCCACCACCACCAGTCCACCACACTTCCCGAAACCCCTCGTCACCGCCACCCCTCGTGCGCCGCCGCTCGTCGGCGGCGTTTACCCGGCCTCCGTTATGTCGTCGTTGCCGCAGTCCCGTCGCGGGCGCCCCGGTCCATGGCCCCCGGCGCAGCCTCCGCAGCCTCAGGCTCAGCCGCTCTCCTGGGCCCGGCGCACGGGGTTTCAGTCTCGGTTTTCCGGTGAGTCACTGCCTTCGGGTTCCGCCTCCAACTCCGGCCAGGTCCCCCTACCTCGACCCACCGAGCCAACTGCTGATCTGGAGTCCGGCCCACCTGCCCGGCCCAGCTCCACCCTTCCGGCCCCTCCTGCCGCCGCCGCCGCGGCGGCGGCGGGCAATGCCGAGCGGCAGCCGCAGCAGCCCCCGCCGCCGCCACATCAGGCGAGGACACGGAGGAGGGATTCCGATGGCGGAAGGCCGAACGGGCAGGCGGCTGCGCCATCGCTTCCGCAGGTACTGGAGGAGGAGGCGCCGGAGCGGCCGGCCCATGTGAAGTACGAGCTCCGTGACACTCCAGGAGTGTGTAAGTGCCCAATCCAGGAAGAGAAACGTGTTCGCATTGATACGCGGTGTGTTAATTTTGGCTCTTTTGTTTAAGCTGTGTTGCAGTTCCTCTAGTGGTACACGGATTTCAGCATTACCTCTCCATGCTGGGCTCCATCATCCTGATCCCCCTCGTGATCGTTCCTGCAATGGGCGGCTCGGCTGTGAGTGTGCCATCGATTTTGTTTCAACTTCCTGCACTGATTTAATGGGTCTGTTACTAAAGTGGTGCTGTTTTGTTTGGATGTGTATCAATCAGGATGACATGGCAGCAGTGGTGTCCACGGTGTTGCTTGTCACCGGGATGACCACCTTGCTGCACATGCTCTTTGGAACGAGGCTGCCACTTGTGCAGGGGCCATCCTTTGTGTACCTTGCTCCCGCGCTAGCGATCATCCACTCTCCGGAGTTCTTTGGTCTCAATGACAATGTATGAATTTACTTTTTTTGTTCCATGGCAATGCAGTGATTATTACAAGGCACATGTTGAGCTTCACTTCACACATTTGTACCGCTCATTGCAGAACTTTAAACACATAATGAAGCACTTGCAGGGAGCTATCATAATAGGAGGTGTGTTCCAGGTGCTCTTGGGATACACAGGCCTCATGTCACTGTTTCTAAGGTGTGCGTCCTTTGCTGTTAATGAAATACGAAGCTGTTTTTTTTTCTTTTTTTGGTCCAGCTGTGCACTGTCACAAATTAAATGATGATGCTTTTTTATTCTGGACGCCTTCTTTGATGGCATGCACACACTCTTAGGAAAGAAATGTTCATATCAAATGTCAAATATTTCAAGTGTAGAGCACATTTTGCGCGGGCTTAACAAAAGGCTTTCATGAGCATACAGTCTAAACAATGCACAAAACTTCAGGGATCATTATAGTTATGAGTTTTTTGTTGTGCTAGTGTAAATATTTTCTCAAGCCACTCTGTCAGATGACTTTTGTATCACACAATTCGCCATACATTATGGTAAACATGGAAAAACTCACGTGATTTCTGTTTTTGTCACTATTAAACTCTGTTCATTTCAGGTTCATAAATCCAGTTGTCGTATCACCAACGGTTGCGGCTGTTGGACTTTCATTTTTTAGTTATGGATTCGCCAAAATAGGGTCATGTATAGAGATGGGAATTCTGCAATTGTTGATGGTGGTTATTTTTGCTCTTGTGAGTATGCAGAACGGTCATTTTCAGATTCAATGCTATATAATTTAATCTAATACTTACCTCTTTTTCCATACACTTTTTTTATTCCCTTGCGGCAGTACCTCCGGAAGATTAAGTTATTTGGCTACAGAGTGTTTCTTATTTATGCGGTAAGTGGTTGACTTATAATATCAGTTCAATTGTTAGTTTATATTGCATGGTTGTAGGATGAAAAGCTAATTTCTGAACTACTGATACTATCTTCTTAGGTTCCTCTTGGATTAGGAATCACATGGGCGGTTGCTTTTGTTCTCACAGCAACTGGAGTTTATAGCTACAAAGGTTGCAATGCAAATATTCCTGCCTCAAATAATGTATCAGCCTTTTGTTGGAAGCATATACTGAGGATGAAATCCTGCCGTGTAGACACTTCACATGCCTTAACATCTTCACCTTGGTTCAGATTTCCATATCCACTGCAATGGGGCACTCCAGCTTTTAGTTGGAAAATGGGCCTCGTGATGTGCATTGTATCAGTCATTGCATCTGTTGACTCTGTAAGTTGCTAATCATTCTGAAGTTTGGCATATTTACATCTCATAAATTAAGCTTGTGATGCATCATATGGATGAAAGATAATCGTTGATAAATGGCCAATATTTATAAACTCCTTGACAGTTATCAACTTGTCATGGCCTTCGTGCCCTGTTGTAAAAAGACATTATCTTTAGGAATAATACTGTTGTCTTTTAAATACCCTGAAGCAATAATTTTATTGCAATGTCCTTGTCGTCCAAGTTTTCTACCTCATAACAATTTATTTATGCCTTTTTTATTAAAAAGGTTGGATCCTATCATGCATCTTCTTTGTTTGTGGCCACGAGACCACCAACATCTGGAGTTGTTAGCAGGGGTATTGGTGTTGAAGGTATCTCAACAATTTTGGCTGGTCTTTGGGGAACAGGAGTTGGGTCAGCAACCGTAACAGAGAATGTACACACAATTGCTGTGACTAAAATGGGTAGCCGAAGGGCTGTTGGATTTGGTGCAATTTTACTCATGCTATTCTCTGTTATTGGTAAGAGATTATTTCACACTTTAATTTGGATTAAAAAAAATCACATGCTACCAGAAGGTCAAAAAATGATAAATGAGTTATAACGTACTGACTTATTGCTTGTCAATATTACTATGACCTTTGTAGGAAAAATCGGTGCCTTCATTGCTTCTATTCCTGATGTTATGGTTGCTGCTCTCCTTTGTTTCATGTGGGCCATGCTCTGTGCTCTTGGCTTGTCCAATCTTCGTTATAGTGCCACTGGAAGCTCCAGGAACAGTATTATTGTTGGGTTGGCTTTGTTCTTGTCCCTATCAGTTCCTTCATACTTCCAACAATATGGCGTACGTCCTAGTGGAAATTCATCGGTTCCAACTTACTTTCAGCCATACAATGTTGCATCCCATGGACCTGTTCACACTGGATCTGGTGGGGTATGTACTGAAACCAATTGTTTAAAGCATTATACTTATCTTCCTGGGAGTTGTAATTTTTGTGACTATTACATTCCTTGTTATATCCAATTAATTGACTGCAATTTCCTTTATCTGGTTGTATCTTAGGTTAACTATGTCCTCAACACCTTACTGTCACTCAACATGGTCATTGCCTTTCTGGTTGCCCTCGTACTAGATAACACAGTCCCCGGTGGCAGGCAAGAGCGAGGGTTGTATGTATGGTCAGAAGCAGAGGAGGCAAGGAGAGATTCATCTGTTATGAAAGACTACGAGCTTCCTTTCAAGATTGGACGTGCCTTCAGGTGGATGAAATTTGTTGGCCTATAGCACAATTTTGAGTAGTTTGTAGCTTTTGACCAATGGCATATTGGCAAGGACATCTCAAGTGAAGGAAGGTGGTTAGTCATGGCAGTGTATATCCTAGATTACCCCTTAGGTTAGTTAGCTAATGCATCCTGAACTCCAGATATTCCTGCGACAACAACTGTATATCATTGCTGACCGATTTGCTCTTCTCCAGCCGGTTTAGGGGTGCCAATTTGTACAGGCGATAGCCGGTAAAAGTTTCTGAGCTTGACCTGAGCTCTTCCTGGTTTTATATTAATAACTTATCTTCGCAGGAATCAGATTCTGTATATTTGTTTTCCAGTTGCTTTGTGGTTTGACACAGAAGCGGCACTTATTTCTGTTCATTCCCTACCGGGAATTCAGGTTACTGTGCTGAATTAGCATCCCTGAGAGGCCATGGAAGCAGCCTCATCCGGCACATTGTTGTTATACCTGAGAGGCCAAAGCCAAACTGGTGGATCTGCCCGTTTCGCGAGAGGATAAACGGCTTTACTGGCCTATGCGGAACAACCAGGCCCGGCAGGTGCCATCCGAACCTAGCGAGCGGCGCACGCACGGCACGCGCGACGCAGGACCGAACTGTGCGTCACAACTCGCAAGCTATTGATTGCGGCAGCGGGAGTGGCGGTAGGCCAGCAATTGCGTACGTAGGAAGGTGGTCGCGATGATGGCGGCCGGCGTTCGTGGCTGCACGCACCACTCATATATGCCGAGCCGCGAGCATATCGTGATGTGCGCCATGACAAAAAGGTCACAGCAAGCAAGAACTGCTCCACGAGACAAGCAACGTAGTAGGAGCGAGTGGTGTGCTTGCTGCTTGCTGCTGTCCCCAGGACAATAGGGAGAGCTTTCGCTTCGTGCCCACATAGAAAGGAGCGAGAGCCTCCTGCCCACAGGCACTTTCTACTTACAGCGGCGACACAGGACAGGAGGTCAGCAAGACTGGAGACCCGCATGGCATGGCATGACGAGAGGTGGCGTAAAAGTTGTCTTTTTAAATCAGAATAAAATTTATAACATTTGTTTTTGAAAAAGATGAATGATCTTTTTTTTAAAAAAAAGATGAATGATTAAAGATAAAATTAAAAGTCCACAACATCAAATATTTCAGAAAAGTAGTAAGTAACAGATTCTAGTATCTGGCAGGCACGAAAATTCAAAAAGTCGTGCTAGCCAAGTACTATCTGATAAACGAATACTGTACTGAATACTCTGTCAGAGAAAGCAGGCTTTTCTGATACACACTGCTGCTCTAATCACCTCATTAAAATGCAGATAAAGAAGTGCTACCAAACGAAGATACGAACAATATGGACATGTGCCTAGAACTTTGTTACAACATCCACTTATTGGAAATCGTATAATCGATACCACGCTGCACGAACAAATCTGCATCCCCAAGCCCTGAAATCCCCGAAAGGAGAGAAGTGTCGCGTATGGCAAAGTCCGGTCTTGTGATGCCGTTACACCTACCAGCAGTAGGCAACGAGCTGTAAAGATCGTAGCATTGCTGCGCTGAAAACCCAGAATCGTCTCCGGAAGTCGACGGAGCTGCCGTAGCAGCAGTGGAATGAGCATGATCGGCAGGGTTGCTAAAGGAGCCGGTGGCATGTCGAGTACCAGCTGCACCCAGTCCCAAACTAAACCCTGCTGAGAACATCCTCTGGTCCGGAGGAAACCAGTCCGTTGGTAACCGGAACAAACCGGGAGCGCAGAGAGGAACCTTCATGTTCATGTAATCGTCTACTTCTCTGCGGTAATCATCTCCGGGTGCAGGGAGCGCCAGTATCTCCTCACGAGGAGGGCTCGAACTGGTCGTTTTTTCTGCAACCGAAATACAGCCGGTGCCATTGACTGGCAGATCCACCCTTGTGTCATGGTAATCTTCTGGTGCCGGGAGCGCCAGTATCTCCTGACGAGCTGGACTCGAGCCGCCGCGTTCTCCTCTGTAGGGACTGCTCTCATCGCCGTCAGCCGGCAGGTAGTCGTGCTCGTGCCCTTTAAGATCATCCCCTGGTGCCGGGAGCGCCAGCATCACCTGGCTCGGAGGCACTGGTGGCTTGCTCAGCTTGGACCGCAGGGAGATCCGGGCACGTTGAAGCGCTTGCAGAACGCTCTCTACATCCAAGTTGCTGCTGCTCGACGCCGGTGGAGAAGAATGCGTATCAAGCTGGTCATGGAAGTGCGACGAGCTCCAGTCAGAGACCTTGCTGGTGAGAGTGTCGCTCGAGGGGCTCCTCTCTGAAGGCGTTTTGACGGTGCTGTGTCGAGGAGGAGGAGGAGGCCCGTTGAAACCGGATGAGTCGCCGTCTGAGATCTCCTCTCCCGGGTCTCCCTGATTTTGCCTCGTGACCGTGCTGCTGGTGGAGCTTTCTCGTGCTGAAATAGAGGCTGTTTGCGCGCAACTCTGATCAGGCTCGCCGTTTGATTCACGCCACTGGTCACCGTTTTCGCGTGATGTCGTCTGTTGTGGTGGCGATTTCGAAAGGGAACCGTTGAGCAGCACCTTGTTCTCTGCTCGACAAGCACCTTGGTTTCTAGTAGTATGTTCCAGGCCTCTTTTGATCTGACATGGCTTATGCTCTGCTTCAGCCACAACCTGGAATTCGGAGCGGAAAAATGAAGAAGACCGTCGTCAGCTCATGCTTAAACTTCTAGCAGCAAGAATCAAATCTTCACAGTATTTTGACACAGCAAATGTTTTTTGGTTACTGATATTCCATAGATTTACAAATACTGTTTTACCTACCTTATTTGCATTCTGGTGCTCATTGTACTGCTTCTCCCACTCCCTCTGAGCTTCCTCCTCTTCCTCGAACTGCCCTATCAGCTCGGCCTGCCTCTCCAGCATCCTCTCCATCTCGCCGTCCTTCTCATACCTGATCACGTATTGGCCGACGCCGTCACCCCCTGTGCTTCGCTGACCGCCACCCACCTCGCCGTCCATGTCATCCTGGCCGTCGTACGTGCAATCGGACCCATCTTGCCGACCCTTCCGAAACTCCGCGGCCACGACGTCGCCGCGTTCCTCAGCCGGTGCTGCCTTCCTGCCGTCGACATTACTGAACGACACAAATTAAGAGATCGTCAGGTAAATGAAACGAACGAACGAACGCAGATGGACAATAAGAGTGTTTTGGGCTCTGGTGTACACGCAACAGCACCTCGTCGTCGTCCTCTGGCGCTTGTTCTTGCGGCACGACTGTCCCACCCGATACTTGGGCGAGGAGGAATCAGAGGAGGAGGACAGGAGGTAGGAGTAGCTCCCCCTGTGCTTGTGCTTGAGCTGCCTGGCTTTACGCGGGCTAACGCTGCGTCCTTTCCACGACAGCCCGCCGGCGGGCTGGGCCGTGCCGCCGGACAGCGCGTCCTCCTCTGCCTCCGCCGCCTTACCCTCGTCGGCGCGGACCGTGTCGCCGCGGCTCTTCGCGTGTTCCTCCTCGTCTCCGCCGTCCTGGTCAGAGTCAGAGCCCGAGTCGTCGTCGGCGTCCGAGAGGTGGCCACTGCCGAAGCCCTGCGACTCGAGGATGGCGAACACCTCCGCGGCCGCGCGCTCTGCCTGCCGCCTCTGCGCCGTCACCTCCCGCACCTGCTCCTCCAGCTCTGCGACCTGAAAGCGCAACGCAACGCGCACAGTCAATGCCAATGCCAATATGCCATCGACATGAAGTCCAGCTAGCCAGCCCAGTGCTCTCTCCCTCTCGCGCGCTACAGAACAGCATGAGCAGACATGGCGCGCGGAGTACGTACCCTCTTGGCGAGCTCGTCCGCGCGCTCCTTGGCGGCGCGGGACACGGACCGCTCGGAGAGCAGCCGCGCGCGGAGAAAGTCGACGGTCATGGCCGTAGAGTCCGCCATCTTCCAGTCCCGGCGGCTTGGTCGGCGCGGGTTCAGTTCAGCCAACACCGCCGCTGCGCTCAGTCACCCACACGCCAGCAGTTGCCTGGCCATTCGAGCTTGAGCTTGAGCTGCGTCCCGTCCGCGCCCGTCTACTTACGCGGGCACTTAAAAAAAGCCGCTCGGTTCTATGTGCAGCGCACGCAACGAGAGCGGCACGTCGTACTCGCACCGACGGCCGCGGCGGTAGTTACACCGGGCACATGCAGAAGCGCCCGCGGTCGCGCCGAGGACCAGGACTCCAGGAGCCGCTGACGATGACGAGCGGCGTCGGTTTCCAGGCGATGCTTCACCCACCTGATTGATGCCACCTCCGCTCCCGCACCGTGCTGCTCCAGTGGCGTGCGTCTCGCGGGCGAACCCAGCGGTTGTTTTTTTACGCTTGGCTTGGGATGAATCTGCCGAGAGCCCGAGATGGATGCCAAGGCGAGTCCGTCCGCCCGGGTTGGAATGACAAGCGTGGTACAGCTCACCGTGTTTGCGCAAGGCGACGAGGCCACAACCAAAGCCAACGGTTGCTACCAACGAACGCTCCAGAGACTACTGGAACGGGGAAGGCCAGCAGGCAATGATCTGCGAGTCGGACCGCACATGAGCGTCCTGCTGGATGCCCACGCTTGGAATCTTTGCTTGACGACCGTCCGTCAACATCTAGCTAATTTGTGATTAAAAACATAATCTACTGCATCAGTAGACATCACGACTTCCTAAACACTTGGATTGGCTTATTTGAAACAAAGTCAGCTGTAGTAAAATGCACGCTGCCGACGGCAGCTCTCTCCATTGTTGTAGGGCGGATCAGAGAGCCAGAGGACTGAACACTTGATGTTCTTGCCAGCCTCGATACAATGATGATAAATCAACGTCCATGGAAACAATACCATCGGAAAGATAATGCATACTACGAAAAAAAGAGCTCACGAAAGACAAACGTCAATTCCTTTTGGTACACGGGAGTTAATGGCACAACATCAATAGCACGAGGCGAAATCATTACAGTACTAGTACACGTCAACGACATGACAGTAGGGGATATCTTCAGGAAATAGTAGCATCCCCGAACTCGCAGGTTAAAGTTTAGTACATTCATGCGAATCACCCACTGGGAAGCGCATGCTCTTTATCAAACCAGGCTCACGACACAATATCAAGTGGTTGGATTATGATAGTATGCCGTGAGATCGATCAACAAGCATGATGACAAGATTAGTCACCGCTGGCACAACCCCTGCAGCCACAATGGACGCACTCTATGACCTGCTCCTCCCTGAGGTGCTTGGGGACCCGGCAGACACAAGTAGTTGCAAAGTTGTGGTCACGTGTCTGTATGCAACGAAGGCAACAAAGACGCTCATAACCCGGCTGCAAGAGGGCAAACAATTGATGTAAGCAATCAAAGATAAACAGAAATAAAAAATATAGACTATTTGAGCAGTTCCACTAGCCTAGCAGACAATACACGGTACTTATTACAACTGTAAACCAAGTGTTTTGTCTTGAAAAAAAAAATAATGGAGGAGACGAATTGAAACAAAACAAAGATACAGCCAAGGAATATTCCTAACCTAACCAAAACTAAACTTCCATCTTCCATTGATACTGAAACTTTATTTAATTAACAGTTAACAATTGAAAAGCACTTTCATAGTAGATTAGGTTGGTATGACATAATCAAGCTTTGAACTGTATTTATTTTCACTTCACAATTTTCAGGCCTCCCTATCAAATCAAAGGCTAATCAACCCAAAAACATTGCTGACAAGATTCATTATCAATCGTCAAACTTGTAATCTACAGGTTCCAACAAAAACACAACCAACACAAAAGACACAATTTCCAACAATGGGTTTAATCTCATGGGTTTCATCTCTAGCATAACCCAACCTGTTTGGGACTAAATGGATTGGTTATTGTTGTTGTTGTTGTGATTGTGGTGGTTATATTTGCAGGACAATATATTTGTTGTGATCTCCAATTTCCAACATAGAGGACTCAATGAGCTGGACAGTGCTTAAGGTTATAGTTAGATATAAAAAAGGACAGGCCACACGTTAGCAGCTAATGTAGGCTATCAAGTAAGCTACATATATCTCACAGTTCTAGTAAAGAAGTGTTGTATTTTGATATTTAAAATATTACACAATGCCTATGCGACATTTCCATTAAACAAATCTACTTTATAGAAGAATCTAAACACTGAAAATGAGCGTCCCTCCCACCACAAATGCTAGAGAAACAACCAACTGAACAGTTCAGACAGCATTTAATCAAATATACTTTACCTTTTTCCACTTTGCAATCAGATTACGGTCTGCATAACCCTGATTCAGGCAAAATTCGTACAGCTCCTTTGATATCTCCTTCCTCCTGTAGTAAAGATCGTATATGTATCGGCTTCTCTGATGAGATATACGGAAAATCGGCCAGAGTGCTTCGCACTTCCTCTTCCCATCATGTGGATCATTTTCAGCTGCATGGATACATAGTATTAGAATTATCCTATGAAAGGTAATATCAACTCATATCAGTAATCAGTTTATGTTGATGATAGTGCGTCAACAAATAAGCATGTAAGCATACCTTCTCGCATTTTTGCATCCAGTTCACGAATTGTTGGCTCAATAAGCTCCCATCCTTCAGGGTACACGACACGACTTGTCTTAATCTTAGGCATGCTGCCTTAGCTTTCAAGTGAAGTCCTAAGCCTCGTCAGGAACACAAACCTGATAAAACACATACAAGGTGTAAGAAAATACTCCAAAATATTTAGGTGACCATGCTTTCCCATTTAATAGCACACCGCGCGAATTTGACAACAAAAATTGAAATCAGAAGTTGGCTGCCATTCACATTTTCTCAATAACAGTATGCTAATCAATACTTCCTCACTTTTTTTCCTGACAACTAATACCTCCTCACATTGAAATTCACGGGCTTCACCATAACGAAACAGTACAGAAAGCTATGTAACAAAACTGCGATCGGTCCGTAGCTCCGTGCACCACCATACACCATGCCAACCCTCATGCCTCAGCTTGTCTTCTTAAATTCAGCGGCGAATCGACCAATAGGGCAAGTTAGGGCAGCCGCCATACCTAACACCAACACCCACGGAAAGAAACGCTCCTCCCCTATCCACGGAGAACCCCCAACCCCAGCCTCCGGTTGTTTGGAAGACGCAGCTGCATCTCATCCCATCGAGGGATGAAATCTCCCCGTCCCCCTCCACAAGCAAAATCATATTCGGCCCCAAGGCTGGGATCGATCCATCCCCGCTACAACTAGCCTAAATGTCAACTCCAGAATGAGAGAGGAGGATTCGAGGGTTGGGGAGAAGAGGTCAGCTCTCACCTTCCGTCGAAGCTGGACGCCCCGTTCTGGCCGCGCGTGCTTGCTCGGAGTCGGAGGAGTCGCCGCCCGAAAAGTAAATCCGGCCGCGAGGGGGGGGAGGCAGAGACGGCGGAACCGGAATGCCCCTGCTTTACCTGGGGGCCTGTTTGGGCCGGACCTTATTACGCAAACCGACCCGATTCGTGATCCGCTTATTATGAAATACGCCAACAGGTTACGAAATCCGCTTTTGGTGAGAGGATGTGCTGGCTTCTGTTTTCTTCGAAACTTTCTGCGGAATCTGGATCGATTCACAGTGCCTACGGGTCAGCATCAAGATATAACCGCCGAATTCGATGGAAACTTCCAAGCGTAACAGCTGTGAGAACCGCCGCTGCTCGCGCAGGCGCAGCACAGCAGTCACCCCAATCCCGTCCGTCGCTGCTCGCGCGCCGGCCCGGCGAGCCGATTGGATGTGGTGGGAGAACGTGAGGGCCAGGGAGCGCGGGGAGCTGCGTACGCGGCGTTTCGAGGTCGCCGCCCGGGCGCGCCGCGCGGCTTCGCTCACGCTCTCCAACCGCAAGGAGTTCACCACCCCGCACCACGGGGCCGTCAACTCCCTCCAGGTCCACTCTCCTCTCGCGCACTGCACAATCACCTGCTATTTCTTCGTTAACCACTACCGCCGCCGCCTGAAATCAATTTGATTTCCAAGCTGAATTTATAGGAAGTACATAAGCTCAAATCAACATCGAGTCATGCGGCGCTGTTAAATTCGCTGGTGTCTGTAATTTGACGATATGGTCAGGTTGATTTGACAGAGGGGAGGTACTTGCTCTCGGGCGCATCGGATGGCTCGGCCGCCGTATTCGATGTGTGGAACGCGACTGAATACCGAGCCGGGTTCATAGCGAAGCACAGGAACATATTGCTTGTGGACAAGCAGCACGAGAATGGCCACAAGTTTGCCATTTCCGCTGCCATTTGGTATCCTGTGGATACTGGCCTGTTCGTCACAGCGTCCTATGATCAGTACGTCAAAGTCTGGGATACCAATTCGACTCAAGTATGTGCTTTGCTTCTAACTTACTATCAAAATTTCTCCCCTGTTTTGGTCATGTTGTTCAGAACCTTTGTATGCTGTTTTATTTTCATATATAGGTGGTCATGGATTTTAAGATGCCTGGAAAAGTATACACTGCAGCCATGTCTCCAGTTGCAACGACGCATATGCTCATTGCTACTGGGAGTGCTGATGTTCAGGTCCGTCTGTGTGACATTGCTTCTGGAGCCTTTACCCACACGCTATCTGGTCATCGTGGTTAGTTCCTTTTTCTTACCAAAGTGATGAAAGTATGTTTGTTTTGTTTGTATGGTACATTCTTATCACCACCCAACCATAATCTCAGATGGTATCATGTCTTTGGAGTGGTCTGCCTCAAGTGAGTGGACTCTGATGAGTGGTGGCTGCGATGGGGCGATACGTTTTTGGGACATTAGACGAGCTGGATGCTTTCGTGTTCTTGATCAGTCACGATCTCAGCTTGGAAGGAGGCCTTCGCTTCTTGAAAGAACTACAGAGAATGTACATTCATCGTCTCGTATTACTTCTGTGTGTTTTAGGATCTAGTTATCTCAAAAATATTTAGTCAGAGCACTAAAATAGGGTTGTTTCCTTTCTGGAAACAATTCTAGGACTAACAACTTCACATACAAGTTAGTCTACAAATATATTAGTTAAACATGAATTCTATATCAGACTAGACTCATTCTATGTATTGTTAGCGCTCAAACACTGCTATGTGCTCTGTATTGCACAACAACAAGAACCAACCTTCTATGTGCTTTGTATTGCACTTGAAAATAATGGTTAAGTCTGTTCGAGAAAAAAAAAATTTGGTTAAGTCGTCATTATCCATTTTTCATCTTGTTAGCAGGATCACATGGATTCTTTAGGACCTTCTCCTTCCACAAGGAGGCTTTCAACTCAGAAAAGGGCAACCAATGCCAGAAACTCAAAAACTATGCGCAAAAGTCAAAATCCAACACATGGACAGATGCAACAGAGATTGCATCCTGGTTTATCATCCACTCAAAACCGCGCAACAGCTCATTATGGTGCTGTTACTGGATTACGAACAACCACAGACGGGATGTACCTTCTTAGTTCAGGTTGAGCGAATTTCCTTTACTTTCTTTTGAAGGAATAATTAATGTCATTTGTCAGTCTCTGAGGATCATTACACACTGATGTTTTCAGTACTAAAGCCACTATGAAGACAGGATTATCCCTTTTCTGCAGGATCTGATTCTCGGTTACGACTATGGGACATTGATTCAGGCTGCAATACTTTGGTCAATTATGAAGCTATGCGATTGCAGACTGGGAAGCCATTACAATTAGCTATTACTGATGACCCGTCACTTGTATTTGTACCATGCATGGCGAGCATCAAGGTATGTTGCTGTTTGTTAATAGTACAACTACTGAGGTGAATTTAAGGTTCACGTTTCAAGACTATATTTGCTTAGGCATACAATTTATGGTCTGGAACAACATTTCAAACATTCCGGGGGCATTATGAACTTGTGAATTGCTGCTACTATAGCATCCAGTATCAAGTAAGTTTGCTAGTTTACCATCGTATGTCAAAAAGAGATCGTGTATCCAACTTTTACTTTATTTTTAAGTATTTTCGAACACAGGAACTTTATACTGGAAGCAATGATAGGCAAATTCTTGTGTGGTCTCCATCAACTCCACCTTTTACTGAAATGGTATAAATTCATCGGTTCGCTGTAGCCCTTCTCGGTTTCCTTATTAAGATTTCTCCCTAAATTTGAGGGAGCTTATGGCATAAATTGAGTGTTGACTACTGAAATCTACAGGAGGATGACGACAAGCGGCAATCGCTTTCTGCAGTCGATGAAGATAACTGGAGTGCCTAAGAACGCTTGTAAACTACTAACAGAGTACATTAGCCTATTCTCTAATCTGTAAAGGTTGTTCATCATCATGTGAAATTGACAGAGTAATGAATTAATAAAGTTCTGGCAGATTTATCCGTAAGTACACCCTCGATTCTTTTTCTTATGCAAATTTGCACTCGTGTTTTTACGTCACACAGGGAGTCTATCTCAATATTCACCCAATTTTATTCGGAGTGAGGCTTGTCACAATACAACTAATGAGAAAGCAGATGTTGATTTGTACGGCAGAATTTCTAAGCATATTCAGACAGTAGACGATGTGCAGAGTAGAATATTGAGGACTAACTCCTAAATGACATGCCATCATATCGTTACATAATCAGCGGCCCTCCTCAGTTTAGCGGCAGTGAACAGGTTCAAAGATGGAATCCAATTCGCATCTGATACTAGCTCCATCACGATATTCACCATCTGGTACTAGCTCCATCACGAGTTCCGAAGATCTGTTGCGTTCCACCACACAGAGTGTTAGACAAAACCAAGGCAAGCACCCACGGTAATCGGATTAAAAAAAAAAGAAAAATAATCACAGGACCTACCATTGGTTAAAAATGTTAATAGCATAGGCGCAGCATGCAGTAGTTAGTGTAGATGATATTATTAACAGATGGTCTGTGAGGGTTCTCAAATTGTACCCTTAGATCTTTTTAGATCCTCTGACACCGTATGATGCCTGCAGCACCTCCGTAACATAACCATCTCTCACTACCTTTGTTGGTGTTCCATCTCACTCGATGCAATGCAACAGATTTGGGAGGGAAGACCTCAAAGTCTTTAGGAGATTCACCGGCCTTGCTGGCCTTGCTGTTCCATACGCCATCATTCTCTTGCTCTGTCGAGCCAGCTAAAACTATTGCACCTGCTCCTTGTTCTTCGCACTGCCCATCTTCTTGACCATCTCCAACCTCTGGATTTTCACAACTTGCAGCATGAGGAAGGAAATGGCCTGAATCTGTGATATTTTGTAGTTTATCTTTTTTCACATCTTCCATTTGAACTACACCTTGGCACGATTTTGGACCCTTTTTAGCTCCCAGAGGAACGTTCAATAATGGTGACTTCCACGAATTACTGCCAATCTTAATATTTTCTCCCTCCTCTGATAATGATCCACAGAGGAAATAAGGAGCACGGTTCCGCCCGGGTTCCTTCTCCCAGAACCTAGAAGTAAGCTACAGGAAGTTGAATATTTATTTAGAGCACTGCAGCCTGGAATGACAAGATGAAATGATATAAAAAGATCACCTGAAAGTGCACGGCAGTTCCATCTACCCCACAGTAAGCCACACAGCCTGTACATCAGCGAGAAACATAAACAAATTTAGAGAATCAGTACAAACATTTATACAAATTAAGACGCAGCAGAAACTTCTGTGAAAGCACTGAAAAATCAAACGAACTAATCTTCTGCCGTCAAAAGCAGAAAAGACTTTAATTAAAAAAAAAGAGGAAAAGGCACTGCTGTTTTTGGAAAGTTACTGATCATGACTTCTGACAGACAATAGTTATGAAGACTTGATTATAATTGCTTTCATCAGGTGTGATTACTAAAATGCACCTGTAATTTCTGAGGCATGTACGCTCCAGATCAAATATTCTGACAACTGATATGTCGAAATACCCTGAGTTTTAGTTCCAACAAATGGCCTTCCAGTGACAGGAACATCATTTGCAATCCGGGGTAAGCTAAGGAACTTCAATGTACCATCTTCCAATGAGATGACAATGCCCCTGAAATAGAGAATAAACATCATGATTCTAGCAAAGAATGATACATACAACATACATCATGACTTGTTCGCGCCAATGTTCTCAGGTATTTTTCCATCAGAAATACAAAAATTAAATGAGTGTGAAATAGCATATATGCTTAAAACTTAAAAGTCGTGTATACAAGGCAGATTGAAATACTTATGATACCCTCACAAGCTGATTGGAAACCTAGTCTAGTCTACTTAGAGAAACAATAAGATCCATCATTGCACATAAACATAATTTCACCAACTATCTATTATGAATTTTGTTTCAAAATATGCATTAACAAGTGTTCAGATAACATGAAAACCGAATCTCAGTTCAAACCGTGCCTAGAAGCAGAAGTTAAACAAATCTTGTGTAGCCAAGAGAGCAAACAAACTTTTTTCTCTGGGATTTATTTGCTCTATGATTGAACAAACTATTACCTTGCATCCTTTAACCAATGAAGACTTAATACAGCCCTTGGAGCAGTAGTTAGCTCCCAAAGAGGTCGATATGGATCCCTGCAGAAGAAGAGATTCGTGACACGAAAATCAGTAATGAAATATTAGACAACACGCGCACACATTCACAGAGTGACCCAGATAATGATGGTGAAATCGCTATTAGGAAAATCCATTCAGAGCGGGACTGGACTCTGTCAAGTTGTTCATCAACCTTCATTCAAGCTAACATATTACATATAGACCATGCCAATACCCTATTACTAGGTGTTTCCCCTCCCCCCCAGGTGTAGACGAAGAGCATGGTTCTAAAATACTCCCTCCGTTCTTTTTTGTGTGTCATCGTTGCCTTTAACTAATAACTTTGACCATTCATCTTATTTAAAAAAGTATGAGAAATATCAAATGTTTTGTTAGGATTTGATTTATTACTAAAGGTTTTTGAATCCTAATTTTAAATTTTACACATTTGAACTAATTTTTCAAATAAGACAAGTGGTCAAAGTTTTCGGTCAAGGTCAATGACGACAAGTAAAAAAGAACGGAGGGAGTATAAACTAACTAGAGGCTCGTCCATGAGCCCATGCAATAGGTCAGGTCAATGCCATATTCCCATGCCAGCTCATTCTAGAGGAGATGCTGCAGTGAATGCTTGGTTCCAGAAGGGTAAGACGTTCGCCCGTGTTCTGTGTTGTAATTTTTCCATGGTGTATAGTGGCCACATAACTGAACAAGTCATGCTCTAAAAACATCCCCCTACAATTCACCCCACCTCACTCCGAGCCGAGCCAGATGGGTGAGTTGAAGGGTGAGACCTGACCAAGAAAACCACTGGATCTTCAGGGATAGTATTTCTTAACTCCACTCACTTTGCGATGGTCTAAAATTCTCAATGAACTACATGAATAAGGTTAAAAAAAAAAAGACCCACCCCCACGATATTTCTCTTCGGTGAAACATAAACAAAAAACTATGTATAAAACATCTCCATGTACATAATACAAGAATTTGGTGTGCTACCTACCTTAAATCCCAGAACTTTAGACCATCTTCTCCAGCAGTGACAAAGGTATTTATGTTCTCGTCACTGTTCAAGGATACGAGAGAGTTAGGATTGGATTACATTGGAATGAAACAGTAGAGAAACATATCAAAATACCTTATATAAGGTGCCCATGAGAGGGCTCTGATGGGAACAGAATCAGCAGTGACACACATGAACGGTTTTGAATCTGTGCATTTAGCAGAGACATGCAATTCAGGAATTCGATAGCCAACCATCAAACTATTAAAATGCACCAATTCCAGAGCCAGACATGCTCGTCAAACTATATGATAGATAAACTTGGAAAAGGAAGCTACCTAATTACCTTGTAATGAGAAGTTCGCTGAGAATTTCCACAAAGCAACCTGAAGCATTGAAACACAACCATAAAAGATTCTCAAAACAACTTAAAATAAAGTGAAGCTCTTGGGTTAAGAAGTCAGGGTTAAGGAAATAATTCTCTGCAAGTAACAGAAATATACCGTTCCGTCGTGACAACCTGCCAATATCATATCGTGAGGAGAAGGCGACCAATCAACTGTCAAGGGAATGCTGTTTACCATTATAAAGACGTAATGGCTTCAAGAGGAATATTCATGCTGAAGAATCTATCTCAAAGGGGAAAACAACCTAACTTCATAAAATAAAAATGTCATTGCATGCTTTAAAGTCACAATACCTTTGTCTGTTCCCACATGTCACTTTGGCACACCTAAATACAGGTTGCAGCTTTAGAAAACGAGGGTCAGAACCCTCCACCATAGAAGGCGAATATATTTTCTGGATCATGCGTGGTGATGGAACCTCCCACCTGTGCATGAGGACAAATTGAATTATGTATGTGATGTTGTAGCAAATAAAAATGATGATCTAGATCTGGTGTAAGCAGTGATCAAGTGGCTTACACTTCAAGAGAGCCATTCCCCAACAAAACTGCAAGGAAACCTAGACATGACTCCTGTGCTGGTTGATTTGGTGTAAGAGGTTTCCATTTAATGTCCCAAGCTACTTTGCCGTTGTGCGCTAAACACAGGACAAGTCTTGGTAAAGCAATGTCTTTTGGGATTGGAGAAGAGCTTGAGTTGTCTATAGAACTAAACTTATTGTCTTCCCTTGTTTCTTCAATTGGCACGAGTTCTGCAGCTTTCATTTCATCAGTAGCAATGTTCTTATACATAGTTGCAACTTCACTTGCTTGTGCATTTTCAGTATTACAGTGAGAAATATCATTGCCAGGATTGCTCCCATTCACAACTTCACAGCCAACAATTTCATTCTTAAACCCATTCAAACAAGCCTCGTTAGGCATGTTATCGTTTCTAGATGTCTGGATAGATGTGGAAGATCTCACCACTGTGTGTGCTTCACTGCCAATGATTGTGGAGCTATTTTCATTTGAAGCAGATGTCTTTGTATGCTGCTCATTACCCTTTCTGGGGCATGATCCTTCCACGCAACTTTCAGTCAAGGACGCATGGGAATTTGATTTGGGAGTTGTCAGTGTTCTAGGTTCACTGTCATTAAGACCTGTAGAAAAGCGATGCTCAGTTGAAACATGTTTCTTTCTAGATCCGTCTCTACCTCTTTTAGTTCTGGATTCTTTCTTGCACTCTGCATTGTGTAAGACATGAGCTGGTGATGCAGCATCATGTAATACATCACTCAAATGGACACTGCATTTCTCAATATCAAATTCACATGAACTAACTGAATCAAGATTACTCATAACCTTGCCATGACTCCTGTCCATAGCTGTGTGTTTGTTTGAATCACTATGTACAGAAGCTGTCTTTGGGGTGTTGCCACAAGAGACACCTGAAAAACTAATTGCAGAAGAAACTGGATTCTTTCTACGCCCTCCTCTTCCCCTCTTACCACTTGAAATGTGGTCAGGTAGAGCAGAATTATCTGATAGGATGCCATTATGCACATTGCCCTCACAGCTTAGCACGCTAACTGAACAAACCTCTCCTGTCACTGATACTATGTTGGACAGTCCAGATGGCAAAGCATTCTCAACAGAGACCACTGGATCATCTGAAACGGTTTCGCTCTTGCTACATGATTCAACACAAACCACTGAGCAAGAAAGTGAATTAGAAACCAGTTTCTTCTCATTTTGTCTTCTAACCCTATCACCCTTTGACATATCCTCACAAGTTGCAGTAGATGATGTACCTGGTAAAGCTTCATCAGCTCCATTAATACTTGGATTAGCATCAGACTCAGTGCAAATAGTGTGGTCAACAGGCTGAGAGGTTGTATTGTTCCCTGATTCAATCTCAGTGGATAAAATAGATCTAATGTTGCTTGGAACTGGATACTTTCGGGGCCTCCCTCGTGTTCTCTTCGGTTCCGTACAGGTTGCAGTTGTTGGAGACAACACTGTACACACATCTTCTGTTAATTTAGTGCTAGATGAACCTGTCATTTCGTCAGTTGGGTTTTTCCTAGGTCGTCCTCTACCTCTTCCTGGAGTTGATTTCACAGATTTCTCAGTTGGCACGATATAAGCCAGTGGAAGATCATTTGGAATCATCGTTGATGCAGAAAGAGGATCGACAAGAACAATATCCTGACTTCTGCTATTTAGGGATGAATCTTCCACTATAGCCACTGGCAGTGGATGCTTTCTCGGTCTGCCCCTTGGCCTTTTCGGGACAGGTTCTGAGAGATCAATGGGTTTTTTTCTTGGCCTCCCTCTTGGCTTGGGTTCCTTTGATGGACTGCCAACAGAATTATTTCCATCTGGTATTTTTCTTGGCCTCCCTCTTGGCTTTGGTGGGTTGGATGAACTGCCAACTGAATTTATTCCATCTGGTATTTTTCTTGGCCTCCCTCTTGGCTTTGGTGGGTTGGATGAACTGCCAACTGAATTTATTCCATCTGGTATTTTTCTGGGCCTCCCTATTCGACTACTACTATTGCACGCACCTAAAGACTGACAAATATATTCATCTTCATAGGGTGCTACGAGACACCAAACTTGAATAATACCTCTGCCGGTTAAGGGCATACCAAGTTTATGGTAAGAAGACCCAGGAGGGTGAGCAGAAACAGCGAGATGCTGCAAAGGATATAAATACATGCAAAGAGGATGGTGAGATACAAATATTATGATGTTACTTTTCCTATCCAGGTTCAAAATATTGTTGCAATTAGGACAGATAAATACAAAGTTATAAGCATAATAGGGTAGGAACTAAAGGCAGAAAAAAGATAGTTGCAACCATGTAATCAGTTTAAGTAAAATGACACTCCCCATTGACGTGTGGGTAGTGAACGATATTCACATGCCATGGCAATTTTTTTTTTTCAAAATCACATGCTTTGAGTATGCACGGGAGGTGGCATACTGACATCCAACTAAAACTGCACTCAATGCTGAATAAAGTGTTTCAACAAAGTTCAATCTTTTCACAAATCCTCAATGATTAAACTACAAAGTTAATATGAAGGACACAACCTCACAGTTTATCGAAGATCCAGGCTTGTCGCTCAACCTCGGACACCAATCCAAAGCCCAAACATTTCCCCCAGCGAATAAAACAAAATCAAATCTGCAAAAAATAAAAGATATTTCATGATTCAATCAAGAGGCTCTGTGCAGTCAGACACCCATGAATTAAGTACGATTCTAAAAAAAAGGAAAACAATGAATGAGGTACATAAAAGGTGAAAGGAATGGCAGAGGGAGATTGATTGTAACATCATTTTTATTTTGCATGTTTGTGGTATTGTTGAAAGAAAAATGCCTGGAACCAGGAGGGTGAGGTGGCGTCCTTAGTGAAAGAAAAAGAAGCAACGAAAGATAATAAGTGACTTCATTGTTCAGCTGCCCACAAGTCACAATAGATCATAATAGTACTCTCGAAGATTGAACATCTGGACCAAATGAGAAATTCTTTCGCTTCTTTCGAAACTTCAGAATGAATGAACTTCTTAGGGCTAGAATAGATGCAGCATGCCATCATGACCTTAGTTTTAGAAAGTATACCTGACTGTATTATCCTTTTGGTCTTCATGCTCAGTGATCTGTATTGATTTACACAATTATAACCCAATTGGAGCGAGTATTATAGAAAGATGTTTAGCATTAAATACTATAAAGTTTAACAACTACTGACCTGGGGCACAGATGCGGATGAGAATTGGGGTAGGGTTATGTTGTGCATGTCATTTTTAGATGAAACTGACTCTGTGTCATTAGTGAAACTAACACCTTTTGGGTCATAAGAGAAGTGCCTCCATTCCCTGAAGACATGCAGATCAAATGAGTCAGATTCTAAACAAATATCAAAATGCAAAAGCAGGGATAGACACCCCCATCCCCCAAATAAAAAGAAAGGTAGGAAAAAAGGAAAAAAGAAGTAATTCCTGCAATTTCCACATTTTCTGCAGCTTATGGCTAGGGAAGTTGATCTAATCAGACAGAGCAACAGTGATTCAGGTTAGAATATCATTTTGTTTACTCAATCTGGGTCTATCAGGTTAGAATAGGAAAACCAGCATGGATACCACTTGCTCTGATACTGCATCATGCATGATGTTTAAATTCGTTGGTAGTCCATTGGAGTACTATGCAGGCATCTCTGAACCAATGGAAGACTATACAAACCTATCTGAACATGTGCACATTTGACTGGAACTAAAATACATATCAACTGCTACATGAATTCAACTAAATCACAATTATGCATATCAGAAGTCTCAAGGTCCATGAAACATGCCACAAAAAAATCTATCACAGGCAACTGTACGGTGATTGGGAACCGAAGCAGAGGGAGCTACGAAGGAGGTTTTCACCTGAGGAACGTTACTGACGAGGCGATCCGCTCGACTTCAGCTTCGGGAACGTCCAGCTCGGGCGTTCCGGTAGTGAGCTCAGAGATGGTGCGCACCGTCCTGGAGAACCCATCTGCTGATTCGTCGAACGGGCACACCTCAACGCCGTCCTTGGCATCTTCCTCGGCTCCCAGAGGCGTCGACGCCTCCTCCGTTTCCGGAGGCGTGGCCATCGCCGGCGAGGGGAGCAACGAGGTGTGGGCACCCGACGCAGAGGCGGTGGCGGCGGGTGGTGTCCCGGAGAGGCTGGAGGTGCTTGTAGCGGCGGATGTTAAGATTCAGCTAGGGCTCTGTTCGAGAGCTGCTAGCGGCCGTCGAGGACGAAGAGAGGCCGTGCAGTGCAGACGCGGCGGCTGCGCATGGTGGATTGAGCAAGCGAGAAACCGGTGGATTCGGAGCCGGGGGGGGGGGGGGGGGGGGGGGGGGGGGGCGTGTGGTGGTGGTGGCGTTGGAGGGGAAGGCGGCCGTGGCGTCGTGCACGCGGGGATGCGGACGCGAGTAGAGGAAAGATGGCCCGAACAAATGTGGTTGTAGGTCAGATTTCGTCCAATCTGGGTCCAAAACTTTTCTACAAAATATAATGGGCCTAGACTCTATGGGCCGAATCGAAACTAGTTGAACCAAACACTTCTTTTGAACTCCGAAGGTCAATGTTTTCGTCTCGAGTCTTGCCAGCATATCTAGAGCGAGCATGCAAGAACCGTAACAGGTGCCGAAGATGCAAGTCTACGGATCCGTAGCGGGTAGTGGTAGATATGGTTCGCGGCAGCGGCAGGACAGCGGTCCAATCACCTGCCTACCCGGATTTAGGTTCCATGTCCACGAGATCGCCTCCACGGTGTACTAGGCAGTAACCATCGCTCGTGTACTGCTCGTGTAATCGTGATTGTTCTCTCGTGCGATGATCGATTGTCCTCTCCGAACCTGGTCCTCCGCGCGCACATGGAGGAGGAGAACACCTAGTAGCCCGGTCCCGGTAGTAGTACAAGGCCAACCCAACCACTCGCGGTTGGTGAAAATGTGCCGCACGCGGGCATCCTCGCCTCGATCGGAAGAGCCACCGCACGTTTTGTGCGTACGCCGCCTCACGATTTGGCGCCCGAGCACTGCCACCCGTACAATGTAGTACGTGCTGTGGCAGAAAAAAGCTGCGGCGCTCTGCCGGGCCGTCGTCAGTCGTCACGGTCTTCCTTCCCCGTGTAGGCGCCCGTGGGGGCTGAAGGCGGTGCAGAGCTCACGCTTGTGCGCCATCGTGCGCGCGTCCTTTTCGCGTAGGTGAAGATGCCCCACTGAACCGGGCCCGAGTGCTGCTGTTCGTGGCGGCTCCCAGTCCCAGCAGCTAGTACTGCTAGCTGTTGCGTGTCGAGGCCATCCTCGTACTGGTCATCGGGGAAGAGCAGGGGCCGCAGCCAGAGCAAAAGACGACGGCGACGGCGCGCGCGGGGCTCGAGTTGGACGGGTGGGGCAAACTTCTCGCTCTCGCCTCAGGCGCACGAGTCGTGGCGCGTCACGAGATCGATCTGATCGGTTGCCGGTTGTCTTTGTGGAAAAAAAGGCATTGAATCTGAATCAGCTTCTGTTCGTCCGTGCGAGAGCAGCTATATATGGAGGATCACAATTAACGTGTGGAATGCAGAGGAAGACAGGACATGGACAGGAGGATCGCCGCCCGCGGAGGGGCTGGAGACAAGATGGAAGAGAAGAAAGGTCACCACAAGAGAAATGCTTCCTCCGTCCATTCACGTAAGAACCTGAGAGTGTTTTTAATTGTCCAGTAATATAAATATCCGAACATAACTACTCCACTAGTACTTCTATTTTAGTAGGTCTGCGAGGCAACACCCTCTCATTACTCCTGCCACACCCACCATCAAATGTAAAAACAAAAAAAGAAAACACCATCGGGAGTTCTTGTCCAGAAGCAACGGGAGTCCTCTCCAGAAGCCCAAATCTGAGCACCGCTGTAGCAAGAGCGTCAAGGTTCGCTCCCTGCGCCGCGATGAGCAGGGCCCCTGCGCCGCTCGGAGCCGCTGCCTCGCGCTGCTCATGCCGCACGGGCCGCTCCGGAGCCACGGCCAGGCTGCGCCCGCTCCGACCACACCGCTCCAAAGCCGCAACATGGCTCCGCCCCCACCGCCCACACAGCTGCCGAGCCCCAAGGCCGCAGGGTCTTCTCTTCTCGACCGTCACATCGCTCCGGAGCCATCGGCCTCAACCTCGACCAACACGGACAGCGACACAACATACAGCTGCGATGGGAGCTGGTCCCTCCATCACCAAGACGCCGTCGCCTCCGTCCACCGTCACCAGTCACCCGTCACCCGTCATCGCACGTCTCCCCCACTGCTGCAGAGGCATCGACTGGTCCCAACCCCACCGAGAGCAACCTCACCCCCCACCGATGAGGGCAACGTGAGCTTCCATGGTGGGCTGCTCTGCCCATCTCTAAAGAGGCCATCCACCGTTCTCCAAAACAGGTATGTTGGATTTGTGTTTTTCCCCAAGATTTTTAGTAACAGAAGTTACACTTTCATTAAATTGGAACATACCGGGGCGATCCCTTTGCCTGCAGCGACGATAGCACAGATGAAGCGGACATAGCACAGATGAGCCTGATGAAAGTGTGACATTTCAAAAATTTAAACCCGATCAGTCCGCTTAATAAGCAAGCTTATGGCGTTAAATCAAAGAATTAAAAAGTTCTTCGTCGTTTAATGTAGTAGAGAGAATTAAATAAATGGCTATTAACTCGTCAAATAAAATAAGCTATAAGCCTTTTGTCATTTTAAATTGATGCAAACTTATTAATTGAAGTTAAGTGAGGAAAGAGCACGGGAGCATTTCATGTAAAACGGACGGAAAAGTGATTAAGGTGCGTATAGGGTCGAGCTCCCGAAACTACTCTTATCAAAACCCTAACGCATGGTGATCCCAATTTTCCACAAAACCCTATTCACATTTATACATAACAATTAACTACACGTTAAAATAGAATTTTGGAAATTTTATCAGAATTTTTGGAAGGAGTTTAAACCCTTTTAAAATTCCCACAAATTTGAACCAAGTTGAAAATTCACAGACCTTTAGGTGCTGAATCAGGGAAAGTTCTTATAAAAAAAGTTGTTCCAAATAATTCACTCATCTTACACAAAAAGTTTCAAAAATGTTTGAACTCGGGAGCCAAATCTTTCAATTGTCTAACACAAACTGAAAACTGCTGTACGGTGAACAGTGACGCTTCGCCACTGTTCACCGCCAGGCACGGCGCTGCCGGTCAGCGCCACACGCGCCGCCCGCTAGCTCTCGCCGCCATACCTCTTCCCTCCTTTTCTATGCTCGCTCCCCTCCCTCCGTACCTCCTCGGCGTGCCCTAGCGACGAGCGCCTTCAATTCTCCCGGCGCGCGCCGTTGCCTCGCCGTCCGGCTGCCTACCGCAGTACAGGAATCTGCCGGCCATTACCATCTTCACCGCGCCCGCACGTCAACCTCCTTCCTCCCTCCCTTCTTTACCTCGCCTTCGAGCGCAAAGCCGAGCACCGACGCCCCCTCTTCCTTCTTCTCCCCGTCCTTCCCCGCGCGCAAGCCCGGATCCTCTGTTCTGCCGCCGCCATAGCCGCCGCCCACCACCTCCACGACGCCGGCGAGTTCCAGCCATCCCCCAGCCCCACCACCTTGCCGGCTAGACTCCACTCCTCCTACTATTGCTCTCCGAACACCAAGAGCCTCGACCACGCAGCCGTTTGCCCGGAACGCCGCCGCCCTGCTTTTCGGCCGAAAACCTCACCGGCGGCCACCCTTCTCCGAAATTTGTCGTCGTGGTATGATGCTTTTCCAATTCCTTCTACCGGCTGCTTCCTCTAGCCCTAGTACATCCATTTGACAAGGTTGCACCTGCAGTTCATCGCCATTGACGAAGAACACCTCACGCCACCACCCCGGCCACCATTGACAGCCGCCCGAGCTCACCGTCGCCGACCCTGCTCTCCTCTTCCCCGTGGGCTCGATCCTCTTCAAATCAGTGCATTGGCTCACGGTGATGCTCCACGATACTTCCCTCTCCCCTCTAACCTTCTTCCCCGGCGAGAATCCCGCCGGAGCGCCGCCATGCCCTAGCTTCTGCCGCTCTGCCACTGTTCCATTGATTTCTCCATTTTCCAGTAATTAGCCAGGAGTTGTCAAGTGTGTAGAAAATCATGGGAAAATCTAAAAATGCCAAACCTAATTCTATTTGAATCCTTGGACCATGAACTAAATTTATGTTAAAGCACTTTTCATGAAAACACTTAAAATTTGCAGAAATAAATAGAACACTCTTTTATGTTCTTGAATTTTAATTTAAATTATAGAGCATTTCCAGGGATAATTTTTGATCTACAAATACTTCATGACCATACACACCTTCAGTAATTTTATTGGGATTTTAGGACCACCAAATTGTATACAATACTTTCACAATACCCCAATCTGCCTATTAAAATACCTTTTTCTAAAATACATTGTAGAAGTCAGTAAAAAGGTTAGACCCCAAAAACAAAGTTGTAGATTTGGTTCTCCTGAGTAACACCATAAAATATCATAATTTTATTCCAAGATTCACACATGGTTTCTGATTTTATAAAATCCAATAACAGAAACTTTGTTGAATTTTTATAAAATCTAGGAAATTCACCTAGGCCTCAACCAAAGCTTAAAATTCATATTTCAGAGAGTACCATCAATTAAAAATAATCTTGAGAGGTAATTAAAAGTTTCATTTTTAACCTAGATAAATAGTCGTAGTTATTAAAACGATTAATACTCGAAGCAAAGTGTCGGTCTAACCCTAATTCCTAACAATGAAACCCTAGTTAATCTTTAATAAAAGCATTGTGACTCTTTTCATTAAACAATTCATTGCGTTTTCGTCATATAGGAACCGACCAGGAACTTCCGTCGGTGAACGAGAATCCAGAGGAGGCACCCGCAGGAACTAACTTCTCGCTTGAGTGTGCTGACTATTCTGCAAAACAAGGCAAGCCCCGGTGCACACCTATGTTTTACAAGTTTCCTTTTATCACTATGGATATAGGAATTGTTTGTGCATTAAGTTTCGAGGAAATTGTCGTGAAAACCTAGCTGCATGACTTGGTAGGTTTCCTATGGGATATGTTGGTAGAGCTATCGATAGAATGCGATGCTTAAAGGACAGGAATCCGGTAGCATCCGAGTAGTAGGGAGACTACTCGTGTTTTAATCAAGGAAGGAAACATGTCGGGCAATATGTTGATCTTAATTGTAATTAAAATTTGAGAACCCTATCGGGTGCGGTTGCATTGGTCAAGTTTGAGGTGTGTACCGAGTGCATACTGGTATATGGGACCAGGAAACCGATGTAGCTCACCGTGTTTTGTTGGACAATTGGCCATCCCTTTTTCTGGGTGAACGGGCCAGCAAGGTGGATGAATTTGCTTTTGTTTTCTTGGGCTTGTGCTAGTGGGAAAGGCTTGGGGCCGTACAGGGATGCAGGGCATCGCCTGGAGGACCATGTCCTTGGAGGGATGGATGTTGAGCCAACACTGTCACGATGTTGCGAAAGGTAGACACGTGTGACTCAATTGAGTGTGCGCGTGTCGTGTCATTCGGGTTTCTCCTGCAGGATGTAAATCAATTATAATTGCCACTCCTCATGGTTAAAGTAGCACTTGCTCCTTTCTGCCGCAACGATACGAAAATAGTGGATTATGATGAAAGTGGCTAATTTCACTCTGCTTTGTTGCAATGAATTCTTGATTGATAGAATAGCGGCACATTTAGTAAATTCACAGTGACTACTGTTAATATTTGGCTAAAATTGGAATAGAATATTAGCGCTGTTTTTGCAATACCCGATCAACCTCCACCAATACCCCTGCATTCTAGTAGTCGGTCATTAGATGACCACGTTGACGGGTAAGTCTTGCTGAGTATTAGTTGCTCAGGCTTTGTGGATTAATATTTTTGCAGGTGATCCTTCTAACCTTGCTTCGTGTGGTTGTGGTGGTTGGGAAGGGGAGGCACCCTCGGAGTGGACCTTCGAGTGGGTTCCCGCTTCTCCGACCTATGAAGATTAAGCACCCGTGGGCTGGCGTGCTTAATTGTATCGTCGAGTTGTAATTATTAGTTTCCGCTGACTTTTGTTTGTTTTCGAACTACGTTCCGCACTTAAATTACCTGAACCAATGATGTAATATTAAGAATTCATGTACCCCTTTAAATCATGTTTTGCGTGTTCTTGTTAATTATTGTACTGTATGGTCGCTTGCTTCGCCAAGTGGCACCCCGAATGATTCTGGATGAGCAACCGTACGATTTTATCGGACGGGGTTGCGATAGAAAGTAGTGCCAGACTCCGAAGAAGAAGACGAACTGGTGCCAGACTCCTTGCCGGAAGAAGTGGACATAGTGCTTGATTCATTAACTCAACAATCAGATTCTTCCTTGCCAGCACACGTGGATATTGTGCCGGAGTCATGGCTGATGAAAGTCGTGCCAGACTCCTTCGAAGATGAGGAAGAGGACATGGTTCCGGACTCCTTTGCTCAGGAAGAAGACAAGCATGCACCGGAACAAGACGAGCAGCCACCAAAACAGGAAGACAAGCCGTCGAAACAAGGAGAACAAGGACATTATGATGACGAGAAGCCACTGACCAGCGCCCAGGTCCGCGAGCTGTACAAAGAATGCAATGGTAACATCATAGACTTCGTCCTTGGCTTAATGCTACCAAAGTGGTACGGCCCTTCTTCTGTGCGCAAAGGGCTAGATGCATGTCGCTGCTCGTATTGCTTGAAGTTGTCTAACAGTGTGTGATGCCTATGCCTTACCTTCATGTTCTGTGATGTTGTATAATTACTTGTGTCGTAGTTAAAGTTATGTCATGCCTATGTCTTCGCTGTGTAACGACTGGTTTGCCTAAGCAATGAAATCGTTGTTTACCAAATTATTGCTGCTTCATCGCTATAGAAAATGTTGGTGCCAAGTTTCATTTACATATAGTAAATAGAATGTTTCATTTATAGATACTAAATATTTTTTCTACGAGATTTCATTTACATATATGCAAAATACTTCTACCAGCTCCCATTTACCTAGGCATAATACTGCGGTTGCCAGGTAGCATGTACATATACAAAATACTGCTGCTACCTTGATATTGAACCTACTGTACAAAGACTACTTGTCCATTTAGCTATACAAAATACTACGGCAGATTCGATCCATGTTATACGGATTCTATTTCGCTATATAAAATACTCTACATATCTATAGTAAATGCTGCTGGTAGGCTGCTATCTTAGCAATGCGGCGTCGTCGACTCTTGCATCGCAAGGTAAGGTCATTGGAAGGTTTGCAGCTGCCTCTAGTGCTTCTTTGGACATGTGTGGTAGCTTGTACCCATTTCCTCCATTATGCTTCATTATTTCGATAAGGCACAATTGTAAGGTGAGATAAACTCTAGTAATCTTTCCATGATCATAAAGAGTGAACTCCTTTTCAACATTAGCCACTAGCTCATCCATGTTTCTAGCTGAGTGAAGATACGTCTTGCTCTGCAACGAAGAAAAAAACCTAGATCAAGCACATTCATGTCTAGAGAATTAGGTGGCTGATTCATTAGGCGTATGTCCAGCCCTGAATGAGCAACTGCAGCAGCAAATTCTTGATCATCAAGTGCCACATGTGTCCTTGCATTGTCTTGTTGTATCCATATTGTCCTGTTTCTATACTGGGCAGGCCACCGAGCAAGTATAGCTGGGATGACTTTTGTAATTAAGAATGCTCTACTAGTATCCCTTGTAACGGTCATAGGCTTTGTCACTAGTGAACCTGCTGGCCTGTGGATACTAGTTCACTTTGCTGGCTCCTATGAACATGTACAAAAACTTAATCAACTTGTATAATATGTACAGAAACAAAATCAGAAATGCATATAATATTAGCTCACCTTTCTAAGAAAAGGCCAAATCCCAAGTTTGCCATCAAATATGATTCTACCTTGCTCATCTTTTAATGGTTTTGCAACAGCCGAAAGGAACATGACTTTGTGGATTGAATTCTTGTTGTGAACTGTGAGCAATAGATCTTCTTCCTCAGGTAACATGTAAAATTTCTTCACATTCTTAGTTCCGTTGAACCACTTTTCATCAATATGTATTATGTTGGTCATGTCAAGAAAAGTTGGCTCAGGGCCAAGTGATTGGGGATCGATCATAGACACACAATATTGTAGTCGCTGTATCTTATTTGAATCTTTCAGTAGTGGTTTCAGTGTGTTTGAATGGCGACGTAGTAGTCCATCTTTGAACCTATTGTGCAATGTGCTTTTATTAACATGCAACTCTTGAGCTAGGGCCATAATTGTAGTTGTGATATCCCGGCCCAGGGCTTAATAGGATTAATAGAATACTCATACCAACAAGTTGCAACTTCTTTTCCGGTAGCCTAACTCCAGAAAACTCCAAGGTTAAGCGTGCTTGGCCTGGAGCAATTTCAGGATGGGTGACCGACCGGGAAGTGACTCCCGGGTGCGCACGAGTGAGGACAAATGTGCGTAGAAAAGACTTGTGTTGGTCTGTGAGGCCAGCCTATATCCTATAAAAGCTATCTAATGTAAGCGGGCCCGGCCTCGGGGAGACGGGACGTTACAGTTGGTATCAGAGCCGACTCTCGCGGTTTCACGGGCGCGTGTGTCGCAGTTGCGCAGGCATGATGTGCATGGCTGGTATGAGCCCAGAGAGTGGTCACACAGCATGGCACATGCGCTGGCACTGGGCACACGGACGTGGCCAAGAGGGGACGTTCCTGGCCTGGGGTTTGACCGACGAGGACGTCGGTCTTCTAAGGGGGTGAGAGTGTGATATCCTGGCCCAGGGCTTATAGGATTAATAGAATACTCATACCAACAAGTTGCAACTTCTTTTCCGGTAGCCTAGCTCCAGAAAACTCCAAGGTTAAGCGTGCTTGGCCTGGAGCAATTTCAGGATGGGTGATCGACCGGGAAGTGACTCCCGGGTGCGCACGAGTGAGGACAAATGTGCGTAGAAAAGACTTGTGTTGGTCTGTGAGGCCAGCCTATATCCTATAAAAGCTATCTAATATAAGCGGGCCCGGCCTCGGGGAGGCGGGACGTTACAGTAGTCCTTTTCTTCAAAGGAATGGTTTTCACTAGAGACAAATCTATAGGTATTTTCTTGCGGCCACATTTTTTTTACACCTTTTGGACCTTACATCAACTAGAATACCTTGTGCCATACATTTCTTTGCTGTCCTCCAAATAGCTTGCACATATGACCTCTTCACATTAAACATGACAGCAACAATTGCAGTAGTATTTCTCTTTATTTTCCCATTATTACTTCTCCACAGCACCGCTTCATATACTTGTTGCCTTTGCTGGTCTGTTAAATATTTTCTACGTTTGCCATTGGTACCTGGTGGTGGCTGGTTATCTACAGAAAACAGTTATAATTGTCATAGAACTACTGTAGGAATTTGTATACTTTAGCTACATGGTAGACCTAATGCATGTTTCTTTTCTTGGATTATACCTTGGACTTCATTCTCTTCATCGGTGGAGTCATCAAGCTCTTCTTCATCGAAAGTAACCGAAACATGGTCCGTGTACAAAGCATTGTCAGCAAGTACAAGTTCATTCATGCCACCCTCGTCATCTAAATGATGGAAACAAACTGAAAGTAAGTACAATAGCACCATGTACATGGACAACTTTACTTTAATTGTGTTACCTGCAGCTATGTTGAGATCAATTGAACTCCTTGGCTGCAATTTCAGATCAAAGAGACGAGTGACAGCAGCATCTTCATCATCCTCACCGGTAGCAGGGAGTTGGTTAAGATCAAAAACCATGATAGGGGAGAGAGAGAGAGAGGGAGAAAGAGAAAGAGAGAGAGAGAGGTGTGGAGGTCGTAGAGATTCCTGTGCAACACAGTTGGCCGGCTGGTCTGTGGCAGCGGGGAGTTGATTAAGATCAAAAGCCATGAATGGATGGAGGGGAGAGAGAGAAAGAGAGAAAGGTGGAGATCGTAGAGTTTTCTGTGCAAGAGAAGATGACTGGCTGGTTTTTGAGTGGCATGGACCACTGTAGGTGCAACGGAGGGGAGGTTATATGGCGTCCAATGTTCCGGCGCCACTTTATTCAATAGTGCACTTTTCAAATTCGGCACCTTATGTGGATGGCGCCATATTTAATGCGTGTAGCGTGCAGCGTGCTCCTGGTTCTTTTTTTTTTGGCAATGGTGCTGGTTAAATTGTGTACTTCTACTATATGGTTCTGGAATGTGATGCTAGTTGTATGGTTTTGGTTTTGTTCGTCATTGTACTTTTTTTTGAAACACGATACTAGTGAGTAGGGGTACAATTGTCTTTTTTCTCTCTGCTTCCTCCATCTTGAAAACAGTAAAAATTCTTACATAGATGGATGGAGGAAGTATGTGACAACAGTCGATCCTACGATGTAATAGGAATTCAGTTTCATTTGTTTTTTATTATTCGCGTTTCGTCGGATTTGGATGATAGTCTGGTGCCAGCGTTGGTTGCTTTTTCTTTAACTTGTTTGAACTCATGTAACGTACTGGTTTGACTTCTTTAGAAGTCGGGTGATACAATACCTTTTACTATCTAAGAAAAAACAATTAACGTGTGGGAAATGATAGTAACGTTTCGGAGTTTGAACGCGTGACAAGCGAAATTGATTGTGCAGCCGCTCTCCGCTAGCGGACTGACCATCAACCGATTCGTCCCACTCACAGGATGACAACATATCGTCCCGAATGATCATCTGTTTTATGCTCGCCAGTACCTGCGTGTCTGCAACACTCACTATGCCTGAAAGTCTGTACCAGACGCCCCCGGTCCCTGTACCAAACACGTGACTATTTTTTTCTCTCCTTCACACACACACACAGAAGGGTAGTTCGATTTGCAGGTGCAATTAGGACAATCCCTCTCATTCGCTTCCAAACCTCCTTGATAATAATCGAGAAGAGTCCCAAAGGGGACCAGCCAAAGCGCATTGGTTCTGCACCACAAGGACGGACGACCTTGCTCTAATCACGGAGAAGAATCTGGCGTTTTCTTTTTCAGATCAGAAGGTAATATAATAAAAGTGGCGTCCACTTCCGTAATAAAACTGTGCCTGAATTCTCTTCTGGATGCATAGCATAATCGCGCCAGACGAATTGTACAAAAACTTTGCCCGGCGAGAGTCTTCTCCTTATCCGGCTATGTATGCTAAAGCTCTCTCTGATGATTTGACTAATTCCGTTCAACACTGTTTCCCGGAAAGTGCTGCATCTATTCCCCCATCCAATCAATCCTGAAAAATCTACGACCATTCGCTCTAGTGGAGAGACAACGCGGTTTTTCCTCCGTGCTGCCAAGTGCCAGCGCACTAATCATCCGAGCTTTGGGTGGCCACGGAGTCATCGCTCACTCACTCACGATCTACAGAGACAGAGCGGCTAGATTACAAGCGCGTGATATAATCTACTAGTTCCATATTCCGTTCGAATGCAACGGCGGACATGCAAAGCGGCTGTGGAAGAAAGAATCGTGATGACACCAACACTTTTTTTTTTTCTTATTCCGCTTTCATTAGATTGGCGTGCCCCTCACGCGCGCTCGCCGGCGGCGCACTCTGACCGGTAATCCTCCCGCGAACGTGGCGGTGAGCCCCGGCGCGAACTTTGGCCGCCGCGAGCTCCGCCCGATCGCCTCGATGTCGAAGCTCCGGACGACGGTGACGATGACGGCCTTCATCTGCATGAGGGCCAGGTCCTTGCCGACGCAGACGCGCGCGCCGCCCTGGAAGACAGGGTACCTGTACGGGCTCTCCGGGACGAACTGGCCGTCCCGGAGCCACCGCTCCGGCCGGAACTCCCCGCAGTCGGGGCCCCACAGCGACTCCATACGGCCCATGGCGTAGGTGTGGTAGGTGACCCGGGTACCCTTGGCCACGGCTGTGCCGTCCGGGAGCCGGTCGTCGCCGGCGGCAAACTTGGAATCGAACTGCACCGGCGGGAACAGCCGCATGCTCTCGTACAGCGCGGCGTGCACGTAGTGCATGTCCTTGAGCTTCTCGAAGCTGGGTCGGTCGTCGTCGCCGTCGCCGCCGGAGACGCGGCTCACCTCGTCCCTTATGGCGGCGGCGACCTCCGGGTGATCGGAAAGGAGAAGGAAGAAGGCGGTCAGCGTCGAGGCGACGGTGTCGCGGCCGGCGAGCATGAAGCTGACGACGATGTCGCGGAGGTACTTGTCGTCGTTGATGGTCCCCATGAAGCGCGACAGGAGGTCGCCGCCGCCCGCGGCCTCGCCGCCGAGCTTGCGGCGCTGCCGGATGACCTCCGCGGCGAGCGCGTCGACGAGGCTCACCGCGTTCCGGAGCTTCCTCTCGTCCCCGATGTTCAGGAACCGCTTCAGCCTCCAGATCATCGGCAGCGGCACGGTGGCGCGCCTGGCGGAGAGCGTGGACGCCGTGTCGAACGCGCGCTCGAACGACGACACCGGCAGCGACAGCTGCAGGCTGCCGGGGTCGAGGCCGAACGAGATGTTGCATATGCAGTCGAAGGCGAAGCGGCGGAACACGTCCTGCAGGTCGAGGAGCTCCTTGCCGCCGCCGCCGCCTCCGCGGCCTCTACGGGAGGAGGCGGCGCGGAGCAGGGGAACGAGGCGGGTCCTGAGCTCGGACGCCACGACGCGCGCCGCGAAGGCGCGCAGCGCGGGGGAGGCGAGCTCGGCCGCGGCGAGCTTGCGCTGGAAGAGCCACGCGTGGCCGTCCACGTTGAAGATCCCGCGGCCGAGGAAGTCGGCGAGGATGGCCGAGAAGGGTGCGCCCTTGGGGTAGTTGTCGAAGCGGGCGCGCAGCATGTGGTCGACGGTGACCGGGTTGGCGGTGAGCACGTTCCGGAGCACGTGCACGTGCACGGTCTGCGACGGCGAGGCGCGAAGCAGGTGCGTGAACCAGTCGCACAGGTTGTCGAACTCGCCGGCCCACGACGCCGTAAGGTACGCCTCGCAGACCGGGCACGCGCACCACCACGGCGGCCGCATGCGCACCACCGTCAGCAGGGCCGCGAGAGCCACCGTGCACGCCGCGGACACGAAGAAGACGCCGGCCACCTGCGGTTGCATAGAAGACCCCGCGAGGGCGTCATGCCACGCCGCCGCCGCAGCCGCCGCCCCGGGCTCTGCAGCCATGGCCGCTTTCTTACGCGGGGGAACGTGATTGTGTGCCCCCGGTGTCCCCGAAGGAGGCCATTTATACTACGCCCGGCCCCCGGGGGACGACGTCTCGTGTTAAGGATAGTATGTGTCATGTGTGTGTGATGATGGTTAGTGTGTGCGTGCCACATTTGCGAGGACTCGTGTACTTTTGCATGCTGGTTTGACTTGTTCGGCTGTTGCTTTACGAGCATTCGTTTTCACCTGCCCTGACCCCTGGCTGCTGTGTTCACAATTCACATGCGTCGTGCTCGTGCGAAAAATGCAGAGACCAACGTGTGTTCATTTCTCCTTTTCTTTCTTGAGATGGACCTGACTTGGTATGTGTCTATCCTTAGCCACACTGGCCGCGTAGCTTTTACCCTACCAGCCAGGACTGTAAATCTCACGTGCCCCGGCAACAAAAATAGTCGAAGAAACAGGTAAGCCCACACCTCCCTACTTTGGGCCGTGGGCACAGGGCAGTTAAGCATCATTCATTACTGACCACCGGTTGCCGCCCTCTAGTGTTCCAGTGCGATCTCTGCTGCCCGCGCACCCCCGGCCATCCATTGATGCACGATGGTTGTAGTTAGCAGCGCAGGCGGGCGTCGCCGGGGAAGCAGTCTCGCCCAGCCCGAGGCGAGTGATGAATTACAGAGGCGCGCGGCGAGCACGTGCTGGTTCTCCACAATGCGCCGGCCAACGAGCTTGGAATAGTGCCCACGGGGCCGGTGAGACACATTCATCATCGCGTCCTTGGTCCAGGGCTCTGGCCGACTACGAGCTGAGCATCCACCTCTCCATGCAAAGTGAAATTAGTCAATTACGCGAGCGACAGGGCCTGCGGTGCAGGCAGCAGGCAGATCGACAGATCGCAGCAACTTCGCGCTTCCATCCGCGTGTGGGGGATCTAGTACGACTGACGATTACAGTAATTGAGTTTTATGTAACTAACTAGTTTACATAAAAATCTAAACTGATACGAAAAGGAACACAATCCCCAACTAGAGTGTTACTACTGTACGTGTTATGCGATGCGATTCTTGGCAAATTACTAGAGTTTGGTGCATGCTTTGCACGCAGGGTAAGCTGTCAAGGTTAGCCTGATCTGATAATAACTTCTGATGTGGCAGCTTTTTTTTTTTTTTGGGGAGGAACTGATGTGGCAGCTTATATTCCTTTTGCGTTGCTCTGATTGCATGCACTCTGAAAACGGGTTCACCAAAAGTTAAAGATGTGAGGTCAGATTCATTCTTCATTTCTGAAAATAATAATCACCTAAGTTTGGGGAATAACACCGTGCATCCCTCCTGTCCGTGTACGACCAAGAGGAATCGAGCGCATAACTATAGCTAGACGGCAAAATGTCTCTATTATTTCACATGTCTTAGTACACTGCATCTCATGATATAATAATACTGATATTGTACTACTACAGTACGTTCCAACAAATGCTCACTCAGGAAAACAGATTACTAGGACATATAGTAGTATAGAGTGGCTGCCGAGTTTTATAGAACACGTGTGAACTCGACAAGACGACTGTGAAACAACGGAGATGCCAACCTATGTCGTCATGAAACAGCGCTACCGACAAATCCAGCGAATCTAATGAGCAAGTGATATCCCATCTTGATGCCTTGTTAGTTAAATTAAATATATATGTACAGACAACAGTCTAGTTGTCTTCGAGTAAAAAAACATAAAAAACCGTAGGACCACATAACGTATTCTTATCATGTCCAGGGGGTGGGATTGCCAAGCATGCGTTACCAACTACAGTACTATAGACATGTTTCGCCAATTAGTCATGTGTGCATCGAAACCTTCCTCCGATAGCTTTGTTTACAAAAATTTATGTACTTTTTTTTCTTCACAATTAACTGACGTCGGTACTTTGATAAAACTTTCATAATTTACTTTATATAATATTTTAAAATCTAGCGTTTTAATTTAATTTTAAATGCATTAGTTACGGAATTTGGCAGCATTTTCTTCCATCACTGAAATCTAGCGTTTCCATTTTATTTTAAATGCACTAATTGTGGAATTTGGCAGCATCAGGCATCCATGCATGATGTACTCAACCCCGTTTGCGTGGCAGCAACAATCATTTGTGTTCGACATCAAATGAAGATTATAAAAAACATTTGAGGTTGCCAGTTTATGACGACGAGATAGAAGACAAAATCATAACGCAATGATCGACAGATTGCTCTCATGAATGTGCTACTCCCTTAGATCTTCTTTTATTGACGCCGCTTAGTTCAAATTAAAGTTAAGTAGTGTCAATAAAAATAAAATAGAGGTGGTAGTTTTTTGCTCAGGTATGCGGTGGTGAGGAACGCACATGCTATATACGGTACCAAATGATGGCCGGAGCTAACCAACTGTCTGGATACGTGTCGCTTTGGCTCCGTTTCTAGCTGCGTTGTTCACTCTGACTTCTGAGTGGGACACCCAACTTGTATATACTACTACACAGCAGCTGCTGGTAATAGTGGTTGTTGATATATACTTGTAGTAGTTGATGACTCCATCTCCTTGGCAGTATTCCGGCAAAGGTCCCCTTGTTGCAATATTTTATACTTGCTGTCCTCGTCGTCTTTCAATTTTCTAGTGGTGTCATCATGAAATAGGTCACATGCATATATAGGTCGCTGTCAGCCGTGACCATGTGAGACAAAGATTCCTACTCATCACTTTTGATATAATTATCGCGAAGCAATACAAAAGAAAAATTCTAGCCATTGTATATAGCTACTACTAGCTACTACAGTAGTAGAGATCATCAAATTTGTTGTGTGATCGTTGAAGTATAAGTGAATAATCATCTGTCCTCTTCTCTAGTCTTTTGGTGTATAACGACTAACGAACTAATTGGTGCACATGTAGCTTGATATGATAATGTAACGAGAGGTCTCGAGTTTAAATTAACAGGCATGATTTATTAAGTTAACTTACAGTTGACTTCTCTACTCCAAGTCACGAGGACCATTTTTTTTAACTATAACTACTATTGTGTCGTCTCAGCTCCACCGTCTCACTCCACCGTAGAGCGTTGAAGTGTCAGTGGGCGAGGGGAGAATGTTAAAATATAGGAAAAAATTCACTTTACTCACCTGTGCCATGAGTTGTCGCAACCCCGTCCGATAAAATCATACAGCTGCTCATCTAGGATCATTTGGGGTGCCACTTGACGAAGCAAGCGACCATACAGTACAATAATTAACAAGGACACACAAACATGATTTAAAGAGATACATAATTTCTTAATATTACAATATTGGTTCAATTAACTTAAGTGCGGAAACGTAGTTCGAAAACAAGCGATAGTCAGCGGAAGCTAATAATCACAACTCGACGATACAATTAAGCACGCCAGCCCACGGATGCTTAATCTTCATGGGTCGGAGAAGCGGGAACCCACTCGAAGGTCCACTCCGAGGGTGCTTCCCCTTCCCAACCACCACAACCAAACGACGCAAGGTTAGAAGAATCACCTGCAAAACATTAATCCACAAAGCCTGAGCAACTAATACTCAGCAAGACTTACCCGTCAACGTGGCCATCTAATGACCGACTCCTAGAATGCAGGGAGTGTTGGTGGAAGTTGATCGGGTACTGCAAAAACAGCGCTAATAGTCTATTCCAATTTTAGCCAAGTTAACAGGGGTCACTGTGAATTTACTAAATGTGCCGCTATTCTAAACAATCAAGAGTTCAACACAACAAAGCAGGGTGAAAACAACCACTTTCATCATAAATCCACTATTTACGTATCGTTGCGGCAGAAAGGAGCAAGTGCTACTCTTAACCACGAGGAGCGGCAATTATAATTGATTTATATCCTGCAGGAGAAACCCGAATGACACGACACGTGCACACTCGACTGAGTCACACGTGGCTACCTTTTGCAACATCGTGACAGAGTTGGCCCAACATCCATCCCTCCAAGGACATGGTCCTCCAGGCGATGCCCTGCATCCCTGTACGGCCCCAAGTCTTTCCCATTAGCACGAGCCCAAGAAAAACAGAAGCGAATTCATCCACCTTACTGGTCCGTTCACCCAGAAAAAGGGATGGCCAATTGTCCAACAAGGCACGGTGAGCTACGTTAGTTTCCTGACCCCATTTACTAGTATGCACTCGGTACACAACTCAAACTTGACCAATGCAACCGCATCCGATAAGGTTCTTAATTTTTTAATCACATTTAAGATCAAACATATTCCTCGACCTTTCCTTCTTTGATTAAACACGAGTAGTCTCCATACCACTCGTATCCTATCGGGTTCCTGTCCTTTACGCATAGCATTCTATCAATGGCTTTACCAACATAACCCATAGGAAAGCCTATTAAGTCATGCAACTAAGTTTTCACGGCAATTTTCTCGAGACTTAATGCACAAACAATTCCTACACACATAGCGATAAACATAAAATTTATAAAACATAGGTGTGCACCGGAGCTTGCCTTGGTCTGCAGAATGGTCAGCGCACTCAAACGAGAAGTTAGTTCCTGCGGGTGCCTCCTCTGGATTCACGTTCTCCGTCTGAAATTCCGGATCGGTTCC
This sequence comes from Oropetium thomaeum, assembly GCA_001182835.1. NCBI lineage: Eukaryota > Viridiplantae > Streptophyta > Magnoliopsida > Poales > Poaceae > Oropetium > Oropetium thomaeum. Next base: position 565,949 of record LFJQ01000033.1, read on the forward strand.
TATATGATTAAAATGCAATAAGATTGTTTAATGAAAAGAGTCACAAGGGTTCTATTAAAGATTAACTAGGGTTTCATCGTTAGGAATTAGGGTTAGATTGGCACTTTTCTTCGAGTATTAATTACTTAATAACTACGACTATTAACCTAGGGTTAAAAATGAAACTCTTAATTATATCTCAAGATTATTTTTAATTGATTGTGCTCTTTGAAATATGAATTTTGAGCTTTGGTTGAGGCCTAGGTGAATTTTCTAGATTTTACAAAAATTCATCAAAGTTCCTGTTATTAGATTTTATAAAATCAGAAACCATATGTAAATCTTGGAATAAAATTATGAGATTTTATGGTATTACTCATGAGAACCAAATATAAAACTTTGTTCTTGGGGTCTAATATTTTTAATGACTTTTACAATGTATTTTAGAAAATGGCATTTTACTAGGCAGATTTGGGGTATTGTCAAAGTATTATATAAAATTTTGTGGTCCTAAAATCCCAATACAATTACTGAAGGTGTGTATGGGCATGAAGTACTTTTGGATCAAAAATTAGCCCTGGAAATGCTCTATAATTTAAATTAAAATTCAAAAATAGAAAAGAGTGTTCTAATTATGTCTGCAAATATTTTGGTCGTTTTATAAAAAGTGCTTTAACAGAAATTTAATTCATGGTTCAAGGATTCAAATAAAATTAGGTTTTGCATTTTTAGATTTTTTCATGATTTTCTACACACTTAATAACTTCTAGCCAATTACTGGAAAATGGAGCAACAGATGGAACAGTGACAGAGCAGGGCAGAAGTTAGGGCACGGCGGCTCTCCGGTGAGATTCTCGCTGGAGAAGAGGGTTGGGCAAGAATCGAAGTGTCGTGGAGCATCACCTCGACTCAAAGCACTGATTTGATGAGGATGAAGGTCACGGGGAAGAGGAGAGCAGGGTCGGCGACGTGAAGCTTGAGGCGGCGTCAATGGCGGCCGAAGTGGTGGCGCGGGGTGTTCTTCGTCGTCGGCGGTGAGCTGTGGCTGGAACCATGTCAAATCGATGCGCAAGTGTGAGATGAACTAGCCTGCGAAGGGAATTGAAGGGGCACGGTACCATGGCGACGAATTTTAGAGAAAGGTGGCGACGGTAGGGTTCTCGGCCGAAGAACAGGGGCGGCGGCGTTCCGGAGGAACGGGCGGCATGGCCGGGGCTCTTGGTGGTTGGAGAGCTTCAGTGGGTCGAGGGGATGTTGTAAGACACGGTGGCGAGGCTAGGGGACTGCCGAACTGCGCTGGCGTCGTGCGGGCGGCCGGTCGGCTATGGCGGCGGTGGCGCACTGAGCAGGGAAGAAAACGGGGAGAAGAAGGAGGGGAATAGAGGATTGCTTGCGGCTTCAAGTAGTCGAGGGAGGAGCCAAGGGAAGATGGAGGAGAGGGATGCGCCCGAGGGAATTTGACGTGCACCCGCGGCGATGGTGATGACGGTCGACGATTCCCATACGGTGGTAGCTCGCCGGACGAACGGAGCAGTGGCGTGCATGGAGAACCATTAAGGCGCGCGTCGCTAGGGCGGCACGCCGTGGAGGTACGGAGGGAGGGAGAGCGAGCACAGGAGGGGAGGGAAAGGCACGGCGAAACTTGAGTGCGGCGACGTGCGAAATCGTCCGGCGGTGCCGTGTCTGGCGGTGAACAGTGGCGGCGCGTCACTGTTCACCGTACAGCAGTTTCCAATTTCTATTTAGTCAATTGAAAAATCTAGCTCCCGAGTTCAAAAATTTTTGAAACTTTTTGTGTAAGCTAATTGAATTATTTGGAACAACTTTTCTTATAAGAACATTCCCTGATTCAGCTCCTAAAAGTCTGTGAATTTTTGAACTTGGTTCAAATTTGTCAGAATTTTAAAAGGGTTTAAAATTCTTCCAAAATTTTTTATAAAATTTCCAAAACTCTATTTTAATGTGTAGTTAATTGTTATGTAAAAATATGGCTAGGGTTTTATGGAAAATTTGGATAGCCATGCGTTAGGGTTTGGATTTAATTCCTGTTAACAGGATTTTGGCACTGTTAGTTGAATCCCTCCGAACTTAGCTATAGTGTTCTGTTGTGTGTCAAAGTTTTCCTGGTGATCCTTTAGAGCATTTCAAACATCATTTCTTCTTATTCCAGTGTTGATTTTTACTTTTAGGTCAGTAAATCGCCGATTAGGGTTTTGGTGTGTCGACTTAAACCCTGGTGACACCTGGGGTGTCACATGGGTATAGTTTGGTTAACCTCCTGTGCTATTTTTTAGTCCATTTAACCCCCTCATTTTTAAAAATCAGCTCATTTTACACCCTAAGCAGTACTAGTAGACCGGTTTTGCTGATTAGGACCCTGGTTTAATGACTAAGCGTGCCACATCAGCAGCAGGGTGATGTGTAATTTTTTTCCGAGTCTTAACCCCTGCACCCCTACTCTTGCACGCACGCCTGGTCATTCTCATCTTGGTCCATTCCTTTCCCTCCTCCTCTCTCTCTCTTACTCTCTCTCTCTCAAGTGGATCGGCAGCAACATGGTGATAATCTCACATAGGGCACTGGAGCTAAGCTGATTAGAGGAGGACATCCAGGTGCGTTCCCCTAAACCTATGTCTGAGGTTGCTCACCCTAGGTTGTGCGCCCTAGATTTTGCGTCCTAGATTGTACACACTGACTCGTGCTACAAGATAGAGTTCGTTCACATTGATTCGTGGTGTTGTTTCTTGATTTTCTGAATTATTTGTGGCAGTGGTAATGCGCCCTACTAGGACAGGTTGTGCTTTGCTTTGGTTTGTAGGTCGTGCGCCCTACTAGAATAGATTGTGCTTTGTAGGTCGTGCGCCCTACTAGAACAGATTGTGCTTTGCTTTGATTGGGTTCGTGCCCCCCAGTTTCTTGATTTTGTGCGCAAGATGGTTGTGTGGAGACAGGGAGCATGCGTCCTAGGTGTTTGACAAAATGTTTAGGTAGCAACTAGCAAAATAATCATGGTCATGAAATACTCAGCTAACTTTTATGGATAGCAGATTTCTATGCTAGAAAATGTATATTCCTATATAATTTTTTTAGGAATAAGCTATTCCAAATAAGATTGTTGTAGAGGTGGATGATTTTAGGTGTTCCTGAGCAAACATTTTGGATTCTGAAGATGATATTTTGTTGTTTCATTTCATTTCAGGTTTTTTGTCTGTAGGTCATGGACCCGTGTGAAATTCTAAATGTTAGGTTTCACTTGGGAGGGGCATTTGACTATGATGGATATGTTGGTGGTCGAATTGCAATGTCACACATTGGGAGAGACAAACTCTCAATTCCAGAATTGAAAGGACACCTAGCTGATCATTGCACTATAACAGAAGAACATTATGTTGATTTTCATTGGTTATTACTTGGGGAAGTGTTAAATAGTGGACTGAAATGGCTTGTGGATGACAAAGAATGTTTGTTCATGGCTGATTGCATAGCAGAAGGGAGAGTTGCTGAAGTTTTTGTTGAGGTGTTTAAATTAGTTGGTGATGAAATGCAATTGTGGTATTCTGAGCAGCCTACATCTGTGGTTACACATGATGATAATGTGTTTGAAGAGGGCAGTGACACTAGAGAAGATGGAAATAATGTTGCAGAAGAGGAAACTGATACATAAGATGAGGACTATGCGATTAGAGATGAAGACAGATCTGATGATGATGACGAAGCAACCTATTCAGGACTAAGGCTATGAACCAGAGAAGAAATCCAACTGAAACTACTCTACCAGCTGCTGCGTCCAAAGCGCAGGTGTATGAGGGTGACATTGATCATGACATAGCTGACCCCCTAGTGATAGACTCAAGTGATGAAGCAAGCTATGATGAGCAAGAAGATGGAGAAGCTGTTAGAAGGAAGAGCAGGTTTCCAAGGTTTGATGGCAAAGCTCCCATCCTAACATTTGAAGTTAGTATGACCTTCAGAGGAAGGGAAGAGTGTAAGTCAGCTTTGATCAAGTATGGACTGGTAATAAGGCGACATCTGATTTTCGATAAGGATGAGAGAGACAAGATTAGAGCTAAGTGTTCATGGCCAAACTGTCCTTGGATGTTGTTTGCCTAAACTAGTTCAAATTCATATTGGTTCCAGGTGAAGACTCTTGTTGACACTCATGTCTGCCCACAAAGGAAGGATAATAAACTCGTCACAGCTAGAAGAATAGCAGATAAATATGAGAGAATCATCAAGACTAACCCATCTTGGAAACTGATGAACATAAAGGAGACAATCATGATTGAAATGGGTGCAGAAGTCAACATATCCAAGGTATAAGAGGGCCAAGGGAATGGTTATGAGAAGGATTTTTGAGGCACGCAAAGGGGAGTATGCTAAGATGTTTGAGTACCAGGCTGAGATTCTAAGAACCAACCTTGGTAGTACCGTGGCATGTTCTTTGGATTCATCATTCGTTGGTTAGCATGTCTTCCAAAGATTCTATGTATGCTTTGATGCATGCAAAAGGGCTTTCCTGGCAGGTTGCAGAAAGGTGATTGAAGTTGATGGGTGTTTCTTCAAAGGAGCTACAAATGGTGAGCTGATATGTGCACTTGGAAGGGATGCCAACAATCAAATATACCCTGTTGCTTGGGCAGTGGTTGAAAAGGAAACAGAGGACTCATGGAGCTGGTTCTTGTGACACCCCAGGTGTCACTTAAAAGTTATCGACAAATCCCAAACCCTAAAGATTTAGTTCTTGCACCTTGAAGTAAAATTTGACACTTGAGCTAATAAGCAATCTTGTTTTAAACACTCCATTAGCCTCCACAAAAATTTTGGTGAATTACTGAACATTTTTATCAAATCAAGAACTTTTAGACCCCAGTACCAAAATTATTCTTGAGCAGGTAAAAATTCCATTACCACTTTCAAAATCCCATATAACCCTAGCAATGTTTTTACAAGGAAATTAAGTTCACTTCAAAATAGAATTTGGGAGATTTTATTAGAATTTTGGGAAAAGATTTAACCCCCTTACAAATTCAAACAAACTTGAATTTAATTAGAAATTCCCCAAATTTCAGAGGCAGAATCAGAACTTTATCCTTTAATGAAAGTTGTTCCAAATAATTCACTGAGTGCCCACAAAAATTTCAAATTTATCCGGGCTCAAGAAGGACGTTTTTCTTTTGAATTTGGAGAGGGATTTTGAAATAATTCAAAAAAAATCAAATTAAAATCGGCCGCCGCTGCGACGGTCAACCGGCGCGCCGCAGCGGCTAGCGGCCGTGTCGAGCGCCGGCCGGCGCACCTTTTGGCGCTGCGCCATCAAGTCAACGGGAATCCTGCTCGAAGATCTCTCCCTCCCTCTCTCTCTCTCTCTCTCCCTTCCTCTCTCTCTCTCCCGCGCCATATTTTCTCCTTTGCGCCACGCCACCACCGAGCACGCCACCGCCCGTCGTCTCCAATCAACGACGCCACGCACTGCTCCCCTTCTCTCTCTCCCTCTCTGCTCACTCCTGCATGCGCGATAAAGGCAGCAGCAGCGGCAAAAACCGGCCGCCGCTCCTTCTTCTTCTTCCTCTCTGCTTCTCCCTGCCGCAGCTTCCTCCTCCTCTGTTTTCCTCCTCGCCGAGCGCCGGGCGGGCAGCGGCTGCAGCAGCATTCCCTCCCTAAAAATTCCACCCAATTCACCTCAACCCGGTGTGCCAGAACTCCCCCTTAATCTACCCAAGCGCGCGCGGGCCGCCATCGACCAATTTCGCCGGATTTAGCTTCCTCGCCGGCCGCCATTGCTGGTTCGGAGCAGGCGCACGGTGAGACCCCTGCCCAATTGATTCTAACCCCGTTGAGCATGTCAATCGAGTTCTTCATGCTCTGGTGAAGCTTGCCGAACTGCCCGTTGCCTGTTCTGCTGTTCCGGTCGTCAGGAACGCCATCGCCGAAGCTCCCCTGTTCGGGCCGCCGTCGCCAAGCCGATGGGAGACCCCCTCGTCGCCTTCTTCGTCGATGCTGAGCACCGCGAGGAGGAGGCACAACTACAGGACAAGGATTCCAAGCTCTTCGTCACCTCCTTCGTCCCCGCGACCTTGCCGGACGCCGTTGCACTGCTCCGGTGAGAAACCCCGCGTCAAACCTTGCCCCCAACCTTCCCCGCATCGCGCTCAAGCCGTGGTACCCTTCTCGAGCCACCCTATCGCCGGCAAGGGGGCGTGCCGCCGCGCGCCACGGCTCCGGTGAACAGGGGCGAGAGCCCTAGTTAGGGTTCTTCGGTGGATATTTTTCTTTTATTAGTTAAATTCGGCAGAAACTTTAATAATTCATAAAAAATCAAAAATAATTCAGAAAAATGTGATTCCAAAGGTTCTGCACTCAGTGGAACATTTAGTTGCTAGGAAAAATGTAAAACTCATATGTTTGAAAAATATTTATTTTGGGCTTTATTTAAATAGTTAAAACCTCAATAATTCATACAACATTGTAGGAGAATCAGAAAAAGGGGTGATTCCAATTGCTATGGCTTTTTACTAATTTATGTTTGGCAATAAAAATATTAAGCATAAATGTTTATAACATATAATTTTTATCACTTGCACAAGTGATATATTACTTGATAATTATATAATAAACTCCTAGATTAGTAAAACTCATGGGTAAGTACGAAATGTTTTAAATAAATTTTCCCTTGCCCAATGTATAACCCTAATATTAAATTGGTTACATACTAGTAGGTAGTGAAGTTAATAAGTAACTAGCCATTTACATTAAAAACCATTATTTGCTAAAAAGCTAAATAAAGTACTTTCTAACTCCATGAAAAATTCTAGAAAATAATGAAATTCATGGAACCTTGTGAAGGGGCATAATAGAATTCCTGCACAAACTGTAATCCTAAATATAGAAGTAAGTGCATAGGAAATCGTTAGGCCGGTCAAGTAAATTATAACTAGTCTTTATGTTTAATACCATAATTGCTCAACGATTAAGAAATTTAGTTGCTAAATAAAAAGTAAAATTTATATACGATAGTCATAACTAGGTTCCTGACTTAATTCATAATCCTAATGTCAAAAATTGTTGACATGTCAGTTGAATGCTTAATTTAAAAGTTGTTTAAGTAAGTAGTTATTAAGTATATACTATTATTAACTTCGTAGTTAAGTTACATTCTTCTAACTAAGAAGAAATACCAGAAGGTTATAAGTAATTAATCGAACTAATGAATAAATTTAATCTAAACTTTCACCCAAATATTAATCATAAACAAGCAGATGGTCACCAAGGAAATCCTTAAGTAAGTTGTTAATCTTAACCGTGCTTTGGGTTTAATTAGTGGGCATAAAGAATCACTATTATCTAGGGTTAACAATAATGGGAGTAAATCTCTTAAACAACAATTAACGACAAGACTCTTAAACATGCCCCTATGAGAATAATTAGGATTTGTGATCATAAACTAGACTCTCGACCCTCATTAATAATCTCTTAATAGTATGAGTAATCTAAGTAATGCTAATTTCCTAAAGTGTATTACAAGGATAGTGTCCCTAATTTAATAAAAATTCAATTTCATCATTTCTAGTCCATCTTGTAAAATGCCTAGTAAATCGAGAAAAAACTCAGCAGAACCCCCAGAAGTGTATCACAGCAAACAGAAACCCTCTGTAATTTTTCCCATAATTTGACCTCAACAAGATTCCATGCATACCTGTGAATAACCTCATAGCAGAAACTCGTTAGAATTGTTATAAAATCTAGGGACTTCAGTTCAACCTCAACCCAAACCCAAGAAAATCATCTTTCCGATAGTACTATCAGATAAAAATCATCTCCTAACAAAATCTGGAAATTTCATAATAGACCATGGGTATTAAGCAAGTAATCAACTTATTTAAAAGCCGAAGTCAAAAATAGTAAGTGATAGTTGAACCCACCTTGTCAGGAGTAAACTCTTGATTATTCTCTGATAAAAACATCATATTTCCTTAGTTAATAATAACTCATCTCATTCATGTTGCATCATCTAGACACCGAAGCGAATGAGGTAGCTGTCGATCCGGAGTCTTCGACGCCCGAAGAAGTCGTCATCCCAACACAGGAGATCAAGGCAAGCCCGGAGCACAACCTATTTTTTTAAAAAGTTTTTCCTTTTATCACTAAGTTTCATGGTTGTGCATTAGGTTTCTAGGAGTTGATTGAAACCCTAGTTGCATCTGTTTTTCATAGGAAATCCTATTGGTACTTGGTTTAGGTAACCATGGTAGTATGTTATGTTTAGAATATAATTACCGATAGAAGTCGAGCTGAGTGGACGCTGCTCGCGACTAGTAGGGTTTGGTTGAAACTCTTACATGAAACATATGACACATCACTATGGATGATTAAGGAAAGATAAAAATAGAAGGGTCAGACAGGGTACAAAGTAGGTCGACAACTGGACCGGGTCTAGGGTGACCGTAGTCTTGTCTATCCGTGTGGTCCAAGTCTGATCGAGCATTAAATGTACTGATCATATGCTGGGTATAATGGGGCCCAGTAAACCTACGTAGCCTAGTGATTGCAAAGTCGAACCTATCCTACGGTGTCTGATCCGGAGGTGATCTGGGGTGGGCAGTTGTGGGAACTCCACAAAAACCGTCTGGGACGTGTGTTCTGGTGGGATGCGGCACTACTAAGACAGGCGTAGGAGGGACTCGATTTTGCAGGATCTGGTGTGAACGGTTGCCCCTGCGGTCTGGGACGCTCACGTGTTGTATGATTAGATTATCCCCACAGGTGTAAATCGGTTCGAATCGTTGTCATTTCCAGTTTGTGAGTTTGCTTGTGAAACGTAACACATTATAATTAAGATGATGAGCTATGAGGATGATGGTTAAGATATGATGTTTATTTTATCTGTTGCTTCTATTTATGATTGCCTAGATCAGTGTAAACTAAAGTTATGATTCTAAACACTTAACCTGAGCTAAAACTTGATCAAGAATAGTTCAGGTATTGCGAGTCCTTTTATAAAGGTAACTTTACCCTGAGTCAGCCAGCATGTCTAGGTGTCGGCTGTAGATAGTCAATTTGACGGGTCAGTCTTGTTGAGCTTCTTAGAAGCTCACGCTTTGCGAATACGTGGTTTTCAAGCGCCGACGCATATACCCAGGATGATAGTTATCAGTGGCAAGAACCTCGTTCGGAGATTGGGAATCTTCAGTGGGAACGTTGTGATTCGTCGCAGTGAATGTTATGTGGCTAGTAGTATGGTGCCACTGGGCAAGGCCCATACTTTTACTTAATTATGAGAGTCGGAGTCTGTACCTTGTTTAAAGTCTTCTGCTGTATTTCGTGATTTCAAAAACTCTATTCGTACCCTGATGATATAAGACTTAATTTTAATTTATGTAATCATGATGTATTAAAATCTCTCCTCGTTAAGAGATTGCTGTTTATTCTGGCTGTGTCGTACCATGTGTATGCTCGCTTCGCCGAGCATTGCCTAACAGGATCTTGGCGAGAGGCAGGATCCGCCCCGGATTTGGTTTTCTGGGGCGGGTCCTCGTCAGTTCTTAGGCTTGCTACAGAAGGATCTGCATATTCCAAATTGGTGGCCAGGGTTGGGTTATCATATCAGATCAACAAAAGGTACCAAACAAACTGCAACATTGTTTATTATTTATATTTCCTAACATTGAATGTGTGAATGTGTCATCTAATGTGCAATTTTTTAGCCATACTCAGGGGCTTCTCAATGCAGTGCAATCTCTATTCCCTAACATTGAGCATAGGATGTGTGCAAGACACATTTATGCTAACTGGAGGAAAAAGTTTAGGGACCAAGCTTATCAGAAGCCCTTTTGGATGTGTGCAAAGGCCTCATTAGTGCCATTCTTTAACTTTTGCAAAGCAAAACTGGCACAACTAACTCCTGCAGGAGCTAAAGAAATGATGAACAATAACCCCAAACATTGGAGCAGAGCTTGGTTCAACCTAGGGTCATTTTGTGATAGTGTGGATAACAACATGTGTGAAAGCTTTAACAACTAGATAATTGATGTGAGGGCTCACCCAATCCTATCTATGTTTGAGGGTATTAGGACTAAGGTGTTTGTGAGAATACAATAGAACAGAGGCAAGTCTAGTAATTGGCCAGGAAGTCCTAACATCTTGAAAAAGTTGAACAAGTATATCGATCAAGCTCGAATTTGCATTGCAATGTGGAATGGAAAAGATGGATTTGAAGTGAAAGAAAGGGACAACAAGTACAAAGTGGACTTGGAGGTAAAGTCTTGTTCATGTAGGTACTGGTAGCTAGCTGGGATCCCTTGTGCTCATGCCATTGCTGCTCTATTTGTTACTTCTAAGAAACCAGAGGACTACATAGCTAATTGTTACTCTATTGAGGCCTACAACAGTACTTATGATCACTGTTTGCTACCAATGGAGTGTATGGATCAGTGGCCACCAACTGATCATTCTAAACCAGCTCCACCAGGTTATGTCAAAATGCCTGGCAGACCAAGGAAAGAGAGAAGAAGAGAAGAAGGCGAGGTTAGAAAGGGCATAAAAATGACAAGGATTGGCCTTCCAAGTGAGTGCAGCAGGTGCCACAAAACAGGGCACAACACAAGGACTTGTTCAGCTGCTCCGAGAGGAAACAACATGAGAAGAACACTTGAGAGAGCTAAAGAGATAACCTGCAACAACTTGTCATGTATACAACATTGCTAACAAAAATTTAGTAACTGAAATTTTGTTTCAGGTTTTTGAACCTACAAACATTGCTAACAAAAATTTAGTGACTTAGATTTTTTTTTTTCAGGTTTTTGAACCTACAAGGCCACAAAAATGGGGAAGCAAAACTAGAGCAACGGTCTCACAGGACACAAGGCCAAAGAAGAAGCAAAGGAGTGATGTTGATCCAGCTTCCCTTTCTTCACAAAGCAACGTCTCTACTCCTATCGAAAACAAGAAAGTTGCTAAAAAGAGCAAGAAAAAAATTGCTGCCAAGAAGTAGGCAGTACTTACAAATTGGAAAGCATTGTCCATAAAAATATACGTGTTCAAAATTCAGGTTGTTAAAATACTTGTTTGTGCTCGTTGGTACTTGGATCAGATTTGTTTAAGTTGACTCTAAAAGTATTGTGATGTTTGGTCAGTTCAAAGGAATTTAGGTTGAGACATGTTTAAGTTTAGTTCAATATGTAGCCTTGTTTGCAATTGAAACTGGGTTGCAGTGAAGTATACAAATTATCAGTCAATTCAATATACCTTTTTTTTCTGGATATGTCAATTACGTTTGTTTTGAATCACATGTCAGTTACATGACATTTGTTATATGAGTTACAAACACATCAGTGCCAAAACGTTTATTTTGACAATATCCTATGCCAAAACTGACGATGCGGCAGGCATGAAAGAGATCAATAACAGCTACAGGGGGTTAAGTGAACTGAGAAGTTAATTACACGTCAACTACTGATATGGCATTCAAAACCACTAAACCGGTGTCCTAGTCAGCAAAACCAGCCTAATGAAACTACTTAGGGGGTAAAGTAAGCTGGTTTCTAAAAACGTGGGGTTAAGTGGACTAAAAAATAGCATAGGGGTTAACCAAACTATGCCTATAGCATATGGGAGTAAAGTGAACTTTTTTTCTAAAATATAATTAAGTGAATTAGGCTCTTTATCCTCCATCAGTTAGGCTGTTGGGTGAACGTTTTAATGACATACACCATACTATATATATATATATATATATTCATATATTCATATTATTTATTTCATGTTTTAAAAACTTAATGACTTACTAATTATTCATGATTTATATTTCTAAATTGCTTTATCAAAACGACTTTCGTTTGAAAATTATCCGTCCTCCGGCTGCCCGGTTCTTTCTTGTATTGTATCTGGCATGGAACACCTAACAGCGGGGTCGTGTTGCGATCGGTTCAAGTTACCTCTAGCCACCTGATTCGTGATAATCTCTCTCTCTCTCTCTTGTTTGGATCGTCGGTCACGTTCTCTCATGTGCCTGATAGTATTTATCATCTCTCATCCCGAGTCCCGACGCCTTGCGAGCAGCATGATGAATTCTTGTTGAAACATGACAATCGCCATTGGGGGGACCGACCGATCGATCGAGGAACGTGCCGGATGTTTGTTTGAACGGGAGATGCAATGCAACTAACAACACAGTAGTGACGACTGGTAGCTAAGAAAGCACCAGATTCTGCATGTGTCCGAGACGATATTCCGATGCGCGGTGGTGGTGCTGGCAAAGAGAGTAGTAGTGCTAGTGTGCAAGCTCTCACGTAAGCACCCACACGCGATCGAGCAGAGGCCAGAGTACGTGATGCTATGCTGAAAAGTCTGTGACATGGGACGCACGCCGGCCCGCTTGCGCGGTCGATCGGAAGGGACTCTGGGACACGACAAGCGGCGCGGGCCCGTGTCGGCCACTCAGCCGCCTTATTCCTTTCCGGGCACACTGCATGCAGGTCCTCCCCGTCGCCGCGATCCTGCCGGCACGCGCGCGGCGGTCGCCTTGCCAATATTCACGCGCGCTCTAGCGCTCATGCGTGTCCCCGTCGTCGCCCACTGTCGTCCATGCCACCACCCACCACGCACCAGCGGCAGCCGAGAGATTGGCCGGGTGCATGAGTCAATGCTCGGCGTCGGGATACGGCGCGAGAAGGATGATATGGATGCCCTGCGTCTCGGGGCAACCGGCGGCCGATCGAGGGGTGCTTATTACTACCTGATGGGGAACGGCTAAGGCGCCGCAAAAGGAAACGCGACGACGACGTGGCGCGCGCTCCGTCCCGTCCGGTCCAGAAGCCGCTACGCTAGCTACGGCGCAACAGCGACAGATAAGGATGTGGCGTCCGCCCGCGAGGCACGTCGATCGAGAAGAAGAAGGGCCACGCGCTCGGCGGGCAGTGGAAAAAGGAGGGAGCGACGTCGACATGAACGCCAGTACGCCACCACACCATGTAGAACGGCCCGGCCCGGACCGGACGGACGATCATCAATCAGATCAGACGACCGGCGTAACAGCACGTGCGGTGCCACGCCGGCCGCGGAGAATAGCCAGCACCGTCGTCGTGTGGGGGCACAAGTACACGTCCACAATGCTGGGCCTGCTACGGACAGACAGACGCGGTCATGTCATGATTGTGTGTTTGTGGGTGGACTTGTGGTGCGGCGCTCTCATCTAGAATCTGGACGACTCCTCTCTTCCCTTCCTCCTGTCTCTCGCTACGTCGCTTTCCTTGGCTTGCTCTGCGCCTCTCTCTCTCTGCTCTCTGCTTGATCGTGTACTGCCTGAGTGAGTGAGAGTCCGTGTCGAAACGAAATGAAACGTCCCTGTCCCGAGTGTTTCCTCTCTGCGCCGATCTTTCTTTTTTTTTTTTGAAAAATTGCGCCGATCTTTCCATATGCTGAATGATTCTCTTCTCCGTCGGGGTCGGGTCGGGTCTCTTTCGCGGCGAGCTGATGACGTCCCCCGGCCAACGCCATTACTGCGCCAACAACCTCTCTTACTGTTTCGCTCTTTGTGGGATTGAAAGAAAGAAAGATCTGCACCTATCTCTAGATCCGCAGGAGTTGCGCCGGATCATTGGCTGTGCTGGGTTCGATCGTCAATGGAGCATTTTATAATTACTACGTACTACTACTACCACTAGTAGTATCTTTATCTTGTTCCTTTACTTACCTTGAAGAACTGGCACTGATTAAACAGGGTTTTCAGCTGGTCTTTCTGCTTGTTCTTACTACCAGTAGTACTATTTTTTTTTACATTTCCTTTTTTTTTTTTGTGGTACCATCTAGTAGTGATTTCGAGGTACTAGCCAACTACCGGGCAGCGGGCACTCCATTCATGAACGACAAGTGTCAAACTGTGCAGAGGAGAATGACTCTTTCCCTTACAATGTCACGACAATCAAGCCGTACTGAGACAGTATTCTGAAAACAACACGGCACCCTATAATTGGCAAATTGGCTCCTCGCAAAAAAAAATAGAGAGACAAATTGGCATATATGTGTAAACAAGAGCCAACAACACCAATCGCGTCATATTATATGAATCACCACCCAGCGAGCATGACACACACACCACAGAAAGAGAGGCCGGGAAAAGACCGCATGATGGAAGCATTATTAGGGGTAAGAAAACGAGCGATCAGGGCGACCAATCAGGGTCGGAAACGAAAATCTAATCGCATTTTTGTCCGGTACCGGTAGTAGTAGTACTGGGCTGGGCGTGAGAGAGCGAGCCTTCCGTGACACGTACGGCCGTGTTCAGTGTCCGAAAGCTAGCTAGTGACCCAACGCTTTCATGGATACTATTTGCCATATCCAACGATGATTGGTTACCTGTTTGATTACCGATATCAACAAACTGTTCATGGCGGAGTGATGAGAACCGGCGCAGAGTATTTGTGCATTTCGAACTGAAATGCATGAGGTGTGAAGGACCAGAGTTATCGTTGCTTTTGGTTCTGGTACATCCGACCGGTGGGAGAAGTGAATTTTTTTTTTTTGGTATATGTTGTTGTGCCAAAACTTCCATACATTTTGGCACATGGTAGGGTCCTGAATGACTGCATCTTGGTGGCCACACAGCGGTCGAATGGGATCCTAGTGATTTAATTTTTTTCTTAAAAAAAGAATGAGATCCAAGCGTGATACTACTATACTAGCGCGCGCGGTGCAAATGTGCAACCGCTCCCGTGTCGTCGTCCCGCGCGGGGCCAGTTTCATTGAGAAACGGCTGCCTAGTCGTTTACGTGACTGTACACAGGCATGGATCTTGATAAAGAAATGCTTTTGCCTTGCCACGACAGCGCACGATCAGCCGCGCGCTCTCAAGCCTTACCACTGTGCTACTAGTACCCATACCCGCAGGCCGCACCGAAGCCCGCCCTGGAGCCATGCCCGAAAGCCTGTTGCTGGTACAGGAACTCATAATACGCGTGTCTCGCCCGTCGATTGGCAGGACATGACAGAGACAGAGAGAGATGAACAGCAAGAGTCGCGCGCGCAATCAAAGGAGGCGACGACAGCGACGGCACGAACCCGCCAATCATCGCAAAAACAAGGGGCCGGGCCTTGTTTTACTTAGTATTAAATTTCCCTGGCAGTTGAGAGCGCACCAACCGGTTTTGTCCGTTATTAACGGTCTAACAGTGGCTCATCTGGTGGCTTCCTCGTGTAATAATGCCTACCGCCTACGCTCTAGTATACTGTACTAGTGTAGTGTTCCATTGGAGCACCTTTCGAACGACCCACTGATTTTGCAAATTGCAATGGAATGAAGTCGAATTTAATTAACAGAATTGCCTCAGTTCCGATTATGAAGGGCATCCGACGATGATTCTCCGAGCTTTACAAACTAGTATAGTATAGAGTTCCTAGTAACAAAAAAAAAAGTATAGAGTTCCTACAGTACGTACGAAATTAAAGAGTTCCGTTGCCAGCGCCTCTACAACCAAAAACTTGCACGTCAGTCAAGCGACGGATCAAATTCAAAGCCCAGAGCGGGACCATCGATCCACGTTTCTCCAACTGTAACAACAGCAGCGAGGAGAACGCGCGCATTATAATTTATACGTGCAGCAAGAGCAGGACCAACGGAGAGGACGCAGATCAGTTGGTGCCGTACGCGCCGCGAAAGGCGCCTCGCACAGAAATGGGCCTTCCCAGGGTGGGGGGCTGCGAATGAGAAGCCTGCAGCACAAGCGTGGACCGGCCTCGCCCGTGTTGGGTGCGGAGTGATGGCGCTAGCGCGGTTGCGTACCGTCGAGCCGCGTGCCGACGTGATGACTGATGATGCTCACCAGTCAGTCAGTCATCCGGCGGTGCTTCAGCGGTCGCGCGTGCTGCCGCCTCGTTAACAGTCCAGATCCCATCCAGAAGTCACTTCCTGCTCGACCGGCAAGGAGTTGGCCTGGGATCTACGTTGCCGGCGGGGACGGCGTCCGGAGTAGGCACCGAGGTTCCGCGGCGACGTCAATTTGTTCGGCAAACAGTCTATGGCTGGGATGCGCGGGCCCTCGGCAAATGTTGGACTACCTCTACCTTACATGACGAGCATCAGCAAAACGTCACCGGTTAGCGACTGCGAAAAGCACTGGGTGTTGACAACCAGCCAATCTTCAGGAGGCTCTAAAACTGAACCACAGGGCAGAAAGATGGAACAACAATACTTGCTTTATCATACTAACAATACGCTTCTGAGAAAAGCATCTGTACAAGTTATAATCGCAGTACAACTACAGCACCAGGCATACAACAAAACAGTACCACAATTTCCATATTCCCAAGATACATATTTGTGTTCCAGAGCATGTGAAATTTCTCTCATGGTGAACCTGGTACTGGTGGTTTTGGAGTCTGATTTCTCTGGTTAGCTGCAGCTTGGGCAGCAGAGGCTTTGGTGTCACTCACCATTGACTTCTTGATCTGATGGTGATGAAAAATAAGTCAACACGACATGAAAAGAAAGCGGCCAATGCAGGCAAAAAAACACAACCAGATGTGTTAGCTAAAAAGAAATGCAGGCAAAAAACAGCAATCAGATAATATTAGGCAGATGCATTGTGTCAAGCAGATATTGTCTTCAGCAGATGATCTTTGAAACATGTTTAAAATAGGTTGGAATTTACACACACACAAAAAAAAAAAATCAAAATTCACTATCCAATAGTTTAAATTCGACTTGAGACAATCAAAGTAACATTAGTCATAACATGCTTCCAAGCTTTAACACATGATAGTGAAGCTATATTGGCTTATGATTTGCAAGCAAGAAGCAATAATGCATGAATTTCGTTAGATAATAAATAGAGTTGATGCTGAAACGGGGTAAAAAGCAGGTACCAGATAAAGCCTCTCCCTGTGAATATCATTGACGTGCTGCAAATCAAGATAAAAATGCAGGAATCAGTGGACGATACGAAAACAAAAAGAAATACAGGAGTAATTTAAAGCAATCAATCAAGAGGAAGAAACAAATATGTACAATTGTCAGTTACCTGTTTCTTGTATAGTTTGATTTCATCCCCACTGAAACCTGGCAAGGTGATATTCCAGTCTTTTTCTGTATTACAGAAAACCCCAAACTATAGTCGGACCACATTGAAAGGATATCTAAAGATTGAAAGGATATTTGAAGATTGAAAAGGATATTTAAAGAACTAATAACACACATATTCTATAAGATTAATAGCAAAAGGTTCACCTGCATGGAGAAGTACATCTTTAGCCTCTAAGGTGTCTGACTTTCTATGCTTTGCTAAGGTACAAGCAAATGACGTGACCTGATATAAATGGGTATCAGCAGGAAAGTAAAATGAAATGGATACAGATTAAGTCCTGCACAGGAGATACAACATAACATAGCTTTATAACATTAGAAGCAGATTGCATACAAATCAATTTGGATATGTTTTAATCTATATGAAACCTTTTTGTATTTTTTAAATGCCAAACTATTTAATGGCCGCAACTCTTACTAGTTACAATAAACTACAGTTTCAGCTCAGCGCCAAAGGTTAAACAGAAAACAACATGAAACATGAGGTAAACCATTGTAAGTACAATCTTACAGAATCAATTCCTTCTCTGTGATAATTGAATTGAAGTAAGGAATTCCGAATAATAAATAGTTCATACTTTTGACAGGTTCGAGTCCTGGAAATAGCCTCTTGCAGAAATGCAAGGAAAGGCTGCGTACAAAAGACCCAAAGTGGTCGGACCCTTCCCTGAACCTGAACCCTGTACAAGCGGGTGCTACGTGCACTGAGCTGCCCTTTTTTAGTTGTCGCATAGTTACAATAGCCAAATAATACCCAGTTAAAAGTATCAAAGAATCTGGGTATAAAAAATATAAAATAAATAGGCCACGAAGAAAGGCGGCCCTAGCATAGTGGCAGTCTCTCCACTTGTTTCCTGGATGTCCTTGGTTTGAATCAGCCTCCTTGCTAAGCAACAGGAAGCCTTCCTAGAAATTCCCTTCCCCAAAAGGCCAGAACCCACAATGTATGGGAGTTTTCAGCACCGAGGACACCACCATTCAGTAACTAGGCCATCAAGGATGAATTACATGAAACCAATGCATGTGCCATTAGGTTGCATTAGAGTGCAGAAAAGCTGGAGCGATGTATGTATTTTCAAATGCTATAGAAAACGCAAAGGGTGTGCAGATTTTAGGCAAAATGAGAAAACAAGAGGCCAAATAACTTACAGATTCAACAAAATCTTCTGCAATATCAATAAGAACATCTTCAACCTCTGGATCCAACTTTTCGTTAGGATCAATCTGTCAAGTATTCAATGATGTGAAATCATACTGGTAAAAGATGTTTTACACTTTCAGAAAAGTAATTGCTGTTTACTAACCATCCTACTTTAATATCTGTTACGAATATGACAACAAAATGACAACCACAAACAGGTAAAACAAAATGAAGAGTTATGTATTAGTGGCAGTGCAAAGGGTTTAGCTAATTATCGTAAGCTCTTGCAACATACCTGTGCGACTAATTCATGTATGCTTCGCTTGGTCAGTAGCCGATTTCTGTATTCACTAGCATCTGTATCAGTCGTAGCTGTATCCACAGATTGCGTAACAATATTCGGTGTGGTAGGGGTGGTAGGCTTCTGTGCCATTGACACTGGAGTACGAGCAGCTTGCTGCTGAGAAAGTTGTTGCTGATTTTTGGGTGTCGTATTCTGTTGATTTTGATGATGTTGTGGAGTACTTTGTTGCTGACTTTGCTGCTGCTGTGCTGAAATTATGTTCTGTTGATGTAAAGGGATGGGTGCAGATTGTGGTGGTCTTGGTTGTGGAAGCTGTGGCCTCTGTTGGGGCCTAAATGGTGAAGATGTGCTTTGAAGAGGTTGTGGTAACGCTGATGAAGGGGAACTCACAGACATTGGCCTTGTCAAAGCATGTGCTGGGGGTCTCTGCAGAAAATATTTATCAAGCAGATATTATTGCCCACATTGGAAAGAATAATAAATAGAGCATCCCCTTCTACACTGGACGACAGAGTTGAACTAAAGTAAAGGTAACCTGGGGGCTAGTTCTACTCCACTAAATTTAAGTATATAATGTAGCCCATATAACTTAAGAAAAAAGATGAATCTATAAGAAAATCATTCGCGCTTTTAAAAAGAAAAAAATATTCTTACCTGTGAACCTGGCATTGGAATACCAGGCGAAACAGGGGTTGTTGGTGATGGAAGGCCTGGTCTTGGCTGCTGCGGACTTGCTCCTGGTCTCATCTGGGATGTGCCAAGGGAACCAACAATCGCAGTATTTTGAATCCCTGGGGAAGGCTGCCTAAACTGGAGGCCATTTAGGAGTCTTCAGTAAACTTAAACGCACAGAAATGATACAAATATTAAAAGAAAATACTTAACCTGCATTGGACAAAATTATAATGCTTTTACATAGCTTAACAGAATATTTACTTGTCAGGATGATTAAAGTTCCACAATCTTTCAAATGAGAGCATTGCAGAGCTACATGCAGTTACTAAACTTCATCTATATCTATACCCATATGGATATATGCTGCAAGTTAACGCAGAGGCGACAGGAATAATAAATTGAGTGTTATATTAACTGAATTTAGAATGTTACAATTTCAGAAGCAATTGGCCGCCCAGGTTAACATAGCAGTGACAAAAAATACGTGGCCAAACTGAAAATGCACTCCCAACATGAGGATCTATGCCCAAAAAGAAGTAAACAGGACGTGGGTTCCAGTATTTTGAAGTACCTAGCTTACAGCATTCAAGCATTGCTAATCCCCACGGGTAATGGTTCCATTGAGAGTTTGTATCACCCCTTTATTTTGGTCTTCAATATAGGCCCAGTAATATCTCAGCTAAAAAAAATAGTTCCATCGAGAGGAAACGACTGTAGCTAATCCTCATAAGTATGGATGCACTCTAGAGAAACCGGTACATTTTACCAACAATTGTGATTCGTTAACAAACTTGGGAGCAAAACCAAGCCTAGGAATGAAATGGACTGGAAGTACAAACCTGTGCAGACGACGACGGGGGCTGTTCCGGACCGCGATGCATCGATCCGAACTGGTGAGAAAGGGGAGGGGGCGGCACGAAACCGGTGTAACCAACGGGTGTCTGCACGGGACGCGGCGCGGGCAAACCCATAACAGCCCCTCCCCTTGGCAATGGGGAAGCCGCAGAGGAAGAGGGGGGAGCGGGAGCCGAGGCCCCGGAAGTGGCAGGAGAGGAGGACGAAGACATTGTGATGGGAGAAGCCAAGTGGGTGTAAGGAGGCCTCATGCGCGGCGCCGGAGGCCGCGCTGCGGCGGGACTGGGGGCTGGGGCTTCTAGGGTTTGAGCGGGGTTTGGGGTGGTACCAGTGTTCGGGGCCGGAGCGACGGTGGTGGAGACGGAAGTCGTCGGTGCGACAGGGGTTGCAGGGAAAGCCGGCGGATTAGGTGGTGGCGCCGGAGTGGGAACAGAGGCCGAAGTCGTGGAGGGCGCAGCCGCCGCGGCGGCGTCCGGCTGCGCGGGCGGGGGCGCATCCATGCTGTTCGACGAATTGCCACTGGGTCCTGGGAGATACTATGGAGTAGAAAGCACAACTTATATGTCAAACACAAATTCATGAAAGTACAAGGACTCGCTTGCAAAATCTAGAAAGCGTTCCACAGCATTGCAGTACAGTGCAAATACAGGCGTCTAAAGTTGAAACCCCGCCGCCAAAAGCACATCGATGGGCAAGAGTGGGAAGAAGCCGAGGGAGTCGCACCGACAGGGCCGCGCTCGGCGCGCGTCGCACTTCTGCGACGAAGGCGGCGACGACTTGCCTTCTTCGGCCTATGATGCGGCACCGTCCCACCAGGACGACTCTGATGAAGACGACACCAATGAAGCAGTAACGGAGGATGAACAAGAGGGGGACGCGGAAACAAGCAACCAGGACCCGAGGCAAGCGGGATCCATGCCTTCCAAGTTCTATCTTTACCAGTTCTCCGTGCAGGTAACTCGGGTAGCCCTGTTCGTGGCTTGCATTTGTGGAAGCCTCCGTGCTCACCACCCGTTCGATGATATGCCCAGTTACCAGTGTGTGTAATATGTTTGTGTTTAGTCGCCAAAGGGGGACATCAGCTACCTACAGAAGTTCTTCCTGATGTATGTGGGCGGGCGTGTTCCTCTCCACCTGCAAGAGGATTTCTGTGGCACGGCCCTCCTCAGGTCAAAGCACTGAGCATGATAACCTTTGCATGGAATCCTATCTGTCATTTCATGACCACGCTATGTTCTATGTGCATGCGTTTTATAGTCACCTTAGTAAAGAATGCTGCCCGGATATTGTGTTTAGGTGTATATGTTTCTAGGCTTCATATGAAGTATCTGAACATTCAACACTTTTTTGATAATTTGCTCAATGTGAGTCTAGATAGATGGCTTACATTTAGCGATGGTTGCATTGCATATGGTGCTCATGATGTATAATTCTATTTTTTGCAGTGCCGAATGGATCCGTACTGATGCAAGAAGAACAGCTATTGGCTTAGATTTGGACCTTGAGTCACTTGAGTGGTGCCTTGAAAACAACTTAAGGAAGATAGGAGCTGATGGTGATTCAAGGATGCTACTTTTCCATGGAAATGTCCTACAGCCGAAGGAAGCGCGTCTTGTCAGGCAGAAGTTCAGTGATCTTGTGGACGGCCTACATGTGAACAATGATAATTGTTCTTCAGGGAGTAACAGCTGTGAGCAGCCAGGTCCTGCTATTCCAAATTGCCTAGCCAATTCAGTCATGTCAGAGGCAGCTTTGCCTGGAAGGGACATTATCTGTGCATTCAACTACAGCTGCTGTTGTCTCCATAGCCGAAAGGATTTGGTTCTGTATTTCAGGCATGCATTCAGTGCACTGTCAAAAAGAGGTGGTATATTTGTAATGGATGTATATGGTGGCACATCGTCAGAATGCAAGCTACGCCTCCAGCGCAAATTCCCCAGCTTCACGGTTAGTAATGTTTGAATTGTTTTTGTTAGGGAATGGTGCATAAAGGTTATTTTCCTGTAAGGTAATTGCAAACACGGTGGACATATAACAATCTGAGTTTATTGGTAGTTTGGGATGGAATTGAATTTCTTCTTTTTTTTCTGATAGAACAGGTCGCAATGTTTCTAATATATGGTAGCACTGCCAGTATGCAAAATAAATATATTCCAACGGTAGTTTTTCATGATTGTTTTCTAGCACTGTTCAATCTTTATCAGCATGTCATTCAATTGTTTTTTACAGCTATATTTGCTATTGAGTATTTAGTCTACTGTTGTTGTACAAGACATGTTGTTAGCACATAATATTGAAATTAGCGATTCAGAATGCAGCACCTTATGCTGTGTATGATAAATATTTATTTGACTAATTGCTAAAATAAATTCTTTTTTAAAATACTGTTCTTTGTAGTTGTGCTGAAATTTGTATTGGATACTTGGCGATATATATAATATATAAAGACTATAATATCTCTGTTGCATTTTGACACAACATCCATCAACTTGCTGGTCATATATAATTTGCGCCTTTGTACTGTACAAATTTGTGTATACAGGAGTTTGCTGGTTCTCAGTTAGTAAGAGGTTATACTCCTGTATAGATGTAGTAGTATTAGTACTAGTAGTAGACCTAGAAATTTTTTCGCCTCATGTACAACCGTGCATACAGTATTTCTGGGAGCAAGAAGAGTTTGATATCATAAGTCGTCAAACAAGGATCAGCCTCCACTTTCAAGCAGGAAAGAAGCAAATGTTGCGGCATGCTTTCACATACCACTGGCGCCTGTAAGTTGCTTATACCTTACTTGGCAACATTTCAGTTCACAGCTGCTGTTTATTTTACCTTCCTATTCACTTGGTGAGTTATTATGAGCTGGGAGCCTGTAACTCTTCCAAGAACTTCACTAATTCATTCATTACTATTGAGCTCTCTTAGATAAAAAGGTTCGTAACACTATGCTTATATGCCATGCCATCAACTTGCCTTTTTAAGTAAATCGTTTGCTTAAACTCAAATATGGCATAGGTGTTTCTTATCATGTTTGCTTAAAACTCAGATGTGACAAGAAACGCCTATGCCATATCTTTGTACGTTTTGCTAAAGAAGAGCATGTCTTAGAGAACTATTCAATTGTTGTCAGGAGTCCACTTCTAGCAGTGCCGTGGAAGCTTCTCCCTCTTTATCTCTGTACATTTTACTGCTGCAATGGCGATACTGTTTTTCTTCTCTGCAAATCGATGATTGTTATCTCCAAGCAATACAGTTTTTGTTTGCAAATAGATGATTGTTATCTCCAATCTGTACTTCCTATTTCTGCAGATGGTCGATACCAGAGATCAAGGACTGCTTGGAGGAAGCTGGGTTTAAATCCATCCACGTCTGGATCAGGGAGATGCCAAACACCCAGTCTAGTGGAAACGCCAAGGAATATAATGCCGACCGAGATGTGAAATATGAAGAATCAAAGCGTTTCAATCAAGGAGACGCTTGGAATGCGTACGTGGTCGGAGTAGCAAACATCTAGCTGATGCATCCTTCAACTTTCCCTTTCAATTAACAATGTCTGAATGTCACGCCCTTATCATGCCTTTGGAATTGGATCAGTTGCGGCGAAAATATGCAGAGTAGTACTGTCACAGGAAATTTGTACTCCAGAACATGACTAGGATTATTTTCCTTTTTACCTTTATCAATATGAAATGCTATCAGGTGTCCCTTCGTAGAGGTCATATCTTAAATAGTACACCTTCGATGGGAATTCCTTAGACCTTGCCCAAGGTATTTGTTTTTGGTCTTGGGCTTTCGTTTCACCGGTATCCCTTAGGCACCATGATACCACTTTGAAGCTTTGTACTACTATATATAAATCTTTCAGCCTAATTGGATCAAAGTGGCTATCATCCACTTATCTTCCTGCTTACTGGTGGCTATGACTATATGAGGATGAAATCGTCTCAGTTACTACTTACTTGCCACTGCCAGTGCAAAAGCACAAAGTTGCTTGAGCTTGATTAAACATGCTTGAGCTTGATTTGTCTGCAGCTGCATCGAAGCCTGCGTTTTCCAAATCAATCCACATCTTTCGTCTTTCCTCAAAGTGCTCACAGATTCTTTCTTACTCCCTCCCGTCCCGTTCTGGGGTTCAAAGAAGCAGAATACTAGCTGGTGAGGTAAAAGTCATGTATGCCCTCCTTAAAGATTCTTATCGCGTGACATGGTGGACTCCGACTAGATTAAAGACATGACGGGGGAAGGTCGCGGCGAGGATCCATCGCTGCGAATTCTACAAACTTTAATCAGCGTCGAGTACTTGGAGAGGCGCACATGGTCTCATCCCCCCGGGAGAGAAAATTTGAAAGCTCTAGTAGCAGCCGGCCCAGAAGTTCGCTAGAGGCTTGAAGGCGACGTAAACGTAAACCCGATCAGATAACGGGCCACCGGGGAAGGCAGGATCAGAACGTGAATCTTCCGTGGAACTAGACCACTTCGCACGACGTTGGACTCCAGTCTCCAGGTCCATACTCCATGAACCACCATTGTTTGTCCAAAGGACTAGTACACGAGACGACACAGGTTTGTCCGTTGTTCGCAGCCTCAGTGACTCAAAATTGGAAGAAAAAACACTTTGCAACATGCTGGGCAATGAGACACACGAGTGCCCGAATTTGTAATTTGAACATTGACCGGTGCACTCCAAAGCTTGAAGTGGAATCGGTGCCCATCCTCTCTTCAGACGATCAAAACCAGGCAGACAATCATCAAAACGGCATGCGGCGTGGCGCGCATTTTTCTTTCTGCTTCTGCTCCGACCACGCCTGCCATGCGCCGAATGGCGAGCCGTGCCCACACTTCAACAACAAAGGGACAAGGAGAGAGAGAAGCCCCACCTGTCAGAGAGTGCAGGCACGTTGCGGGGGGCCCACGCACGCATGCTCCCCTGCTCCGACCTCCGATGCGTGAAGCGGGAGCAGCAGCGCAGGGCACATTGGATCCCCCGTTCCCCAAACCCGAAGTCCAACCAACCACAAATACCGCTACGCAATCCTATACGATCCCACCCGCGGCGGGCACCTCGTTAAACGCAGCGACCCATAAAAAACTCGCCGCCCCACACCGTCACCCACGCCACTCGCTCGCTCATGCGCGTGCCCCTATGCAGCTCCGACCCAGTTAACCCCCGGCGCGGGGGCCGCCGCGGCCGCGGCGATGAAGCGGCCGCTGCGGCGCTCGTTCGCGGTGCTCATATTCGTCGTGCTCGTAGGCGCGACCTCGTTCCCCGCGGCGCTCCGACGCGTCGTGCCGCCCGCGCGGGAGCCGTCGCCATCGCAATCGACGCCGCCGCTTGACCCGTCGCGCCTCAACGCCACGCTGCTCCGCCTGGCCGCAGTCGATCCATCCGAGGCGCCGCTGCGGCGCGACGTGGACGACCTGCTCGAGGGCCGCCTCCCGGCATCCGCCGCGCGAGCCCGTGCGTGGCGCCGCGACCGCGATAGGCATCTCGTCCACCCGCTCCACCTCCGCCACCACCAGTTCCCCATCCACCGCCGCGGCCACTATCCGGACCACGACCCCGACCCGGACACGCTTCTCCACCCGCTCCCGCGCCTGGAGCAGCTCCACCTCGACTCATCCCTGCTCCGCGACTTGCGCTCCTGGCACCGCCTCCGCCGCTACGACCCGTCCGTCCTCCGCAACCTGCCCTCCCTCCTCTCACTGCCCGGCCGATTCCCCTCCTGCGCCGTTGTCGGGAACAGCGGCATCCTCCTCCGGGCAAACCACGGGCCCCTCATCGACTCGCACGCTGCCGTGTTCCGCCTCAACAACGCTCGCATCTCGGGCTACGCGCCGCACGTCGGCAGCAAGACCAACGTCTCCTTCATCAACAGCAACATTCTCCACCTCTGCGCGCGCCGCCCCGGCTGCTTCTGCCACCCCTATGGCGACGGCGTCCCTATCCTCCTCTACATCTGCCAGGCCGCCCACTTCCTCGACGTCGCCGCCTGTAACGCCTCCTCGTCCTCCTCGCGCCACCACGCCCCCATCTCGGTCACCGACGCCCGCCTCGACGTCCTCTGTGCGCGCATCGTCAAGTACTATTCCCTCCGTCGGTTCGTCACCGAGACCGGACGCGCGGCAGAGGACTGGAATCGCGCACACGACCCGGCCACGTTCCACTACTCGTCCGGGATGCAGGCCATCATGGTCGCGGTGGGAATGTGCGACAAGGTCAGCGTGTTCGGATTCGGGAAGGCCGCCGACGCGAAGCACCATTACCACAGCAATCAGAAGACGGAGCTGGACCTCCACGACTACGAGGCGGAGTACGCATTCTACCGCGACCTCGCCGAACGCCCGCAGGTAGTACCCTTCCTCAAGGATGCAGAGTTCACCGTCCCGCCCGTCGTGTTCTACCTTTAGGCCATTTTCGTAAGAGTGCGCGCCATGTGCTCGACATTATGTGCCATGGCCCATGGGTACCTATTCTTTCCCGGATCTTGAATTTAGAGTGTACGATGTAAAATTGCTGTGTAAGGTGTGTTATTGTGCTTAGACGATAGGTAGATTGAGGTAACAAAGTCTTCGGGTGCTGCTGGAGGTGGCAGGTGTATATAGGAGATTGATTGCTTAGGATTTTTTTTGGCTTCAGCATGATAGTAGGCAGGATCTGAAATTGTAAGCTTAGACTGATTTCAAGTTATTAAGAAACAAGTGTATATCTATATACAGCTCCCTATCATTTTGCTCCTTATATGAGTACACATATGTTGTAGCTCTTTTTCAGTCATGATACCTTTATTTCGGAAGAACTTGTTGTACAAACTCTTTTGCAGTGTCTTTGTGTAATGTATCATTATGCAAATATAGCTGAGGTATGCACTATACAATTTTCCTTTCAAAGCGTTCTTTTCTCGTGTATTGTTGAAGTTTGCAGCATAGTGCTAATGGAAGAATTTGTACTTTGTATCTCAGCTTGTTTTGTCCTACTCCTACTACAAATGTACTGGTACTCTGCTGATCTTCCATTATTTGTCACTCTCTTCTGAAAATCTTTGTAGAGAATTCGTGTAACTTGAATTTGCTTTTGTTCCACAAGGAAGCTGTCATTTCCGACATTTGTGTTGATACTAGGAAGTAAGGATACCGAAATATAACTGTCAAATACTATTATGTTCTAACTGAATATGTCTAGCGCACAGTAGTTTTTTGTTTTGTTACGGAATATAAATGGACCATCATGGACTGACAACAATATTCTCCATGTTCCTTTGGCTGGAGTGAATCTCACCATACTCAGTGGTTCTGCGAGTTCTCCGGTTCCTGATCAATACATGGTACAGCCACTTCTTGGCTGTTATTTACTTGATCGTGCAACGTATTCAAGAAGCATTTCTTGATTTGATCCACCATGTTACATATTCATGGCGGGCTACCTTTGGTTGTGTTTCTTTGTTTAAGCTAGGAGTACTTGTAACTGCATGTACTGGATCTTCTCTTAAACCAATTCATTGATTCCTAACATTGTATCTTTTCAGGTATTTCTCCTTGTTTCTTTAGTACACTTCTGTTTGTATATTTCCAAAATTTGATGGTCGTTACTGCTAAAGGGATTAACTGATACCACCGGATATTACTGCTTGAGTTGATTCTCCTCTGATGAAACAATGTGCCATGGCACGTCCTGGAATATAAAAAATTGATAGCTATTGTCACCTGCTCTCTTTTTAGAAAATTAACAAGGTAAGGAGAATTTCCTGTGTAACATTGTCGTCTATGCATGTTGAATATAGCAGCAAGCTTGAGGGCATTCCCCTATAACACAACTGGTTATGCATAGGATTGTATGTTGTTAGTCATGATTGATTAGTCAATGTCACCCATACTTCACCTTATCTGCCAGATGTTATTACTGATTTGCCATCAGAATTTGGTGAATAATGGTATTGTTTTTAGACTTTGCTAATGAATATTATCTACAGTAGTCATATGGTGCAAATTCTTCTTTGGGTAGATGCTATAGCTATTTTGTTTTTCTTCTTATCAAAGTTTATTGTTTTAATAATTTCTTTTCAATCCTAATTACCCGGTTACTCCTACACTCACCTACTGCCATCATTTGCCAATGATGACCACACTTGGATCTTATTTTACACACCGCACCAATACAGTTTTGTGGACGAATGTGATCCTATGTCCTCAGAATTTTATGCTATGTCTTCTGAGACTATGATACTGGAGTGACATTAAAAATGGTTATTTGCAGGGTCTTGCGCAATCTGTGTGGTTATCATTGCTGAGGAATGAGCAAGGACTGGTATTACTGGCTGTTTATCATATAAAACTACTTTATGGTCTGTCATTTACCTAAAAGCTTCGGATCACTGGCCTGATAAAGTACTTTGGCATCCTTTGTCACTACTTGAAGGTACTCTTCCAATAAAGCGATTTGACGGCCTGGTTTTGCATAAATTAATTTGTTGATGCTTGCACCAGTTATTGCCTGTCTTTATTGAGCTGGTGGCTTGTGTTAACCTTGGTTTTTATATCCATTTACCAACGACATTATCTATGCTAGGCTTCCATTTTCAGAGGTCGAGTTTCATTCCATGTTATTTTTATCGAGTGTTCTTCTGAAATCTGACGTTAGCCGTATCTTCCTCAGCTGTCTCTAACGGATCACATTAGGCCACTAGTCTTCTTCTAGGAACACTCAAATGCTACTAGGGAAACAGAAAAAAGTCAGGGAACTAGTGAATTTTACTTTACCCAGTTTAAGTCTAGGCGAAGATGCAAGCCGCAGAAGCGAGGTCAGATTTCTACTACCTGCAATGTGAATGATAAGCCCAACCCAGCATCAAAACCTTGGGCCGTCATGAGTAACGGAAAGTCAAGGTGGTGGCAGGTCACACTCTAGCTTGGTATCAGTCTAGTAGCGTGGACGTCGGTCCACGGCCCAATTTGTGAATGAATAAGAGCGGTAGCGGACGCCTGGGATCGACTACTCGATGCTAGTCGACGATAAATCGTGACAAGTTGTCTGGTCGGTTGAAATATTACAAGACGTTTGTTGTGAGAACTCAACTGTTTGTGACTATTTGAGTTATACCTCATCCAAGTGTGCGCCAGCGTGGCGAGGCACTGATGCAACTTCCCCAGGAAGTCTTTTGTTACCAGTTTCTGCAGTCGAAAGCTTGGCTTTTGAATGCTGTGCTGTCATTTTTAATCGTAGACTTTGACTGAAATTGCATCGCAAGGACAAAAATACACACAGTATAGTACTGGTACTTCTTCATGCTTTTGTCAAGGTAGCATTCATATCAAGCGCAATGTTCCACAAGTTCGTTTCAGCATTCCACCAGTGTGTTGACCCAGATGTTACAGTCGGTTAAAATTGCTTTTTTGGATAATCGTTGCTGGTACGCGGAGAAAATCAGAGCATGAGTTAACAAGGAAGAAGGAAGTGTCAGGTCTTCTAGAACAGATTCTGCATCAACCAGTCACAAACTTTTTTTAATAATGAAACAAAGGTCCCAGCCTCTACTATTTAGAATAGTACGCGGCTTACAAAACATACGTCCAACAGTCTTAAGGCATAAAGCTCTCGTACAGTCGCAATATTATGGAGTTAGCTGCATGACTGCCAAAACAGAGGTCAAGCCGACAGAAAGTTTATTGCTTTGTTGAGATCTTGGATATAGTATGGCCACAAGAGATAACAATGTCTGTGTCTTTATACCCATGCGTTAGCACACAAACAGGGCTTATATATTAAAAGAAGAATATCCCATTCAGCAATCTTCTATGATGGGACTGTTGCCCGTAATCTAGTATTACTTTGGTGAAACTTTCCCTTTGCACCTGCCAAAGGCATTCTATAAAATCACATTACGTGCATATTCCAAACTACTAGCTAGTATACTCTAGTAGACACAGATAATAATACTATATCATTACGTTTTTTCAGTATTGTATTGTAAAGGAAGATTTTATTGGTCCGATCGGTGCCGCTTGGCTACAGTTTTAAGTGTTGGTTGCTGATCTAATCAGTTGGCACAAAGAGAATTAGAACAGGTTGAGCCATCAAACACAAACGTGCACAAAATATCTTGCATGATGTAGTCAAAGCTCCATGCATATACCTATATGTCTTATATAGTAGATTTTACATTTTTACTTAATCTACTGGTATGTCTGCTCCTCAGAAACACAATATTTTTTCAAAGTTCTACTAATTTAAATCAGTTAGCATTGGTCACTGACATAACAGCATTATAGTCCACCAAGGAGGCTTGCTACTGTATGAGAATGAGCGATGAGATTACTGCACTCATTTCTTTTCATCAAAAGAAGAACGGTATGCAAATCAGCTGACTAATGAAATTAGTATTTTTCTTCTGGTTAAAGAAGAAACAGGGGAATATGAAGGTGTGAATTTCCCGTGAGTTCTATATTATGAAGACACCAGCTATATACATAAACGATAGTCACTTGTTTAGCTTTTGTTACTGTCAGTGGGAAAGAGAAAACACCTTCGGTTAGCTCCTTTTCTTCCCTAGCTAGTCCCACTTTCTTTAGCTAAAGCATTTCATATCACTCCCTCTTTAATCATTCTATCTGTGAGCATGATTCAGTCTAAGTTTTTACGCAAAAAGCCCGTAGGACTGTGACTGTGAATTTATTTGCTAGTGCTCTCTGCCACTGAAAGCGAGGTAAGCCGCTCAATTTTACCTGAAAAGCATTTGGGAAATTATCGTTGGGACATTGAAAATGTATGATATCATCAATAAAACATACTGGAAAAATGATTTTGTAGCTGTGGTATATTGGAAGATTGTGACTCTTCTCTATTCCACTTTACACATTATCACACAGATGAAAAGCTTATTTCCTGTTTCTTTTATCTCATCAATGTATATATAAAACACATGGAAAATATATTTGAAGCTTGCTTTACACGAATATATATGGACTGTTGCATTATGTATCAATTAATGTAACTTTTATGAACTTTTTTCCCGGATTGTTTACATATATAGTATAATAGTGCTCTCTCTTGTTTACTTATATATATATATCTTGTAGAGCAAAGTATATAAATATTTTGTAATATATATATATACATACATACATACATACATACATACATACACACATACATATTACAACAAGTAGTCTTATATTGCCGCACGGTTAATATTCATTATTTCATCATGCGTCGATATATATAACGTGCACTTAGAGGAGCTAATAAGATTTGTGGGCGTATGTGGGGGATGCGCATGATATGTTCTCCATCAATTCTTTTTAAATTGTCATCATTGACTTTAACTAATAACTTTAATCATTCGTCTTATTTAAAAAAGTATGAGAAATATCATATATTTCGGTAGGATTTGATTTATCAACAAAAGTTTTTAAAACATAACTTTTAATTTTACACATTTAAATAAATTTTTTAAAATAAGACGAATAGTCAAAGTTGACGTTAAAATCAATAGCGACAAGTAAAAAAGAGCGGAGAGAGAATATTGTTATATCTTGTAAGAAAAAAAAAGATTTAGTATATTGTTATATCAAGGTTCATGTGAACATATATATACACGCGTGGACAACTAGTAGTTGCGCTGCCGCTGATGAATGCGATCGTGTGTGACCGATCGCCATCTATCCACACTAGAATGTAGCTAAGCTATCGTTCGTGCATGGGTTCTGGCTTCTTTGGATCCGAAGAATAATGTTGATTGCGGCCGGAATGTTAACGCGGCCAGATTACGTACTACGAGCTAGCTAGCAGCCTGCACGCCGTTTCCCACCCGTCCCGTCGCCGTGTGTGTTCCTCCTCATCAGCTTGCTGCTTATCACGTCATGTGAACAGCTGGGCTGGCCGGCCGACCGAATGGGAAATGGCCGGGGTGGTGGCGCGGAGCCGACAATCCTTCGTGCACGTGGTGGGGTTCAGTTCATTCGTCGCCCACAGCGCCAGCACAAGAGATCTGATCCCCGCCGGCCCGCCCGTAGAGGCAGTTCCGGTGGTTTATTCGCGCGGCTAGGCGTGGGATTAGTATCACCGGCCAGTCACCTTCGGCTAGCCGACCCGGCCCTTTTGACATTCTTCCATAACCCGGCTTGCATCATCAGTGTGGCGGCGCGCGGCCGATCTGAACTGAAACCTCTTGGGCACACGTACACAAGAAAGGGCTGAGCCTGAGCACGCTGCACACGGTCGCTGTTACCGCACGGTAGTGTGTATTACTCCATAGATCGATCATGCCTACCTGTGGTTGTGTCTGCCTATACGTGCGTGCGTGAATAAACATTTTTGACCCGTTTTATTTGAAGGAGAGAAATGATGGATGACGCGAGCACTCAAAGTCTCCATCGATCGATCGAGGGGTGTGACCAGGACGTGGGGTCCGCCCGGGAGCCACAAAGTTTGACTCGAGACCAAAAAAAAAAAAAAAAAAACCGCGCGGAGTGAGGCTTTAGAAATGCGGAGACGAAAAGCACAAAAGCTATACTAGCTAGCTAATCCTCGCCATAATTACTCCCAGCTGGTGCACGCGGCGCGATCGACCACTTGATCAAGGCAAGACGACCCTGGCCTGCCTGCTCGCTGTGCGATCCTTGTCCAAGTTACCCTTTGATTTCGTTCGTTCGTGTCTGGTCCGGGTGACGCTAGCTAGCTACCTGCGCTGCGCGCGCGTGCATCCTCCGTCGCTCTCGAAATTGACTCTCGTGCACATGTCGCCCCGGCGAAGAATGTTGAAACTTTTTGGGGGCGGGGGGAGGATAAACGCCGTGCGCGTGGACGACCACATAAGCGGACAAATTTGTTCTCTACGCAGTAGGGTTTAGCGACCACACTAGCAGCAAATGGAGGAAACTTGTTGTTCTTGCACCCCGCCAGGTAGGTGCTTATGTTGCCTGTACTCACAAGAGCTAGCTAGATACGGCAGCCGACACACGAACCCTCTAGAGAGCAAATTAATTATGTTAATTCCCTTATTGGAACTCCTGTGTTTTCTTTTAGAGAGAGACTTTCTATAAACTTTGCTAATAATAAAAAAACTAAAATGAAAAGCCAAAAAGGAGTTTCTACAAAGAACATTTCATATGATTTTTCTCAAAATATCCCATATTTCGTAGACATGCTTGTTTGTAAGAACTTGAAAAATAGTACTAGCAGGGTTTTTGATGACCAACATTATTCAGTATATATGCTATCGAACCAAAGAACATTTTTAGCTTCTGAAAACAGTAACCACTCCATCAATATATATTTCAATAATATGCCATTAAGTGTACCTCAATATTTTCCCTCAACAAAAAAAAGTGTACATCAAATTAAATATGTTTCCTTGTAATCAATAAAACAGATATACCGATTGATTAGCCTGAAGCCGCGAAATTTTCTCCATTACTCCATGGAGACCCGTAGTAGCACAGCCTCATCTCCATGGTTCCGGCAGAAGAAAATTTAGCTACTTCACGGCTAAAATACATCTGGCACAATAATCAACCTTATTGATCGACGTCGTCTATCACTTTGCTTGTTCCTTAGATATATCAGCATATAATTGGTACTGACATATCCAAGGAAAATACATCTAACTAGTGATGTTATGATGATACACCGATGGCCGATTTGCATGGTTAATTAACGTGTACGAACAAACCTGTAGGGAGGGAGGACCACTCTCCAAATTAATCTATATATGGAGAGCCTCTCTATATGTAGCAGCCGATCTCACCGATGGCGGCGCGGTGGTCTTTGGCGGTGGCTGCTGATGGCTCGTCGACGGGGCGATGATGTGCGCCGAAGGATCGGACGTGGTCATTGAGGGATCGCTTGTGCTTGAAGTCGGATCCGCACGCGCAGAACCATCGCTTGCCGCAGTTCTTCTCGTGCGTGCGCCAGTCGCCCTTGACGGCGAAGGGCTTGGCGCAGCGGCGGCAGCGGAAGGGCTTGGCGCCGTGCTTGCGCTTGTAGTGCGTCTGCAGGGTGCGGAAGTCCTTGAGCGGACGCGCGCGCGGGTGGGCGATGTTGTTCTTGCACCCGGGCGCGCAGCAGTAGCACGGCAGCTTCAGCAGCGCCAGCGTCTGCGTGCCCTTGAGCGAGTCCGGGCCCTTCCGGTACTCGCGACCGTGGCCCCACATGTGCATCTGCAATGCATGCATGCATTCGTTAGTCAGAGTCAGCGGCTCAGCGCACGAGCCTGGAGTAATTCGCGCGTGTTTTCATTCAACGTGATTCTTGTGTTGGTAGCCAATGCAATAAGAAAGAACCGAGTAATTAAGGATGCAGCCGTGGAGTCATCTCTATGGTATGCTTTAAAATTGGGGGAAATTAAGAGAGGTAAGTAGATCGTGCATGAACGGAATTTGACCTGCCAAATAAAATTACTCTAGTGCGATCTACGAAGAAGTAAAACACGCACTCCGCCATTATTCTCCTTCTGTCCTTCTTCAGATTGTTAATTACTCAGCAATTTTACTAGATGATGATATGTTAATCAGACCAGAGACAAGGGAATCGAAAGTAGCGAAATTCCAAAGAACACGGGGACAAGGGAATTGAAACATCGTATATGTACCTGCATGTTGTTATATCTGTTGAAGGTCTTGTTGCAGACGTGACAGACAAACTGCACCGGTCCGATGAGGATCTGCGTCGGCGTCGGGATCCAGTACCGGCAACCCATCGCAGTCGTCACGCCGCTCTCCGGGCCAGCGGGACCAAACTCACCGACGATGATCTTGCTGCTTGATCCTTCCACCGACGCCGCCGCGGCCACCAGCTCCTCCTGCTGCCCTTCCGCTTTGCAGCCACCATTCATAAGTTTCTTCGACTCCTGCCTCTCTTCCTCCTCCTCCTCCTCATCCACGTAATTTTCTTCCTCCTGAGGATCATCCCGCTCGTCGTCCATGGCGGCATCCTCATCATCGTTGTCGTCACCAATCGGCAAGCCAATATTCAAATCCACTCCAGACGAGCGCCGCCACGACGCATCGCTGGCGGCCGCGCCACCGCTTGTGATCTCTTCTTTGATCGGAGGACGACAACGATACTGGTCATCATCGGGCCGCCGTTGTTTCCCCTCCTCGAGCCTGCTGAGCAGCGGCAGGCACCTCATGCTGCTCACCTCCTTCTGCCGTGCTCCCTCTTCTTCCCCACCATCATCAGGTAATACCACATCCTCTTGGTGGTGCCTGATCATAGACGCCATCATCGTCGATGCTGCCGCGGAGGAAGAGTAAGACGAGGACCGCGATGACGACGATGAGGAGGAGGATCCACCAGAGCGCCGCGGCTTGAGCCACTGGAAGAAAGGCGAGGAGCCAGTTACCGCCTCGCCTTCCATAGCACAAGTCCGCAGCCCATGCGTGGTGGATCTCCTAATTAAGCTTTTGCTCAGCGTACCGACCGACGATACCACAGGAGTAGTAGCTTTCTTAGGTTGCTCTGGCTGGGGGGTTTGGTGGAGAAGACCAGAGGAGCAGCGAGCGAGGACGAGAAGAGATGCGCAGCTACCGCCAAGCACTAGCAGCAGAAGCAGCAGTCGTCCTTATATGTCAAGGCGTGCCTGTCACGGTCCCGCGGAGATGAAAATGAAGGGCCCGAGACGAGGCCAGTCCACCAGAGCACATCTATCTCTATATATGTAGTATGCGCTCGAGGTGGACGGCAACGCCGTCTTCAGCTTTACTATTTGTGTGTGTCCCGCACGGGTGGAAGAAGTTCGGAGAGGCTTTCACACTCGCACACTCGAGGCAGGCAAAGCGAACGAGGAATGAAAAACCCGCTTCAGATAACGCGTGGGTGTGAAATGGCGTGCGGATGATACACCACCTGGACACTGCCGCTGCGAGCGGCGTAGAGTAGATTATACTGCGATCCGTGTGCGAACTGCGATACCGGCATACCGCTAGTACAACCCTTTTTTTTTTTTTTTTAAGAACAACTGCATGCATGCTTGGCCGCTGCGGCCAGTCCACGCGGCGTGGCTCTGCAAGCGGGTCGACGGGTCGTCACCTACTTGGTGAATGACTAATGTCATCGTTGGTCAGTGGGCCTGGGCCGGGAAACTGGAGTCAATTGCGGTGGTACACTGGCAAGAGAGAGAGAGAGAGCAACTGGTGATTTCGCTTGGTCACGGACAGGGACGCAAGTCTCAGTTCTACCCATCATCCTGAGAACTTCGCTGTAACCAATGCCCCGCTGCATTTCAGAATTCAGAGTATACCATAGTTTCGTTCAGAGAAAGTTCAGTTCACTTTGGACCGGATCGAGAGTGTCCCCGCCGGCGCAGACTAATCTCTCGGCCTAGGAAATAAGGAATACTCAGATTAAGACCAGGCAGCCAGGATCCAACTCGTTCGCCCTCGTGACCGGCAACATCGGCGGAAACTGGAAACAACCTTGAAGCCGACATGTATATGTAGCCGAGTAGTAGTAGCTAGCTAGTGCTGCTTTACCTTACTTGCGCAGAGCATGATGGTATCGTTGCCGCGAGCGCGCGCCGCGCCGCAAGACACCGTCAAAAGGCGGGGGGCATGACCGGCGGACCAGCCGATCGATTCCCTCCCCTGCTGAAGCGCATGGTTCGTTACACCACCACCACACCGCCGGCGCCCGCGCCGAACCATTAACCAACCGTTCAACGCCGGCGACGCACGCACGTGTCGAGCGCGCCGGGAACTTAGCTAATTAGAGGCGGAAGTAGGCGGACCAGGTGCCCCTGCCCGCGAGGCGCTCGCGCTTCGTGTAGTCGTCATCGACGGGGGTGAGAGTATTATTCGTCGTGGATCGCTTTTTGAAACGGGGGACGCGCTGCCGAGCCGACGCATACGTAGAGGCGCCAGGCGCCAGCCATCATTATTAGCCTGGACTGGACCGGCCGGCGGTGAGATTGGAGTGGTGTAGCGTCAAATTCAAAAGTGGCACACGTATTGGCCGTGTTGGACTCGGTCACCTGGAACTGGAAGCTCTCAAACGTGGTGGGAAAAAAAAGGAGTTAGTAGACTGGGACTAGAAGAACAAAAGGGCTTTCCAAGATGGGCTACGCGGTAGCCCACTCCATTTGACAGACCAACGGAGAAAGCCTAAATAATTTTCAACAGAAATCCTTTCACAGATTTTAAGAAAATGTGAGTTCATTCAGAACAGAGTTATAGCTACTGTTTATACATCACTCCTCCCCCCACCCCCCACCCACAGAACAATAGATCGAATGCACTAAACATCACATAGGCAGGCAGGTACTGCTCTCAACTCGTTCACCCAGCAAGATGAACCGGAGTTACATTTGGCTTCGGAAGCTCGGTTCTACTGTTGCAACACAGCCCTTTGTTTTCACTCTTGACTCTTCTCTGCATTCTACGCCCTCTCCAACCTGCAGGTTCAGGAACTCTTGTTGGCCAGAATCAATTCTGGAGCTTCTGTGCAGTAGAACACCAGCTAAATAGCCTGACCCTGAAGGAAAAACAGTTCCGATATGTGCAACCTTCTCCTTGTTCTACATCGCTTTCCAGGACTAACTGGCATCATAATCCATGCCCAATCACCGTCAAATCCATGCCGCCTGAAAACCTAACCTTTCACGATTCATACCTGAAAGGTACATGCACACATGTTAAACATTTATAGGGGGGAAAAAAGAGAGAGAGAAGAATTTCTAAGCAGACATGCAGTTCTTCTGGATCGTACTGGCCAAAAGAAAGAGGAAGCTAAACACATTGCATAGGCCTTGAGAAAAAACATATATAAGTTGGGGAAAACATTAAAAACAACAACATTTTTTTTAGTATGCTTCCATGATTAATGAAAGGAAAAGACCCCCGTTTTTCAAGGATTCAGTGATACACAAAAACACAGAAGTCAAATACAACTATTGACCAAACATGTATTTGTTACAAATCACTTTAGTAAATTAACTTTAGATGCTAGATTCCAGAGATACTACTGCCATTTCTTAATTGTTTAACATTAGCAAGCGTCAACACTTCAAAAATGGAAGGAGTATTTGCTAGTAACTTACCAATAGGAAATAAGGCTAGTCAACAAAC
This sequence comes from Oropetium thomaeum, assembly GCA_001182835.1. NCBI lineage: Eukaryota > Viridiplantae > Streptophyta > Magnoliopsida > Poales > Poaceae > Oropetium > Oropetium thomaeum. The sequence continues at coordinate 604,025 of LFJQ01000033.1, forward strand.
GGGGCTGTTACGATTTTGGGTCGACACTCTTAGTTTGAACCAGCATACAACCCGTTCTTGGAAGAAAAGAAAAACAATCATATAGCACATGTATTTATTGTTATCCAGACTATATAACTCTTAACATTGCATAGAAGATATCTATTTTTCTTTACAATTCATGCCTCAGTCGGTCCAACTTTTATACGGATACGGCAGACTATACAATAAATAGAATTAGCTTGGTTCTTCTTCCAAAAGCATATAGTCCTAAGGTTTGGTATTTGAAAAGGCAGCATTCTCTTGCAGGAAAATGAAGAAAAGCATTTGAGAACTGTATGGGCTTAGATCATGCAATGCAGATTGCTGATGGAGAATGAGAATTTGCAGAACCTAATCTTAATTTGAAGCGCTAAACAGTTTAAAATAACAGAGAAACGATAGATTAAACAAAACAGAAGCTATAAAATAATTGATACAGGATCATCTGAGCAATGATATTAATTTCAAATCAGCATGCCTCCCAAGGAACCAGGTCTCGTGAAGTGCTTTAGTAAATTGAGCCCGTCAATTTCTCTCCATCTCAAACCGTTCAAACTCACCAACTCAAAATGAAAGGCACATGTTCGTCGAGCAATAAATGCACCAAGTTGGCAATAAAGCAGCCGGCAGTAAAAAAGGCGTCAAGAACACTACTCTTTGGCGCCAAACCATTCCAGGCACACCATCCTTTCCGCTGGTTCTTTCTAATCTCCTATTTGGTCCCCTCTTCTTTTCTGGTTAGTCCCCTGGTCTTGAAACTCTTAATCTTTGCTGGTCCCCTCCTAATTCTGGTTCTTTTGCTGGTCCCCTCCTAAGTCTTGTGGTTTTGTTTTTGTCCAGATTGTTGTTCAGGTTATCAGCATGTGAAGAATCTCCTAAACAAAGCAAAAAGTGGTATGGATTGTGAGAAATACGAGTAAGTCAAAAATCAATTTTTTGTAACTCGTTACATTCATTTATTAGCCTTGATGACTATTAGATTTGACTTTTGTAGAATGGAGAAAACACCATATTGGATGCCAAGCATTGGTTTGAAATTTAATGGTGTAGATGAGGCTTGGAATTTCTGGACTTACTATGGTGGTAAAGTTGGGTTTGATGTAAGGAAGTAATATAACAACAAAAGCAAACTAGATGGAATGACTACTTCTTGCAGATTTGTATGTTCAGATGATGACTTTAGAGAAACAATTAGTGAAAGGGACCATCTAACAAAGAAGCCTCGAGCTGAAACAAGAACAGGTTGTAAGATTCAAATGGGCATTACATTGAATCGACTAGAAGGAAAATATGAATTATATGATTTAGTACTTGAGCACAATCATATACTTCAACTCCCTACAACATGTCATTTAATGCCTTCACAACGGAAAATTTCAACTGTGCAAGCATGTCAAATTGACATGGCAGATGACTGTGGAATTAGGCCTAAAGATACTCATGAGTTAGTTAGTAGACAAGCAGGTGGTTCAAGTAACCTCAGTTACACATGCATAGACCACAAAAATTACTTGAGGACAAAGAGACAAAAAAATATGATTTATGAAGAAGCAGGGAGTATCTTGAGGTATTTTCAAAAGAAAACTGTAGAGAATCCTTCATTTTATAATGCCAAGCAACTAGATTCTCATGAAAAAATAACCAATATGTTCTGGGCAGATGCTAAAATGCTTGTTGATTATGCTCATTAGGTGACGTTGTCACTTTTGACACAAACTTTGGAACAAACAAAGATGCTAGGTCACTTGGTGTTTTTGTAGGATTTAATCAATTCAGAGAGATGGTTATATTTGGAGCTGCTTTATTGTATGATGAATCAGAAGAATCTTTCAAATGGTTGTTTGAAACTTTTTTGAAAGCACATAAACAAAAGCATCCAAGAACTATCTACATAGATCAAGATATGGCCATGAAAAATGCAATAGCTATTGTATTTCTTGAAACTTGGCATGGATTGTGTACATTTCACATTATACAAAATGCTCTTAAGCACCTTTCTTGTAAAGGTGGAGATGGACCTAGTGCCCTAGCTGAGTTAAGTGCTTGCATATATGAATATGAGGATGTGGCAACATTTGAATAATCTTTTGGTGCCTTAAGAAGCAAAGTTCAAAAAGATACTTGGTTAGGTGGTCTATATCAACAAAAAGAAAAATGGGCTGAATGCTTCATGATGGGTGTATTCACACTAGGAATGAGAAACACACAATTAAGTGAGAGCCTTAACAAAGACCTCAAAGATGTTCTAAAATGTAATTTGGACATTGCTCGGTTTTTCACTCATTTTGGGTAGTTGAAACTAAGAGAGCCAAAGAGTTGGATACAGAATACAACTCAAGGAAGAAACAACCACGAATAAAAATGAAGACAACCATGTTGATACAAGTGAGTAAACTATACACTCCATGCATTTTTGAAACTTTTCAAGCTGAGTACGAAAGATTCGTGGATGCATATGCTAGACCAAGTGAAATACCTAATGAGTGTATTGTCGGGATTGGAGTTGTTGATGGAAAATCTACAACAGAAAAAGAGTATACAGTTATAGGTGATCCTTCCAACCAAATGGTTTATTGTGGCTGCCAACAATTTAAGAGAATTGGGATATTGTGTAGTCACACTTTAAAGGTTCTTGACATGATGGACATTAAGACTTTGACTGGACACTATATTTTAAAGAGATGGACTCGTGAAGCGAGATGTAGTATTGTAGAAGATATTCAGGGGAATCATGTTTTAGAGAACCTAAATATTGATGCAACACAACGCTACCAGCATCTTTCTCGCAAGTTCCTTGCAATTGCTTCTCAAGCAACTGACTATGGAGAAGTTTGTTCATTTGTTGATGATGTCCTTAATAGTTTACAAAGGGAGGTCAACAATAAGATTATAAACTCTCTAGAAATTTTCACTACTCAGACCAAGGAACAAGAACCAATTACACTGTCTGAAAAGTTCTCTCACATCACTGGTCTAAAAAAAGTGGTCAAGAGGAAGACTTCAAAGCGACAACAAACATGGGTCAAAAAGTTGCATAAGAAAACACAGAGAATGAGCAGAGAATCAAATGTGGTATGTTTTCTTAAAACTTGCTTATTGAGTAATGATTTAATTTCTAACTTTAATTTTATTCTACAGCAGTAGGAGTTTGCTAACAATGATAGGGTGTTCGAAGGTTTTGGATCGTTTGCTACCTTTACTGATCCACTAATGGTAAATTTCACCATGCGTGTCTTAAAATTCACAAAATCTATGATTCTTATAGCCCCTGAATTTTTTACGTTGCAGGGTGGCTCTAACATTGAGCAAGGATCAAATCAGTTTGGACAAAATGGTTGATATCTCACAAAGCTTATTCGATACTGTCCTCTTTAGCTAAGGCTTGAGATTTATTTTGAAACAAACTTATTTCAAATGAGTCTTGTAACTATAATCTAATTTATTATCCTAAGATACGAAGTAAAATGCTATCAGCATGGCTAGACACACAAATTATATTTGCTACGCATTTTTACCTGATGAGATTTGCCGCATGAGATAAACGAGCTCGGACAGGAGATAGTGCCAAATAGAACGGGTCCTCCAGCTTCGCGAGCTCCTCGGCGGCCACCTCTGTCATCCACGCCCATCCGTCCTGCTACAATCGCCCAGCCATCTAACGCGCTGAGTAGTGCCTGGATCCTATGGGGATTGCGCTATTTCGATCCCATGGAGGTGCCAGTGGCTACTGGATGGGAAGGAGAAGACGAAATCACATGGCTGCGGGACGAACGGAGAGAAAGGGGCAGGCGGAATCCATGGCGGAGGGGAACAACATCGTGGCCGAGTTGCCGGCCTGGCTGAGTTCGTGGACTGGATGTGTGATGCAGAAGGGATGGAGGAGACGAATCTTTGTGGACCCTATTTGTTTTTTGTTTTTAATATTGCACAAATAATATAAGTCATTCCTTCACGTGTGGACGTCTGAGATGGAGAGAAATTGACACGCTCAATTTATTGAAGCACTTCACGGGATCTGGTTCCGCCTCCCAGCACAATACAGAAGAACAAAAGATGCGTATACAGAGTAGAGTACGATGAGCTGCTATATTGCTTAAGTGGTGGAAGAGTCAGGCGTCGTACCGGCATAAACCCCCAGCACAAGGCATCATATTTCGGAGGGCAAAACCAGATCCGTACCGTCAGTTCTTGGAGACGACGGCTAGCGATCTAGTGACATCTAAACGCCATACCTGTTGCCAACGGAGAAGGGTTCCATGGCCGGCGCAGCGGCGTACTCGGAATGTTCTCACAGCGGGAGTGGCGGGGACTGGCGCGGTCGAGTGAGCAGGACCTATTGTGCGGGTGGACGACGGACGACGTCGAGGAGCCCATAGGTCCCCTGCCTCACCACGCCGCGATGCGCACTCTAACTGCCGCCGCCGTCGCTAGCGGCGAGAAGGATCTGTATGTTCCACTTGCCCTCTATTCGCGATCTCTCAATTTTGCATTGTGTCCCCTAAATTGGATCGCGATTAATTGGATCGCGATTCGATCTGATAGTTTGCACTTTACCCCCTAAATTAGATCACGATTAATAATCGTGATGCAATTTTGTTACTTTGGACCTTATAGATTTCTAGATTTAGATATGACTCCCTATTTGTTTGGAAACAACTGTACGGCTCTGTTTTGCTCCGCTCCCGCCGCCGCCGGCCGTTTGCCTGCCGTCCGTCGACGACTGAAACACTCGACTCGTGGAGCAACCGTTCAGAACTGGATGGGCGAGCATTTCCCGTCGATTGATGACGGAGGCCTTTTTTCATGTCATACGTATATCTTGTACACGAGGATGATTCGGCTCTCTCCTCATCACCGGGGTCAGGCCATTCACCAGCGACCGTCGGCTGGCGCGTTCGTTGAGCAGCTCTTCGAACCTGCAGAATCCACCGTCGCCATCGTTGGGGACGAAGACCTCGAACTTGGGCTTTTCTTTTTTTTCTTTTTTTTTGCTGCTACTTGCCTTTAAAAGGGGACCGCAACAAGTAGAGTACAGTAGGCTGCAAAACACTCCGTTGGTGGCTCATTCCGCTGCCATGGATGATGGATCCAAGTTTCCACTTCCCACCGGGCACCGGAGGAACGAAAGTAACGACTCCGACGAGCCGGCGTTGAGCTGCGCAATCGACAATCAGCAAGCACTAGAGGCCTAAGCACTAGCGCGCAATTGATCAGTGCATGGCACCGTTCCCTGCCTGCCCATTCCATGTTTTATCGTCACCAAGTAGAACAGAATCAATCTTGTTCCTTGTTTTCACGGACAGCAGTGTATGGTCAAAATCATCTAGTAGAACATCATTTCACATCCATCGAACTACATCTCTATAATCTTCTTCCTTACTTATTTTGTTACAGGACGATGTGAGGACAATTCACACACGAGACGCCAGCTCCTGGTAGTAGTAGTACTTCCATTAGTCACAAAATTAGGTGCGTAGTATGTATACACTATCAAGGGAGTGGAAATCAACGTCGTGCCTCACTCTCTCATTTCCCCAGTAGTACAGACCACGGGGGGAAAACGTGGTCCGCCAGATCCAGAGTGTTTGCTCCAGAATGGCGGCTAGGGACAAACTCCCGGCAACAGCAACGGTCGAAATCACGCCATACGTACCTGCGCGGCGCCGGGCGTTTGTCCTGTGGGACAAAGCCGATGGCGACGTCTGATCTTTCTGCCGCGCGGCCTACAAGATCCCTCGAGTTCACACCAACCGGCGCAGAGAGAGAGAGAGAGAGAGAGAGAGAGAGAGAGAGAGAGAGAGAGAGAACTGTCAGACGGCGATGGCCGTGCGGTGCTTTTGTTGGTGGAACGATTTGATCGGCGGCTGATCCCGAGACCATATCGATCGACGCCGCAGTCCACCACGCGCGCCGGCGCACGCACAGGCACCACGCTTTGGTAATTGAAAACTGCAAGCCTCTTGCCAATTGGCTCTGCCGTAGTCCGTAGTACTTCTCTGATCCGTCCAGGATGATCTGATTCTTCAGATTATTTTTTTGTACGTCTTTTAGGAATTTAGACTGCAGGTGGTGGACAGATGGTGAACTCGCGCACCAAAGCAGGAATTGCCTCCGCAGTGGCGCTGCTGCTGGGCTGGGGATACCAGGCCACCCGTCCGCCGCCGCCGGCGATCTTGGGCTCTCCAGGTGGGCCACAGGTCACGTCGCCGAGGGTCCGGCTAAAGGACGGCCGGTACCTGGCCTACAGGGAAGCCGGAGTGAACAGGGAGACCGCCAGGTTCAGGATCATCGTCGCACATGGTTTCGCGGCCACCAAGGAGAGCGGGTTCCCGGTGTCTCAGGTAAGCAAAAATTATTTTTCCTATGTTGATCATACTACGGTGGAAACGCCCGTTGTGATATTTATGTACTAGTACGTAGTACCAGAATTTAATAGTTTAATATTGATCGAGCTCGCATGCTCTCCTCTGTTCCCGGTGCAGGGGCTTGTCGAAGAGCTGGGGATATATCTCCTCTACTTCGACAGAGCCGGGTACGGCGACAGCGACGCCAACCCTACGCGCGGGCTGAAGAGCGACGCCACGGACGTCGAGGAGCTCGCCGACGCGCTGCGGCTTGGCGACAGGTTTTACGTGGTGGGGTGCTCCATGGGCGGGTACACGGCCTGGAGCTGCCTCCACTACATTCCTCAAAGGTGTGGTAGAAGTACTACTACTACTACTATCTGAGACCAAACGGAACGTGTCGTCTATATCGTCGTTGATCTAGAACGCATGGGTTGGCCTGCTGCACTTGCACAGGCTTGCCGGAGTGGCGCTGGTCGTGCCGGCCGTGAACTACTGGTGGCCAATGCCCGACGACGTGTCGAGGAGTGCGTACGAGAAGCTCGACGCGCGCGACCGGAGGACGTTCTGGATCGCCCACCACTTGCCGTCGATGTTCTACGCCTGGATCACGCAGAAGTGGTTCGCGATGTCGCCGATCATCAGAGGGGAGCGCGACGCGTTCACCGACAAGGACTGGGAGATCCTCACCGAGCTCCGGAGGACGGAGCGGGAGAGTGGCAAGAGCAAGATGGATCCGGTACATGAAACTTCTCGTTTCCTTGTCCCCAGCTGTTCGATCTCATGCGCGAAATTCCACAAACCCACGATTCTTTTTTTTTTACACGTTCGATATCAGTGCGGTCGAGGTAAGCAAAACAATGTCAAAGCAGGGTAATATTGCTGTTCACGAACTACCATGACACGAGGCAGATAAAACTGCACCAAATGATTTCCATAGCATAGTGCAGCAACTTCCCCTCTCCTGAATCCTGACGCGGAGTTTTTTTTTTCCGCCCTCTCCAGGTCAAAGTGACGCAGCAGGGCACGTACGTATCCCTGTGCCGCGACGTGACGATCCTCTTCGGCAACTGGGAGTTCGACCCCACCAAGATCAAGAACCCGTTCCCCAATGGTGAGGGAGTCGTCAGCATCTGGCAGGGGTACGAGGACAAGATCGTCCGCATCGAGATCCAGCGCTACGTGGCGCAGAAGCTGCCGTGGGTGCGGTACCACGAGCACCGCGAGGCCGGGCACGCGCTCCCGAACATGGATGGCGTGGCGGACGACATCATCAGGGAGCTCGTGCTCGGCGAGGCGCCGAAGGTCGTTGGCATATATAGCGAGCGCAGACAAGACGGTGGTTGAACGGATGGAATGGAACGGAAGGTTGGGGATCGGAGGCGTGTACGAGATGTTGCATTGCATCTCGATCTAGAATAACTGAATAGCCGGTGCTGGACGAGTCGGTGCACTGATTACTGGACGGATTAGGAGGTGCAGGAACTTGGTATAGTCTTCAGCTGGTACTACCAAAGGCATTGCTCATGCTTTTTAATTTTATTTTTTTTTTGAATCATGCTGCTTGATTCACCTTGGTGAGGTCGCCGGCAAGAATAAAACACTTTCAAGGTAAGTGAGACGACAAGAATAGAAAAATCGGAGGAAACATATAATATTTTTTTATCAGCCTGCTTATGTTACTAGCTTGGTTCGAAGGTTTTTTTTTTCAGAACAGTTTGGAAGTTTTATGCGTGCAGTAGATTTGGATCACCTTTTATAATGAGGACCTGCGTAACCACCGGCTTACTGTGTTCCAAACAAAATGACAAAACCGGTACATTCAGATTCAGCCCACAAAGTTTCACGAGCTTGGAAGGTAGCCCAACATGCATATGCTTGCTATGTACTAGTACCATTTTTTTCGTGCAACATATATTATGACAAATGGTAACAAATAATCAGTCATAGAGAAAATGTATCTGATAATAATTTAATAATGTCATGAAAAACTCAAACAACTATTAAGGTCCGGTTATTTAGGGTGCATTTGGCTGACAGAAACATTTCAAATTCATGAGTGAATCAGCCGGAACAACACTACCGAACACATCAAAACGTGAAATGTTTCACGGTTGAATCATCTGAGATGTTTCTCATTTTCAACACTATGAGTGGAATAATCTAGAATGGTGTTTTACCCGATTTAAGAATCACTTAGGCCATTTTGCTTCTCAAGAATCTGAATTCAAAATAGCTTCCAAAAGTTTAGATGGTGCTTCTAAATAGAAATGTTTGTTTTGGAGAAGCTGAATCGTTTAGTGAAGGAATTACTCCTATATCTAAAACTGTCTAAGTTTCTTTCTTAATTAACAAATCATGATACTAGAGGAAAGGGGCGCAAAACGGCCACTGGGCAACCTACACAACGTATCTGTCGATGTTGCAAATGATCCGACAGGGCAGTGGTTTTGCGCTCCTGCTTCCTGTGGAGCTGCAGACACCGGATGGTGAGGTGAGAGCCGAGGCCTCCCCGGCCCATTCCTTTCATTGATTACACTACACGGCAGCGGCACAACGGAGATAGGACCGGCGCCTGCAACCACGGAGTGGGGATCACCTTCGCGGCACGTATCCTGCACGTGTCGTCGCCTCAAGGTCTGTACGTTTTGGGCCCGTCGCGTTTTACTACGAGCACAGCAGGCATGAAAGAGTCTTTTCGACGCGACGCGCCCAACACAGGCAGATTCTGCCGTGGAGTCCGCCGGATACCGCGAACCCATCAATCCATAATACGCATACGCTCCAGATTTTCTTTCGTACTAATATAGCGGTTGTTTGGAACTTTAGCCTAGAGGTGTTTGGGGGAGGATAAAAGTTTTGTTTTGTATGTGAAATGACCATTTATTTTTATTTACATACAACACATATGATCATCATACATGAAGCAACAAAATATTTCAGTTTTGATAATAGGTCAATTACACAAAAGAATACTGTTCGTGCATAGTAAAGAACAAATCCACCTTATAATCTTCAAAAAAAAGCGTGCGCTAATTCATCACGAAATCTATCCATACTTTGATCTTTCTCCCTTCCTTCAGTTATAGATGCAGGAGGTTCAATTGTTGAAGCCTCTGGAGCAACATAAGTTTCATCATACTCAAATAGCTCGAAGTCCCTGTCTTCAATTTTACTGTCTCGAATAAAATTATGTAATGTCACGCATGGTACTATTATTTCACTTTGCTTGCTCATTGGATAACTTGGCACTTTCAATAAAATCCTCCATTTCATCTTTAAAACTTCAAATGTCCTCTCCACAACATTTCTTAGTGACGAATGAGCAAAATTGAAGGTCTCTTTTATACCTTTAGACATCCACCCGCGCTGAAACTCTGGTACATGGTACTTCGTTCCCTTGTATGGTGCAAGATAACCCCACCGATTCGGATAATCAGAGTCCACAAGGTAAAACTTTCCTGTACAAGTCCAATGTTTTGTTACGGTTAGTATGTATGCCATTAGTGCATGTTAAACAATAAACTAAAAGAAAATATATATTATGTTACCTGGTGGAGGATGGAAAAATTTGTCTTTGTATTTGTGGATAGCATCATTGAACACTCTCATATCATGTACTGAACCCGACCAGCCGGCAAGAACAAATGTGAACCTCATGTCGAAGTCAGAAACACCAAGCACATTTTGCGTAGTGAAACCCTTCTGACACATATGTTGAACCATCTTGTCTTTTGACACCACAACTTGTACGTGAGTACCGTCTAAAGCTCCTATACAATTGTTGAAGTATGGAAAGAACCTACGATTCTGTAACCTACGGTGTAATGTTCTAAATTCAGGGTCTAGTGGCCTAATTATGTCAGCAGCAAGCTTAAGAACACATTTTAATACTTTGTCAAAGTTGCGATGAACTGTCTCTAGAGACCTCTCCATGCGATTCATAGCTTGCCTGACTGATTGAGGTGCGCCAACCATCCAAAGAAACATTCCTAATGACTCCATTGAAGAACTATTTTTTGTGGACTGTAGTCCATATGAGTGCACCAATAGATCATGAAGCCGATCAAATAATGGTCTACTCATCTTAAACATGTTATAGCATTCTGTACCATCTTCTAGATTTCTCATAACCCAATCATGACCACTTAAAATGACATTTCTCCTCTTTGATTTTTGGAAGTAAGTTTCATAGTACATACCAAACATGAACATGCCTTCCATGACCTCACTTTGTTTCTCTCCTCTTCCTCCAGTACAAGCTTGACAAGTTCATCCTCACTTCAATCAGTCTGACCAGACATATCCTGCAACACCAGTACGAACAACCTCATGAGGCGATAGTTCAAAAGTCCCAAATTTATAACATGTGACTAAAATAAAAATCACTTAACACATCACACATTGACCTCTCAAGTCACACATATAGATAATGAGTTCACATGTCCATAGTCACAGTAGGTTCACATCGAACGTAATAACAGTCAGTTCATAACACACATGAATAAAGTAGGTTCACATCACACACACGCGTAATACGTGTACAGGAGACATAGACGAAATGCGTTGCTAGACCCACTACAGATGCTAGAATAGTGTCATAGACGAATCTAATTAAGGTTGTGCTGCTTGCAGTATCTTTGTAAGAAGGCCAGCCTTCCTTCTGTACTAGGTATGTTAATGAAAAAATGTCTAGTGCAGTCATCTTTGCAAATCTGTGAAACTGCGTAGAACTCTGCACTTGTTTCTGTCACCCCACACTCTAAAGCCAACTGCTGACATTGCCTAATTGAAGAATGCAACTCTGACGTCCTCTCTCTTTTGTTAGTACAAGCAGCCTTCAAGTACTCGTTCCTTTCAGCTGACATCTTGGTCGACGCAGTCAAATAATCCTTCATCATCTTAACCATTGAGATTTTCGATTTCTTTCTAGTACTACTTGCTCTCTTACGGCTACTTGAACTCAGTGGACTACGTTGCAAGTCTTCGAAACCGTCGTCATCGTCCTCATATTCCGGATGTTCTGTTTCTGCATGAAAACTATCTTGTCCAGGAACATAGGAAGAGGAACCATCCACAGCAACTCCCTCAAAGATTTCCTCAAGCTCTGGTAAGAACTCCGAAGGTCCTGATTTCAACTTTTTCCATTCTGTATGTGTCGCAACCCCGTCCGATAAAATCGTACGGTTGCTCATCCAGGATCATTCGGGGTGCCACTTGGCAAAGCAAGCGACCATACAGTACAATAATTAACAAGGACACGCAAAACATAATTTAAAGGGTACATAAATTCTTAATATTACAACATTTGTTCAGATAATTTAAGTGCGGAAACGTAGTTTCGAAAACAAACGAAAGTCAGCGAAAGCTAAGTTTTACAACTCGACGATACAATTAAGCACGCCAGCCCACGGGTGCTTAATCTTCATAGGTCGGAGAAGCGGGAACCCACTCGAAGGTCCACTCCGAGGGTGCCTCCCCTTCCCAACCACCACAACCACATGAAGCAGAGTTAGAAGGATCACCTGCAAAAATATTAATCCACAAAGCCTGAGCAACTAATACTCAGCAAGACTTACCCATCAACGTGGCCATCTAATGACCGACTCCTAGAATGCAGGGTATTGGTGGAGGTTGATCGAGTCTTGCGAAAACAGCGCTAATATTCTATTTAAATTTTAGCCAAATTAACAATAGTCACTGCGAATTTACTAAATGTGCCGCTATTCTAAACAATCATGAATTCATTACAACAAACAGAGTAAAATTATACAATTTTATCATAATCCACTATTTTCCTATCGTTGCGGCAGAAAGGAGCAAGTGCTACTCTTAACCACGAGGAGTGGCAATTATAATTGATTTACATCCTGCAGGAGAAACCCGAATGACACGACACGTGCACACTCATCTGAGTCACATGTGGCTACCTTTCGCAACATCGCGACAGTGTTGGCTCAACATCCATCCTTCCAAGGATATGGTCCTTCAGGCGATGCCCTGCATCCCTGTACGGCCCCAAACCTTTCCCACTAGCACAAGCCCAAGAAAACAAAAGCAATTGCATCCACCTTGTTGGTCCGTTCACCCAGAAAAAGGGATGGCCAATTGTCCAACAAAGCACGGTGAGCTACATCAGTTTCCTGGTCCCATATACCAGTATGCACTCGGTACACACCTCAAACTTGACCAATGCAACCGCACCCGATAGGGTTCTCAATTTTTATTCACAATTAAAATCAACATGTTCCTTGATATTTTTCCTCCTTTGATCAAAACACGAGTAGTCTCCATACTACTCGGATGCTAACGAATTCCTATCCTTAAGCATCGCCTTCTATCGAGGGCTCTACCAAAATAATCCATAGGAAACCTATCAAGTCATGCAACTAGGTTTTCACGGTAATTTCCTCGACACTTAATGCATAAATAATTCCTACACACATAGTGGCAAACAGAAAATTTGTAAACATAGGTGTGCACCGGGGCTTGCCTTGGTTTGTAGAATAGTCAGAGTACTCAAACAAGGAGTTAGTTCCCGCGGGTGCTTCTTCTGGATTCTCGTTCACCAGCGGAAGTTCCTGGTCGGTTCCTATATGACGAAAATGCAGTGAATTGTCTAATGAAGAGAGTCACAATGCTATTATTAAATATAACTAGGGTTTTATTGTTAGGAATTAGGGTTAGACCGACACTTTGCTTCGAGTATCAATCGTTTTAATAACTACGACTATTTATCTAGGTCAAAAATGAAATTCTTATTTACCTCTCAAGATTATTTTTAGTTGATGGTACTCTCTGAAATATGAATTTTTAAGCTTTGGTTGAGCCCTAGATGAATTTTCTAAATTTTACAATAATTCATCAAAGTTCCTGTTACTGGACTTTATAAAATCAGAAACCATAGGTAAACCTTGGAATAAAATTATGATATTTTATGGTGTTACTCAGGGGAACCAAATCTACAACTTTGTTTTTGGGGTTTAAACTTTTTACTGACTGCTACAATGTATTTTAGAAAATGGTATTTTAATAGGCAGATTGGGGTATTGTGAAAGTAATATATACAATTTGGTGGTCCAAAAATCCCCATAAAATTCCAGTAGGTGTGTTCTGCCATGAGGAACTTGTAGATCAAATTTCAGACTTAGCACTGCTCTGAAACTTGAATGAAAATTCAAAAACATCAAGGAGTATTTTAATTATTCCTGAAAATGTGTGATCATTCCATAAAAAGTGTTTTAACAGAAATTTAGTATTAGTCATGCGGTTTCTAAAAAGGTTGGGTTCGCTGTTTTTGGAGTAGTATTGTATTTTATATGAATTTTACAATGTTGTGATCTTTCCTGATGTTTGAATAATTTGAAAAGGAGCCCGGGCCCGCTTGCCAGTGGCACTGGACAGAGAGGGCGGCGCTAGGGCAGCGCCCGGCGGCGCGCCGGCGGGGGTTCCCGCCGGAATTGGCACCGGCAGTGGACTCCGTGGTGTCCCACGTGATCAGCACGGCAAGAGGAGTTCACTGAACCAAGAGGTGGGACGGCGGCTCACCGGAGTAGAGCCGGCGACGGTGGACCTATTACGGTAATGGCGACGGCGGTGTTCCGGCGGCTCAGCGGTCGGTGGGTGTCGGAGCTGAGCACTGTGAGCTGCAGTAGAGGTCGGGGATGACGCTGGGCACGACGAGGATGACTGAAAGTGGCCGGAAGAGGGTCGTCGACGGTGAGGTGGCGGCTCGGCGGGTGCTCCGGCGATGTCGCGGTGATTCCGTCACCGCTGCTTCACCAAAACCATTGCGGTCAATTGAAATGGAACGAGGGCTACCCGAGGGTCGTGCCGATGGAAGTAATTGAAGAATCTCTCACCGGCGAGGAAGAATTCGACAGAGTGGCGATAATGGCGGTGCGGCGGCGCTCCGAGAGTGAGTTGCCGGAGTTGGCTAGGGTTTCGGCTTTGGAATGGTTAATTGGGTGTGGGAGGGTGTAGTGGGTGATCTCGTGCGCGATGGAGGAGCTCGGTTTGGTTTGAATTGTAGCGGGGCGGTCGGTCGATTTGGGAGCAGGGCGGCGGCACTGGCGGCAGAGCAGCGGAGAAGAAGAGAGAATGGGCGGGGTGAGACTAGTAGAGCAACGGAGGGAGCATAATAACGCACTGGGAGGGTTGATCGTGCGCGTGCAGCACGGTGATGATGGCCGACGGCTCCCCGTACGCGGCAGTTGGGCGGGTGACAGAGAGCGGCGCGCTCGAGAAGTCAATTGGCACTGCGGCGAGGACGACGGCGATTGGTCACTCCCGTACGCGGGTAGCTCGCCGGACTGACGGGGCAGCGGCTCTCGCGGAAGGAAGTAATGGCGCGCGGCGGCTAGCCTTGGCTACGGCGTAGGGTGGCGCCTCGACGGAGAAGACGGCATGGGCGTCTCTGTTTTGTGCAGCCGGGTACTGTACTCGTCCGACAACAGGGAGAAAAGGAACAGAGAGCAACAGAGAGAAGAGAGAAAAGAGAGGAAGGGAGAAATAATTTAGTTAGGGATAGAATTTACTTTACCCAATGCTCAACTTTGAATTTGAATGATCACTTGTAAAAATTTGAACTCTTTCATTGACCATTCGAAATTTTTGTCCATTATTCAATTCTTCCTACATAATTAGGGTTTTGGTTAAACAACTTCGGAGTTTGAACTATCGCTTTCAATAATTTGATTTCTAAATGCCCTAAACCTCTATGAAATGGTGGAATGGTTAGAAATAGAAAGAATTTAAATTTTGAAATGTGGATTGCTACTGCATATATGAATTCTTTTATTAGTCGCTTGCCTTTTCTTCTACTATTAAATTTCCGACAAGTTATGGTTTGACTTGTACCGTTTCGGAATTTGAACCACGGTCTGAACAACAATTAAACCCGATAACCCTACGGAAATTAGGTCTTGTGCTCTCCCTACCACTAAACCGAAGTTAATGGGTTTACACTAATTTGCCATGACCGGAAGTATTAACAACCCATTTAAGTTTTTGCGGAGTGGTAGTCGTTTATTCAATTCCGTCTTCTTTATTACACGACCACGAATGTGTTAATCCTTTAATTTTGACGCCATAAACTTGCTTATTTATCGGATTGATTGAGTTTAAATTTTCGAGGTGTCACAGTATGTTTCTGCATACGTCAATAAAAAAAAGTTAGATATAGGTCGATGAATTTTCGTGCACTTATTATTACACATTCAGCTAAATGTACTACCTCTGTTGCATCTTCCCACCATTCAGGATCTGCGGTAGGCCATCCATTTTCATCACGGCCTAGTCCAGAATTGGTCCGGAGATCTTTTATGAATTGGTACATCTGCTTCAATTGCCTGATTCGGTTCCTGATTTGGTTCCTATCGTGCCTCAAATTTGTTGCACGGTGAAACTTATGTATGATCTGCTTGTACCCTCTAGCCGTCATAACTCCCTTGTTGTAGTTACCCAAAGCAATTTGTTCAAGCAGCAACTTACACAACACTTTATTATGTTTGTCCGTCCAATTTGCCTTATCAATTTTATTCTAGTCAAAAGATCAAATCAAATTAAACATGTACTAAGATGAAATCACATGGTCCTATTTTTGAATGTAACACTTCGATGTTGGAATATACCTGAGGGCAGCGAACAATTTCGTCATCATCGTGGTCGTCATCAAAGTCCTCATCATCACTGCGCCGTCCACCAGCAAGACCACCGCCTCGAGGTACCACTCGGGGAGGTTGGGAGGGCATGCCACGGCCGCTATACGACGGTGGGTATGGACGGCGATGGGCAGGTCCACATGCACCTGCCTCTGTGCGCCCTGTTCCCCGCCCGGCTAACACGCCGCCGCTGCTGCTGGTGCGACACTCGCGTAACGCGAGAGATCGATTGGCAGGGTGGGGTCGACGGGGAGGGAACGGCAGGGTGTCCACATTGCCTCCATCCTCACTTCCCGACTGTAGGTAATCCCGGTACGCCGCCAAATGTGGCCAACTCTCCGCTTGCGAGTTGAGGTCCAATGCCTTGAAGCCAATCCGGGCACCACGGACGGAGGTTGAGCTTGATTGAAACCCAACGTTATTGGAGAAGATGTTCAAACCGTCCGCCAGAGGGGGAGAGTACGACGGGGGCTGCGAGAACAAATCACCGGAGTCGTCACCGCCTAGTTCGGCCATGTGTGCCTGGTGGACTCGACGGGCGCGAAGCAGGACCGAAGCTCAGCAAACCTAATGTCATAGAAGATTTTAAAAAAGAAGGCACTAAAATGGACAATTACAGTGCACAAGTTCACAATTGTTTACAAAAGAGAAAAATCATCTCACCTTCTCAGTACTGATGTAGCTCTCCTCGCGGAATACCTTCGTAGCAAAGCTAGACAAAGCCGACACTCCTCTAGTCAGCATTACTAGGTCCTACCACAATCTAAACAATATTAGAACAATAATGCAGTGAGTACCAAATGAAATAAACTAACTACAAATTTTGTAAAGAAGAAAAGGCCTCATGCCCTGACTATTTTATTACAGTTCAGATCAAATCCACACACTGGCATAAAGCATATAAGCATCCTCCAGATCAAACCCACACACACGGCTGCAAGAAAATGTTCCAATATTATTACGAACGTTTGTTGCATACCTCCAGATTTTGCAGCGACTAATCCTTTTTGCTGACTACTCTAAACTTGATTCAAGTTTAACACCGTATTGAATCAATCTGCAGAACGAAAACAATAAAAGAGTAAGGACACGGTGAAGATTGAACCATAGAGGCATTCCATCGAACAGTAGTAGGCATCTTGGGGGGAGGCGCGTCGGCGCTCGAGACCTCGCCGGGGCGGGGCGGGGCGCCGGGGGGGGGGGGTGCGTCGTGATCTCGCGGGCGCGGGGGCGCGGCGGGGGGGTGGGGTGTTTTGGTGGGGTGGGGTGGGGGTGGTGGGGGGGGGGGCGCGCTCGAGATCTCGTCGGCGCGGGCTGGGAGGGGGGGGCGCTCGAGATCTCCCCGATGGGCGGGGGGGGGGGGGGGGGGGGGGGCGCGGGGGGTGCGTCGTACCTCGGTGCCGGGTGCCGGTGGGTAGGTTCGTCCGTCGGCGTCCGCGAGCGTTCGCCACGGGCTAAACTTTTTGCTCATTCGTCTTTCCCGTTTGGTGCCTTTGCCTCGTGTCGGCTAAAAGTTTTGCTCGTTTGCACGGTTTTGCATCTCATCTAAACACCCACATAGTACCACTAAATCGTGGAGGTTATTATGCATACTGATATGTCTTGGTTGTTGGTTTGGTTCATCTCTTGGCTAAACTCGGCACAAATCGGGCATGCGGATGGTGACAAACTCTCGAACGGCCGCCATTCCGTTGGGTGCACGCCAGCGTTTGGTGCCCATAGCCGTGGGCCGTGGCACTGGTGGCGCGCAGTTCCGCGGAGTCTGAAAGGCGAAAGGGCAGAAGATAACGCACGGCAGACTGCCGCCTGTCCCTGCTCTGCCCGCGCGGCTGCATGGGCGCCAGAGCTGACAAAAAACCCCGGGTCGGAAGCAAGCCGCATGCAGCGGTCCAACCGGTAGCGCTAGCGTCTGCCCTCCCTCGGAACTCGGAGCCCATCGCCTCCCGGCCCTACAAGGAAGGAAAGGAAAAGGAAAGGATAGCCGTAGCCGCTGCTGCGGAAGAAAGCCCAACGTGCCGACGAGCGCGCCCGACACGACCATCCTATAAGTAATTGGCGAAATGGGCACAGCACATGTCTCGCTAATTGCCTGCCTCTGCCTCCCGCTTCGCCGCCGCTCTCAGCTGCAGCAGCCCCCCCGCCCACGCCTGCATACGCTCGCCGGCTCGCGCCCGCGCGGCACGCCGCTTCGCTCTCCGTTCAGCAGCAGCACTCTCCATCCTTCATCTCGGTCACCTTGGCAGCTGGCTTCGCCGCTCATCGACCAACCCACAGCGTGAGTGGGCGGTCAGCTGCCTGCCGATCCGGCGGTGCGCGCGCCAGCATCAGTGCTCTCTCATCGGCAGAGGTATGTGCCGCGCCGCCCAGTAATTTTTGCTCCGTCTTGCTCTTCACTTTGGCATGTAAAACTCTCCGTAGTAGTGGTTACTCCCTTTCTCTGTCGTTTTTGCTCATTTGATTTGACACTGAATTGCAATGGTATGTGGCCGCTTTGTTGCTGGAGGATTTTCATCCCTCTGCTTTTGCTGTAGTAACCTTGAAGAAGCATTCCTCTCTTTCTAGATGCTTTATCGGTTTCACGGCTTATTGTCCTCCATTCCTTTGCCGTTAATTACTACCTTGGTCCCAAAATAAACAACACTTACAATTTTCGTACATAACCTAACATTATTTGTCTTATTTAAAAATTTATTATAAATAATAAAAAATTTAAGTCACATATAACATATACTTTATACTCTATCAAATAATAATATAATCAGAAGTAATATAATTAAAATATTATTTATTTTGAGACAGAGGGAGTAGCGTTAATAACCAGAAAGCCTACATCATCCTATAAACTGTGTTTATGGCCGGGTTACAATATTATTATGGGCTTTAGATGTTCCTTTCCTAATAAAATCGTACACCCAGGGCCGGGCATGGCCGTGCGGCTGCACAGGGCCCCATTCTTTAGGGGACTCAAATTTTTATGTTGTATTATTACACAACATAAATAGGACGTACAAAATCAGGTGTATTTTTTTTCCAACTCAATTTTTATTTTACGTTAGCCATTAATATAATATAGGAGTAATACCTTTGTGATCTCGTGTATATCATACAGATCAAAGCCATGTTTTCTACAGATCAATCTAGAAAGTATGATTTGGGTAGTCAAAAGCGTGAGAAGTAAGGAAGAACACTTAATTCAAATCCGTCATAAAAAAATACTTAATCTCAAATAGAAGCTAATATTTTACTAGTTTTAGAGTATATTCAACAACTATCTTAGAATATAGCCCTCAAACCAAATACATTTTACACACTCCTCTAAGAGTTATCTTAAGAGGTTGATAAGTATATGAGAACTCCAAATTTTGTTAAGATAAATATGAGGAAAATTTAAATAGTTCTTAAAAGTAAAAATTGATTTGAGATAGTTGTTAGAGTTGTTTTCTAAACATATTTTGTATATTTTGATTTAGGAGACCTTCTAAGATAGTTGTTGGAAACGGTCTAATAGGCCTCACTTTAAAGCTTTGTACAGGGCCTCGATTTATACGGGTCCGGCCCTGCGTACACTGTTGGAATCGGTATGCAATATGTTTGGTTACAATCTAACTCATATGAATTGAAGTGGATTGAGAAAGAACTTAGTTTAATTTTCACCACAAACACAGCCAACAAGGCCTTAGGGATGGAAAAAGAAGAGGGAATTGGCCTGCACTTATAAAAAGAAAGAATTGGCCTGCGTAGGGCGGTAAGGGGGTCCTTTGGATTGCAAGGTTTTTGGAGATATTGTACCACGACTATTCCATAGGAATTCATCCCTTCATGTGTTATGTTCCTTTAGGATTTTTGGCATCCACTCAAATATCTTGGTGAAATTTCTGCGACAAGAAGTACGAGGAGCTCAACGTTGCTACTGCCGGCTGATGGTTCGTAGTGTTTGTGAGGACTAAGAACTGCAAAAGAACAGCCCAGAAACACACATGCACAACAGTTCTTTGTACATCCCTAGTTTACGAGTTGGATCAGGCGATCACGCAACCGCCATGCTAAATCGATTGTGGACACAATGAGGTGCATCTCTTCGCGGCGGCCACCGTTGGCTGCCGAACGAACCGCATGTCAACAAGTCAATGGCGAGTTCGTCAGATAGGGCGCTTAGCTTAGCACACACGGGCCTGTTCTTGGAACGGTCTGGGCTTCACGAAGACAGTAGAGAAATTGCCCAGATGGGCACGCCTTCTCCCCGGTGGATTCGCGGTGACGTCGTACTAAGAAATGGTATGAGTGGTGCAGCGTCACCTGCCCTCTCCCTGGCTGCATCCAAAACAGAGCATGCCGACCTTGCTGACTGGAGGAAGATCGAAGCTAAGAGAAAAACCTTGCTGACGCATCAAAGGCCTGCTCCATCTACCATGAGCGACGCGAAACCGGAAGGATAACGGTGAGCGGGAGAATACGCTCATAGGTGTGGATCCAGTGCCACTCTGCAGACCAGAGCGCTAGCAGGGTATAGAAGATCCGTAGGCCAAGAAGATGTACGAAACTCACGAAAGCAATCTTCCAAACGAGGAGGTGTCTGTGTCTATCCAGCCATCCCCTGAGCTAAGCGCAGCAATGGCGCGGCCTTTCTAATCAAACGCATGCGACAAGCATCCACCGGCACCGCCGGTTCGATGCACCGATGCGATCATCCAACCCGGCATTTCTTCTAGCAGTAATTACCGCACTTTGCTTTCGCATGCAGGGTATAAATAACAGCATAGGTGCAGCGTACAAGGACGATACATTAGCAGAGCACAGTTCACTGAACCGTTTTCCAAAATTGAGCGAGGCGATTGAGGCTGCGTCATGGCGTCGGAGACGAGCAAGAACTTGATGGTCACAGACGAGCAGGAGGTCACCTCGCACCAGCGTGGCCACCAGAACTTCCGCGCGGGGTCCAGGGTCGCTGCCGAGGAGGAGCCAGCGGCGGATCCGCAGCTGGCGCGGCAGTCGTCGATCCTGTCGCTGACGCTGGAGGAACTGCAGAGTTCGCTGTGCGAGCCCGGGCGCAACTTCGGGTCCATGAACATGGACGAGTTCGTGGCCAACATATGGAACGCCGAGGAGTTCCAGGCTGCCACCGGCGGCTGCTGCAAGGAGGACGACGTGGCGGAGGAGGAGGAGGCGGCCGTGGCGACTGGTGGAGGAGGCGCGAGTGCGGGAGGAGGAGGAGGGCTGTGCCGGCAGGGGTCGTTCGCCCTGCCGCCGCCGCTGTCCCGGAAGACGGTGGAGGAGGTCTGGGCTGAGATCACCCAGGAACCTTCGTCAGGCGCCCGACCTCCGCAGCATGCCGTGGTTCAACCGCAGATGGGCAGCGGCGGCGGCGGCGTCGCGGCTGGTAGCCGGCAGGCGACGCTAGGCGAGATGACGCTGGAGGACTTCCTGATCAAGGCCGGCGTCGTTCGGGGGTCTCTGGCCGGCGGCCACGGGCAGCAGGCGGCGGTCAGCATGTTCCCGGCCGCACCGACGATGCCCCACCACATGCAGCAGCAGCAAGGCCAGCTCGCCGCTCCTCCCGCCGTAACGATGTTCCAGATGGCGAACGCCGTGTACCCGGTGATGGGCGACGGCGCCATGGGGTACCACAACGGCGGCTATCCCGGCGGCGCCATGGCGGTGGTGGTGCCGCCGCCGCCGTCTCAGTGCATGCCGGCCGCGGTGAGCCCGGGGTCGTCGGACGGGATGAGCGCGATGACGCAGGTGGAGATGAGGAGCTGCATTGGCAACGGCAGCGGAGGAGGGATGGTCGTCAGGAACGGCGGAGGCGGGAACCACGCGCGGAAGCGGGAGTCCCCCGAGGATGGTGGGTGCACGGAGAAGACGGTGGAGCGTCGGCAGCGGCGCATGATCAAGAACCGTGAATCGGCCGCACGGTCACGCGCCAGAAAGCAGGTGCGTTGTGTCATCAACTTGTTGGTTCGACCGCCTTTTATACCGCGGTCACGGGTTGGTGGTGACAGTTTTAATTTTACGCATGTGGAAATGGTTGCAGGCGTATACCGTGGAGCTCGAGGCTGAATTGAACCATCTCAAAGAGGAGAACGAAAGACTCAGAGCCCAGGAGGTAATTTTCATCTAATTTTTGGTTTTCAGTCAACTTATGCACTGCTCTGATCTAACGCAACGTCTCTGTTCTTAATCTATTTTGCAGAAGACCATTCTACTATCTAAGAAAAAAATGGTACTGCTAGTTTCTTCGACTGTGCTCGATACATTCTCGTTTTTTTTTTTCCTGAGGGCATGTAATCTTGTTTTGTTAGTGAACTGACGGAAGCGTGCCATGGTTGTTGTTTCAGCTGGTGGAGAGGATGATAGAGCAGTCGAAGGAGAACGTGAGCGCCAAGAAGAGCGTCCGTGGGATGCGCCGCTGCGGCAGCTGCATGTGGTGAAGCCGAAGAATTATATGACCAGCATTGTGTCATTCCGATATCCTTCGAATAGAAAGTCATGTATAGATAGCAGTTCTCTAGTATGTGGTGTGGTGTATGTATGTAAGATATGCAAGAGTCTTCTATCTAGATGTATGCACAAGCTCGTGCTGCCTTGTTACTGTAATACTACTGTCTATAAGCCGTTGCCTGTACAAACAATAAACCAGCTGTAGGATAACCACCCATGTTAAGATCTCTGTTTTTGTCAATGCACACAGAGCAACCAAAATCTTGAGGAAAAAAAAAGACATTTCAACGTCGTCGCGATATATTCTGCAATTTGTTGAAAAGGCCCATTTAACCCAGCCCATTTTACTCTCTCCCGGTCTCTCGGCCTTCCTTTTGCTTTGGCGGCGACCCCTCCTCCGTCCGAACAAGCACGGCGGCACGCGCGGTCAGAACGGGGGGGCACAACTGCTTCGACGGAAGGTGAGAGCTGACCTCCCCAAATCCCCGAATCCTCATCCCTCCTGTAGTTAAAATTTAGGCTAGTTGTAGCGGGATGGGTTGATCCCAGCCCGCGGGCGAAAGAAGGTTTTGCCCGTGGACGGGGACGTGGATGGGGACGGGGGGGTTTCATCCCCCGTGATGCAGCTGCATCTAGCGAAGGAGGGCCGGAGATCTCCGTGGGGAGTGGAGGAGCGTTTTTTTTTTTTTTTCCGTTCGCTTTAGGTGTGGCGGCTAAGAAATCAAAGACAATTGCTAAGAGCCTTTTTCCTCCTCTCTTATTTTAGTATGAGCCCTAAAGCACTCTCTAATCTCTACTTATATTACGATATGTTTTTTGCGCTTCATGTCTCCATTACTGAGTCAATATCTAATGACTATGCACAGATGGGTTGGGGAATATCCAGGTTGATTGGACTGAAGGCTGCCGTCCTGCTTTCTGTGGCTTATGTTTTCCAAAGACTAGGACTGGCACTTATATCCTTCCCCCTCATATACACATCTTTGATCGCAATGCTTGTCTCCATTGCTTCTCACCCAGCAGTTGATCTTCCATTACTCCTTGGCAAGACGTCCGACGGAAGCTTTCCCTTGTGGGCATGGATCATATTCTCGCCATTTCTTCTTTTCATCCACGTATTTGTGCTGCTACGGAGATTTGTTAAAAATGAGCCCCTATACACTGAGATAGCAGATGGAGTGTTTGTTGGTGGCTGGCCTTCTTCAGTTGAGCACCTGCCACCAGGTGACCCTGCAGTCATAGATTGCACATGTGAGCTGCCAAAAAGCTCGACGCTCTCTGATAATGCATATTTGTGCGTTGCTACCTGGGATACAAGGGCTCCTCAGCCATCACAGATTGAGTCTGCTCTGAGATGGGCTTTGAGAAAGCGCTCTCAGAACAAGCCCATATATGTCCACTGTGCCTATGGTAATATATACTGCTCTGTTAGTTCTATACTACAGTATTTTATAACAACTAGGTATATTTTCCTTCCTGAAATGTACTTACATCTGTGCTCCTTGATGCATTTATATGCAATTATTTTAGTCATATTAGATACTTTTGTAAATTCGAGATATACCTACCTCGACAACGTGATGATAAACGAAGCAGTAACATTGTCTTATTGCAGCCTATATCATGCAACAATAATGTCCTATTATGATTGTTTTGCATGAAAACAAAAGCATGTTGACATGATAGTTTTTTTCAAGTTGAATGTCATCTTTATGTCTCACATGGATATTTACCACGTCTAGTTTATTTCTACTTATTTGGGGACAAGAAATGGAACTGCCATGGATAAGTAGAACTACACCTGCAATTCATTCATACTGGATCAGGCTTTATCTAATTTAAGATAATTTTTTCACTTAAGTATATTAAATGACTTCTTGCCAAGTTTAAGTCAGATATTAATAAAATCAATTAAGCTTGGATATATATGAACCTAACTCATCCATTTAGTTTGGCTCTATGCTTTTGTAACTAGTCCCTGAAAAAAAAATAAGTGTCTGTATAATGGCTCGTGCATCTGATTGAGCTTATAAGTCTGATGAAATGGATTTCATCTTTTAACAGCATGATGTATCTGTAACAGGCCATGGCAGAAGTGTCTGTGTGATGTGTGCACTTCTTGTCGCACTAGGATTAGCTGAGGATTGGAAAGCTGCTGAGCAAATGATTCGTGAGAAGCGACCTTCTATTAGCATGAACACACTTCACCGCAAAAGCCTGGAGGAATGGTCAAAACATCTGCTCTCCTCCTCAAGATGTGGAGAATCAGATGTGAGTTCTGTTATTCTTTCAGATTATAACCGAAAAAGAAATTGACCGGCAAGAAAACTGACTTGTTCCGTACATGGTGGGATGTGTAACGTGGAGTGCAATGAGTGTTACTATCTACCATTGACTTAGTAAATATCCTTGGGCCACTCTCAAACTTATCTTTATGTTGTACCACTAGCACTATGCTGTACTTATGAAAGACTCTTCTATATAAGTTCTACTACTGTACAAGTAGCTTGCACTGCTATAGTTCTTTAAGGAAAATTTAGTGATCCTGCCTCCCATTCAATGCTTGCCAGAGAACTGCTGTTTCTTGAGCTTTTTCTGGGGACAAAAAAACTCTGCTGGCCTATGGGCTCTCATTTATAGCTTAAATGTGATATGTTTCTCATTTTTTCAGCAGCCTGCATTCAGTATCCCTGCTAAGTTCTCGCCACTTGTTTCCACCTAAATGTAGTGCCCAGCTATTCAAGACTCCCTGTTGTTGTGTACATAGTTTATTCATCTTGTGAAAGCTTTCTTGTTAATGGTCTGACATGCTGATTTGAGATTTAGCAGAGGTACTCATATAGTCATATGTATGCTTTATTCTCTTATGGCGTTCTATCCCCTTTTCACTATCTGTTTGTCATTTCTTAGTAGTCAGCAGTAAAACATATTGAAAAAATTCAGAGATATGTGATGCGGTAGATGAGATTCAAGGTTGGGATGACATCTTGGTCATCGAGAGGTTGAACTTTTACTGTTGGAAAGGTGTCTCGTTTATTTTTTTGCGCATCCATTGACCATTGTTCTGTTCTGATTTGTAGATTTTTAATGTAAGGCACATTTTGCTGTTTTGTTTTAAATATATTTCTTGTATGGTTCTTTGTGTGGTCTCTCCCTTTTTTGTGATTTTTTTTACTTTTAGTTATCTTGGGATTGCTATGACTTGATCTTAGTAACAATGCCCTTTTGGTTTTTCAAGGAATTGCATTTTTCATCTTAGTTTCAGATGGATTCGCATGTTGCTCAATTTGCAATAATTAGTGGTTCACGTAACCAGGTTTTTTAAAACCTATTCACCTGGTTATCTGGTCTCATATTTTGTTGTTGAATAATAAATTGTCATTGACTAGTCAATTTACTGTTGATATCAGACAGTTTTTGCCACTGACAAACGTTTTGTGAAATGAAGCCTTATAGTTAGATTACTCTGCCTCTAGTCGCATTTTGTCCTCTCAGACAAAGTGAATGGACACGAATCGCCTTTTGCGTTGTTTTTCTTCTGCTTAGCACAAAATTCTGCGGTGCTATCCCTTCAATCAATTCAAGAGCCGTATGGACAAGTGAGCCGCCAACTGAGCACCACAGCAATTCATCTCTTTTTTTTTTCCCTCCTAGTGATGTTGCTTTCTAAATACTTTAATAATAAGACGTTACAATGCATCTTCCTTCTCTCCCAACCTAATCCATGTAACATAATCGTAGCCGATGCTTACACCCTCCAGGCGCGGCATCAAAATCCGGAGAACTGATTCTGCTGCTGCTGATGCATTACTTGCAGTTCGGCTGCTGTGGGGCTGATGCTCTCTGTCCCATTGAAGTTCCTGTTACGAGATCAAATGAATGCCATTGTCAGCCATGTTCATTTCTTCGTTGTGATGAATCTGAGGACATGGATGGAAATCACGGTGCAGGGTGTGCAGTTTTTGCGGTTGATGAGATGTGAATCTTACTCTCGAGGACGGGAAGCCCAGAGGTTGCTGAGAGCTCGAAGACGGCGGTAGTACTCCCCAATGGAGAGGAAACACCGGGCTGCCTGCCGGGTGGTCAGAATCCGGCGCATCTGATGCAACGTTTGTTGCCTCAAATTGTCGGCCTGCAGTTGGAGCAACATATACAGACATGAAAAGAAAAGATAGTTGAGACGTCACATTAGGTTTGCTTGTTGCCAACTTAGTGCATCCATTATCTTGAATGACAGGGCATTTTCAGATCATGCAGATGCATCTATTCTAGTGTTTCGTTCTGTTCCTGCTTTATTCGACTCTGAAGATTGCTTGAAGGTTCACGCAGCCGCTTAGTCTAGCGAAATGTTCTTTTCTATCTGGTTTGGACTTGCGATGATATAGCAAATAGCAATTATGTTTGACATATTTGGCGCTGCATTCAACTTGTTGTCTTGTCAGTTTAAACTTATTATTGCTGAATGATTATCTGCACCTTATTCAGATCTATTGCAACCTTTTCACTATCTTTCCTTAGCAAACTTTGTGTGGAATGATTGGAACAATCATGAACCTAGGAAATACTAATTTCGCCGAGCAGTCCTATCGACAAACCATATATAAATACTAGCTTGTGAAAACAAACTAACAAAATGGATGTCTCGATCTCCTTTTTGCCCTCCTAGGAGAGAAGATAACCCATAAAAACCCATGATCGTGTTTCTTTTCTAACTTGTACTAATGGAACAGCAAGCTCATCTCTGTGTATTCAAGGCTATTCCAGTCCATGGCTTAAGTTAAGGTGTCCTTTTCCTGGGTACTATTCATGGATTGCACACTTGCAACTTTTGCAAGGCATGGCACACCACGAGTTTTTTCTGGCCCTGTGTGGGCCTGTGTTTGAGGTACCAGCAAACAGAGGAAGAGAATAAAGAAGCGATGGCTGGCGCAGGGTAGAGGCACAGGGAACATTGTTTATGCACAGTGGAAACCGTATGTATCCGTCCATTGACTTTCCGTAGAAAAAGACAGGTGTGTACGTGTACGTACTGCCACTACACATGTGTGACCAGGAACAAAGCCTTTGCCTTGTTTGGCCCACAACAACTCCGCCAAGGAAAACGTACAATAATTGCCACCAGCAGCACTTGTTGTTTGTTGTTTAATCAGGAGCTAATTATGCAAACTGGAAAAGGGCTAATGATTCTTATCCGGCTATTTGCAGGGTTAAGCAAAGCTTTCTGACAAAAGGTTGGCGGGGCATGGAGAAAGCAAGACAAGATGCTGTAGCCTGTGCAGGACCAGCTACAGTACATTGCCACTGTACATCTCTGAACGATCAGGACAGGGGTACTAGAAAGTTTAAGGCAGCTTTTACTCGTATTAACCGTGGGTGAAAAAATATTACTAACTTATCATAACCGGGTCACAATAACAAGAACCGTTGAAGGCAAGTGAGACTGGTGCACAAGCACAATGATGTGGAGAGGAGTGAGTGCGGACCTGCTGATAGAAGCTTTCGAGGCTGGCCAGCTTCTCGAGCGCGACCGCCATGAGGTTCATGTAGTTGGGGGCAGCCGCGCCGTCGTTGAGAGTCCCGGCGGCGACTGTATCGGCCAACGACTGGTGCAGCTGGTGCAAGCCCTGCGCGAGCGCCTCCTCCGCCTGCTCCGACGACTGCTGCAAGTTGCAGATCCCCAGCATCTGGTGGTCCGTCAGCGGGTCCAGCTGCGGCATCAGTATCTACATTCCCAAGAACACACAACGTCTCAGTAGTACGGCCTCATCAATGGTTGTGAACGGACAGACACACGAGGGGGGTCTACATGGACATGGACGCACCTTGAGAAGCTCGGAAGGGCGGAAGCCACCCATCCAGAAGAAGCACCGTTCGGCGGGAGTGGCCCAGGAACCGGTGAGGAGGTGGAACACGTCGGAGCGCGCGAGCTCCGCCTTGAGCTGGAACAGCTCGTCGTAGTGCTGCATGCACTCCTCCACGATGAGGCCCAGGTTGCCGTCGAGCAGCTGCGCCTGCAGCCCGCCGCGGAGGTCCGCCAGGCGCTTGTTGTCGTCGTCCAGCCACCGCGCGTACTCCATGTCGAACATGGCGGCGCCTGCATACGGTTGCCGGCCGGTGCACGGCACAGTGCACAATGTACGTAAGAAAATCAATGCCTTCTCGAAAACCGAGCCAGGCGCCTGCAGCTTGGCACGGCGGAGGAAAAAAAAAAAAGCTTTGGAGCTTTGGAGCAGTGGTACTATGGAAACGGACGGTCCTCATTACCAGAACTCATGTCCCCGGCGGCGCTGCACCCTCCAACGAACAGGCCCTGGACCACGGCAAACGCTATGACACATCAAACGGAAGGGAAGGAAAAAGACTCGCAAATGCATCAGACGGGGAATGAGACTGGAACTAACCTGTGACCGTGCTCTCTGAAGCTCATGCTCGACCTGCTGAAGCCTGATCCTGCTAGTCTCCAGCTGCTGCACGTAAGCCTGCAGTGAAAGGACATGTAAATCAATTAATCACTCATTTATTTAGGTGTCATTTTGAGTTGATTAAGCAAATAGTTGTTCATGGGTTCTCTTTTTCCGTACCTTCTTCCTCAGCCTGCTCTTCCTTGCAGCCTCTCTGTTCTGCGCCAACCGCCGCTCGGTCTGAGGGAATCCAAGGGGGTTTAATTATTAATCACGCCATAATAAGACGATAATTACACACAAGGAATACGATAACAGAAAACAGGCAACAGTAAATAAAGCTACTGATTATAACCCACCTTGGCATCCACCAAGTTGCCATCTCTTCTTGTGGATCCATGCTTCCTCTGTGCAAAGCACAGCAAAAACACACAGGATTAGAGCAGTAGTAGTAGCATCCATCCTGGTTTCCTATACAACGGCACAGTGCCACCGATCTCACCATCAACGTAAGCAACTACAGCGATACGAGCTGGGGGCATATCGGAGCCAAAGCTCCTGTCCATTCCATTGTTGATTCAGTAGGTACACTGCTACGTAATATAGCTAGCTACAGTACAGTATCTATCGTCTCCAAACAGCTTTTGGCTGTAGCTGTCCCTGCTGAAAGCTCAGCGAGCAGTATTGGCAACCCGATCGAGATGTGTTGTTGCCATCAGTGCTGTTTAGGCGAGGGGCAAAAGGGGTTTAGATGGTGTTATCACAGGATCATTCTGCTTTCACCCATCAATCCATCCAGAGAGAGGGACAAAAGGGGGTTTAGGGCGACCTGGCTGGCTATCACCTCATGTCCTTTCCCTAGGATGGTTCAGCATTGACCAGATGTCACTACTAGTCTAACTAGTCATCCAGAGGTGTCCGGTCAATTCCTCCCAAACAATCATACTATGGCATTTCTATTCACATTTTTGTGTTTAGCTGCTAACAGCACTGGTCCATGAGGCATCCTAGGGACATAGGAGTACTAATAACCTAATCTTTCTCATCAAAGAAGAAGCACAGCACAGTACAGTACTTGCCTCGTCGTTGGTGACCGCACGGGGCGATGCTACTGCTGCCATATTTTCTGAACCAAAAAATTTCAACGATTTGACAGCTATATTCTGGAAGAGACTGATGGTGAGTCGTGCTTTGCTTTGGTTCAAGCTCTTGGAGCCTGATGATTATAGTACTAGTACTACGGGGTGCGCTCGTGCTGTGATTGGAAAAGATGAAGACATCGGGTACCTTGTCATGGTCTCCTCCGTGCAGCTGCATCGTCTGCTGCTGAAAGCTTGGCGCGGCAGCGGGAGCAGGCGTGGGAGGGGCAGCAGCAGCAGCAGCGAGGCCTGGCTTGTAGCTGTAATCATCAGTGGTCACCATCATGACCTCCTGCCGCTGCGCAGAGGAGGCTGGGGACACCAACTCCATCTGTGACATTGTGTTCTGAGCTGAGCTCGAGTCAGTGGTGCTCCCTACTGACTGCGAATTCCCCTGTTCAGCAATTACGCAGGCCAGGCAGAACAACAGTGAGCAGCCCGTAAAAATATTTATGCCATGTCCGGTGCAGTAAGAAAAATCACTCCAAAAATTTTACTACTACCACTACTACTCGTGGCCGGCCGGCCGACCGACCGCGCCACAGAAGGAATCGGCCGAGAACAGCCATCCACATGTTTTCTTGGGTTCAGCGACGAGCCCAGCCTACAGAAGACGATGAATGCATGAATGATCATGGGTCCTTCACTTACACTGTGCAGCTGCTGTTGAGGCCTCATTGGCCACGAAGGGAAGATCTCCAGCGTGGGGGGCCTGGCCGCGAGATATCCTGCCGCTGCATGCATACAAACAGAATTAACACGGGGTCCTTCTCGATGGGATTCCCTCCCTCCCTCCCTCCTGTTCATCGTCTCTCTCCTCTCCTCCCTCCCTTCCTTGGAGATCTTACTACTACTATACTACTCATACTACTACGCAGAGAAAGAAAGCGAGTTATTATGGAGATGTTTCCATCTTTGTGGCATCAGCTCGTTCCACCATTATGTGCGGTCGCATGTGGCGACTGTGTTGCATAGGAAAGGAAACTACTCCAGTAGGAACGAAAAAGGCGAGGCATGTCTCGCCCTGTGCGGGGTGCTGTGCGGCGAGCTAAGAAAAGAAGCCTTTTTAGCAAGCGGTCAAGGTTTTTTTGGGGAGAGAGAGAGAGAGAGAGGCACAGGGGCGCTTGCTTACACTTTGTCTGCACGTCGCTCTTGATCATGCCGCCGTGATCGACGCCGCCGCCATGGATGAGGGCCTCCTCCAGCTCCCCGAAGTAGGCAGCGGCTGCGGCCGCAGGCTGGAAGTCCCTGCCCAAGCAGTAGCGCACAGAAGTCATCACCAGTAGTGCTTCAAGCTGCTACTATAGCCGCGCTGCAGGCGCCATATGCAGCGAGAAGGCAACGACGCATATACTGTTATAAAAACTTTTCAAGAATGGAAAGGCCGAGCTAGACTGCTGGCTGCTAAAGTAGCGCTGTATGAGGGCTAGATCGAGCTGGACAGGATAAGGATGAGGGCCAAAAGATGGAGCTCGGTGCCCAAATCACTCGCAGGATCCAGCCCTTAGGCATTAAGAAATTTGGTGTGTGTGGGCGGAGGTGTAATCCAATGAAAGTGGCACGGCATAAGATTGCGGAATAAGTTTGTTATAAAGACGGGTTAAAGGAGGCTCAACGAAGGAAAAAAAAAATACTTTAAAGAAGAAGCCCACTCAACTCATCAACGATTTGAAAAAACAGGTGCTAATAAGCTACTTGCAGGAGGCAGAAAAGTTGCAGTTGAAGTGCATGCTTGCTTTACAGCAGCTCTAGCTTAGTTTGCAGAGAGGCAAGGCGGAGAGGTAGAAGATGAATACAGCAGTACAGGAAGAGGCGTAGTAGTACAGGAAGCAGGCAGGCGTCGTGGCGACGGTGGCGGCAGGATGGGCTTGGACTCCATACGCAAGCGCCGGGTTGAAAGGTAGTGCTGCTGCTCTCTCATGCGCGCTTGCCATCATCCACGAGCTCTCCTCGCCTTGCACCATGAGTGCTACCGGTTCTACCACCAGGAACAAGAGGTCAAGACGTGTGAGTAGTATAAAGAGAAAGGGAGGACGAGAGGAGGAAGAAGAAACAGAACCATGGCACTCACTACTACTCGAGTGGAAAGCATGCAAAAGCCGAGCGATTTCTCCTCTTCCTCTTCCTCCTTGTTTGTTTGTCTTGTCACACGCTACCACACTGGCAAATTGAATCAGCCTTGTAGTTTCATCCAGTGTACTGCAAAGAAGATCTTGTCCTTTTGAACACGTCCTACAAGCCTGCCTTCTTTTCTCGCAGGCTACAGCTAGTCTGGCCGAGGGAGGGAGATGTGGTAGGGCTTTTTTCTGTCAGGATTTCTGCCTCCTACTCCACTCCTTGTAACCACCTTTGATCTCTCATTGGCCGCTCGCCTCTGAGACAGCAAGTACCCTCAACAAAAGGAGCATTCAATAGAGAGAGAAAGGCACACAGTTTTTCTTAAAAAAAGAGAGAAAACGGAGCTTGAGAAGTCGTTCTACACTTCAATGTCCATCTCCTCTTCCTTCCTTATCTTGCTGAAAGCTGGAGTAGTAGGAGAGAGACAGACAGGGGAGTTGATTTGATTCGTCAAACAATATGCTCTCACTCCATATTGAATACAATACTGTATCTAATTATCACAATCAACTAAGTAGTAGTTTAGCCTAGAGCATTTCCTAACCAAAGCACCACCAAATATGATACAGCAGTAGAACCTGACTGCGAAAAAAACCCCACTTGCAGAGCTATATAAATTTAATTGCTTACAATTGGATTGTCCCTGTGTTCACGGGTCAACATCAGAGCCTTGTCATGCACCAAATACTTAAAAGATTCTTTTCCCGTAGAGAAGAAATTTGTTCCTGTAGAAGACCTCTCTTTCTGGTCTGTCTCTTGGCTCTTCCCCTCCTGAGAAGAGATGTTCTCGATCAATGCAGATAGGGGAGCACACTAAATACATTCTGTGAGTTGCTGACTAGTAGTCACTAGTGCTTAATCCTTTGCCTAAGTAGGGCCTCAAACGCATCATAAACTAGGCCAGTGAAAGGTGTAGCCGTGCAGGACTGTAGGCGGTGAAGAGAAGTGTGTGTCTGTTTTCAGAGGAGATGCATCAATACTCACTAGCCAACTCCTAAGGTCACTTCATCAAATTAGTTATTCCTTCAGCTGCTGCCATACACTAGAAAAGGAAGTAGTACCAATTTTTAGGCACTTTCTCTCTTTTGCATGTCTTTTGTCCAAGACTTCGACCAGGCTTGGTCAAGGCCCTGAAGCTGAAAAGGTTCCTGCTCATGTGCCGAATGCCAGGGACTTCAGCAAAGTGTGAAACAGTACGTACGGAGACGGGGAAAAGATAGACCTACAGTGGTGTATATCCCAGTTCCAATCGACATGTCGACGGTCACCGGTCCAGTTCGTACTGTATAATTTTTCAAAGATTCTGAAGATTTTGCATGTCCTTCAGTCTTTTAGGAAAAATAATACAGTATAGTTCTATACTCTGCAGCATAGTAGTATCCCGTTGTCACAATATTTTTTAACGTGCAACAGAACATAGAGGAGTCAAGAATTGAGCCACACGAAAGAACACGAATATGGTGGTCAGTTTTGGCAAATGATTCTCAGTTTTGGCGAATGATTCTTCGCTGTACAGCAATGGCAAATTGTGGGAGTGAAAAGGAGTCATAGCAAAGTTTTGTGAATTTTTCCTGTGCCTTTTTGTGTTGCCACGACACACCAATTGGAACTTGACTCTCGATGGCCACAATATGGATAATGCATTCTCTTTCTTTTCTAGTCCACTTGAGACGTCGTGGTTTCGTAGGGACAAGGATGATGCAGTGCTGCCTGTTATGTTGTCCGTGCCATTACGAAATCATCACCTCCAGCCTTGAGGACCAACGACAACCCTGGAAAGGTAATTGAGCTTCTGTGTGCAAACTCTCATACTTATGGAACAGATCGCAGCAATTCTAAATGCATTTGTTGATTCAGATGAAAAGGAAATAAGATTGCAAGGTAATGATGCCATAAAATTCAAATCATTGCTGCAAATGGATTAGTTTCTCTCTCTCTGAGCCAGTGGATTATTTTAGCAATGAATAGAGCAGCTGGAACAGAACTTAAGCAGATCTGGCCAAAAAAAAAGAACAAAAAGAATCCACCGAAAACAAATGAAAAGGAAGAAAACCTCCAGAGATTTCGTCAAACCAGATCAACTCCACCATATCCTGCAACATTCATTAAGTATTGCCAGTTGGAAACGAAACTGTTTTGTGAATATCTATCTGGCAGGCCAAGCCGTACCCCTAAATTCGACATGATCTGCCTTGGAATATGTTCTTGTATAATAAAGAACTGTAAAACGAAAACCAAATGGAACAACAGCATAATGATGATCTTCAATATTTATAACAATCCCAGCATGGATAACTAGGATTAGGCAGCGATGCTGCCATGTTGACTAATTATCAATTAATCTTGGAATCTTTGGGCCGAGAATGTCAATGTAAAAGGTGACAATGCCAGATTTTACAAAGAGAATTATTCATCTGTCACTCAGACCATGAATGATCAATGATCAATTTACAATTTACCCCCTACAAAACTATATCATACCTCCAAAAAAGATTTGATTCAAAATTAGTCTAATGAATAGACCAAAAGGTTTGACATAAGGAAAAACAGGCATGCACGATAAATATCAAAACAAGCATCTCATTCCAATTGAAAAGAAAAAAAAATAGAAAGGAGAGTGTTATTTTTCTCTCCAGAAAATGGATCAGCTTCAGTTCTGCAGTCTGTGCTGTCATGCATATGGGCAAATGGAAGCATCAATGTAGAAGTCAACACAAACTTTCTTTAACCACGTACAACAGACATGCATCTGAGCTGACATTTAAGACCATATGGTCCCTCATGAAGTACTTGAATTAAAAGCAAGTCTGCAAATGCATAAAATCAAAAGTAAAGTTGAATTTCCTGTGAACTGACTGGATATTAGGGGAGCTAAAGATAATAAAATAAGTTAAAGAACGTAACAAAGCAGAGTGTCAGAGTAACATAGTTTTCAATGTGTGTGCTGATAGACTCTAACGCTAGTACTAGTGCACTAGTACACTTATATAGACTATATAGAGATACAACAAACCTTGTAGCAAAAATATAGCAGGGCATGTTCCCTATTTGTGGAAAGAATATATAAAACAAAAAGGAGTAAAACTGA
This sequence comes from Oropetium thomaeum, assembly GCA_001182835.1. NCBI lineage: Eukaryota > Viridiplantae > Streptophyta > Magnoliopsida > Poales > Poaceae > Oropetium > Oropetium thomaeum. The sequence goes on from LFJQ01000033.1 coordinate 639,236, forward strand.
CAAATATCGAGCAAAATAGTGAAGCAAATTCCATAAGTCTAGAATAAGCACAAAGTAGTGAACTCTAGAGCTGTTAGCTGTCAGGTGCATAGTTAAAATGTGAAATGTTTCATGTGTGCGCGGTTTATAGGCAGACAGTTATATGAACTGAGAAAGAGAAGAAAAAAGGTTTATTTCACACCTTTGTCTATGAAGAATCAACTTTTACAGAATAAGTTATAACAAAAGAAAGAAATATTCAAAATAAATTTTATGGTTAATAACACGTGAGGATGCTGAAACTGTAAAGAGAGTAACAACATGCTGCAATTAAACGTTAGAAGCCATAAAAGGAAAAAAAAAAGATTACCTGATATCACAAGCTTGAACAGAACATGGATTTCTGTTGACCAAGCAGATGTTATTCATACTCAAATTGTACATCAACATGCACATATTTCCTCATGAGACAGACAATAAATGAGGTGAAGCTTGCTAACATCTGCCGCTCTTCTCGTGTTTTTGCCTCAGAGAGAACACCATGAATAACAAGTTTCTTGAGATTTGGACACCTTTCAATCATACCAAAAACCCACAGTCCGAAGTGCTCACTTATTACTGTCCAACCAAGTTCTAGAACTGAAACATTCTCCAGAGGTGATGATCCCTGAAGGCTGTAGTGAAGCAACCCATCACGTAATTCATAACTCAACGAAAGATGCCGAAGAAGAGGAAAAGAAACAGCTATAGTTTCTGAGTCCACAATCTCATCCTCATCATCAAACACAACACCCCAGAATCGTAGCATCCTCAGATTGGAAGCTCTGGATATCATGCTATAGAACTTTGGCCAGATTATTGTGAAATTGCTCACATCTACTATTTCCAGATGATCAGTATTGTCACCAATATCCAGGTGTGTGACGCTGACATCATCTATCTTGAGATGCTTCAGTGTTCCTTTTCCGATGAGCACAAACAAATCAAGGTTCAAAGCATTCAAGTGTAGTACCTCCAAATTATCTGCATCTAGTATGATTTTATCAACACCTACTGACTTTGCAAAGAGGCTCTTCAGTGTATGGCTCGTGAGCTCCATTGTAGATTGCGGGTCTGAAGTAACAACCTCAAGGACATCAAGTGCTAGTAACTCTAACTTCGGGCAAGCAGCAACTAAAAGGCTCAAATCCAAGGCCGAAATGCTGACATGCCTCAAGGAAAGAGATTTCAGACAAGTGAACCTCTGATAGCTTGGTTCAACACCCGTGATTGTGTTATGGTCCAAATCCAACACTTCTAGCTTCTGTCTGCCACACTTTTCCAGAATGTTTACATTAGGCAAAGTCCTGACATTGTAAGATAAGCTCCGAAGTGTCTCCCTGGTATACATGAGCCACGCAATCACAGGTGCAGCAGAGAACTCATGACTGCTATCAATATGAATTGATAAGCATTGCAACCCCATAGTCTGAAATATGGTCTGTGTAATGACAATCTCCAACTCAGGTGTAGTCATATCGCGAGGAAAATCATTGGAGTTGAAGTACAATAAACGCAGGTGCCTCTTGCAAGCATCCCGCCATTTTCTGCATACGGCGGAGGCGACCATGACATTGCGTGCAGCACCAAGATGGGAAAGAATGTTACCAACGACTTCAACCGGGAGGTTCTCCATTTTCTGGCCACAGAAAGGCACAACAAAAACTGTCAACTGAAATCTATTGAACAATTTTCTCCATCACGACCCAAACAGGTATTACAGAATGGCAAACACTTCAGATGGGCATATCAATCCTAGCTTCGCCACCCTCCTTCCCTGCAGATGCCAGCAACAGTTAGCAAATAGTAACATCATCTGTACGAAAATATGAACCAAAGACTTCTTCGCCTAAGTTTCACAAAGTGATACAAAAAGTTCCAGTAACACCTATAATATTCACCTAAATAATTTTGAACCTGACAAACAATCAGGTGATAAACCGGTGAAAAAGGTACCTGGTGGCTGGTGCAGAACTGGTTACTTCGATCATCGGGCCATTCCACTCTTAGCAGCTTGCAAAATCGTCCCTCTAAATCTAGATTAAGATCAGCTTACTTGTATGTGGAACTGAAACAAACGCAATTCTGCAGTTGGAAGGCAGGAAAGGGCGATAAGGAGAATTAATTTAAAATTCCTCACATGATTCTTCGATTGGAACACCAATCTACTGAGCGAGAAAAAGGAGAGGGCGGGGTGTGAGGGGACCGACCTTGATCAGAATGGAAAGACGTCGGCGATGACGCCCGTGACAACACCCTCGATGAGGCGAAGAGCTTGGGTTTCGGATGTTCCCTACTGCCGGATCTGAACGGCAAAGGCCAGTTCGTCGATGCTGCACGGTCGGATCGACTTCATCCAAAGATTCGAGACGAAATCGCTGCGTCCTACTCTACATTGGCAGACGCCTCTCTACAGCGCCGAGCCACCGTCTTTCGTACACGAATCCGTGGGATGGACGCGCCGGGTGGCGGCTGCGGCGCTGACTCTCGACGCCGAGACGCCGGACCGGGCGCTGAATCGCGAGCACGGTGGTGTGCTGGTGTCGCTGCGGGTGGGGGCCGGGGAGGACGAGAGGCGGACGTCCGCCACACGCGCACGGTAAAAGGAAAATCGGCTGACGAGGCTTGGGCCGTTTTCACTAGGGCGCCGCCGCGTGTGAAGGTGCTAACTGGGCTAGCACCCTCATCGTTTGAGCCCAGCCTTCGCGTGTGTCTAGGTCGGGCCGAGACGTTCTTTGTTGCCTTCGGACAGCCCATCGCTCGTCCTGCCCACAAGCGTTTTAGGGTTTAGGCCGCCCGCTTCATATAAAATCACGCTCTGCCTCGCCACCCTGATCTCTAGGGTTTCCACTCTGCCGCGCCGCCCTCCCGTACTTCGTTGCGGTAAGCTTCATTCCCTGTTTTCTGTCCTCCCAGTTCGTGGCGGTTGTTCCTTCGATCTGACGCTTTCCGCTTGTCCATCTCCGCGCAGGAAAGCTGCCCGAACCACCAGCGCCATGAGGTAGGGATGCGTTTCTCCCCATTTTGGTTTGTCTATCGGTATAAACCCCTGAGATTTTTGTGCCAGAACTGTCATAAGAATATCTACAATGTAATGTCGTATTGCTCGCTATGCTATGTTTATTTATCTACTTGGCCTTACCTGGGATTAGCATTTGTTGCCAAGTAACCATATGCTCCTATGTCCTGTTATATTCCTTGCTTCCAGTCCAGTCAATGTCCGAAGTTTGTATATGACGTTCTTTTTTTTTTTTTTGAGAATTTATGTGACGTGTTCTGTTGTTACTCGTGTCAAGGTACAGTTGTCATCCGAGCATTTTGTTATCTGCTAGTTGCAGCATGTTGTTACTAGATTTGAATGGAAATTTGATGGCAAAAGCGATTTTGAATTTTGCCGTATCAATTTTGATCTTTGAGGTGTCTAGTTCTAATCTTGTTGTCTTTTTGGAAAGAAGAACAGTATAGTGCTTTTGATAGATACACCACATCAATTACTAGTTGGCGTATCCTCTCATTTGAAGTTTCCTGATACTTGCTTTCTGACTTTTATATTGGGTGTTAGAATACATATTTCATTGGTACAGATTTTAGTTTTTTATTTTCCAGTGCACTTAGGTTATGAAGTCGCCTGTTTGATATATTTGAACAAGTGAACAGTGAAACACTTGCGGTTGTTGGTTTGCTGATGGACAGATAAATTCTTGTTACAGTGTAATTAATTGTTTCTTTTTGCCTTAATTTCAGTAAGTTGCAGAATGACGCTGTGAGGGAGGCAATCACATCAATTACCAATGACTCTCGTGAGAAGCAGCGCAAGTTTGTTGAGACCATTGAGTTGCAGATTGGTCTGAAGAACTATGACCCTCAAAAGGACAAGCGTTTCAGTGGTGCAGTTAAGCTGCCACACATCCCTCGCCCTAAGATGAAAGTTTGCATGCTTGGTGATGCTCAGCATGTTGAGGAGGTATGCTATGGTTCTACCCTTGTATAACACTTTTGGCATAATGGTTGGAATTGCTAGAACATGAGATGACTAAATTTGCTTATTGACTTTTCTGTGCTGCTAGTATCATGTATCCTTACTGTCAACCCTTTAATATGATATTTGACTGTTCCTGACAAAGCTCGACAATGTAGCATTTGTTTCTCATTCCATACAACTTGAGCTAGTATTTCCTTGACATTTCAAATTGCTAGTGTTGTCAATCCAAGATTAAGCTTCTGTTGGTTCTATGCCACTTTACAACGGTGTGGTTATAGCTGCTAAATGTTTATATCTCCTATTACTGTGACTATGCAGGCAGAGAGGATTGGCCTAGACAGTATGGATGTGGAAGCCCTTAAAAAGATGAACAAAAACAAGAAACTAGTCAAGAAGCTCGCGAAGAAATACCATGCTTTCCTTGCATCTGAGGCCATCATTAAGCAGATTCCTCGACTTCTTGGACCTGGTCTTAACAAGGCAGGCAAGGATCTCTTCCTATTCGCATGTTGACCAAAGAGAGTGCATGATGGCATCAAAACATACTTCTGCTCTAGTCCTATCTGTTCTCACATATTGTGATCCTCTGCAGGAAAGTTCCCTACATTGGTGACTCACCAGGAATCCCTTGAGAGCAAGGTTAATGAGATCAAGGCTACAGTGAAGTTCCAGTTAAAGAAAGTGCTTTGCATGGGTGTTGCTGTTGGCAACTGTGGCATGGAGGAGAAGCAAATTTTCCAAAATGTCACGATGAGCGTAAACTTCCTTGTGTCGCTCTTGAAGAAGAATTGGCAGAATGTATGCAACTCAATGCTCCTTTATTTGTGTTGAAACTTTCCTCAAAGCTAGATTTGTTTTTACGATTCACTGACTTGAATCTGTGCATATTTGCAGGTGAGATGCTTGTACCTGAAGAGCACTATGGGAAAGGTGTACCGAGTTTTCTAAATCTTTCAGCTAGGCTGTAGAATTTATCAGGAGATTTGATTACTGTAGATCTTCTGTTCTTTTTCTACTGTCAATTTTTTATGCAACTATTCAGGATTAAGAAGTTGGAAACTAAATTGTCTTGTACGTGATGTTTTTTATGATCAAACTGGATGGCATTTTCGTGTTTAACTGCCTTTTTGTGCCCTACGACTACGAGTCTGCAATTTATCTGGAATGTATGTCCCATAAACATCTGTTCCAGTTTTGGAATTGACTGATTAGATTCCGTGCCAGATGGAAGCGTTGTGTTGCATTGGTTTCTTCTCTATACTGTTGCGGCTGTTTTCATTCATGTCAGTGAAATAATCTCGATCTAACCGTCTTTGTACCTTGGAATTACAGTGCCAAAAAATTTCGAGCTGCTATTGCGCACTCAAACGTATCTTTGTTATCATGATTCCTTGTTTTCTAGAGTATAAAGAAATCTATCTACCGCTTGGCCCGTTTGTTCTGTTCTGCACTTTGGGGCAGACACAAAGGCGTGGAACTTGGAAGCACAGGAAAGTTGCAAACTCTGTCATGTGATGTTATAATTTGATGGAAGCACATCCACGTAACCGGATGGAAGCGCGCCTACATAACACTGCCGAATCGCTATAAAAGGAGACCAGGCTATGCACTCTTCGCCATCCATCATTAATGATAACTCGAAGAACCCCCCCTAGCTTGTACTGGTAGGTACGCTTAATCCATGGCCATGGCAAAAGGCAGAGCTCTCACTGTCTTGCAGCTCAGTGTCACCCTCCTGGCGGCGCTCGTCGCCACAAGCCATGCCGGCAGCATAGCGGTCTACTGGGGCCAGAACGGCGGCGAGGCGTCCCTGTCCCAGACCTGCGCGTCAGGAAACTACAAGTTCGTCATCCTCGCCTTCATCTACCAGTTCGGCAAAGGCCAGACGCCGGAGCTGAACCTGGCGGGCCACTGCGACCCCTCGTCCGGCGGCTGCACGGGCCTGAGCAAGGACATCCGGTCATGCCAGAGCCGCGGCGTCAAGGTGCTTCTCTCCATCGGCGGCGGCGACGGGAGCTACGGCCTCTCGTCGGCCGCGGACGCGAGCCAGCTGGCCGCGTACCTCTGGAACAACTACCTGGGCGGCACGTCATCGTCCCGGCCTCTCGGCAGCGCCGTCCTTGACGGCATCGACTTTGACATCGAGCAGGGGAGCGCCATGTACTGGGACAACCTCGCCAGGTAATTACATCAGTTCTCCATCGCCTGAAGCTACTACACGCTCCTGGTAGTTAGTGCACGATCGAGTGCTCACGTGCTGACCGGGCCGGACATGCATGCAGGGACCTCAAGAACATGGGCAAGAAAGGCGGCAAGGCGGTGCTCCTGAGCGCGGCGCCGCAGTGCCCGTTCCCCGACGAGTGGGACGGCCGCGCGCTCAGCACCGGGCTGTTCGACTTCGTGTGGGTGCAGTTCTACAACAACCAGCCGTGCCAGTTCAGCGCGGGGCGCAACGCGTTCCTGGACGCGTGGAAGAAATGGGAGTCAGTGCCGGCCCGGAAGATCTTCCTGGGCCTGCCCGCCTCCAAGGACGCCGCCGGCACCGGCTTCGTGCCCGCCGCCGAGCTCACGTCGCGCGTCCTGCCGCTCATCAGGGGCTCGCCCAAGTACGGCGGCGTCATGCTGTGGTCCAAGTTCTACGACGACCACACTGGATACAGCTCGGCCATCAAGAGCCACGTCTGATTTGTTCTGCGCATGTATTGCAAAGTTCTATCGAGTTTATACTACCTTCGTATTTTAAATTTTATCGTTAGAACATCAAGTTTAGTTAAAACAAACTAAATTTATTGTCCTAACAACAATAATTTAAATACGGAGATAGTAGGTGATGTCGGGGTGTCCAGACTCATTTGTTCGTCACATGTACTATTATACTTGTGTAAGACTTATGAAACAGTTCAATAATAAGGTGACGCCGTTGTTCATTCATGTCCAGTACCTAATCATGGATCAGATAACTAATACACCTCAAGTCCTCAACAGCGCAAACTTGAAAAGGAAAATGAGTCTTTGCCATTTCTGAACCATTCACTCCCATCTCCGAAACGTTTCTATAGTATATTCTATCTTGACCTCCCTTAATGAATAGCATCGCTCTTGCCAATTATTTCAAGAAACAAAAAAAAAAAAAAACTGTCTTGACCAATTCGCTATGCATTTTTCACGCTCAATCAAACTGGCAACTTAAAATGTCTACTCGCGATACTGTTTTTTGTTAATAAAAAAATGAGATAGCTGAGGCGCCCCTGAAAATGGCAGTCTGCACCCTACTGAAAGCTGTGACAACGGACTTAAGCAAGCTGTATAATCTTCAAGCTGAAACTCTACTCAACAAAATCTGAATCCGTGACTCTCACCACTTTGTAGTTTATATGTCGTCATCGTTGCCGCACCTGACGTAAACTGGGTGAATGTTTCATCAAGTTAAAAAAGTACGGATAGAAATGAAACGAGCCAAGGAGCACTTGGCCGCCGAGCGGCTGTCCATTCTTGTGTCCAGAAGCACCATTATTGTCATACCATAAAATTACTAAGCAGACGGTTGAGTATGCAATAGGAGCTTGAAATAAAATTACAGGAAAACGCTTCACTTAGACACATACACCGAGATTATTTCACGGATACAGAAGCGAAAACTATAGCAGCCCTATAAGGAAGCAGCGAATTGAATAGCAGCAATCCACCCCTCTTTACCATAAAAAAAAAAGAACAGCAATCCCGTCTGGCGTTCAAACTAATCTACTATAATTCTAGGAGAAAAAAAAAGTAACAGATTTAGATGGGCCATAAAAGAATTATTACAGATCAATTGCAAATACGAAAGTGCCATCAAGTTTGATAATAACAAAACCATCAGGTACAAGACAACTTCCAGGTTCTACGACGGGCGGCACGGGCATACGAGGTATTAACATTAATATTATAACTCCATTTTTCCTCAAGTTGAAGGTAGTGATGAAGCTGAAAGAAGACAAGGTGCCTGCCCAGTGCGTTCGGCCATTGTTCTGTCTGAGGGCAGTAACCATTTGTTAATCAGACCCGGCCCATTCCTTAAAAGTTCTTAACTCGTTGGACCAGTGTGAAGATTCTCTCTTTTTTCTTTTTTGGAGAAAATAGTGAAGATTCATTAGTGGCGTGAGGTCGCCTTATTCATAAAATTAAACAGTGCTTTACTTGTCCCGAGCGCATGTGCTCCACATCACACAACGAGTCCTATTAGCCCATCACACTTTAGACTTGACCGCATTGCTGTACCCCGTCAGCCCGTCGTAGTACCTGGACCAGAGCATGATGCCCCCGTACTTGCTCGAGTTCCTGACCACCGGCAGCACCTTCGAGACCAGGTCGCTGGTCTGCACGAACCCGCTACCGGCGGCCTGTAGCGAGGCGGGCAGGCCCAGGAACACGCGCCGCGCCGGTATCGTCGTCCACTGCGCCCACGCGCTAGCCAGGTCGCCCGTGCCGGCGGTCGAGCTGTACTGGCACGGCGGGTTGTTGTAGAACTGCACCCAGACGTAGTCGAACAGCCCCGTGCTGAGCGCCATACCCACCGACGCGTCCGGGAAGGGGCACTGCGGCGCAGCCGACAGGTACACGGGCTTCCCCAGCCGCGAGTATCCCTTCAGGAACCGCGCCAGATCGTCCCAGTGCTGGCTCTGGCCGGTCTCGATGTCGAAGTCGATGCCGTCGAGCACGGCGTCGCCGAGAGGCCGGGACGACGATGAGGCGTTGCCGCCGAGGTAGTTGTTCCATAGGTACGCGGCGACCTGCTGCGCGTCCGCCTTGGACGAGAGGCCGTAGCTGCCCACGCCGCCGCCGATGGAGAGGAAGACCTTGACGCCCTTGCGTTGGCACGACTTGACGTCGGCTCCCACGCTGGCGCACCCGGTTGCCGTCGTCACCGGGTCGCAGTGCCCCGCGAGGTTCAGCACCGGCGTCTGGCCGTTGCCGAACGTCGGGAGGAACGCCACGTTCACGTACTTGTAGTTGCCCGTCGCGCACGTCTGCGCCAGCGTGCCCTCGTTGCCGTTCTGGCCCCAGTAGACCGCGATGTCGCCGGCCAACGCTCCGGTGCTGGCTAGCCCAGCCACCACCACCAACATTGTCAGAAAAGAGTTGCTTCTTGCCATCTTGGTTCGAATTCTTGGCTTCTGTGAATGAACTACGTATGTTTGAACTCCAAGGCTCATGGACGACCCTTATATAACGGATGGAATCGTTTATTTTCCATTGGTTTCTTCTCTAATAGTGTTGCGGCTGTTTTCATTTATGTCGGTGAAATAATCTCGGTTTAATCGCCTTTGTACCTTGGAATTACAGTGCCAACAAAAATTCGAGCTGACCTTGCGTAATCAACCGTATCTTTGCTGTCACGATTTCTTGCTGTTTAGAGTATAAAGAAAAATCCATGTACCGATTGGTCCGTTTGTTCGGTTCTGTACTTTGGGGCAGACACAAGAAAGATGCAAACTTTGTCACGTGTGATGTTGTAATAGGTCCGTTGGGGATGGAGGGAAGTTTAAGAAATGTCTTTGGCTCAATTGACTGAGATATTGTGAGTGTCTCAGTCACATTTTTTTAGCTAGTCTCTGATCGGACTCGTGTGTAACTGAGTGAGCCCATAGGTCACAGGCTTCTTTTATTTGGGCCCAAAGATACAAATATGATGTTCTACGGACCGAGCGTTCGTTTGTTTCCTCTGAATCGGGCAGCTTTAAGATTTGTGCGTCAACCAATCTAACGGTTGTGTAGCTCTTCTTTCTTTGTGTGTTTGCGTGGGTGTGGGTGTTTGGAAAAAAAATCCTATGGTGACGTGCTCCATTCCAACCGGCGGTGAAGCACCCCTCGTACGCCTGCCGCGTGTCCCGTAGCCAGCCCGACGGAGCAACCGTGCTGCGCTTCGGTTGGAGCCGATCGACCAGCTTGCCAAGCCGCGGAATGGACCGGGCTGCGCCGTGAGCGAAAGGGAGGAGGACAGTCACGTAAGAGTGAAGAACGGAGAATACATGACACTTCAACTTCAAAATACTTTTTCTATCAAATTGTAACTCTGTTTTTAAATCTGTTTGAATCGTTTACACTTTAGAATTAATGCAACAAAATCAGATCATACATAAATATACTTTTCAATTTTTCTATTTTTTATGAAAAATCAATATTTTAGAGAGTATACTTTGTTGTTTCTGTAGTGAAAAATAGTTGTTCCAGTAGTGAAAATAAAATGTCCAACATGAATATATGTTTCTAATTTTGAATTGCAAAATTTTTATGAACATCACATTTTAAAAATTAAAGCTAGAATATTTTTCGATTGAAGCTGAAATATTCTTTTATTAAAATTGGAAGTTTTTATTATTCTGATTAAAGTCTACAAATTTTTTATTTAAGTTAAAATATTTTTAAATTGAAACTAGAATATTTTTTCGTTCAGTCCCAACATTTTTTCTTTGAATCTAAATTTAAAAAAAAGCCGCGGGTCGAGCCGTGACCTTTCACTACCTACCTTCACACAACACGAGCTGCGTGGTGTTCGGCTCGCTGAAGGTAGGTAGCGAAAGCTCATGGCTCGACCCACTGACATTTTTTTATTAGTTTCAAAGGAAAAGTATTTCAACAGTAATCTAGAAATGGAAGAGTGGCGCGCTAGCAAACCACCATGAACACTCATTACGAACTTGGGAAGGCATCTTCTCCATAAACTCATCGTATGGTTGCCAATTTACTGTACCTTCTCTAATTAATTCAATCTGGTTTCGATAATATTCGGTTCCTGTAAGGAATCAAGTCAAATATTCACCACTTATTATTTAATTTATCAATAAAACCTAAAGTACTGCTAACAACAAATAAAAATAGGCAATAGAGGTTCTACTAAAATATTACAGGAGTTATGAGGGGCAGCAAACTGATGCGGAGCACACCAGTGTGTTCCAAAAACAATCTTGGCCTCTTCATCTGCTTCCTCGTTCCCTATATTTTCCCGCTCAACTATATTTACCGGACGCCCAAGTGACAAACGTGACCAAGACCATAATTGTAGTAGCAACATGGGACCAGCTATTTCTGATCTAGCTTTCTCAGCACCCATGCTCAATTGCCTATACAGCATGGCAAGGACAGCTGCTCCCCAATTATAATCAGTTAGGCCGCCCTAAATTTTCCATAAATTGGAGGTACATTGCTGGCACTCCATCTCCAGAAGTGTCAGTGAAAACAATGGAACGAAGAATGTGCAAAACTAGAGCTCGTGTATGCCAATTAATCTCTCTCACCGTTGGCTCTTTTTGCAACACAGAAAACCGTTCACGTAATTCTCTCAAACTAATAGAGAATTGTGAGCACCTCACAACAGTTACGTCATCGTCCTTTTTTCTTTTCTTCTTCTTCATTTGTTGTTCCTCTATCGGAATTCCAAGAAATCTTTCAATCAAACTGCCCCATTATTGCCCATCAGACTGGCCGATAATTGGTTTACCATGGATAGGTAAACCCCACAAGCAGCTCACATCTTGTAAAGTAATTGTCGTCTCACCAACTGGTAGGTGAAAAGTATTTGTCTCAGGTCGCCACCGCTCTACCAGTGCTGATATCAAATATTTATCAACGTTTACTTCCTTCATCTTTGCAATTTGATAGAATCCAAGGTTCTCCAATGCTGACCGACAAAGCTCATCAGAAGGGACACCAATGCGATGATGTCGCATGTTCATGAAGTTACTTGGCTGCGGAACATAATGCATATTTATCAAACTGAGCCAACTAGATTAAAAGAAGAAATCATATACAAATAAGCTCACATTTTTTCAGAAATTTGGGATACTTTATGCTGGCCGTGAGGCATCCATAATAAATCGCTGAATCTATTGCTGGCAGCCATTCCCTGCAAACATTTCATTAACATACTATCATCTTTGGATCACTTTTGGTCTATACAATAGCAACGGATTTTACTTCAGATGGAGATAGCTTTGCCTGTATTGGGGTACAAATCAGCACGAGGAAGAAAGAAGGTTAGCGTCTACCCAGGGAATGAAGACGACGAGTTCAATCTATCTGCTGCGGCGCTGCCAGTTTTGGAGACGAGATTTCGGCTGCTGCTACTTGAGAAGACAAAGATCTGGCCGGCGGCCGCAGATTATAGCCGCCGTGTGTTTTACTTTTTTTTTTTTTTTTTGAACAGATAGACCTGAGGGATATGCTGGTTGGAATGGGCCGGAGCAGGCCTGGACGGCAAGAGCGGCCAAGGATGGACACTGTTTTGCTTGACGTCCAAAGCTGGACGCTAATGGCCTCAGCGTCCTCCTTAGTTTTAAAAATACATGCATCTAATTACCATTCTTAAGATTTTGGATTAAGTAATTATTATATTTAAAAAATCGGCCCACCAGGCGCAGTCCCGTCCATTCCGCGGCTTGGCAAGCTGGTCGGTCCCTCCAACCGAAGCGCAGTGCCATTGCTTCGTCGGCTGGCTACGGTACACGCGGCAGGCGTACGAGGGGTGCTCCACGGCCGGTTGAATGGAGCACGTCACCATAGGATTTTTTTCCTGGGTGTTTGGGGTGCGCGCTAAATTTCATCGACAGGCTTAGAACGAGGCTCGGGTGTTGGTGGCCACGACACGGCGGTGGGAGGCGGTGGCTGGTGGCCGCAGAGCGGCAAGACGGGGATGGTGCCTCGTTTCGGCTGCGCAAAAGATCCTAATATGCATTGAAGTACGGGCTAGGTACTGCCTTTTCTCAAAATCAACCCCGATTTTGTTGGGGTTGGCATGTACGGACCGACGGGGCCACAGAAAATGAAGGAGAGTGCCGAAAAGATTCAACTTATTAAGGTTAAAAACAGCTATCCAATTAAGCAATCCTGTCTAAAATTGGAGCTTTCGATTGTGAGACGCTCTTCTAATTCAAAAAATCAATCACCCCTTCCCTACTTCAATGGAAAAGGGGGAACGTAGATCTCCATTGTTAACTCAGCTTGTGTCCGTTCGGGAGAAGTTAGGTGCCCTTTGTGATGCTGCAGAACCACGACAATTAGTATCTCAAGACACGCCTTTTTTTATTTATCTTATCTTTTCTTATCGTTATCGCTTTTTTAGCCTCAAGATTCATCCAAGGTCGTGGTGTAGAGTATAAGCTCTTTCTCTAGTATCGGCGCAGCGAGGACTGGCGGATTGAGCGATGAGAGGGAAGACTATAGCAACGGAGGGAGTGAGGCGGCCCCGCCAGCAGTGGCATGGGGTGTTTGATGACTGCCGGGGAGGTGGTTTGCGTGGCGGGTGCGGTGGCGCTGCCATCGGAGACGTCGATTTTGACCGGAGTCAAATATGACGCATGACGGTGAAGTGGGCTGTTAACGGGCCGTCGAGGCCGAAGAAAGCATCGGTCGTTCGATGTACAGGCGCCTTCGATGCTGTTTAAGAAATGTTTTTGGATTGAAGCGCATCCACGTAACCTAATATTTTTTGCATCTCGGCTTTACTTAACCGTAATCACCCACTGTAAATTCACATTGGAGTGCAGATATGCCACGGCACGAAAGGCGTGTACGTACGTTCATATTGCAACTAGGCTACTAACCCTGCCGAATCGCTATAAAAGGACACCAGGCTAAGCACTCTTGGAAATCCATCGCTAGTTATAACTCGAAGAATATTCCTACAACTACAGAGCAGTAACTACCTGGGCACCCTACTACGCTTATTCCATGGCAAATAGCCGAGCTCTCACTCTCTTGCAGCTCAGTGCCACCATCCTGGCGGCTCTCCTCGCCACAAGCCATGCCGGCAGCATCGCGGTCTACTGGGGCCAGAACGACGGCGAGGCGTCCCTGTCCCAGACCTGCGCGTCTGGTAACTACAAGTTCGTCATCCTCGCCTTCGTCTTCAAGTTTGGCAAGGGCCAGACGCCAGAGCTGGACCTGGCGAGCCACTGCGACCCCTCGTCCGGTGGCTGCACGGGCCTGAGCAAGGACATCCGGTCGTGCCAGAGCCGCGGCGTCAAGGTGCTGCTCTCCATCGGCGGCGGCGATGGGAGCTACGGCCTTTCGTCGGCCGGGGACGCGAGACAGGTGGCCGCTTACCTCTGGAACAACTACCTCGGCGGCACGTCGTCATCCCGGCCTCTCGGCAGCGCCGTCCTTGACGGCATCGACTTCGATATCGAGCTCGGCGGCGCCAAGTACTGGGACAACCTCGCCAGGTAAGAACATTATTCTCGCCTGCTGTACTAAGTGACGATTGAGTTTCCAGTGCTCACCTGCTGACCGGACATGCGTGCAGGGACCTCAAGAACATGGGCAAGAACAGCGGCAAGCCGGTGCTGCTGAGCGCGGCGCCGCAGTGCCCGTTCCCCGACGAGTGGGACAACCGCGCGATCAACACGGGGCTGTTCGACTTCGTGTGGGTGCAGTTCTACAACAACCAGCCGTGCCAGTTCAGCGCGGGACGCAACGCATTCCTGGACGCGTGGAAGAAGTGGGAGTCGATGCCGGCAGGGAAGATTTTCCTGGGCCTGCCCGCATCCAAGGACGCGGCCGACACCGGTTTCGTGCCCGCCGCCGAGCTCACGTCGAGCGTCCTGCCGCTCATCAAGGGATCCCCCAAGTACGGTGGCGTCATGCTCTGGTCCAAGTACTACGACGACCGCACGGGATACAGCTCGGCCATCAAAAGCCATGTGTGATTATTATTGTGCTGATGCACATGTCGCGAGAGTTTATATCATATCGATCGAGTTTACTTGGTGATTTGTTGTACCATATCGATGTAGGGTTGCCCAGATTTATTTGTCCGTCACATCTCACATGTACTCATGACAGTTTAATAACAAGGTGACGCCGTTGTTCATGTATGTTTAGTATCTCATCATGGATCAGATAACTAGTACTACAACCTTAAGACGTCAACAGCGCAAACAGGCAAAAAGATTGGCAGACTTGACACCTATTTGCCAACGTTACATCTTCTGTATCCTTCAGTTGCAACCGAAGCCTTGTTTACTCCCATCCCCAAAGCATTTCTATATTCTGCCTTGACCTCTCCTAATAACGGCAGTCTCTGCATCCTACTGGAACCTATAACAACGGACTTAAGCAAGCTCTATAGTCTTGAAACTGATCATCAAAACATGAATCCGTCACTCTAACCACTTTGCATTTTATATGTCGTCATTGTTGCTGCACCTGATGTAAACTGACTGAATTTTTCATCAAGTTGAAAGCACTGATAGAAATGGAACGCGCCAAGGAGCACACTAGCTAATGCATTTCCCCCGCCGGCCGGCTGTCCATTTCTTGTGTCCAGAAGCACAATATTGTCATACCAGTTGCATATCGATAGACCCATCCCATTTGAGTGACAACTGATATGGCAACGCCCAGAGCACAAATCGATTCCTCCAAGTAGGGAGTCCATACTCAGAAACCTAGAATTTAATGGAAAAATCTAGAAGACTAAGTTTTGGGCGCTAGAGTTCCAAGGTTCAGAGACGGTTACACCGAGATTATTTCACTGATAGAGAAGTAAAAAACTACAGCGGCCATATACTCTATCTATGTTCAACATAGAAGTCGTTTTAGGACAATGATACGATCTTCAAAATATAACTTTGATTTCTATTTCATTCAAAAATATTTATTGAGAAGTGAGATATATATACTTTTATAAAAGTAATTTTCAAAATAAATTTATTCATTTGATTTTCATATTTTCAAATGTAATAATTTTAAATTTATTCATGATTTATATTTCTAATATTTGATCAAAAATCTTGTACTAACCGACTTCCATTTTAAGCTTGGATGGAGTATAGAAGAAGCCAATCCAATAGCAATTCCATGAGCTCAGACTAAGACTAATCTATATATTAATTCCCCGCGATCAATTGGAATGGCATCAATAAGTTTGATCATATATAACAAAAAAACTATCCCGCACAACAACAAAAGTGCTTAATGGGTGCATCACGCTATGGTCCAGGTTCTACGACAGGTTTACGGGGTATTACCGATTTTATTTCAAGATTGTCGCCGAAACCTTACATAAATCCAATCCAGCTCTATTTTTTCCTCAAGTTGAAGGTAGTGCTAAAGCTGAAACAAGACAAGGTGCACGCCCAGTGTGTTCGACCGATTGTCCATTGTTCTGTCTGGATGCAGCAACCATAATTTGTTAATAATCAGATCCGGGCCCGTTTCTTAAAAGTTGTTAACTCGTTGGATCATTATATTGGGAAGATTCATGAGTGGCGTGAGGTTGCCATATCCATCACACAGTGCTTATGTACTTGTCCACTACTTTGTTATATATCTGGATTTGAACGCACGTTTTTTAGCAAATCGATGGCTATGGGTATAGAATCTGATAAGTACTACTGTAAGTCACAGATGTGCCAACAAGTATTGCCTGCGAAGGATCACATTGGACCCGTGTCATTCGTATCCGCAGAATATTCAGTTGCCTTCATTTGTTAGCGAAAATGATTTCAGGAGCACGTCTCGTTGGCCTGCGCCCTGCGGCAGCCGGCGATAGACAACCGACATCAGGTCTGCAAGTTGCAACTCGAGAGCACTGGGGAAAACACAGCTGCAATTCTGCAACACCAAGATTCGCTCAAACGCGAGATGAACACTGACGTTCAGAATTCATAGCAGAAGCAAGGGCGGGGAAACTCGAAGAGGCGAAGAGAAAGTGAAGGAGCAGCCGATGTCAAACCGATACCCAGACAATAATACAAGTACAAGCTCGCAAAGGTCAACGGTCAACCACCGCCGCCCAGTGCCGACCCATCCGGTGTCCGGTCACCTCGTGGCAGCACGTGCGAATAACATGCGTAAAGTAGTGGGGGGGATGAGCTGCTGCTTCGATGATAAGTCTGAAATCCCATTATCCTTTTTTTTGCGATAAGAAATCCCATTATCCTAACCACAAATTTCCTTATCGTGGACTTGCTCGGTCAACTAATGGTGGCGCGAGCACCTTACTTACGACTAACGGGTCGTACATGGTTGGAACACAGCCGCGCCTCCGTTGCTATTCATACTCCGCACTGTTCGACGGATTCATCGGTTATATAAGAGAACCGTCTATATCCATGAGCCTTCGACTTCCAAGCACAATTCATAGTAGTACATCTTCGTTTCCAAGATTCGAGCCAAGATGGCAAGAACCACTTCTTCGTTTCCAGCGGTAATGTCGTTGTTGGTGACGGTGGTGGCCGGGCTAGCCACCGGAGCCTTCGCCGGCGACATCGCGATCTACTGGGGCCAGAATGGCAACGAGGGCACGCTGGCGCAGACGTGCGCGACGGGCAACTACAAGTACGTGAACGTGGCGTTCCTCCCGACGTTCGGCAAGGGCCAGACGCCGGTGCTGAACCTGGCCGGGCACTGCGACCCGGCGAGCAACGGGTGCACGGGCGTGGGCGCTGAGGTCAAGTCGTGCCAGAGCATGGGCATCAAGGTCTTCCTCTCCATCGGCGGCGGCGTGGGCAGCTACGGCCTCTCGTCCAAGGCCGACGCGAAGCAGGTGGCCGCGTACCTCTGGAACAACTACCTCGGCGGCAAGTCCTCGTCGCGGCCCCTCGGCGACGCCGTGCTCGACGGCATCGACTTCGACATCGAGATGGGCGGCGCCAAGCACTGGGACGACCTGGCGCGGTTCCTGAAGCAGTACTCGCGGCCGAGGAAGCCCGTGTACCTGGCGGCGGCGCCGCAGTGCCCGTTCCCGGACGCGTCGCTGGGCACGGCGCTCAACACGGGGCTGTTCGACTACGTCTGGGTGCAGTTCTACAACAACCCGCCGTGCCAGTACAGCTCGACCGCCGGCGCGGGCAACCTGGCGCGCGCGTGGGCGCGGTGGACGACGGAGGTACCGGCGCGGCGCGTGTTCCTGGGGCTCCCCGCCGCGCCCCAGGCTGCGGGAAGCGGGTTCGTGCAGACCAGCGACCTCGTCTCGCAGGTGCTGCCGGTGGTCAAGAACTCGACCAAATACGGGGGTATCATGCTCTGGTCTAGGTTCTACGACGGGCTCACGGGGTACAGCGACGCGGTCAAGTCCCAGGTGTGAGCTGCTCGGTGTGCAGCACATGCGCCCATGTGTGCGCGTCGTGTAAGCTAGTAGATCCGAGGACTCGGCGTGATGGTTGGTTGGTTATGCGACACGGGATCTCTCTCTGTTGTGTTTTCGGTTTTGTCTATCTCTCAAATGAAAGTGTATTTCTGCCACCCAACTTATTCACTGGACTGTGAATGCCGCTACTATGCTGCATGCTAATCCGGAACTTTCGTGCGCGTTCCCGGTGGGAGATGCTCAAAGGATACTTATGGCCATAGCATAAAAACAGAGTGTGTGCTGCAGGGGAAGCAACCATCTCTGTTTGCACTGCACTTTCCCCCTACCTGCGTGCGCTACACCTGTGGAACATACTGTAGTACCACTGTTTTCGGACGCGCGCGAACGCCTTGTACTCGCATGTAGTACCTTCGCCACGATCGATGGTTGTTTCCGTGGGCCGCGATCGTAAGCTTCGGTTTCTTCTGGTGAAGCTTGATGACTGTCATCCAGCACGCGGCCTTTAAATAGCGTGCCCGTGCAGAGCTCGTTCACTGAATCACTGCTGTTGCGCGCTCGCTCATCTGTGTCGACCACCTTCAGGAGGCAAAACACAGGTTCAGGTACGCGTCGATCAGTTAATATGCTTTTCATGGATTGTTCTTTCTTGGCTTCAGAACACATCATGTCAGAGTAATCTTATTAGTATAAATTGTTGATCCAGTTCGTTTCACTCCAAGGATCTGAATAAGAGTATGGCGACCGCGGCCGCCCTCACAGGTGCAGCGTACTTCGTTCCCTCGCTCGGCGTCAGGCAGCAACAGTGCACCGCCTTCGCTCGGCCGCCGATCATCAGGAACGCCCATCGCGGCGCGCCTCCGAGCGTCGCTGAGTGGTGGGAGTAAGACAAGCCGCTGGATGGTAATCTGACGTTTCCAAATGGCTGTTTGCACAATTGCAGGAAATTATCCTTTTGCACACAATATTTCCCCTAGTTGAGGACCTTCTATTAGTTGTTGATCTCGATTAAGCGGGCCCTGTTTGCGGTATTGGACCACAATAGCGTGAAGTCAGCTGGTAGTCACTTTGGGCCG
Source organism: Oropetium thomaeum (assembly GCA_001182835.1). Lineage (NCBI taxonomy): Eukaryota > Viridiplantae > Streptophyta > Magnoliopsida > Poales > Poaceae > Oropetium > Oropetium thomaeum. Next base: position 658,380 of record LFJQ01000033.1, read on the forward strand.
GGCCTGTTAACTAGCACAATCTACATATCTGCAGAACGAAGGGAAAAAGGGAAGGTAAAACACGTCTGTCAGATTTTTTAGTCATGCAGAAATTGCTTCTAGGATTCTTTCAAAGTAGTACTAATACGCAACAATTATGCAGCACGAGGACAGTATCATTGCCACTCTACCGTTGTTTGTGTCCTAATCTAAATTAGCTGATCAAATGAGATAGTAACGCTCTAGTGCTTGATTACGACATCCCCATGATTGATTCATTGATCACGAATCAGTTGAGGTCCATGAAGTGTCTTAATGTCAAGAAAATATGTGTTAATAGTATATATATCCTTCTTGGCCGACCTGATCATCAGACCTTCCCTGCTTGCTGATAAGATGCTGACTGCTCGCATGCACTTGCGAATTTCAAAACGAGTACTACTGTAGTCTGTTACTGTATGCGACGTGCGATAAACCGCTTGGACACCCGGTTACCGTTTCCGTTAGCTAGGCCGGCAGCACCAGGATTTTCCGCCCCGTCGACCGCGCCGCCTGCGGCTGCTGTGTTGAAATCTTTTCTAATCTAGTCACGCATCTAGAAGAAGAGGGGAGTGAATTGATGAGCGGCGTACCCGCTTCGTCGTAGTGACGGCGGAAGATGTATTGGCTTCGTCGGTGGCGGCCATGGCGCTTGTTGTCGTGGTCGTCGCCAGCGGTGAGGTGCGGCACGGCGGTGAAACTTCCCGTCGCTGGCTGTGCCTCTTCCTTGATCGGGTTCAGGGTTTGTGTGAGTGGAGATTGTGGCGGCGGCGAACTTCATGATACGTGTCCCGGCTCTCCACTCCTCTTTTATATGGCGCAGTGCAACGACCCCGATCAGGGCGCGGAAAGGATGTCCGATCTGGTCACGTTGGTGACTGGATCGGCCCCTTTGAGATTAAAGTCTAATATTGTCCTCCTTGATCTCATCTTTGTTACTTCTTTTCGACTTTTCCTATTGTCTCACAGATTTACACAAGTAGCATGTTTCATCGTCCCAGTTTTATTACCGATAGATTCCACAACTATAATGAAAATTTCTGTTTAACAACAGGTAACCTTTGGGCCCTATTTAGTCCTGAGATTATAGACTTTTCCTTAACCCCATGCCGGCTACATGTTCCTTGAACAAGTTGGGAAGAAGACTTTTCGTTAGCGGATCCGCCAGCATTTATCTGTACTAATATGCTCGAGACTGATTTGTTGATCTCTGACTTTATCCTTCACGATATAATACTTTATGTCAACATGTTTGATAGTATCACTTGACTCATTGTTGTGAGCATACTGTACTGTGGGTTCATTGTCGCAGTATAACTTTATTGGTCTTTCAATATATGTCGGCCTTTTTGAACCTCGCATAAATTCAATTGTCCTCAATGTTTGCCTTAAAACCAAATTTTTTTATTGTTCCATGAAACTTCAAGTACCACTGTTTTGAAACTTGCTTCAATCTATAGATGGATTTCTTTAAACGACATCCCATATTTTTTTTTCTTTCACAACAAAACCTTTCGGTTATGCCATATAAATAATTTCATCTAATTCTCCATTTAAAAATACCCTTTTTACATCCATCTGATATAACTCTAAGTCATAATGTATCACTAGTGTCATTATTATTCTTAAAGAATCTTTACAAGAGACTGGAGAAAAAGTCTCATTGTAATTAATTCCTTCTCTCTATGTAAAACCTTTTGCCATGAGTCACGCCTTGAATTTTTCTATATTACCTCCAGGACCATATTTAGTCTCGTAGACCCATTTACAACCTACTGTTTTGTCTCTTTTAGGAATTCATCTAGAACCTAAACATCGTTGATGTCTATGGATCTCATTTCATTTTTCATGGCTTCCAACCACTGGGATGAGTTAGCGTCTCTTATGGTCTCTTCATATGAGGTAGGATCGTCCTTCATATGAATTTCTTCTGTATCATATACTTTATAATCTTTGTGGATAGCCGGTCTCCTTTTTCTTTGAGACCTTCTAGTGGCTTCCACATTCAGCACATTCTCTACCTGAGGCTGCTGTGCAACCTCCTAGTTTGGCACACTTTCTGTTTGAGCCTGTTGTTGCTCCCTTTCATCTATAAGAGTAGGTTCTGTCAGATCCTGAGGAACAGATTCTTCATTTTTCATGTGGGAACTAACAACAGATGATGGAGGTGCAACATCGTGCATCATAGGTCCATCATCAGCAGGTGGTGAAAAGAATGGCTTCTCAATCATCGGAGTGGGCACACAGACCCGCTTCTCCTCAAGATTTTCGAGCCACCATGCTCCCCCTCACCATATCGTCCTCTAGAAAGACAACATTTCTCGTTTCTACAATCTTTGTATATCTATTTGAGCAGTAAAAACGATAACCTTTTGATCTCTCAGGATAGCCAATAAAATGGTAACTGACTGTTTTGGGATCCAATTTCCCAATTTGAGTTAAATAATTTTGCCTCTGCTGGGCTCCCCCACACGGAGATAGTCCAGCGGAAGGCACTCTGCCTGTCCATAGCTCATACGGCGTTTTAGGCACCGACTTGCTTGGAACTCTGTTGAGAATATGAACTGCAGTTTTTAACGCCTTCATCTATAAGCTCAATGATAAATCAGAGTAGCTCAACATTGAAGCATCTAGGCCCTTAATTATGGTTTTGGTAATTAATGACAATTCATATTTGTGGATTAATTCGCTACTTGAGTCCTTGTTAGAAATTATTGAATATTTGAGCCCGCTTTGTGAAATGGCAATAAATATATTATGGAGCTTACACAAATAGGACAATGGATGCCGCAAGGCAAAGGGACCGGTCATAAGGTGATTAGAGGAGAAAATGACCGGATTTTAGATTAAGCGTCGTACTATTAAGAGGGGTCGGTTGTCATTTGCTTGGAGCATCTATAGATTGCCATTTTTTTGCTTAATTTCCTTACCAATTAACTGCAAAAGTGTCCTTGAAATTTCCCTTGAAAAAGAAGGAAAATTGTTGAGAGAAATTCCTATCAAAATCTTAGAAAATGAGAAAATCAAGTGTGCTGAATCAGGGTATGACGGTCTGACCGCCAGAGGCTTGGTCTGACCGCCAGCACCCCTTAGAGACTGTCTCCCCTCTGAGTCCCTCTGACGGTCTGACCTCCAAAGGGATGGTCTGACCGCCAGGGTCACTCCAGAGACTGCTTGTTTCGGGCTCCTCTGACGGTCTGACCGCCAAAGGGACGGTTTGACCGCAGGGTCACTCCAGAGACTGCTTGTTTCGGACTCCTCTGACGGTCTGACCGCCAGGCCCGCGGTCTGACCGTCAGCTCCAGATTTAAAATTCTTCCTCTATGCATTTATTGCAAAAATGAACGTTGCCAACCACCATGGTCTGACCGCCAGAGTCGCGGTCTGACCGCCAGCTGCGCAGAAAGCCAATAACGGCTAGTTTTTCATGTGAGGGGAATAAATACTTCCCCATCTCATGCAAGGCATCTCTCTTGGCCATTTCCACTGCATACTACATACTCTTGAGCCTTTCTCTCTCACTCTTGACCCCTTGTTGATCCATAGAGAGTGTGAGAGCATCTAGTGCTTGATTTCATCGATTCGAGCTTTGTGGCACTAGTGATTCTCCAAGCAAGCGTCATCGACTTGTTACTCTTGGAGGTTGCCGCCTCCTAGACGGCTTGGTGGTGAAGCAACCGTGAGCCCTTCAAGAAGATTGTGAAGGAGGCCCGGTTGATTGTTGTGAGAGGTGTGGTGCTCACCTCGCCGGAGCGGCAAAGGGAAACCCTAGTAAAATAGAGGTTTGGAGCGGCTCAAGGGATTGGTTTGGCTCAAGGTCAAGTTGCTCTTTGTGAGCTCTTCTTGTTGGAGAAGTGCAAGCTTGATAGAGGAGAAAATTAAAGGCTTCAGTCCACCTTAACGTGGTTTAGGGGTGACCGGTAAGTCTTCGATACCACGGGTTAAATTTGTGTCTCTCCTTGTCTCTTTACTTTTGAGCTTTAATTTTCTAGAAGTTTATCTTGTTGCATATCACCCTAGGATTGAAAACCCCTCACTAGATTCAACTTAGGCTTGTTTAGTTTCTAGTGTTTGATTTATTTCGATTGCTCTTGTGCTTAACTTACTAGAAATTGATTTATTTCGGATTGCAAATCTTTGCTCAATTATCAACCTAGAGATAGCTTCTTATCTTGCTCTTGATCCATTTTTTTATTTTCGTATTTATTTGATCAAGTTACAATTAAATTTGAAAACCGCCTATTCACCCCCCCTCTAGTCGGTGTCTTAGATCCTACAAACATGCTGCGCACCATGTCCATTAAGGTACGGTTGCACCTTTCAGCTACTCCATTCTGTTGAGGTTGACCCGGTATAGAATACTGAGTCACTATTCCATTTTCTTGTAAAAACCTTGCAAAAGGTTCTGGAGCTTGTCCATAAGGTGTATGTCGACCGGTCGGACTTTACTATTTTAATCTATAAATCATGTTGATTTTCAACTTGTGCTTTAAATGTCTTAAATTTATCCAATGCCTCTGATTTTTCTTTAATTGGATAAATGTAACCATATCGGGAGTAATCATCTGTAAATCTTACTAACGAGTTATATCCATCCATACTTTTCACAGAAAAAGGGCCACAAATATCTGTAAGAATAATCTCTAAAACTCCTATGTTTCGTTTTGCATCCTTTTTAATTTTCTGTACGTAATGTCCTTTACTACAGTCTATGCATTGTTCAAGATCTGAGAACTCTAATGGAGGAAGAATCTTATTCTTGACTAATCTCTATATTCTCCCCCTCGAAATATGGCCTAAACGACAGTGCCACAATTTCGATGCGACATTAGGAGTTGTCTTTCTTTTCTTTTCTTTTGTCAACGAGGACTCACTAATCAAGTTTTTTTTCAAAGAAGGTACATAAAGAACATGTCTAAGCACAAGTCTAAACCACCAGCTAAATTCAAATGGACATTCTCGACAGCTTCGATTTTTACTTCAACTCCATTAGCCACTCTTATGGAACTTTCGCTTCTTTGCGTAGTCCTCGTCGAATGGAACCCCTGTAAGGAATTTGCAACATGAATAGTTGCTTCTGAATCAAAGATTCATTGACAAAGGTTACTATGTTCTCACCGTTCTTGACCATTATCCTTTTGAGGTGTACATGGCAATCTTTCTTGTAGTGCCCTTTCTGCTTGCGCACCAAACACTGGTCCTTTTTCATAGTGAGTTCATTTTTCTGTGGGTTATGGTGCTGATGCTGTTGAGGCTGTTTTTCCTTTTGCTGTGAGGAGGAGGCTTGTAGTTTTCTTTTATACATAGTTGATAGAGCCACCACAGGTATACTTTATCCTATCCTCCTCCTTCACACACATCGCAATGGTCTTTTCCACGTCCCATTTTTCAGGAGTCGTGTTATAGCTAACAACGAAGTTAGCAAATTCTTTTAGCAACGAAGCAAAAACCAAATGGACAATATGGTCCTCCTTGAGGGCCAAATCCAATGATCTAAGCATGTTGTTCACTTAAACCCTGTGAAGTATGTGCTCTCTTATGCCATCGCCTGTGTAGCTTGCTGTAACCAGTTATTTTTATTAACTGGGTTCCATAATTCTTTGAAGAACCAGTGTACTGGCTCTTTATTTTGTCAAGGTACTCAGTGACAGTGTGACAATCTGTAATTGAGCCCAAAATAGCTGGCTCAATCGTGTTCTTTACCACAGCCACACATTTCTTGTTGGCTGAGGTCCATTTCACTCGTTTAAGGTCATATAATGCCCTTACGGGAGCAAAGTCCCGTTTTTTCTTTTGCCATTCAGCATCAGTATATTTTTTACCTCTGACAGGTGCAGTAGGCTCTGTAGGACATGAAGTGATAACCACCCAGTCCACCTTAGCCAAGACAAAAGCAAGGTCAAGTTTTGCTTTCCAGTCATTGTAGTTATCTCCTTTCAGAGTTGGAATCTCCTTTATGCTACTCATCAAGGAGTATCCACCTGTAAGTTACTAAGTTATGTGAGAAGCAAGAATTATACATACACATTAAGTCTATATCACCGTTGGTCAGAAAATAGACAAAATTGTAACTATGTAAGCAATTATGCAATTAAGTCTACATCATTGTTAGGTAGAAAATAGACTAAAAAGCACAAATCAAAACAATCATGATATTGCAATTAACAACGTTGGTCAGAAAATAAACAATCTCATGTATCATGAAAATAATTGCACCTAAAATTAAAATTCTCCCGTTGGTTCGAATTTCAATTTGCAGCAATTATTATCAATTTTATCAATATGCAGCGGAAACATTTAATAAAACATATATTGCAGTAACAATTTTTAACTTTAATCTATTCTCTCTGTAAAATTTATCCCTTTGGTTCAAAATTTTACAGAGGCAAAATTCAAATACTATTCAGACCGTCAAAATTTTCCTGGAAAATTACCAAGAAGAAATTTTGCTACTGGAATTTCTCTGTTTTCTGTTCAAAATTGGCCCAATAGCCATTTTCCGGCTCGGCCTGTGTCGCGCGCGTCGTGGGCTAAGAGCCCAGCAGCCAACAACTGGGCCGCCAAACTGGCCCAGCCGCTCAGCCGTGCGCGCGCCCGTTACTGGGCTCGGGGCCCGACAGCCAACGGCTGGGAGGCCAAACTGGCCCAGCCGCACCGGCCGTGCCCGCCCCCCTCCCCCTCCCCCTCCATTAAATCGGACGGCTGAGCGATCTTTTCGGCCGAACAAAACCGCCCGGGCGCCTCTCTCTCGCTTGAACCCTAGCCCACTTTGCTTTCTCTCCCTTCTCTCTTCTACCGGAAGAACGGCAGCGCAGTCGGGAAAAAAGCACGGCGCCGCCGCGATGTAGCGCCGCCGTGAGCCCCTCGAGTTCTCCCGACGGCAAATCCAGCACTGCCGTGGTTTGATTGCCGGCGTGCGCGCTCCTTCGAGGACGAGCGCGCCGCCGTTGAGCGATTCACGGTGGTGCGGTTGCTTTCCCATTGCCGAAAAATAAAATGACGACGGCGTTGATGCCGGCGAGGGTAGAGGTACATGTCCAAGCCCTCTCGCGCGCCGAAGCTTTCTTCCGAGACTCGGTTCCGTGTTGGCTAGGGTTAGGGTTAGGGGATTCTGCTTCCTTTTCTATTTTCTTTTCGATCCGTTCTCTTCTACTCTAGATCGTGAACTAAACCAAGCTCTGATATCATTGTTGAAATCTTTTCTAATCTAGTCACGCATCTAGAAGAAGAGGGGAGTGGATCGATGAGTGGCGTACTCGTTCCGGTCGCGGTGGCGGCGGAAGATGTACTGGCTCCGTCGGTGGCGGCCATGGCGCTCGTCGTCATGGTCGTCATTGGCGGTGAGGTGCGGCACGACGGTGGAACTTTCCGTCGCTGGCTGCGCCTCTCTCTAGATCGGGTTTAGGATTTGTGTGAGTGGAGACTGTGACGGCGACGAACTTCATGATACGCACCCCGACTCCCCACTCCTCTTTTATATGGCGTAGTGCGACAGGAGCTCACCAGCCAGTCGGGCTGGGCGCCCCCGATCAAGACACGAAAAGGATGTCTGATCCGGACACGTTGGTGACTGGATCGGCCTCTTGAGATTAAAGTCTAACATGCTGGTCACATAATATCGTTTTCGTGTACAGACCTTGGGTTGCGTGCAGACCGCGTGATCCTAGTCGTGTTACAGCTTGCGTTCGCGGTCACCCTGACCTGGCAACGAAAGGCACCTACCCCCAGGCCGCGTACGGACACGTGTGTTGGTTGAGATGTTGGGTGCGCCGGCGGGGCAGTTCCCCGTTTACTAGCTCGCGACTGGCGCCGGTCGCCAGCATTATTGGAACACTGCACGTAGCTTTTGCCACGCTTGGGAAGTTGGTTCGATTGGTTGCCGTATATGCTATATGCATGGAGTTGTTGTACAACACGAAGAAGATATGTAAGTTGTGCGCTTTAGAAGAAGAAGAAGATGATGATGATGATGATAGTGTGCCTGTCAGGTGCAGAACCGGGGCTTCGGACTTTTCAAAACTACAAATGAAAAAGTGGGACAGCTTTCATTCCGTGGGGCGTGGGCTGTCTGTGAAGGATGCGTCGTCACACGGACACCTCTGCGGTGAGTTGTTTGTCAAACAAAGCCATCAATCGTCTCATTGTGTTTCGTTACTAGTACATCACATCATCATCATCAGAAGAAGGAACATCCGTGCACAATAAGGAAAGCAAAGCTTAATTAGTTTGTTGTTGCTGTGATGCGTGATCACTTTCCAAAGTTCTAGGGTCCTAGGATATATCGATCGATGACAGAGACGTGAAACAGAGTATAGTTTATCACGGGCGAACAGGTATTTGTGTGTTGCAAGATGCATATAACGTACTAGGAAGCAGCAACACGTAGTGTCGTTCTAAAAAATGGTAGTATTATAGGTTCATCCTTCATCCTGGCCTGCAAAATGTTTAGACGTGAAATAATTACCTAAATAAGAATCAGATAAGATGAGCGCTTTATCGCTGGAAAACGTGTTCGTCCTGCTGTAGTGTATTTTGCATTGCATGGCGTGTTGTGTCGTGTAGGCAGGATGTTGGCAACGTATCAAACAGCAACACGGCGTGGTGCCGAAGTAAATAACAAAACGTCATCAAAAGGTCCATACGGAACTTGTCTGCAATACCTAAATATACGGCATGGAGGCGTGAATGGCAGGAGCAGCGATCGTTGTCTGTTGATCGGACCAACCACTATGATAGAGGGTGTCTAGTTATTCGGTATAGTAATAACGTTGGGTGATGATGATATGACGACACGGGAGACGAAATAAAAGCTGAGTGTCATTTCCACGTGGTCCTAACCTACTTGGTACGGGTTTCAGTCGGTATACACAGTAGCAGGTTCTTCTGGTGGCATCGTTTGGTTTCGGTTGACACAGTTTCGCAACATTGCGGGCTTGCTTGACGAATCTTGAGAACCTAACCTGCCCCGGGATTTTCTTCGGGCTCTATCATCAGGCCCTACGCGACAAGAGCTACGTACTACTGACCTACGCAAGTTTATTCTACTACTACAAGCATCGTACAATCATCATGCAAACTTAATTGTATACTACAGTAGTAGGAGGAGTATTATTATATCTGCAGCATGGCACACCGACGCGGCACGGCGACACGTCACAGTAGCTCCGTCGCACCCGTCTCTCGCTTTTCTCGTTTCTTAATTCGAGAGACGTAGCATCTTTGAGAACTCTCATCTCGAGACGATTGCCAGATTCGTGCGGCGCCTTTTTGTTCAGGGATCCTACGTAGACGCGTTATCAGCGTAGTATAATAGTAACAAGCCGCTCAACTCGTCCAGTTCAGACTGCCTGCCTGCCTCGGAGAAGTAGAATAATAGAAGTAGTAAAACGAGGAGGATTAGGACTCTAGTACTACAGTTTTTCGGTGTCCTGCCAAACAGCCAAAATGACCCAGGAGTTTTATTTTCTTTTTTTTCTTTTTTTTCTTTTCCTCTTTTTTTTTGCGAAGGGACCCAGGAGTTTTCAGCAGATCAACTCAACAATCCGGTCACTTCGCCCTCCTGCAGTCAGATCAGACAAGGGCGAACGTTGACCGTTGCACGTGCAACACACACACCATGAACGGATCGGATGAAACTGCATGCTGGCGAGAGAATATCTTCTTCTTGCCTCAAAAACCAGAAGGAAAAAAAAAAGAAACAAAAAGGCGTGTGTAGTATTGTTGTCAAACTGCTTGCCAGCCAGCACCGAAAAATCACAACACATGCCGCACGGGTACTGACCGAGTGCGAGAGGTGGTGGGCGAACCGATCTGTGCGACACTGGACACGTACGCGGGAACTGTGACTAGTGCGAGCAGGGACCGGTCGATCAATCGCAGCCGTCGCGTCTTCCGTTTCGCAGATGCGCCACCATTTTTTCCATAAGAAGCTTGGACGAAGCAGGTGTGCAAGCGCGGGGGAAGAAGCGTAAAGGGAAACACGGCCGGGTGAGTGGATGACCGAGGCCGACCACCCCCGCACGTGCTCGTGAGGCGGTGACGCGCCAGACCGGCCGACCTGAAGATTTTTGTTTTTTTCCCCGGGTGGTGGTCACTCTCTCCCTAGTCCCTAGTCCCCTCTCCTGTTCCGTGTAAGCCGATGTAAACATGACATTTTACCACTGGGGAAGGATGGCGCGAGACGGCGCCGTCAGCCGGTGGTATAAAAGGCGCGAAGGGCGGCAAGAGCCTCCGGTCCGAAGAAGGAGACGCGGTTCTCTGCTCGGTACTTAATGCGCGCGTAACTAACCGCCCATTCGTTTCCGTACCGGCGAAGAAGACCAGAGGAGAGGAGGGGAAGCGGGAATGGGGATCAGCGTCCGCGTCCGCCGCGCCTCCTCGCCGCTGTTGCCTCTGGCGCTAGCCTTCGCTCTCGCGGTCGTCGTCCTTGCCTTCTCAGGTACTGTAACTTATTCCGCCTCCTGTGGCTTCACTGATGCTCTTCTTCTTGAGTGCTTGGTTTCGCTGTCAATTCTCTCTGTTCTTGCTCGTGCTCTGCTTCCGCCGCCATTGCTGCTCATCAGTCCCGGCCGTCTGGTGTAATTCTGTCCCATTAAATTCTGCTTGCTCTTTCCGATTCCCGCGGTCCATGCTCTGATGCTGTCTGTTCCCGGTTCGAGAGGATCAGATAATTCGGACTATCGGCTTGTTTTTCCTCTGCCAATTGGGGGAATGATTAGAGTTTCGTGCCAGGGAGAACCGCGCAAAGAGGCCTACGGACCAGAGTGTGGAGTTCTTACGTGCAGAGCACCCGACGGGAATTGGAATTGTCCTCTCAAACAACTACGATACTGGAGTGGCACAATAACGCTGCGGCGTCATCATATGATTTTGTTTTTCTTGCTGAAATCGCACACTTCTGGTTTCTGAACTGACCAACCATGTTCAATAATGATAATCCCATCCACCCGCGCGCATATTGCTTGGACACAGCTCTCTTTCGGACGATTTTTTTTCGGTGGATTGAAATCACGAAAACGACCTGGCACCTAGAGGTTCAGGTCGGGAAAGGAAATTTCAATTGCGTCGCGAAAAAAAATAAACAATTTATTATCTTCTTTGATGAGGAGGAAAAGGGACGTTGCGATTTTGCTACTTCTACTATTAGCAGCAACTAGTGCGGTGGTGCTTGCTGATCGTGCTAATATCCTGTGATGGGTGGGGTTTTTTGTTTTGCAGTGGAGCTGGCGTCGGCGCAGCAGAAGTTCGGCATCAACTACGGGCAGATCGCGAACGACCTGCCGGACCCGACGCAGGTGGCGGCGCTGCTGCAGTCGATGAACGTGAACCGGGTGAAGCTGTACGACGCGGACCCGAAGGTGCTGACGGCGTTCGCCAACACGGGCGTGGAGTTCATCATCGCCGTGGGCAACGAGAACCTGCAGTCCATCGCGGCGAACTCCGGCGCGGCGCGGCAGTGGGTGTCGCAGCACGTGCAGCCCTTCATCCCGGCGACGCGCATCACCTCCGTGGCCGTGGGCAACGAGGTGTTCACCAGCAACGACACCGGCATGATGGCGAGCCTCCTGCCCGCCATGAAGGCCGTCCACGGCGCGCTCGTCGACCTGGGCCTGGATAAGCAGGTGTCCGTGACGTCGGCGCACTCGGTGAACTTCCTCGCCACCAGCTTCCCGCCGTCGTCGGGCGTGTTCCGGGAGGACCTGGCCGTGTACATCAAGCCGATGCTCGACTTTCACAGCCAGACGGGGTCCCCGCTGCTCATCAACGCGTACCCGTTCTTCGCGTACAAGGCGGACCCGGGCAGCGTGTCGCTGCCGTACGTGCTGTTCGAGCCCAACCCGGGCGTGCGCGACCCCAACACCGGCCTCACCTATGACAACATGCTCTACGCCCAGATCGACGCCGTGTACGCCGCCATGAAGGCCATGGGCCACGCCGACGTCGGCGTCAGGATCTCCGAGACCGGGTGGCCGTCGAAAGGCGACGAGGACGAGGCAGGCGCAACCGTGCAGAACGCCGCCGCGTACAACAGCAACCTCATGCAGAGGATAGCTATGGGCCAGGGCACGCCGCTCAAGCCCGACGTGCCCGTCGACGTGTTCGTGTTTGCGCTCTTCAACGAGGACATGAAGCCCGGACCCACGTCGGAGAGGAACTACGGGCTGTTCTACCCGAACGGCTCGCCGGTGTACTCCATCAAAGCCAGCTCCGGCGGCGGAGGCGGGAGCAATAACGGGATCGGTCCCGGCGGGTCGTTCAACGACCCGTACTATACGTCCATGTTCTCCTCCGCCTCTTCCAAACTGGCGGTAAGAACAGCTTGTTGGACAGAGCGAGTACTGATACTGCTCCTGTTGCAAGTAACCGTACTGCTCTTACAGACATACTGTTAGGTGTTTAGGTAGCTCGAGTATTCTTCTCTCGCAAATTCTTGTACTCTTCTTTGTAATACAGATTCGATTAGAAAAAAAGTGCATATCATCGTCATCGATGGGGTAGGCCTAGATTCTAAAATTTGGCATGACAGTGAGGCTGTCTGAAAAGCTCGTTTCTTTTTTTCTTTTCTCTTATTCCCCCTAGCAAATGATCTGAGAAAGTGAACGTATCCTCCTCCGTGCGTGAGCCCATCGAGATATGGAAACGTCTAAAAGGTGAGGTCGATGGATGGCCGGCCGAGCATTTTCACTTTCAGAGTGTTTGACCTGAAAAATCAATGGAGTATACGAGTACTCTGTAGCACTATAAAATGCATTTAGGCGTGGTCTGCATAGCTTAACCACGCTGCTCGTGGCTGGCAGTGTGAAAAGTAGGATTGATTAAACCCAGCATCAACGTGTCGGCGTTTCTGAACATGTGTTTCCATGTTGCTTGCAGATGACGTTTCAGTTTCAGACGGGGCTGGTGGTTGCCCTGCTCACCGCATTATTCCACTGATCTTCCACCCCACCGCGGATCCCAGAGAGAGAGAGAGAGAGAGAGAGAGAGAGAGAGAGAGAGAGGAACGGGCAGATATCATTGGGGGCTGTTTCCCTTCTGAGTGACGCAACCGGGGGGTCTTGAGTTGTCAACACTACCCGTCAGAGCCGGCGGGCGCTTTGCCCTGACTGACAGCGAGGTAAACATGATAATCTGAATCTTCTTCGGCAGTTGATCACTCTCAGTTGAATATTAGCATACCACCAAGATAATCTTGAAAACTCCACCAAGGACGACCAAATGACGATCTAAGAACTCCAACGGCGGCGTTGAGCAAAGTGCAAAATGTTGCTCTCAATTCGTGCGGTTAGATAACAAGTCATGTTCGTGGCCGGGACTGGCCGCTTTGTCCCTTAGCTTCTGTTGAGCCATCTGAAATGACGTCCAGTCCAGCCATCATCGTCTCCCGGCTCCCGCCACGGATATGGTGCTGCACGCGGGGCGCGGCTGGTCCCCTTCCGGTGACGGGCTGACGGCGCCGCCCGAACCGACCGTCGAGAGCCGTCGAAATCCTCTCGCGTCATCGCATCCCCCCGCGAAGGACACATCGCGAGTGCGGACGTTTCAGATAGCCTGCCTTTTCCCCGTCCCCACGCAGCACACGTTTGTTTGGTCAGCACGCTGGCTGTGCTGTTGCTCATGCACCGGTGCAGGTAGGGTGTCCCTCTTCTTGAGAGCGCAAAGCTAACCAGCTCTTGGCGAATTGAACATTCTTATTTTCGTGGCCGTACCGTGTAATCATGCCGACGTGGCGGCGCCGCCTGCTGGACAAAAAAAAGAGGACGGCCGCCGAGTGGTGTCGAAGACGAATATCGACGCTTTTGTTTGATGCCCTCGTTCAAAAGGTTATTCTCCACATTTGTACCATGGTGTGATTGGGATTTGAGGCCTAGAGGAAAAGCAGAGCTTTATTCCCAACATCAGAACTCAGATGGAGCCTCTAGCCTAGCCCGCTATTCTTCCTTCCCATCCACCCAGTAATGGAAGTGCATGCCTCTATATTTGCCTGTTTGGTCATATGGCTCGCTACTAATCACACCCTATTTGCATGTACTGTCCAAAGGAAATGGAGGAACACACTCGTGCTCATTGTTGCCCTTTTCGTTTATGAATTATGATGTAGGACAGGGTGAGTTTCTGGATCCGTATAGTATTGGACGTCATCTATACTGTGGATGAGGAGGAAACCCTCTCTTGATGAGGACGACCATGTAGAGTACTACTTGTTACTGCTAAAAGCTAGTATCAGTTAGTCATGTCACTATGAGACCTCAAAGAAGAAGAAAAACTATTAAATAAAGTGACTGTAACTGCATCTTTAGCAACGGGCAACCACATCAGTTCAGCTCGTGGAATTTCTATGTACCATCATTCTTTTTTTTGCGATACCTATACATACCATCATTCGTTTTCCATTCTTTAGGGATTTTCTGTTTACTCGATATAGAATTCATAGCATATTGGATGCTGATTAATGCATTTACCCTTCAGCTGGAGTACGTGTGTTATGTTGATGACACTTATATGTTATATGGATGGTAGGAGTACCGTACTACTACTAGTTTGGTCATCCCATGCGAAGAAATTATGACAACTTGTTTGAATATGAGACCAGCACGGCCCAATATTAATCATGGTTGTCGCGGTTGGATCACGCCGAGGAGGCCTATGTTGCACTCAAGCAGGGCCGAATCCCGGGTTTCCGACTGACCTCAAAACAGCAAGATTTCTTAGGTTGTCGTCAGGAAAATAATTATAGTTCAACAATTAATTAAATTTATGATAAATTTAAACTAAGATAATTTAAGAATGAAGAGTATGATTAATAAGATCCTGTTCACTCTCAAAAGGGAAAACAAAAGACCCTGTAATGTATGGTCGGAGCACCTCATCCAAAAATTAATTTATAGTACTACTGTAGTACTAGCCTATGATCAAATGGAGGGTTTGGAAACTTAATCAGCCTCTTTGGCTACCAGCCTGCTACCCCTCCAATCACCGTTCTGAAAGCAAGGGTTTGGAACCATGAAGTCTGAACCATAACGCATCCAGTTGCACGAAGCGCGCGTAATACTCAGTGTACTCAAACTTGTTCTTCGAACCTGCGAGCCGAAGCCTTGACAGTATCGGTCGTCACTTACTCACGGATTAATCAGTGCCAGCCTCAGCCTGCCAGAGGTTAGGAGAATGGAGACACCTATGGCGCACATTCAATTATCCAAAAAATAAAAAGAAAAGAAAGAAAATGGCGCACATTCTGTGCTCCTGTTATTTTCTGGGTGGTATGTACACGGTAGTACACCGATCATTGGTCTGCATAATCAACACGCGGAAAGGAAAGCTCTTCCATAAAAATCCAAACTGCAAAACTCCAAACAACAAAACCCACGGAATTCCAAAGAACTCGCATTTCTAGGCCCGCCCCGCCCGTCTCCAGTCACCGTCGTCGATCAAGACCGCTCCGCGCGGCGCGCTTGCGCCCATCCCTCGCTGATGATGGGCACGCCGGCACGGGCGCACGGCTCGAGTGATGACTGATGACACCACGGGCTCACCTACTACTACCCAGCAACCGCAGCACGGTCACTTACGGCGGGCCCCGGCGACGGCGTATCCTTCCTTCCTTGCTCCAATGGTTGGTTTCCCGCCTTCACCACACAACTTAATTTACCTGCCGCCGGGCCCACTCTTCAGCCTTCTTCTCGTCTTCGCCACCCGCCGCCATCGCCGCCGCCAGGGCCTCGTCGCCCCATGAAGCCGCTCTTCTCCCGGACTTGAACCTCCGCATTCCAGAGATGCCCGGCTGCTGCTCGTCTCCGTCCTCGCCGTCCACAGCCGCCTTCCTGGCAGCGCGGCCGCCACCACCTGTCCGGCCGCACCCGTCGCACCGGAACATGGACACCACGCCGTGCCACCAGCCGCGACGCCCGCGCCGGCGCCGTCCGTGGCGCTCCCGGTCGGACAGGACCTTACCAATGCACGACACCTTAGGCGACCGCGGCTCTGCCTCCCCGTCGCCCCTTCCGCCGCGCTTGTCGGGCAAGATCCGACCCTGCGATGGCTGGCGCCGGGAGAAGGGCGGGCGGATCTTGGCCGGCAGGCCGAAGAACGTGGTGCCGGCCGCGGCCGGCGGGGCGCCCGCCACGCGCGTGGAGTTGGACCGCGTCTTGGCCGCGATGGGGTTCGCGACGCCGGCGGCGGCCGCGAACTTCGGGTTGGTGCTGCCCTTGGTGGAGTCGTCCCGTTCGTATATCGGGTTCAGCTCCGAGAACACCACCTCGTCGCCGATGGGGATGGTTATCGACTCGGGCGGGAAGTCCGGGTCCGGCGGCGGCGGCATCCGCGGTGGCGAGGCGTCCCCGCTGCCCCCGGCGATGACAGTCTCGCACGACACCTTCCTGTCCCCGGCGCCTGCGCCCGCCACGCCGCACACCAGGCTCTCCAGGTCGACCTGAGGCATTGCCCGTGCCCAGCTTACTTCGATGCAGCTAGAGGGTAGTGGAGGTCTAAGCAAAGAAGATAGAGTATTAGCAGCGAGAACTTGGCTGCCACAAGACGCTTCGCTTAAAAATTTCTGTTGAGGTAGATGGGGAGCGGAGGTAAAGCACAGCGAGGTTGCATCAGCAGTGTTCAGAATGTGTCCTATACAAATAATAGTGACCCAGAAAATGCCACCTCTGAAACAAAACGAACTCCAAAACCGGATCTCGACTATTTGTCTCCCAAAAAATACCAGTCTCAGTGAGGTGAATCGGGTAACCACTTGCTCCTGAGGTTAAGAAGAAAAAAGAAAATGACAATGACAGCCTAAGGATCAAGAGGCAAGTGACCTCTGTACAACCTTTCATTGTTACAGAGCATGGTAACAGTTCCTCAGATGATTTACTAGGTCAAAAACTGGTCCACGGTAATGGTGAAGGAGACAAGGGTGACCAAAGCGATTTTATGCCGATCTGGAGTCCTCCGACAGTGCCCATTTTCTGCAGTGGCCCTCCCAATTAATATAAGCTCAGTCTTTTCAATGCAGCGTGAAATGGCCAGTGATCCTATAAGACCGATCTGTCTTTTACCCTATCAGCACTTCAGCAGTGGCCTCCCAAATGTGATTAGTCTGTTCACAAATACTATAAAACAGTTAGGCCTGTAAGGATCGTCAGGCAGTCGACACCTGCCTTCTCTTAAACGATTATCAAACCTAATTAATCTCAGCATCAGCGTTCAGCACACGCTTCACGTAATAGACATTTTGACAGTACATTTTACAGCGTTCAAGGACTGAAACAAGGGAGGGGGGCATGGTACAGGGAATCAAGGCCAGTTCTTGGCACAAGGAGCGCTTCCACTATCACGTGGCAATGTCGGACTGGGAGTGAGTAGCAGAAGGCATCAGGCGTGGCACCAGCACAATTTGTACTATTTTGTTACCTTCGCTGCAGATGTAGCAGTAGTCTTTAGTCGATGGGCTGTCTGCAAGGGCTAATGTTGCTTGTAAACGTGCTTTTGCTCGGTCCTCCAAGTTCCAAGCTCAGTCACATAACACAGCAGCCTTTACACGAGAGGAGCTGAGGGCATTCTATCACCAGTTAATGACAGGTTCAGCACATGGCCTTCCGAAGTGATTGAGACCGAACACTAACTATAACAAACAGACACGAGTGAGTAGTGACCCTAGGCAACTACAAACCACTGATAGCTCATGCTTCAGTGATCCAACGGAGACCTTAATAAGCTTATCATATTACCGATCTACAGAAATGAAACAGGGAGAGTAGCCTATTGAATATGAGAGCTAGAGATTTCCGAAATGGTTATGCAAGAGTACCGGCGTGTAAAACTACAAAACCATGGAGACCACGGAATAAACAGGGTTGCATCCTGGTCCCAAAGAGTTCCACACAAGGACATTGGTCAACATCCCCACAAATACACAAACTCCCGTGGGGTCCGAATTATTGTACTCTGCGACAGATTCACTTTATGAAACAGGGACGCATGCGACGAGGAACCAAATCAAGATAAGTATCAGGTATGATAAATTGAAAATAATATCCTAGCAAAGTGGGCTCCAACAGGACCAATTTCAGCAGAAGGATACTGATATGTGAACAGCTAGCAAAATATGAATCAAAGGCAGGGTTTCTGAATTTGGAAAAAAAAATGTCAAAGCAAAACAAAAGGAAATTAAAGGATTACCAGAACCTCACGGACCAACAATCAAACTGCACAGTTGAGTGTCAGCATTTCAGGATATAGATTGACAGTGACGATAATCAATAACAGATTAAAGTATTTAATAGTGACATTTTATAACAATAATGCAATTCACCTGGGCAAATTGTTCAGCTTGACCTCTTTATGTCAAATACCACAATAAGATAGCCAACAAAGCTAATAACGTGAATATGAAACTTATTAGAAGGGCAAAGCTATAGAGGCAACCTTTGGGGAAATGCAATATCTAAAGGCATAACAACAAAGCTGAACAATTTGATTTCCATGGTTCAACCTCATAGAGTCGTACCAACCCACTTGGCAGTCTATTTCAAGTTGCGGGTTCTAGAAATTAGCAGAAATGGGGGCCTGGTAGGTGTGTGGAGCTCCTGTCAAATTATCCTCAGGCATACACAATGCACAACATAAAGCAATGCATTTCCGGTCTCATGAAACCGTAAGCAACGTTAATAGCCAAAATAATAGGCTGCCAGCATATTGGTTGAGCTCTCTATCCATTTCCATTTGTCCATAAAACCAAATAACAGATAATCTCTAACGATGACAGTTTGAAAGATTCAATGGTATTACATTATTGAATACGGAACAGGAGCCCACGATCAAGCTGCAAAGTGCAAACCAGCATCACGGAATGCCAAATGTGTGTGATGTGGAATGCTCAGTAATAAGGGTTCTGGAGACAGAAGGGTAAACTCATATCCATCGTGGGGAATGATAATAAACATACAGGATTCACAAAAGTGTAGTCTCCTACTGGATGATTCGAGTACAAACAGCGAATCACCGATGTCTCTTGACACCTTGCATTATACCTTCCCTCCCTACCTGTGATCTATGGATCAGCTACCAAACGAGAAATGAAACCCAGGCCGGCGACGAGCTCAAATTTCTGTAAACTTGTATTCTTTCACTTCAAAAACTTGGAAAAAGGTGAAGAACCCTTACTCCTTCACGGTCCAGCGGCGGGCTTGACGCGCCCAGCCGCCGGCTGCTGCTGCGGCGGGGGAGGTGGTGTCGGTGCAGCAGAACCGGATGCGGAGGCAGCCTGCGACTCCTCGGCGGCCGCGAGCTTGCGGAGGCGTTCCTGGAGGACGCGGACGCGGTCCTCGGTGCGGCGGAGCTTGCGCCAGCGCCAGGTGAGGTAGGCGCCGAGGCCGCCGTAGACGAGGATGTAGGAGCCCCACACGTAAGGGTAGGTCTCCGCGTGCTCCTTCGTCTTCCGCCACTGCTCCTCCAGCTTTGCGACCAGGCCGCCTCCGGCACTCGGGGCCACCGCCGGCGCCGTCTCCTGCTGATGCGGCGCCGCGGCCTCACCGTCCCCGCCGGCGGCCGGCATCGGTGCGCTGCTCTTCTTCTTCGTGGCAAGGTTGGCTTCGTTTCGGTTTGGTTAGGGCAAGCGCGGAATGGTGGTGCGGCGGCCTAGTTCTGATGGACTACAGTACGGCCCAAGATGACCTGCAGTTGGGCCTTCCAGGCTTTATTTAAGTGTTTGTGTACACTTGGGCACGGGCCTTCTTCTCTTCACTGGCAAAAGAGGGAAAATTTGTTTGCCTAACATTGTGGGCCACAATGTAGCCTACAAAGCTTCAAGCGACAGTGGCCGCGCTGCTGATGGATGCGCTGTTTGGCGTCAGCCACGGACGGCGGCCTGCTGACAGTTCACTGTCAGTAGCTGATCGGAAGAAGGAAGCGAAAACTGTTCGCTGTCAGAGCTCCTTCACGTGGGAGAACCGGTCAGCACGTGCTACTGGTAGCGGAGAGTTATCAAGAACATGGAAGAACGGATCGGGGCCACGTTCCGTTCCATCCAGATCCTGTGAATCCTAACTGCACTTGTGGTAATGGTGTAGGATTGCGCACCCAAGCTTTAAAATCCATTTATTTACTGCTGCCATTTGCAGGATGGAGTCGCAATGGGATGTACAGTAGAACTAGCCCATAAAGCAGTTGACGCGTGTATTGCTCACCATGCAGAGATCACACAGATTTGTCGAATGAACGAATGATCTGTACTATTGTACCTACGTCTGGTTCATTATCAGCGAGCGCAAGTGGAATGATAGTACCGTGCATCGACGACGACGCGTCAGGGAGGCGTGTGAGATGTGGTGTGGGGCGAACGGCGCAGACAACAGGGTCGGGCGCAAGCGCGGAGCGCGTTGGGTCAGGGTCATGGGCCGGCCGTTCACCGCCGCACTTGGACAGGTTTTGGCAGTTCTGAGTTCTGACGGCTGGCCTGTCATCAGTGGCTCGACGGTTGTTGGTTGAACAAGTCTTCGGGACTACTCGACCGCTAGGACTAGTCCCATCTCAATCCCATTGCTTTGCTTTCGCTTGAGACTTTATCCGCCTCGATTATCAGGGGCAACAGCACCTGCCCTCGTCCGGACGGATAATATGCCGCTGTCAAGCTTAAGCTTCACAGTCGCAGCGGGATGACACATCTGGTTCTGGTTGCTACGGATTAGATGCCCGTTATTATGGCAACGAACGAGCTGCTAGTACGACGGGCGCCTGCCGCAATTATTAGATCCCATTGGCAATACCCATCATTTTTCTGGGCATGATTACTTGAAAAGAGTCTCGACAACGAACTTAACTATGTTTATTATCCAAATAATCAGGCATGTTCCGTTGTCTCGTACTGCTACAGGATATATACTAGTACTTTTGAAACAACTACTTCCGTTGAATTGTGTCCCCTAGAAAGCTGAAGAGTGAAGACTACGACTAGTTCAAATACATACAGTGCCGTCAAATGCATGATTAGATATCTCTATCTCGACACCACTTTCAGCCTTCAAATGACACGTGTAAGGTTTTTCGAATTGGTGGCAACGTGAGGCAATGTCACAACACATGCCCAAGACGCATTGAGACGGAGACGGTGGGTTAGGTTAGCCGCCGAATAGTAGGTTAGACGGGCTAATTAAGATGCTAGATTACCTTACCTCCCTGCACCAGAAATGTTAGTATTAAACCCTAGTGAAAAACATGTACCAAATGCATATTAAACTAATGGTAACACATAATAATTCTTATCTCTTTATTATTGATACATTTGACTTTAAATATTATTTTGACCCTTTATTTTATTCAAAAAATTATTTAAAATACGTAAAATTATTAGTCATGATTCAAATATCTATAGTGATAAATTAAATAATTATAAAATATTTTATATTTATCATTTTTTAAATAAGACAATGAAAATAAAGATAGTACATGTTTAACACTGTACTTTCTTAATATCTAATATCTAAAATATCAATAATAAAAAAAAGATAATATATGCTTAACATTGTACTTTCAATAACTCTATTCAACATTTCACCATCGGCCCCTACTGCCCCACATATGTTCTAGGGCATCTGACAGTGTTTCCGCGGTCAGACCGATCCTGGAAAACAGGTTTAACTGTTAAACAAATCTTCTGGATCAAATCAACATCCGCAACAAAATCCACGCACAACAGCAAAAAGCCCGGCCGGTCCGGGCCCACCATCGCCTCCGCTCCGCCAACGTCGCCCGCACCCCAACGCGAACGCACCACACTACTCTCCTCCCGCTCCGCCCCGCACGCAAGCTCCCTCCCCTTCCCCCGCGCTCTCTCTCTATCTCCCTCTCTCTCGCATTCCACCACGCCGCACTCCTCCTGCCGCCTCGCCCACCCTCAAACCCTCCGCCTCACCCGCACGCTCCCAGTCCCACACGTATGGGCAATTGCTCCCCGTCCCCGCGCCGGCGCCGCCCGACGGAGTCAGGCTCGCCTTCGCCACCTCCCCACCGCACGGGCTCGGCGCCCTCGGCGGCCGCCGCCGACACCCCCGTGTCAGCCTACGCGCTCGCCAGATCCCCCTCCGTGGCCGCCGCCGCCGTGGATGCCGAGGACGGGAACGTGGTGCGCGTCTACGGCTCCGACGGCTGCCCCGTCACGTGGCGCCTCCGCGTCTCGCTCCTCTACAAGGCCGCCGCGCCCGTGCACTTCACGCCGTCCGAGGCGGCTCCGCTCGGCCGCCCCGTGCTCCGCCTCTCCGCCGCGGACCCGGAGGTCTCGGGCTCAGCCGACGAGCTGCTGCGCCAGGTGGACGCCCGCTTCGAGGGCAAGCCGCGCGTCGCGCCGCCCGAGAGGCCGCGCCCGGCGTCGACCTCGGCCGCGGCCGCGGAGGAGCTCGCCGAGCTGGTACGGCTGCAGCACCGCAGCACCGAGCGGCACCTCGAGGGCGTGGCGGCGAAGGTGGCGGAGATTGTGAAGAAGGGGAAGAAGATGGGGAAGGGGAGGAACTACGTCGAGGGCGCCGAGGTGAGGAGGCTCGGCAAGTGGTACGGGGACGCCATGGAGGTGATGCTGGAGCACGCTAGGATGGAGGAGACGCTGATCTTCCTTGATCTCCAGAGGGCGGCGCATCCAGGTTGATTCGAGTTTTGATCGCATTCATTTGTTCTGCATTGCGCGACGCTCTTAATTTTTTTTTTCTCGTATATTTCCTAGATGGATCGTCAGGGCATTTGGACGTACACATTTTTGTTTTTTGAATTAGACTTGCTCCTAAGGATTTATGGGGAGGGTTTAACGTTTTACCTGTATCTGGCCATTTAAGGCAGGACACAAAATGGTGCATCTGCTATTCGACCATATCATCCCAACCTCTGCTCTTAGTTTTCATTCTTCCATTGAGCCTATTTTAAGTGCACCCACCTGCCCTGCCGTTTCGCAACTAAGGGAAAACAAAGGAGCCTAATAATTGTGAGCCGGCGCCTCGCAGATTTTTTTCTTGGGAAAACTTTGTCCTGATAGTGATTCTTTAGTCGTTTTGATCACTTCTTACGGAATTGGAAATTCTATTGTGAGTAATACTTGGGAGATAAGGACGGCTAATGTTTTTCGTGGGAGTACTTTGATCCGAAGCTTTCTGTGTTCCAGTCCCTTTCTAGCTGTACAGGTATCGTTTGTTCTTATTGCTAAAACACGCTAACAAAAAATTGCAGTGTCATGTACTGAGTAAAACTACTGCCGACCATTTGGCAGTTCCGAAAAAAAAAAGAAAGAAAAAAAAAGAGCGTGGTGGGAATGAGAACACCCAGTCAGAATCGTACTACCATTCCCATCTTGTCATCTTCGATCCAAGAGCTTGGTTCTGGATTTGTTTAATCTAATCTAATGCTTAAGTATTTTTATAACAGGGGTGTGCGATAAGGTCAATGAGCAGCATGGTAGGCACCTGCCAATGATGAATGGGATCAAGGAGGATATAAAAACGCTGCTGACGCTGGAATTAGGCAGCCCCCTCTTCCATGAAGTGCTTGTCAATCTCTCAGTTCGCCTGAAACGGTTGCAGGTACAACCTCTGCTCATTTTGGTTCCAGTTAGTTTCATGAAGTTGTTCTTTAATCCAAGAGCTAATTTTATCCCTGCATTGCTTGTGAAATAGTGCAAGTTTGCCTAGAATATGAAGTTGTGAAATAGGCTTTCTGATAGCAGAAGCTAGTGTTTAGTTTTGAATGTCATGCGTGAAACAATGGCCCCATTAGGCGAAACACTGTATCACTTGTCTTCGTAAGTATTCCATATGGCACCTGTGAAGTGCTGGGGCGGTTGCGATGCAGACTTCACCTTTTGAAACTTGCAATGCTTCTCTACCGCCTTGAGGCGAGAGTGACAGTTGGTGTGATGTTAGCCTAATCTGTAGAGAAAAAAAACTTCCATGAGAGATTCTCAGAAAAAAAAAGGAGTAACCGAAAGTGAAAAGAGTAGAAGAATGATGAGGGACCATTCACCAAGTTACCCCAGGGATAAAATTGATTCCTTTCGTCCTCCTGTGAAAAGTTTGGTATGTTACACTTCTGTACACTTGCACTTTTCAGGAAGTGGGAAAATCATGTAGGTCCTGGATAAGGACCACTTCCTACCAATTTCTCTAAATATTTCGATTTGGATTGACCACCATTGTTGTTGCACACAGCACTTCGACTAATTGGAAACTTAGCTTAGTACTGTCTGAGAACTGGTAGGAAAGAAAGTCTGATGAAGGCTAGATCAACCTACTTGCTCTGTAAAACATGCATTGTTTCACTAACAAAATGCACAGGAAATTCACTAATTTTTTATAGGTATCCACGGCCACGGCTTTGTATACAGTACAGCCTTTCTTTTCACTGGCAATTTGCCAGATGAGTAGTGAAGGTTGAGAGGGAGCAAGTCGGGTGCAGCCTGGCCTATGTAATTAAGATTTTGCTCTGAGAGACGATAAAGGTTTTATCACTTTATGCTCAGTACAGCTGGCCCCATTCCACATGTTCCTACCAAGCTGTTGAAAGTTGTGTTGCCTATGGTCTGGGGATTGTTGCCATCGCATGTGGTGCCATCATCATGAGCATCACTTCTATTCTGTGGATGCTTCACCCCCCTTTGGTCGTAACAATAGTCATGTATCCTTGTCGCTGTTGCACACTTTTTATTTGGTTGTTGGATGGCTTGTTTTTGAGCTGGCCATTGTTTGCATTGGTTGACAAGTACTATTATAAACAAAAAGTAGATACAGTTTGTGCTAGGAAACAGCTAAAGAACCTTAGCAACCATTGAAATATTATAGGCCATCACGTGTACTCCGTATGGATAATGATAAACTTGTCAGTAAATATCTTAGCTGTTCGGAGGCATATATTTGAATTGGTAGTAGATAATTACCAAAAGTCAGTTAACATACATAATACCCCCTCCAAAATTGACTAAAGCTGTCCTAATGGCAACAACTTAAAAACAGGGGGAGTACTTGGCTGGGGTTTTATAGTTAAATAAAGTTTTTGGACACATATAGGCTGATCATAGTACTGCATTCCTTTGTAAGTCATTACAAATCCTAGGTAGTGAGCTTTTAAGTACTTATTTCTTCCTGTTTGGGAGTATATCTGAAGTCTATCAAACGATGACAGGATCACACCAAGGAGCACTTCAAGGAAGAAGAGAATGAGCTGCTCCCACGGCTAGAAGAAGTCCGAAGGATGCAGCGGGAGGAGGGAAAGGTTTCAGACAAGTCTAGCTCAGCATGGGCTTCCGAGGCCATATTTACAATGGAGGTGACACACTCAAAGCTCTTCCCCTTCTTCATGACTGGTCTCCTTCCCCAGGAGGCTGTGCAGTATTTAGACCTAGTCTGCCGATGTACCAAAAACACTCGACATCTGGTCTCCATGCTCAGGGCTCTTGCTGAGCGCCTGGAAGATGCAAACCCATCAATTATTCACAACAATCCCACTAAACTCTATGAGCATCTACTTGTAAAATCCCCATAAGATTAAAGCCCCGCTGTGCAGCTACTCGGTATGTTCCACTTGAATTGTGAATGCTAACCTCTTTTTTTTTTTTTTCTCTCTCTCTGGAGTGCAGCTATGTATCTGGTTATTCAGGGGATTGTCAAAGTGTGTATATGTAATGGTTTTTATCCCAGAGTTTGTAGAAAAAATGAGAAGTGATTGGAATGGCAATGATTGCTTGTGGCCACGCTAGTAATGGTGATTTTGGTTGTTATCGGCCGATTCAGAATTATGAGGCATCTGATTTCACGTGTTCAGATCCGATCTCTTTGTGATCTAGCTGGCGAGACTGCGTTCCACAGAATGACTGAAATAATTCGTTCTATCGTCTCTTGGAGATAGGGAAACTTGTTTTGATCTGTAGGCCACACAAACGTTGTACAGAAGCAGAGAAAGAGAAATACAACAAGCTAACTGGCACCGAACAGATTTTTACACTAGGAAACCATGGCATTACAGATAACCAACAATTTCGGTAGAGAACAAATATGAGATGCCTATATATAAACCATGTCCGATCCAACGTTCTGGTTGGAGTCTACTAAGGTGACACTGCCTAAAATGTGTCTTGCTACCGGATATTACTACAGCCTAAGGCTCACCAGCTACTAATTCAAACACTAAACCGATCAATAAATGCAGAGCAGCATCACGGTCGCCGCGAGAACTTTAACAAGGCCAGCACAAGATTGCCGTACAGTACAGGTACCAAAGAGAATTTCAGGCACACTGATGCCTGCTCAGTGCTCACCGTTCAGATTTCAGTACATGGAAGGAAAGAATGTTGAAGCGTCCGCACGCACTACAAATCGCATTTACTGATGTAGGACGGTAGGAGTACGTATATACCAGGAGCTCACGAAATATGCTAAGTGCAATCTTCGAAAGTTTCACCATTTACGTGGCTCGCTTCGAGCAAAATCCGCTTGACCTTGTCCAAGATCCCCTGGACCTGCTCCCTGGAGTGAAGGGGAGCAGGGTACATGCACGCCCAGTGCAGCCTGCCGTCCCTGATCGAGTCGAACACGCCGATCGACGGGCCGATGCCGTGCACGGTGGCGCAGCAGACGTAGTCCTCCACGCCGGCCTTGCTCTGCAGCTGCAGGTCAGCAGCCGTATCGCTGGCCGGGGGCTCCTCAAACACGGAGACGAGCGCTGTCCGGAGCGCGGAGGAGGGCGTCAGCTGCGGGTTATCGAGGGCTCTGCACATGAGGAAGTTGAGGTCGTTGATGTCCGCGAGGTGCTTCTTGTTGGTCTTGGCGGTGGCGTACGAGGTCTGGCACCTCTTGGCCAGCTCCCACAGCCCTTCCTCGCCGTGAACCGAGTGGGTATTGGTGATGGCAGAATAGAAGAACCCTACAGTGTTCGCACACATACGGTTGTTTTGTACGTAATCAAGAAACTTGAACATTACTGCATTGAATGCTGTTGTTGTTGGATAGTATTCACTCACCTACGTTGTGATCGTCCAATGCCGGCTCAAGAAACTCGCGGCAATTGATAAGGGTCACAGTGGAGTATGTCTCCTGCTGACCATCCTCCAGCTGCTGCTTCGACTGTCGTGTGGCGAGCATCGTCGCGGCAGCCGTGGCCGCGCAAAGCTTCACACCGTTCGCCTTGCACGCCTAGTTCACGATAATGAGCACGCATCAATACCTCTGGTACATAGTACAGTACTTGCTTTCAGCACTGGGACTCACATCGAGCAGCCTCGTCGTCTCGTCGCGGGCAAGCCCGAGCCGCAGCATCTGCGTGGACCTCTCGGTGCCGGTCTCCACGAACGGCAGCGTCGACGTCCGCAGCCCGTTGATGGAGTAGCCCACCATGTCCATCCCGCGGGCCCAGAACGGCTTCCAGGTGTCCCGCTGCGGTATCCTCTGCTCCAGCCCGGCCTCCGCCGCCGCGTCCTCAGGCTCGCGCTCCCCGTCCCTGCCGCCCAGCAGCGCGACGAGCTCCCTCGCCAGTGCGGCCGCTGTCGCGCGGTCGCACGCGACGGTGTGCATCCGGACGAACAGCGCCGCGCCTCCCGGGGGCTGGAGATCGTCGTAGAGCGTGGCGAAGAACACGGGGGCGTCGGGCTCGGACTCCGCCCACGGGTTGCGGTTCAGCTCGCGCTCGAGGAGTGCGTGGAAGTCGCGCGCGGACTCCGGCGCCGGGAGCGGCGCGAGGGGGAGGAGTGGGGGCGGAGGCGAAGCGGGCGAGGGGAAGGCGAGCGTGGGGCCTCCTGAGGGGGACGTCCGGAGCCGGGCGCGCAGGGCCGGGTGCGCGCTCTGCAGGGAGCGCAGCGCGCCCTGGACGGCGGTCACCGCCGCGGCGGCGCCGGAGGAGAGGCGGAGCGCGAGCAGCGTCGTGCCGGTGCCGCCCGGCACGGCGCGGCACCAGCTGTACTCCGTGCCGCCCGGCGCGCGGGTGCGCCACTCGGCCGCGTCCTCGCCGACGCCTGTCGAAGGATCCATCCGTGGGGAAGGGAACTCGGTCAACTGGACGCCGCGCGCGGATGCTGCTCCCTGCGACAAACAGGATTGGATCGCCCGAGGAGAGACGGATGATGCGTTCGACTTCGACCGGTTCTTTGTGGTCCGATCTGCCTGGGGCGGCGGCTCTTGTCGCTTTGCTCGCCAATCAGGTCAGCAGACAACTCGTTCCGTGGCCGCCTCTGCTGATGGTGAGCCGGCTAGACGTCCTCGACGTTAACGGATCGGGAAATGGCGCGAAATTTGCAGGCCCGGACAGCAAACACGTGCTACTACTATCCTCTGAATCTTTGATGCACGATGCCCTAGCTGCAAGCCCTTAAATTAGAAAATTCGCTAGGATGTCGCTGTAGACCAACAGTTGGTTTAGCCAACTGATACCGACGGATGGTACCGTCTTTGGCATTTTGTTCTAGCATACAGCTCGGCATGTGAAGCCTGACCTGACATCGCAAGCATAAGCTCTCACGTTGCTGCACTCAACGTTCACCCGTCTCTTCCACTCAAATCGCTCGCTTGGCCTGAAGCCTTGAACTGAAAGTTCCATACCATAAACAACAGAGGATGAGAGCTCCCTGTCATGAGAGCCTATTTGGCCAAATAATCCTTTATGAAAAATCAATGTCAGATGTCGTCAAAGACATCAGCTAGAATCTCCGTTGGAATACAAACACTTCACTGCAAATGTAACAGCACAGCATAGTTACATCAAATTTTTCTTTTTACTACAGTAGTAAATATAGAAAGTAGGAAAGCGCTTTTCATTCAATCATCTTGGATCACCGAGCATGTAATTATGCTATTCTCTCTTCAATCAATAGTGAGCGCAATGTGTTCTCAACAAGAGAGTACGTACAAAGAAAGTTTGAGACAAGACACTTCCATTCAATCATCTAAAGATCTGAAGGCGTGATACTTATAATATTCTCTTTTATTAACAGTAGGTGCAGGGTGTTGTCTGGAAAGGAAGAAAGAAGCTCTCATTGGGTCACAAAAAGGAGAGCAGCCATGACAATGATATGCTTTCACTCGTCAAACTAAATGAATGTTCAGATGGCAGTATACTCAATTTTTGACAGTTGTTAGGAAGTTAGGCACCATGATCTCGAGCAGCCCCTTGGGATTGTCGACGTGAACCCAATGGCCAGAGTTGGGGAGAACGTGAAGTGACACGTTCCCGACATCAGGCTTGCGTTCTCTCCTGGATAGTGCCTTGAGCCTTTGAACATCATTAGGATCCCATCTATCACTGTGCTCTGCTTGCACAATTGCAATCTCCAAGCCTTTTGGTGGGTACTCCAACAGTGACCAATAATCACTTTCCCTGAAAATCAACAAATAATATACTTTTCAATAAAAAAACAGCTAAAAAAGCTGACAGCAAAACAAAGTTACATGATGTCATGAAGTACAGAACAACAGGCAAGTCCTGATATGCAATAGTGACAGAATGTTATGAGAAAGCTTCATTATTCACACGACAAGGAATCACCTAAAATGTGACCGTGGTACAGAGTGGGGAAATGAAATTAACTTACCTATAAGATATAAACATGTCAATGGCAGCCTGAAGATCAAAAGCCCAGGTCACATGTTCATTGTCCTTCTTTAAGTTGCTACCAATCCATTCTGAAAGTGTCTTTGAAAACCCAAGGCTCAGCATGTGATCGACAACCCACCTAGAGAAATTAGCATCAAGATATAAACAAATGTCAATCAATTTAACATATGGCGTTCCAGGCTAGAGGTTCCCCATGCTATATGTCTCAAAACGGTAAGATTGCTTGCATGATCTGATCTTTGTTCAACAAAGTCATTCTTGCATCCAACATCAATAAACACGCTTCATTAGAGATCTATACTCTATGCTTCTGTTCTTCAGAAGTGTTACAGAATATCATGTCAAGGACCAGTACCTAGAGTTTATGTTTCCACTAAAATCCCCTGTTATCCCTTCTGAACGTCAAACCATCAAGGCAACCAAATCTTATCATATAAAACTTTTCAAACCCTATTATGTTGCTTTAATGAAAAGAAACAGCATTCCATAAAAGGTTTCAGCTATAAAGCATTGACCAAGGTAACACAGCAAGTGTAAAAAGTGCTCTACCTAAAATTTGCACCCCTTCTCATCTTCTCCATGCATGGTAATATCTCACAATTTAAAGGAGCAGTTTTGAAATCATGATTTCAGTTTCTCAGTTTTGCATGTATTCTTTACTTGTTATGTTAGTGTTGTTATTTTTAATATTTGAAGCTCTATAATTGCATCACGTACAAAAGATGATCAAGTATTGAAAAGGAACAAAAGAGACAGTACTTGCGTGATGGAAGAGGAGAAGAAAGACTTGCTAGTGTTTGCAGAACCCGTTCTACCTCACCATCACTGTTATCCGTTTTTACTTCTCCAGGGACAGAATCAAGTACCCAGAGCTGTGCTGCATCAATTGAAAAATATAAGTATAATATAACACTGATTCTAAATTCTAATCCTCTCCCGTGGAATAAGTAATATGCAGTACATATGACAACCTGCCACCATTACAAGAAGGCAACAACTGAACTACAAGTAGCTATTGAATACAGTACTGGTACATGGCAAGTAAATGACGGATGAGGCAAAAGCAAATTGTGCCTCAAATGTGAAATTACAATTACAGGTACAGTACTGAGAGATGTGCATTACTAGAGGAATATTACACATAGAATTAGGTATTTCAACTATTCCAATATTTGAAATAATTCTACTCTAAGCGAACTACAGACATATATAACTGAAATTTGGATATGCCTCTAGACTCTAGACGTTCTCAGCTCCAAAACCAATACAATGTGAGAAGACAATTATGCAAGAATAGACCGCACCAAGACTAACAGAAATATCTTGCACCTGTTTAGGAAGAACAGCAGACTCTCCATACACACCACGTGAGCAGCTCTCCGCAAAGTCTAGTGCAACCTTTCCACCCATTGAGTGACCCACAACAACATCAGGCCATGCCCAGCCACGAGCCTGTATCAAATCAGCGAGATCCTTAGCTGCAGTGGACATGTCATGTGGCGGGACGAGACCCTTGATCCCAGCAGACCGGCCATGGTTTCTCAAATCCACTAGAACCATCCTCCACTCTGCACATGAATACATACATTCAGCCACCAGGACAATTGCAGGAGGACCATAAGCATCTACAGCTCATATAGCCACTGCAGTTTTGGGTTCAGTACTCATCCTCACTATCATGTTAATCATATACGAAGGAACAATCCGTTGCAAAAAAAATATCGGAAGGAACTATGAAACAAACTGTAATTCTCGCCTCTTGGTAAAATTAGTGGAAATTGATGTGATCATCGCACAAACTGAGGCGGGAGGATACCATCTGAAGGGGCGCGGTTGTGGAGTTCGGAGGCGAGATTGCGTGAGAAGGAGCGCCAGTTGCGACCGGAGCCGAGGAGGCCGTGGAGGACGAAGGCGGTGGCGGTGGGCTGCTTCTCCGGGGACAGCTGGATCTCGTCGAAGGCGAGGGTCTCGGTCTGGGGACCGTCCGAGTTGACGGATGAGGAGAGGAGGAGACGCCGTGGACACCAAGCGGACGAGGAGAGGAGACGCGACCGGAGGGAGGATGCGCCCCGAAGGGATGCCGCCATGGCCAAAGATTTGGTAGAGCCTAGAGCCCTGAGCCTGACCACGGCCGCGACGCCCCCGTGTTCGAAGTAGCGATGGTTGCCAAGGCATCCCGACCATTTGCAACAGAAGGTCCTAATTTGATCGACTGACTAATTTTTACCTGATTATAATTTTTTAATTTACATGGATTCAAACTGTGGACTAATTATTACTCAGCTGTAGATTTTTTTAGTGACTTTTCAGTTAATTAATGGGACTAATGATCGCATCCGCATGCAAAATAGCTTCACTGCTCCTTATCCCTTTTTGTAATGTGACAGCTTTCCTCATCCCTTCCAGAATACAAGTCTTTTCATGGTTATTAGCAATTAGCAAATCCAATAAAATCTTACTAGTAGAGATTACCTACAAAAATTTTCAGATAAGAGTTGTGTTGTTCTATTGTGAAGAAGAAACGATGGACCACTTCTTTTTCAAGTGTCTGGTTGATGTACAAGTTTGGGATTTGGTTTAATTGTTTGAGAAAACAATTGATACAGATTTTGAATCCGAGTCTCGTCGTGGATGTGCTGAATATTGTGACTTCTAGTATTGAATTGTGGTGTTTATGGAAGTTACGTAATGACATTTGAGTGAGAAATGGTAGCTCTTTTGGATGCGGTGGTAGACAAGATTAAGATTATGAAGAAGGCTAAAGAAGGCCGATGCTGCAAGGTACTAGTACTCGAGCATTCTTGGCGGATACAAGGTGGTAGATGGAGTTCACAAGAGGAATATCAAAGAGAATAGTTTATTCATGTTTTCTGTTACCAGAGAGAAGAATAGCTTGTCTCATGATTTAATGAAGTATAAGAAACAAAAAAACGAAAAAAAAAGAGCAAAAACTTTGACAGCTGTGGGATTTGAACCCACGCCCTTTCGGACCAGAGCCTAAATCTGGCGCCTTAGACCACTCGGCCAAACTGTCATTTGATGACGAGGATCTTCGAATAATTTCTCTAATAAAAACCTCTCTTACAGCCACCGTGCCCACCGCCCCGAGGCGCAGAGCCAGAGCCAATCATGCTTCAGGTTTGAGTCGTCTGCTTATCCGTTTTCGTCCTCACGAATAGCATGAAGTTGCTCTCGTTAGCTCCAGGTCTTCATTCCGTTCTAGCCGCGGAAATGTCTGTAACCAGTATATGCAGCTCTTCGTGTTCTTCAACGGTGCCGCAGAGGCGTGCGTGCACCGGCAAGTACCCTTCCCATGGTGCCGGAAGCTGGAAGATGCGCGAGAGACTCCCACTGCCAAGTTTCCGAGCCAGAACGGCAGCCAAACCGCCATGCGCCGCTCCAGGGAAGGGCGGTATCGTTCCCGCCGATGACGACGATGGGGTAAGCCTTGGCACGGTGAAGCTGCCTGGGAACATCGACATTGCTCGGTTCGAGAGCTTACTCTTCCAGGTCAGTTTTCGCGCGCTTTGCATCAAAAACCAAAAGATCCATGCATCGTTTAGCGTAACTGAAGCTCTGAAGCTGATGCGCTGTTTTACTGGCAGTGGGGGAACAGCCTCTGCCAAGGCGCCAACCTGCCACTTCCAGTGCCTCTGAAGGTAAGAAAATCGAATGAGCACCTTATCGTCCAGTACCTATCATCCAAATTTCTTCACCTGATGACAAAAAATTTCATACGCGAACAGGTGGACAAGATTGAGGGTGGAATCAGATTAGGGTTCATCGCAATTGAGGATGGAGCGACACAGACCCTGGTTTACATAGATTGTGTGGTATTTCTAGCTCCAGACGGCTCCGGGCCAGTGTTCCAAGCAATCAGAAACGGTCCTATGAAGGACAAGGAACCACCCGGGGAACCTAGAATCATGAGAAGCCTACTTCAGGCGCTCGAAAAGTCCATTCAAATCGCTCGAATTTGACAATGTAAAAGGCACGTGATGAAGAGTTGCAATTCTCTGTAACTGGCGACCATTTGAATCGTGCTATCTAGCAGGGGTTCTTGAGCACGTTGAATATGAAGGTTTATTTATTGAGAATGTTCCAGCAAACAGCACAATGGTAAAAGCAGTTATTCACTATTCATGATAATCCTTGATAGATTCCATTACTTTCGCAAACGAGCCAAATAAAATAAAATTGCTTGCACATGCATAGCAAGAAATGATGTTGACCGAATCTAACAACAGGCCCATTTACAAATTTTGCTTTAGTATACAAGAATCGGTGTTAAAGATAGGCTGGGAAAAAACAGCCTAAAAACCACCTAGTGTCATCACAACCTCAAACATCACGAGGAAACACAAATTATATTTATGATGTCGAACAGGCTTCGAGCTTTGGGAGTACGCTGCGCCATGCATCAGCAATATCTTTAGCTAGCTTTGCCTGACCTTTGGCAAATTCATGGAAAGCGAGCCCAATATCAGCTGTCTTCTGTTCCTGGAAACGTGCGAGCTCTTCATTCATTAATCTAACAATGTGTTCATACCGCTTTGTAGCCTCCTCACTGCCTGCTTTCAACTGCATACACAACAATACACTAATCAAAACAGGTCATTCATTCACAACAATTGTCCCGCAAAATGAACAGGAACTTGCCTCCCTAAACTCAGATTCTGCTTCATGATACTTCTCAGGGCTCATGAACCTCAATTTCTCACTGCAGTAACAGAATGGTTAGAAAACTTCCAGGCCCGTGTGGTTATCATCAATATAAGGATCTTAGACCCTATATGGAGTTATTATTAGATCATGAGAATCTTGAATTTGGTAGGGTGCATGTTTTTATTGAGGTGTAGACTAAAAGCTGGGGCTTGATCATGAAGAGTTTCCAGGTTAGTAAATATTCTTTGTAGATGAACAGGAATCACGTAATGCAATATGCAATACATACAGATTAAGCTCCTTATACTTCCTCTCCTGATCCAAATCAAAGTGCTGCCTGAATGCATTTGCTCGATCAACCATAGTTGCCTTTCATGAACATGAAACAGAAGTCAAATACGCCAATTTAGTTGAATTTCTTATAGATTGCAATCAATCCACAGCTTTGCATTTAGAACGGAGAGAAAAATGCTCACTTTTATTGATTGCACAGCACGCACATAATCTTTCAAAGGCTCTTCAAAGTTAAAAAGAAGGTTGTCTGCCTGCATCATTGCCACGTCAACACAATTAGGTCGCGAAAATAGTTGTCATATTGACATATCATACCAAGAAATACTAATATGATAAATTTATAATTGTGGTTACCTCTCTTTGTAGCTTTATTGACAACATCTCCGACTTAGAACCAACTTCAGAAAACACCTTTTCCATTAAATCTCCTTCACAAGCACCCAAAAGCTTGATCGCTTTCCCAAAATCCGCCAAAGATTGTCCAAGTTCTACGAGTGAAAATCATGATTGGATCATTAATTCTACTATTCAGTTATAAATGGAACAAACCAGCACACGGAGCTGAGATATTGGGGATAGTCTCTAACTGCTACTTATCATATCACAGGCCACATCAATCATTTCTTTATCTGTAGGGCTAAATTTAAACCAAGCACATAACTTAAACTGAAACCGTACTTTCAGAGTGTTTCGAAGAATTAAAATGTAAAGGGACTGCAAGACACAAGGTTCCTTAACTTCAAAGAAATTTGATTAACAGATGAGTGACCATTCTCAACTGACATACCTCTGTGTCTTTTCACAAGACGGAATGCTTGCTTCTGAGCCTCTGCTAAATGATTTTCTAGCTCATATATGTAGTTTTTAAGTTTCTCGTACTCAGGAGTAGATTCCTCCACAGGCTTTTCTTTACCCAGGACAACATCACTGACTTTCGACTGTACATCCTAAATAAGACATCATCAACAAGCAACATCATGTCAATACTGTTTGACAAGTAGCACAAACGTCTTACTGAGCATCTAAGACATTGTACCTTAAACATCTGCAAGAAATCTGAAGGCTTCTTAAATATACCAGTCTCATAAGACCTTGCTCTATCCATTCTCTGCTTCAGGCATAGTTTAAAAAAAAGAAATGAGAAGGAATATCATAAAAAATCAATTACTAAAATTATGTGGGATCATTAAGGTGTGGAGTCGTGGATGTAGAAAGGATAATATCAATACAATTAGCCTATTGAATTACAGGGATACAAAAAGACTACTTGAATTCACACACTCAAATCAAATGATCAGACACAAGTGAGGTATCTGGCAGATTCAAGTGGCATAAGGGAAATATTGTACTTGTGCTACGATGTACTCATGAAAGAAATTAAGAGTATGCAATCAAATAGAATGATTGTTGTCATGAAAATTAGTTGTTTATTAACAGCGGGCTAGGATTTTTAAAAAACTATCTCAACTCCCAAGGACATATATACAAATAGTCCAAAAGGAGTTTTCATGCATAAATCATAAGTCAAAAACCTATGAAACTCTAATATTGTTAAACGAAATTAACCTAAAACAGTCTCACAAGAAACTCAACTAGAACACAGTCTAACCAAACAAATCCGAAAGAACAAGGAAAACGTGCACATCTAAAAATTTAACCTCTTCATCTGCCTGTAAAAATGTCCTCAAATCTTCACTTTGCTTGAGTTCAGGGTGTGAAGCAATTCTGTTAACAAACAAGTCCAAAGCTTGACGCCTCAATTCAATAAACTCTTTGCTAAACCGGAATTTTTCTGGATGCGAAACAAATAACAATAGCATGGTTAGAAAGTTGGCAGTTGGCACATACGGCCACATACAGTTCTTTTATCCTTATGAAATTATAAGATAAATACTGCCCTGAATTTATAATTGGCCACCTTACCAACAGCATTCTTCTCCGGAAGGGGAGGTATAAAAATTCCTTTGTACTTCTCAGCAAGTCGATCATGCAACCATTCAAAATCACTATAGCGTCGAATAACAATTTTCTCTGGCCCCTCAAATTCAGGAAGGTTGGTCTGCAGAAACAAATGTAACGAATCGGTAAATCAGGGGCAGAGAAATTATATCATAGCAGACAGTAACTGTCCAAAGATGTTATTGATCAATATCACATAGCTATACCTCATGCTCTCTTATAATATAAAGAAAGAAGAAAGAATATGAAACTAAAATAAGTATTGTAGATAAATTCAATAATCCAAAACTCGAATTGCCATGTGCCAGTACAGTGGAAGTGCAAAGTCATTGGCAGGTTACAGTTATACTTCTGCCATGTCATTCCCCACACTATGTTGTTGAGTTGTTTAAATGGAAGCTTTCAGTTCAGTTGGTATTGTTTCAGTTTCTTGTTGAACCATGCATGTACACTTTTCGCAACAGAGCCACATACAAGCCTGTCCAGTGTGCAGTTCGCAAGCATATTCATAACGGAATCACCTTCAATGGTCGATAGTGTTTACTCCCCATAGACTCAATGATCGGTACTATAACCCTACCTTTCACCCTTTTATTTCCCCCAGAAATGCCTATAATTACAAATCATTTATTAAAAGTTTCGTACTCAAGTCTAGCAGGCCACGTAAGTTTTGCTAGCAACAGCCCCAATTAATACTGAAATATAACCAAATTTCAGTTCGAGATCTATATTTGGAAACTAAAATCCAGTTTGCAGTTCTACTGATCCGGCTATCTATCATACTGCAACAACCACTGTAAAAAACAGGTATAAATTAGGCAGCATCGCAAAGACCTAGAAAAACATCAACTAGAACAGTACTGTAGTAGAAATGCAAGCACTAAACCTAGAACAATTGGCGAGTCTGGAAACCGAGACCAAACCAGATTACCTTTGTGATAACGCGATAGGATATGTAGGCCTGGACGCCGGTACCCATCTTGACGGGATCCGTTACGGAGATCGACAGGAACGGCGCCCCCGCCGCCGCCGCCGGCGACCGCGGGCTCTGCGACGGGCTCCTCTCCTACGCCATCGCATAGACAGATTCATTGTGCGAATTAGCAGCCAAGCGCGACGAATGGACGGCGACGAGGAAGTAGGGAAGCGGTCGAAAGGTCGTCAAAGTAATTACCGGCGAGATCATGATGAGCTTCGCGGTGAAGCCTCCTCCTCCGGTGCGGTGAAGCTACGGGAAGAAGAGGACGACTTGTTGCCTTGTGAGGAAGAAGCGGAAACGGGTTTTCTTTTGTGTGCGCTTTTGATTAAGATTGTTAGTTACGCGATTACGCCATGGTTGTTTTTATTTATTTTTTAGCACAACGCCATAGTTGTGGGTGTGCTGGATCTGGGAGTTCTGTACTCTGGTTGCCAAATGGGCCCCCATATAGCCCACGTTTAAGACTGGCCCAATTGTTGTCTTGACCCTCTTCTTCTCCAAAGGCCAGGCAGGCTCCGCTACAGACTAGTGGACCCCAAGTCAGCATTGGCACGCCTCCTCGTCCATAA
Source organism: Oropetium thomaeum (assembly GCA_001182835.1). NCBI lineage: Eukaryota > Viridiplantae > Streptophyta > Magnoliopsida > Poales > Poaceae > Oropetium > Oropetium thomaeum. The sequence continues at coordinate 696,420 of LFJQ01000033.1, forward strand.
CACGCGCGGATCACCTACGCGCTCGCCGCCGGCTCGCCGCCTCCCATAAGCAGTTGACGTGACGTCTCCCCCACCCTACGGCACTCGCTACCACACCCAGCTGGGTCATGGACCGCGCGCGCCATAGGAGCTCGCTCAGCTCCGAGCGCTTCCTTGGCTCCTTCCTTCCTTCCGCAGCTTCCGGCTACCAGACAGACTCCGCAGCCTTTGAGCTCAACGAGGATGACCTCTTCTCCACAGGATCCGGTTCGCCCGAGCTGCCACAGCAGCCGGCGCGACGCCCACGCATCCTCTCCGCCGTCCGTAAATCAAACCCTAGGCCCCTCCCCAGCCTCCGCCGCCCGCCGGAGGGCATCCTGGACGCTCTCCCCGAGAAACACCGCTCACCGCCACTGTCTTCCTTATCGACGCCGTCGCCCTTGGCCTCCCCGGCCGCGGCCCCTCCGCGCATAATCCCTGTCGTGCCCCGCCCGGCTCCTGCACCGGGGCCGGATATTGCGCAATCTGCGCCGGTCAACGTCCCCGTTGCGCGGATACGCAAGCCACCCTTTGCGGCAGCGATGGGTGAAGTAGAGGACGAGGACTGCGAGGAGATGCTGCCACCGCACGAGATGGTGGCGCGCGCCCGGGCGCGGGAGTCGCCGATGACGACGTTCTCAATGCTGGAGGGAGCCGGACGCACGCTCAAGGGGAGGGACCTCCGCCAGGTACGCAATGCTGTCTGGCGTCAGACTGGATTCCTCGACTAACCTTGAACCGACGAGGCTTTCCGTTGCATTTAAGTGATTGGATTTGCAGCGTCTAGGTATATGTACATTATTGATTATATTGGGTGTTAATTTTAGCTGCACCTGTAAAATTTGTCTGTTTCGTTACTTATTACAAATAAACTCCTTAAGTATTTGGCTAGTGAAGATACCGATATTTATCATATGGATATTTGGTTTATCTTAGATGAAATTTATTTCATGTGTTTTCGTGTTCTTCGCGGTGGTAGTTTGTGCATGCAATTTTCTTCAGCTTTAAATGTCATTCGGTATATTGGTCATTGTTGTTGTAAGTGCATCTGGGTCCTATGTGAATTCAAGCTGTACTAGTGGCTTATGAAGTGGAGATCAACTGTAAATGAATAGCTTTCTCATGCGGATCATAGCTTTGGGGTTATCAGGATTGTACTTCTTTTTGCTATTTTACTGACCTAATCTGGCTATTTAGGCTGGAATATATATGAAAGTAATGAGCTATTGATATCTTCGATACTGTCAAAACTCAAGATTCTGATCCAGTGAATACAAATTAACCAAAAGAAAAGAAAATCTTTGATTCATACAATTTAGGACCTACATCTTATTTCTATTGAACAATAAATTTAAATGACACAATATGGGCTGGTATGCTTATTAATTAAGCTAAGCTACAATGCTTCACATTAACAAGCTTTTCCATAGATTGCCCAAAAAAATAGAGCAAGATGAATGACACAATATGGGGGATTCTAGTTTATACTGTGATCCAATATGTTTCAAGCTATGTTGTGGGCTTTGTGGACAATACACTCTTTTAGTTTTTGAGCTTCAGTATAATCTTCTTTCTATCCCAACTGTGCAGCGATGTTGTATAACTTTGCTAAATGTTCAAGTGACCAAAGAGCCTTGATGTTAGAGCCTAGTGAATATTGGCTTGTTATGCCAATATTGGCTTGACCAAAGAGTATGTTGAGTGCTGTGCCGTTGCTGCAGTGAAAGAGGTTCAGTTTGTGTCAATAACAAATCAGTGAATGAAATGGTTGAATTTAGCGGGTTCAGCAGTCAGCACGCTAAACTTAATAAAAAGTTGAGGGTTTATTTTTTACAACGACAAGCCTTTTTATAATGTATTGAATTTGTGACATGAATACATTTGAAGGTTGGGGACCAAGGCAGGCTGTGATAGGCAATGCTGCAGTCATCATATTTCTATCTGTTCCAAGTAACATCCCTGATAAATTTGTCTCTGTTTGTAGAGAATCAAATCGCACTTGTATTCATTGACCAAAGGAGTATATATACATGTACAAGGGGAGGTGGTGTAACCACCGATCCTATATTCTAGCTGATAGTGTGCACGGTCTGCATGAGTGGCGCAGGAACCGGACAAAAGGTGTTATCCGTTTCCACACCCCCCCCCCCCCCCACACACACACGCAGAGTTTGCGTGGCATCTATGATGTGCAAGCTGGACCTAAACTCTTCGAACAGTGCCGTAGGTAGCCCTTTGTCATGATATCGGCGAACTGCTGGCTCGACGGAACGTGAAGCACACGCAGCTCCCCGAGTGCAACCTTCTCTCTGACAAAATGAATGTCAAGTTCCACATGCTTCGTTTGACGATGATGAACTTGGTTGTGCAAGAGATAAACCGCGGAGACATTGTCGCAATACACAATTGTTGCTTTGTTGACAGTGACGTGGAGTTCTTGAAGAAGATTCCGAAGCCAACAACACTCAGCAGTGACGTTTGCGACCGCCCAATATTCAGCTTCGACGCTTGAACGTGATACCGTCGTCTGTCACTTGGAGGACCAAGAGATCAAGGTTGCGTCGAGGAAGACACAGTATCCAAAGGTGGATCTTCTCGTATCCGGGCATTTGGCCCAGTCTGCGTCTGAGTACGCAACAAGCTCGTGAACGTTGGACTGGAAGATTTGAATGCTGTGATGAATGGTCCCTCGGACATACCGGAGGATTTGTTTGACGAAATTCCAGTGAACATCCCTGGTTCATGCATGTAGAGACACACTTGGTGAACGGCATAGGCAAGATCAGGCCGTGTGAGTGTGAGATACTGTAATGCACCAGTGTTGCTTTGATAGAATGTGGCGTCGCTCGCAAGAATTCCATCAGAGCTGGAATGCTTCGGTAGAGTGTCGACTGGAGTGGAAATCTGGCTTGCAATTTGTCATCCCTGTGCGTTCTAGGAGTTCTTCGGCGTACTGGGACTTATTAAGGAAGAAACCAAAGGTTGCACGCTTCACCTGAATGCCGAGAAAAAAATGCAGCGGTCCAAGATCCTTCATTGCAAAAGCCATGCAAAGATGATGCACGATGAGACGAAGAACCGATGCACTGCTGGCGGTCAGGACTATGTCATCGACATACAGTAGAGATATGCCATGTCATTGCCCTTCTTGTACACAAACAAAGAATCGGAGCGTGTTGAGCTGACCCTAACGTTGTAGAGGTGTCCAGCAAATGTCTGGTACCATGCTCTCGGCGCCTGTTTGAGGCCATACAGGGATTTGGACAGCAGGCAAACATGACCGGGCCTGTTCTTGTTGACGAAACCGGCAGGCTGGCGGCAGTAAACTTGCTCAGAGAGTTCTGCGTGAAGAAACGCATTCTTGACGTCCAGTTGGTGCACAGGCCACTGACGAGAGGTAGCAAGGTGAAGGACGGTGCGAATGGTGCCCGGCTTCACGACAGGCGAGAAGGTCTGATCAAAATCCACCCCAGGTCGCTGATTGAATCCACGGACGACCCATCGTGCTTTCCGTCGTTCAAGAGATCCATCTGGATGCAGTTTGTTCTTGAAGACCTGTGATCACATTGGCCCCTGGAGGACATGGAACAAGGGACCATGTGTTGTTGCGTTGAAGCGCATCAAACTCCTCCTGCATGGCTTGGAGCCAACCCGGGTCACGCATGGCTGCCCGTTGAAGCGCATCAAACTCCTCTTGCATGGCTTGGAGCCAACCCGGGTCACACATGGCTGCCCGAACAGATGTGGGAGCCAGTGGGACAGAAGGTGTCGCCACATGCGCGTACTTCGGATTGGGTTGCTGAAGTCCAGCACGAAGACAGGTGACCATGTGATGACGCGGAGAAGCCCTGGTATTGTGTGCCACAGGGGTGGCACGAGGCGCCTGGGTGGAGATGTCGCCCGGTGCAACGCCAGCTGGTGACGCACGGCGTGGGCTGTTGACGAGCGCGGTGTCCGTGTTGCGGAGATCGGCAACGGCGCTGGCGGAGGCAGTTGTTGACAAGTCGGGAGTGCGAAATTTGTTGTCGGGCACGACGTTCGTGTCACCATCGTTGTGTGCGGCGACTGCCGCTTGGGGGCCAGCGCGGCCATGGCCACGACGTCGAACTGGTGCGGTGACTATGACCGGATCAGCACGCGGTAGTGGTGCCGATGGCATAGAGGCCGGCACGGAATCCTTCACATCCGTGAAAGGAAAAGATGTCTCATCGAACACAACATGTCGAGATGTTAGAACACGTTTGGTGGCAAGGTTGTAACAACGGTAGCCGTTGGAGTCAGCCGGATAGCCCAGAAAGACGCAAGGTGTGGAACGCGGAGCCAGTTTGTGAGGGGCGGTGGATGCAGTGTTTGGATAGCATAGGCAACCGAAGACGTGCAAAATGTGATAGTCTGGTGGTGTGCCGAGGAGCAGGTCATGCGGCGTGGCGTTGCGACGAGTGCGGCACGGCCGACGATTTAGGAGGAACGTGGCGGTGGAGAGGGCGTTCTGGCCAGAGCGTGAGCGGAACCGCGGAGTGGAACAAGAGCATGTGCATGCTGTCGTTCAAGGTGCGAAGAACTCGTTCAACGCGGCCATTTTGCTGTGACGTGTAGGGGCACGTGAGGCGGAGAACAATGCTATGAGATGCAAGGAAAGAGCATGTGGCGCAGTTCAAGAACTCTATGCCATTGTCAGTTTGGATCCTCACATGGGACACCGAAACTGTGTGAGAACGAAGGCGTGGAAGGAGATTAGGGTCGGTAGGACATCAGATTTCTGACGGAGAGGAAATGTCCATGTATAGTGAGTGAAATTATCCATAATAACAAGATAGAATCGAAACCCAGAATTACTAATTATAGGAGACGTCCATACATCACAATGTAAAAGTTGAAAAGGAAACAAAGTAATGTGTTGTGAAGAAGTAAATGGCAACCGCACATGCTTGCCAAGGCGACACGCGTTGCAGGTGTGGTTGTCGGATTTGCTACAGGAAAAATCAAGTTTATTCAGAATGTGCCGCAGTTGCCCTTGTCCCGGGTGTCCAAGACGCGCATGCCAGAGATCGGAGCTGTGGTGGCAAGAAAGCTTCTGGCGTTGGAGCTGAGGGTTGTACTGGGCCGCAGCGGGTAGAGGTCGCCGGTCGAGTCACAGCGGAGAAGCACCATCCCCGTTCGGAGATCCTTGATAGAAAAGACGAAAGGGGCAAATGTAGTAGAGACGAAGTTATCTGTTGTGAATGCGCATACAAAGATTAAGTTTTTAATATGACGTGGCGAGACAAGCACATTGTTCAGTTTGAGAGGAGCATGTGTTGTAGAAATGAACGATGAACCGATACGATGAACTGGTAGATGATTACCATTGCCAACTATAATAGAGGTAGAGAATGTAGGTGGGGAGGAAGAGCATAGTGTACCGGAGCTGTTGGTCATGTGGGAGCCAGCGCCGGTGTCGAGGACCCAGTCACCGCCACCAGGGTACTGATTCGGTGGAGTTGCGCCATAGAGAGCATGAAGGAGACCAGGTGGTGGAGTCGGTGCAGTGGAATTGCCGTAACCGTATATGTTGACGGAGCCTGGGAGGAGGACGCCAGGAGAGCCTGATGCTGAGCGTGTCCAGGACGAGGGCCAAGGAGGCCAGAGCCCGGGGGTCGCCAAATCAGCATGGGCCATGCTTGGACCATGCCAGTCAATGGGTTCGTCGGCGCTGGCCAGGGTGTGGGAGTTGACGCGCCAGTGCTGGAGGATTGACTAACACAACCGGAGGAGTGAGCACCAGCACCGGCACCGGCACCGTTGAACTTCTTGCATTTCTTGTTGGATTTGTTGTTGTACTTTGGCGGTGGGATAGGAGGTGGGCAAGGTCGCGTCGGTGTTTGCTGGGCGGAGGATGAGTTGGTCGCCATGAGAGCACTCGTGGCTTCCATCTTGGCCGTGTGGATCTGACGTGCCTCTTCTTGGAGAAGCATGTCACGAACGGTAAGGAGTGGGGGAAGGGGACTGCGTGCGATGATGACCGAAATTGCACGGCTGAATTTGGAATACAGGCCGAGCAGCGCATTAACCACTTGATCTGTCGCAGAGACGGGGTGACTGACGTCACGCAGGAGATCGGCGAGCTGCTTGAGACGACTGAAATATTCAGAAATTGTCAGATCGCCTTGGAACAGATTGTGGCAATCATGCTTGGTGTAGACGGCTCGCTGATCAGCATTGTCGAGGAAGAGTCCGCAGATCGCAGTCCATAGAGCGTGAGCGGAGGGTTCTTCATTGACAACCATGCGCATGAATTCTGGCGAGATGGTGTTGTAGAGCTAGGACACAACGCAATAGTCGACTTGGAGCCAATCGGCGTCGTGCCATATCATGTGAGGATCGACGGAGCTGTTGATGTGGTCGACGATGCCGAACTTGCGAAACGTCATGTCATAGAAGGCGCTCCAGATGCGGAAGTTGGGATCGTTGAGATCAAGGGTGATGGGGACGTGAGAGCGAATGTTGACATGCTAGATGGTAGAGGCGGCGATCGGGTTGAGGTTCGGTTCAGCAAACGGGTTGGTGTTGGCCGAGCTGGAGGTGGAAGAGGGGCTGGTGGCCATTGGAGAGCAGCGGAAGAGATAGAGAGGAGCGTAAGTAGGCTGATACCATGTAGAGAATCAAATCGCACTTGTATTCATTGATCAAATGAGTATATATACATGTACAAGGGGAGGTGGTGTAACCACCGATCCTATATTCTAGCTGATCATGTGCACGGTCTGCATGAGTGGCGCAGGAACCGGACAGAAGGTGTTATCCGTTTCCACACTGTTTAAATAATATACATTGCAATTCATAAATTCACAGTCCATCCAAATACTACTAGAAGGAAGTCAGGAGCAGTTGAAGTTATGCAATATATGTTTAAGCCTTAATCCTTTTTTTGAGTCCTTAAGGGTTTAATCCTGTTGCATCAGCCTCGCTAATGGATGTCTGTCGCTGTGGGCAGGCACATAAGTCCAGTAATCATGTTTCACGTTGCTCCAAGCTACATTGTTTGTAATTTCAGATAAGTTGGTCAGTAACCCAATCCTCTTGTGTTTACCCCTTGAAAGCCTGTTCTGTGGCTGCGTTCTGCTGTTCTAATGTTATGGTGGAGCCATGAAAGGAGCTGAACAAGCTGACTGAGTATCCCCAGCACCGAAAAATTGGAAAGATTTCAAGGCTGATCACAGTTAAAGTACAGTGATTTTTTGATAGAATCACCAAAGGCAGGAAAAAGACTTGGGAATAGGATATTTTCTGTTTCACTGGGCCTTGTTTCAGCTCCACATATTTGGATTTTCCTGGTCATGGTTGTGCTAGGTCCTGTTAGCCTACTACTGCACAACTAGAAACCATGGCAGCTGTTGCCAGCTTAGTTGAAGAATCAACTCTGAAAAATGCGTTCAACGATTTCATTTGTCAAAAAACACAGGCTAGTGTCTTTGTCTGGTTTCAGCGTCAATGACTTGACGCATAAAATGGCCAGTTCTTTGTCATCGACGCAGTGAAAATCCTGGATAGTTGATTGACAAGGATCCCTCCACTCTTGTACTGTGTGTGTGTACCGACGACTTGTATACTACCTGCAATCTGCATTGACAAAACTACTAAGCGAATCTTTTTACTTCTGCGAGATTTGTTGAAATTTATGCTGTCATTTCCCTTTTATAGAGCTGATATCTTATTCCGGCACAAGCTTCATTGCACAGAGATTTTATAGTTTAGTCCAGTAGCTGCTTCCTTGCAACAGCTAAATAGTATCCTGGTTATCGTTTCGAACTGTAATTCTTTGCTGCTGTCAGAAAACACAATGAAGAAGAAGGATTACTACGCCTTGTGACTTTAATCACTTCAGAATTACTAGTACTATGGTATATGACTAGTGAGATGTAGGACACGTCAGGGCAGCGTAACTCTGAAGAGTTTTTCCTCAATGTAAACGCAAAAAAATTTATTGTGCTGAGTTGTTCTTTGCTGATTCAATGGGGCTAAAGTATTGACGACATGCTCTGCACGCAGACCTGATACTCTGCATTACTTTATTAGATAATGTGGTACTCTGCACATTAAACGGCAATGTACATATAAGGGGTATTCATATCCATACTCTCAAAAGAAAGTTACGTAGTCCAAAGTTTGAACTATAGTTCAAACACATGGCGGCCTTGAGCAATTCTTTCTTTCTTCCAACAAAAGGAAAAATAGACGGGCTTTGAGCAATTCCATTGTGCCCATCGAAATGCTTGCAGTGATGGTGCCACAGAACAAAGTAGAGCCAAAACGGAGCGTGGCTGCACTGGCTCCGACTACAAGCGCGGGATGTTGACCTGCGGCCCGTATGGCGACCGTGTCCCTCCTCCGCGGTCGCCGTCAGCGCACAAGCAGCAGCAGGTGGCGTGATTCCAGCCCCAGGACGCTGTGAGAGCTCATGTCATCCATGGGCAGTTCTAAAGGTTAAAGATTCCCACGTCGCTCGCGACACTGCTTGGGTTACAGCTACAGTGGATTGGGACAAATCGCCCTTTAGTGGTTGGATCTGGTCTCTGTTCCAGTGCGCCGCACGGCACCGGTTGGGTTGCTGCGAGCTCTCCGATCCGACGCCACCACCGCGGGGGACCGCATGCAACGACTCTCGCCTTGGCTAAAAGCGCACGTTCACGGCGGAGTCCTATCATCCTGTTTCCTGTGGCGAACGACAGCTGCCCGCCGCAAGCTCGCACGGCATCGGGGATGCGCGCGTCGCCATCCGAGGTGACCTGGCGCCTGCCGAGAGCCACTTCCTTGCTATAACCCGACTACCGGGGTAAGTAAACGGATTGGGCTCCATCTCGGACCGTTTCGGGCGGGCGACTCGGTCGGGTCCCCCACCCCCCCCCCCACGCTCGCTGTCTCGCCGAGCCGGGAGGCAGCAGAACGGCAGTCGTGCCCAGCGTCAAGGCGACATGAACACGACACGACGCTACGGCCGTTGCTCTGCTCATTGGTCGGATACGCTCGCCAAGTCGTTCTTCTTCCTTCGGTTTCACTCGTATCGGGCTGTTTTAAGGATCGCCCGGGGCCCTTGATGATTCTTCGTGAATTGAATACTAGGTCAATGGACGCAGGATTTGCATGCTGCCGTGCAGACATGTCCCCAGCGGCGATGGTACTAACGCGGTTGTACCTAAGTGATTCTGTTAAGTGCTACCCCTCCATTCTTTTTTTTTTTTCATGACGCTACGACAGTAAAAAAAATTAGTGTAAAAATTTATCAGAAAGTACTTGAATAGTCAGTTCGATCATATATACTTATGAAAAGTTTGAATTAAGAGGAACGAGATAAATTTTGTTTGAAAATATCATTCCTCATTGCTCTAGTAGGTTGTTTGTATAGTGTGTTCAAGCTAATTTCCATTATATTTTCATTACAGTGTGCTCCCTCCAACGAACGGATTTTACCCTTTTCCCCTCACGTTCGACTTGTTCAAACTCCCGAAAGAAAAGCTGAGAAAGGACCAAGGACTGTAATTGGATAACGGTACTGGTGTGAACGCTCTCGCTTGGGTGAGAGTTTGAATGAAGACCTAAAAAGCACGCAAAAGGCCTTGGTTGTCCGGGACCTCCCTGCCGACGCGTTTCGTCGCCGGGGTATGAAGCAGATCGCACGGCTGGATATCATATTTGACACGGTTGCAATCTGGGGAGCTCATACGCACCCTTCAAGCCAGGGCACCGCTACGTGATGTTATTTAGTGCTGCTACAACTATTACTACTACACAAGTTATTATATTAATGCAGTCTCGCAGTAGAGTAGAAAAAGCGATGCCCTCCCAGCGCCATGCTATGCTTGTTGTGGAAGCCTCCACGAGGCTGGCATGGCATATAAAAGTCGGTACTAAGCACCACGTGTGATGCAGCACAAGGCATGATGTATGCCCTGATGCCCATTTGAGTGCCAGCCAGTTCAGGAACTAATGCTTTTGCACAAAATGGCCAACCTCTAACATCTTCATTGTTTATCTCTACTAATAAGAAGAAGAAAAAAAGTTTTCCGTTGCAAAAAGAAAAAGAAACGTTGCTGGTGTTACATATATAGAGTCAATATATTGCAACTAAACTAGTCATCAGTTAGTCAATATACTACTTATAAGAAAAAAATGGACCAGCGTTTAATCTATCCCAGCTCAGCTCTTACCTCCTGGGTACGGTAACAAAATGATGTGAACTGCAGAATAGTTCTCAGTTGGAGTTACATTCTTTTTTTCTTTTTTTTTTTTTGCACAGTATCTCGCTCCTGAGCAAATAATTAAACGACAAACGTGCAGTGCAGAGCATAGAACAGATCCATGGCAGCAGGCAGGAGGCAAAGAGAGAGAGAATAAAAAAAATGGAACTCAGACCATTTCATGGCCATAGACATTCCGAAACAGGTGATGCGTAGCTACAGTCCACAGGTGCGTCCCTATCAAATTGAAAAGACCTTCGCTGTGGAGAGTTAGCGCAGCCATCTTTTAATTAAACGGCGGCTATCTCAATCCATTAGGAAAACATTCGACTGAAGACGAGAAATTTTAATTTTTACTAAACGTATAAATGCTTACATAAAAACGGAGTAGAGCTTTTGTCATATAAAAGAAAAATCTTAGAAATGTTATGCCTTAAAATTAATTTCAGTCAATTATTGTGAACCAATAAACACTAAATTTAGGGCTAACAAATTGAAATTATTTTAAAAGAAACTGATATGTGTTTCACATGAAATTGTCTTCAATATGTAGAACATCATGGTTGCATATATAAACAAGATAACTTGAACCTGTTAAGGTTGTAAAAGATACCATTTTGCTGGAAGTATTCATTTCAGTTTAATTTCAAATCTCACTAAAAAAGGTGAATTTTCGCAGAAATTGTTTTCCTATCCATATATGGCTGGTAAAATTTCGGAAGCAAACATTCACATGGTGTCGTTCTCTAACCAGCACTATCAGTTTTGCAGATCAATGTCATTCCAGCGAAGTTGTTACGTACCGTAACAATCCTGGAAGCAGGCAAAAACGATCGGTTTTCTCTGGATTCGAATGCAAAAGGATGGGGATTATTGGCCGGCTGACCCAGTCGTCCCACTGAAACCCTCCCTCTCTCCGTGTTTTCCACCCGTTCACCAGCCCGTCCCACCACGCCAGGAGAAATTCCGCCCCAGAGTCCGGGCCAGCAGCTCCCGCCTCCCGTCCCGCGTCATCCATGTCAACCATGAGCCCAGCGCTCGTGCTTCCCCATATATACGTCATGCCCACACGCATCCACGCACCTCAACTCATCAAGCTCACACCTGTACAGCGCACCGCAGCAGCAGAGAGCCTCCGATCCAGATCCGGTCGGCCATTCTCCAAGCTACATGCTTTGCTCTCATTCCTGCAGCAAGCCAAGCTGCCTTCCCCCTTCGACATCGCATGTTAATCAGTCCACCGCCAGCACAGGAACGGTGGTTAGCTCTAGCTAGAAAGTTCTAAAAACTTCTACAGCAAAGAGTAACGCGCGCCGCCGATCGAGCTGTGTTCGATCAGCATGGCCAACGGCCGGCCCCCGGGGTACCGCTTCTACCCGACGGAGGAGGAGCTGATCTGCTTCTACCTCCGCAACAAGCTCGATGGCCTCCGCAACGACATCGAGCGCGTCATCCCCGTCGTCGAGGTCTACTCCGTCGACCCAAGGCAGCTCTCAGGTGCCACACCCCGCGCTGTGGCTAACCGCATATGCATATTCTCTCCATAGCCACAGCCAGCTTTTGCAGTTCGTGTTGTCGAATGCATTGGTTTTCGCTTTAACCGTTTTATATTAACTGCGTGCAGAGATTCACGACAGCAGGCTGGGCGGCGGCGGGTATGGAGAGCCGTGGTTCTACTTCTGCCCGCGGCAGGAGAGGGAGGCGCGGGGCGGGCGGCCGAGCCGGACGACGCCGTCGGGGTACTGGAAGGCGGCGGGCACGCCCGGCCCCGTCTACTCTGCCGGCGACCGCCGCGCCATCGGGATGAAGAAGACCATGGTGTTCTACCTCGGCCGCGCGCCGTCAGGAACCAAGACCCAGTGGAAGATGAACGAGTACAGGTTGCTCCAGTACGACGATGCCGCCGCTGCTGCCGGCGCATCATCAGCAGGTGGTAGCCGCAAGATCGATGGGTCGTCCACGAGCGCCCACGCCGCCGCCGCGCCACTAATAAACCGTCTCCCGCAGGTAACAGTCGAACGCAAAAAGGTTAAATGGATGTTGCTTTCTTTGCCTTTGTGTACACTGGTGGCACCTAGCGAACAGATTCCAAAGCTAAGGGGCTGCGCATCAGTGTCAAGTCGATGTCCTTGTAGATTTACATACATGCATGCATATATGCCACACTATCAACATAAGGGCAACTTGATACATGGCGGCGCCTGCCCTTTGACGCCGGGTAATAAGCGTCCAAAATAGAGCAACTTGCAGATATTCTGTGGTTCGTAGTTTTATGCCAGCTAACTATATTTAGCCATGTCGTCCGGTGAAGGGCAATATGCCCAGATTTAATATGATCGATGGTGTTCCTCTTCTAAACGGGCCGGCGTGAAGAAAAAACCACACTGTTTGGTAAATTGTTGCATTAATTGTAAAAACAATAGATGATCTTGTATATGTTGTCTTGACGTCTTATATTACTATTAATTTGTAGCTGAGGAGCGAATTCAGTCTGTGTCGTCTCTACACCAGATCCGGAGTCCTAAGACAGTTTGACCGGCGGCCGCTCGCCGGAGTTGCAATGGTTGGTACTGGTGAGGATCCTGGTGAGGATCCAGGACCATCCACGGCAGCCATGGCGTCACCGGATGACAATAATGGCGCTAGTGGCTCCTTGCAACAGCAGATGCGGCTAATGGAGAGAGGCGGCAGCGATCCCTACTACGGGGAAGACGTTATGGGTGCTTTGGATGACCTTTTATACTGGCCCAGTGATTAGCTATAGATGGGCTCATTTTTTGTATAATCATTTGGTGAAAACTTATACCAAATGATCTACATGTACGAGACAACAAAGATATATAGTATCGTCGTGGAACTAGCAAGAAATATTATTGAATCTAACCAGCGCAAGCAATCAAAACATGTATTACTGATGATATGAACTGAAGTTTTTTATACAGCGTGAAGTAGTATGCAAATTTTCAGGGAAGTTCCACTTGTTTCCTTTACCAAATATTTTCAAGATCTTTTCCTGCTAGTAACAAGAATTGGAAAACCGAGAGTACTTTATGTCTGGCTATTTTCCGAAGGGCAATAACTGTTGTAAATAAATAAACAAGCTTATTGATTTACCATGCTAAAGAAACAAACGGTAAAATTTTGTAAAAAAGAAAAATGGGGCAGCATGTGCCCCCAAGTAATGTGGATATAGTCCGAACTACCCTATCCTGACGCAAAGTATTTGTCGTAACAACTTGAGCCCAATGTAAGTTTATTTTATCGGTTAATGAGTATATTTGAGGTTTGTTCCAAAATAAATAGTACTATATTCGAGGTTTGAATGAACGGAACTCGCAACACCACCAAAGAAAATCTGATGGTGGTGAATTTAATCTCGTGTCAAACTGTTTACTTAGTAGGGTGCTCGTGGTTGTAATCTTTTTTTTGAGTAATCAATAAAACTTCCATCTAATCGCAAAAAAAAGGCTATAGGCTTGTTGGATGGAGATACGAGAGTTTCCCATATATATTGTGCTCATAAGGTACATACTCCCTCTATCCTAATTTACTTGGTCATTTGGCTCATGGAGATTAAGAAAAAGAAAATAAGATAGGTGCGCAGAAAACAAAAAGGAGAGAAATAAAGATAGAGATGTATCGGAGAGAGAAAAGTTTGTATTGTGCAACAAGATGAATATGTAAAATGGGATAAATGTAGGACTTTAGATGAACTTAAGTAAATTGGTATGGAGAGAGTACAACGTAGTAGTACTTTTTTTCTTTGGAACGCAAATGATTTCATTAGGTAAAAATGGATCGAGGTGTAATTAAAGTTCGGGTGCATCAAAAGGAGATGCACATTTATATCGCAGTCTCAGGACGATATGTATAATGTTGAGTCCGCCTAACAGGGCGATCGACCAGTTCTTTAGTTACAAGGTGTACGTTTATTAATTTAATTTGACCGCTAAGACTGTAATACGTTCTGGAAGAAAAATGCGTGGTCGGCAAGACTGCGACACAGAATCCCGTTGATGCGCTTGTAGTTGTAGCACTCGCACCCACCAAATAAACGTGCATAAAAGAGAAGGCAATGCAAAGCTATATACGACGGATGATGGCGCTTTCTCCTCGACTGGAGGCAAGAAAGGTTGAACGTTCCTAGACATGCAGGCGCGGTTTGCGGTTCCTTTCGACGACGACCCCATACACGCTTCACCTGCAGCTGGCGGCACTCGCGCCTTGCCAATGCTGCTTTTGCCATTGCCTGGCCGCGTCCCGTTCCCGTCACTCACACAGCCACAGCTAGCGCAGCTGCAGCCTCGCGATATTATCCGCGGCAAACGTTCCGTGCAATGCACCGGCCGGGCCCCGGGCATGGCATGCTGTCGTTTGCAGCTCGCTGGCATCGTCGAGGGAATCCAAACGTGGGCGGCCGCGTTCTGCTGCTGCTGTTCTTGCCACCAGACTCCAGAGTCCAGACACCACCACCAGTCCACCACCATCACACTCAATCGGGGTCGAGCGCGGCACAGCGGGCAGGAGCAGCGACGTGCGATGATGTGGTACGTAGTGTAGCATAAGTTTCCAAGCGTGCACGCACACAGTTTCGCACGTGTCAACTCGATCCCACGTCGTTTTTCAGTGTTCCACACATCCACGGTTTGGTTGAGTGGAGAGGATGCAGCCGGATTCCCGGGAAAAATGAAGGAACCGCACGTACGCTTCCGTGATTTGCCGCACTCGCTGCCGCCGCTCGCCCCGATCTGTGGCTGTGCTGTGCATGACCAGAACTGTGAAGTCGACGCCTCGGCACTCGGCAGTTCCGCACCCACGCGCCACGGCGACCAGCCCACGCCACCAAGGACAAGGAGAATCTCCGGGGTCCGGGCCCCTCCAAAAAGAGCCTTCTTGTCTGTTTGATAATTTAAATTTAATTCCATTTGAATCGATCCAATCATTCTTTTCGTTTTCCTTTTCTTTTTAGAAACAAACAGCACAGAGATATAGTATAATGATAATCCGTACCAACTTGTTGCCCGTTTTCTTTTGAGGTTAGATTTTATACTACAAGTTACAAGAAGTAACGAAAGCGAGAGCGCGATAAGCTTTTCCAGCCTCTCTTGCACTAGGAAAGGTGCGCACTTGTTGCCTGCTGTTTGGCCGGCTCTGGTGAATACAGTATGCCAGCCTCCTTTTCTGCATCCCGTCTCGCTCTCGTCACGTCGTGACTACTGTTTCGAAAAGTTTCAGAATCTCTTTTTTTACTACTTTCATATATACTGTAAACAAAGAAGTGTGAATATACTCACGATGTGAAGCAGCGCGCGCGAGTTCGTCGGAGCACGCACGCTCAGTTTGAAAGGCCATCGACGACTGACGAGGTGTAGAAGTTTGATAAGTTCTGATTGTTATCAATTAATCTATGACGGCTCCATTCAGAGAGGGAAGCCACCGAACCGTGTGCATTCCCACGAGCAAAAGAGTGTGTCTGTGTATGTGCGCCCAGCTCCCAACAGAAACAAAACCACTAAATTATACACTCCCTCCATATAAAAATCGATGGTGCTCTGACACTACACTATTCGTTAGTTGTATTTTGGGCCACATGCTGGTTTAGCGGTTTGAAATGTCATATTTCGCCAATGGAGAGAAGACCACATTCCACCTCTTCTCTATCAGCGTACAGATATGATTGTCTAGTTCACGAGATCCATAATCATGGACTAAACTAAAATTGAACTTATTACATTGATTACGAACGGTATTTCATTGAACTTAATTATTGTTTCCGTTGTAGGAATTGTGATTTATTACTAATCAGAATGTAAAAGGTTGCATTCTTTTTAAATGGAGAAGAACGGTGAAGAAATGACGGGATCTTTAAACAAAAGTCAATCTTTAGTATCTGCCGATTGGGCCTGGCAAGCAGGTATTCAAGGAGTGAGGCCGGCCTGCCCATGTCAAAGACACGTACAAGGCCGGCCCAAAGGCAGTGTTCTTTTCTATACCAGTTTTTGTTTTCGAAGGTTTTCTATACTATACTACCAGCTTTATCTTATCTTGGGTTCAACCTGCGACGAGGGTTGAGAGCACCGCGGGCAACAACCACCACTGATCGAATCGAACAAAGAAAAAGTTGACTAGCGCACGGAACTTGTACTACTAGTACATTACTACTAGTAGTAGCAACTTTTACCCTACTTAGGCGGGCGACGATTCCAGCAAACTTTGGCGGTGGATGCAGAGTCGCGAAGAAACAAAACGGAACAACAAACCGAAGGTCCGTGCAGAAAGAGCGATCGGTGCAGAGCACGGCTGCACGCCGACCAACCGAAAAACAAAGAGGCGACACCTGTTCGCCTTCGCGTCAGCCGCTACCCCACCACAACAGGAGGATCGCACACACGCCCAAACGAACCCCGGCGGGCCGGTGCCGGTTTGATTCTGGAGGTCCCGTGTACGGCTCCGCCCGAGCCCCACCGAATCTCTTATAAATATTCCGTTCCCACGCGCAACAACAAAACCAACGGCACACGGCGCCGCCTGCCCACATAACCCCGTCCATCGGTCCGTCCACCACGCCCGCCGCACGCGAGCGACGCCGGGTTGGTAATTTGGTATAGTTGACGACGATCGTGTCGCCGTGTCGAGCAGATCGAGGAGAAAGAAGCCCATGGATTTCCACCACCACCACCACTACCAAGCAGCAGCAGCTGCAGCAGCGGGGACGACGGGGAGGCCGTGGAGCAAGGCGGAGGACAAGGTGTTCGAGAGCGCGCTGGTGCTGTGGCCGGAGCACACGCCCGACCGCTGGGCCATGGTCGCGGCGCAGCTCCACGGCCGCACGCCGCAGGAGGCCTGGGAGCACTACGAGGCGCTCGTGGCCGACGTCGACCTCATCGAGCGCGGCGCCGTCGACGTGCCCGGATGCTGGGACGCCGGCGACGCTGAGGAGAGCCGCCGCGGTAACAGCGCTGGCCGCGGACGGGGCGTGGTGAGCCGGCGACCCGGGGTACCGTGGACCGAGGAAGAGCACAGGTACCTCTGTCCTTATCGTTTTGATCGATCGCAACCTCTCCTCCTCCTCCTCCCCCCGCATTGCCTTCTGGGTCCCTCTCGCCAGGCAGCCACGCATCGCGAGACACCCCTGTTTGTGTCGTTTGATACTAGTACTATCCATTTCTGTAAATTTACGCCGTTGTTTTCCTTGTGGCGTGCGCGTGCGCAGGCTGTTTCTTCAGGGACTGGAGAGGTACGGGCGCGGGGACTGGCGCAACATCTCGCGGTTCGCGGTGCGGACGCGGACGCCCACGCAGGTGGCCAGCCACGCGCAGAAGTTCTTCACCCGACAGCTCAACCCCGCCAGCCGCGACTCCAAGCGCAAGAGCATCCACGACATCACCACGCCTTAGACGACGCTGCCCGCGCCGCCGATCTGGAGGAACCCAACCAACCCAACTAGGAGCCATGACCATGACGTGTACATACAGAATGCTAGCTATCTACAGTATAACACATTGTAAATTAGAGTGAAACTTGAGAGCGGATCGCCAGAACCCGCCGCCCATGGTTCTTCCTGCATTGCTGTGGACGCACCCGCCGACTCCTTACGAGGCGAAACCGAGGCAGAGGAGCTCCAGCCGGCCGGGCGGGCTAGCTGCTGGCACATGGGTTATAGTAAACTTATTAATTGTAGCGTAAGCAGGAGTAGAAAATAGCTAATGGAGTTTGACGTGGCAACGCCCGCGTCTAGTTTAGGTGGATGCGATCTGCAGGTGTCGAAGTTTCATAGTACTACTACTTGTTTATGTATTGGTGCTTTTTTATACCATGGTGTCGAAGTTGGACTGGATAACTTGGTACAGTTGTTGCCTGGCGTCGGATACAATATGCAGCGGACATGCTGGCGACCGAGGACGTGTGTCAGTGGTTCGAACTCGGTCGACGGCTACGTCATGAGCGGCGGGTCTCCAGGATTCAAGTGGCACGTTGTCAACAATCTGCAACACTTGTCAACGTCCAGCCTCTGGGCTTCTAGTTTGTCTCCAATCCACCGCCGTACACTAACTTATCGCATAATATCCCTGCTTCACATGTGTACTGCCATCGATCTGACCGAGCAGTGTTTGTAAAAATGCTAGGAACACTGTTCTAATAATAACAAACATACAAGATCAACCAAAACTTTAATATGTATATCCAACGGACCTGGTTCATGTAAGCTCTAATTAACTACAGAAGTACTGAAAACTGTAATACATGAATCAGGACTCAGCCAAAAAGATTTGATACAAAAGCTGAATAATGATAATAATAATAATAATAGACGGAACGGTGCCGTACATAACAGGAAGGTAAACTTTTACAAGCGTTTCTGCGAAACTTCTATCTAAACTTCTTCAGAAACCAAGAAAACAGATCATGATAACGGCGCAAACGCTGCAGTCCATCAGAAGAGCACCTAGGGCTTTCTGTACCAGCAAACCGATCTCCAAAATCTGACCCAAACTATCTGCAGAACCCAGATTGACGCCAACTGGTCTGCCCCTCACATTGGGGTCCTTTTTCTCTATCAACAATGTCAGCACAATGGTAATGTTCGTTATAATGAGAAATAGGAGAGGCCTTGTGCCAACTAGTACTCTGGTGATTGTGCCACCAATGTCCAGGCCCCAGTTCGAAAGAACAACCAGAAAAGCAATGGCGATGGATGCTAAAAACCGGTTACTCTCAGTTGCCGATATGGCCTTGGTAATTTCCTGTGGTGTGAAGTTAAAGTGCTCCTTCAGAGTCTCCAGTGACCAATCCACATTATCTGATTGGTTCGACTGGCTCGGAGGTCCTGATCTGGGCCTCATTTCTGTATCTCTCCTAGGTCCAACACTTTCTGCTTCATCATGGCCGGTCTTCTTATTGATGGTTTCCTGGCCATGCCTATGCAATGGTGTTTCATTGAAAGGCTGGATTTCAGGAATCCCATGAGTACTCTTGCTGGTAGTTTTCTGATCATGTCTGTTCAATGGTGTTTCATTTCGCGGCTGCTTTTCAGGAACTGAACCGCCAGTCTTAAATTTGAGGAATAGTTCATCTTCATAGCTTAAGGTTCTAGACTTGGTTGCTTCATGTGTACTAGGTTCCAACTTTTGTAAGTGAGTTCTCTCGCTGAATTTCTGACCGCCAATGCCTCCTTCAGTCTGTTGCGGTTCAAATACAGTACTGAGTGCTGAATCTGCAGAATGGGAACAGATATGATCAAACATTAATGTTGAAGAAGCAAGGTGAGGGAAACATTGATTGATACTCATCATTTGAGAACGTGTTATGGATACACATAGGTGATCAATTTACTCCCTCCAGACACAATGGTTTGTCATTAAGACAGCTGAGGCAGAACAAAATTGAACTCCATGAACAAATAACTGTAGTTCAATTTTGTATTAAACCAGCTGTCCTAATAAAGAAAAATATGAGGCCAGATTACACAGATAGAGATGTTACAAGAAATAAATAAGGGTGAAGGATTGACCAAGACAAAGAAATAATGTAGCTCATAAAATCCATAGTGTGGGTCATTAAACTGACAATCAAGTGCAGCAACCAGAAAAAGCCAACATGGCAATGGTGATGAAGCATCAGGGGAGGGCTTGGAGTCAGATGATCATTGCTGATGCTGAAGAGGAGGAAGGCAACGGTGAGGATAGAGAACAGATCTGATGCATCGCTGAAACCAATATGTCAACCTTAGTTTGGTCTCTCTGAATTGTACTAGGAACCCTTAATTGAATCGCTTGAGATCAGGTGGTTCAGTTAGTGGTGAATGGGCTGCGTTGATGTCTGATACTTCCTTTTTGTTTCAAAATAAATCGACACAATTTACTCTACCTCGTTTCAGGAAAAAAAAAATCAACATAATTTACTCCTAAGAGATATCACCTTGTCTTTTTCCAACCATTATCATACATCTAACCTTATCAACACTCAATGATACGACACAACAGACGGGGATTTCACTTTACTCTCTCCAATCTTCACTTTATACCACGTCGACTATCCATCGTGGAATAAATGTCAATTTACCAAAATACATGTACAGAAAAAAGTTGCACTTCTTATAAAGGTTTTAGCTATCTCAATCCGTGCTAAACATAACGAAAAAAGTATCTAAAAAGAACCGAGCAAAATGAGTGTTCATAATAGAACTTCCAGCTCTGCATCAAACAAGAATAGTAGTTAACAATAGAGTTACCCATACAACAGCACCTCTTAGTAGGCACTTCTCTAGGGGAGCTCGTTGTATCGTGGGTCATTAGATGAAACGCATCGCACAGTTTAGGCATGAACTACTCTGAATCCACAAATTGAAACACAAATCGGAGATCTCTACAAGGCAGGCATCTGCTGCAACCCTAGTTCGCTCGTGTGTACCCATCAACATCGTACGCATGAATTCCATCAAACCACTAACAGATAATATACGATTAAATCTGATGGGAACGCCCGAGATGCGGGACTAGCCGCAGGCGATTTGAGAATTATGAACTGCAACAAAAAGCATTCCCCCGCGTTACCTGATTGTGAATCGGTGGAGAGGCTGCGCGTCTGGCCGGTAATGAAGGCGAGGCGATCGGTTCCCCTCTCCACCAGGCGACGCCGCCGCGTGCCCGCGCCCTTCTCCATCGCCGCACCTCCTCGGCGCCGGCACGTCCTCGCCACTACTTTTCCTCTCTCTCGACGCCGCCCCCACCACCTGGCCACGCCTCCTCCTTTTCCTCCAGAGACTGATGGGTCGGTTCTTCTTGGGCTTCCTATACGCAGCCCGCGTAGGTTTTTGCTTAGGAGTAGTACGGCCCAACAAAGGCCATGTGTGATGTGTATAATGGAGACCACTTAACCTGATGCGTCATTTTTTTTCATTTTCTTTTCTTTTCAAGAAGGAATCACGTGCGGCGTTGTTGTAACATTGGCTAGAAAAATTTAAGTTTCATCTCTCAGGACGCTCTGTGCTGTTACCGATTACCCTACGTCTCATTTTCAGTGGTAAAAAGTTTAGTATCCGAACCAAAGGTTCTGGCGACGCATAAAGGCCAGCCACATGCCGTGGTTACGTTTTTGCCTCATTGGTAGCACTCGAGTCAATACCATTAAGTACCATTTATGTGCCTGACCAGCAGCTGATCGATGAGCACCCTCTACGTTTCAGGTCGCGGTAACTATGCATGTCCCCGGCACACGATTCTACATTTCTGGCCGACGTACGTACATATCCTCCGGCCTCCGGTTTGCACGAGCACTGTGCGAATAGTAGCCGCCAGAGTGATGTGAGGGTTTTATGACCGTGACAGTCAAATCAATTCCGAGCACAGCCCATGCCCATGGTTTTAGATGAGCCGCTGCTAGCTGTCATGGTTCAATTAAGATCATGAAAGCGGAAATTGGTCCTTTTGGTTGGAGTAATGCTAAAGGGTTCTTACGAATGGACTGTAATTTCTTCTATGTTTTAAAATTTTCCCAGAAATGGTCTTGATTTCTCAAAAGAAAAAAAAAAGGTTAATTTGACTAACAGAGTACTAGTAATTTCCAGGGTTTTAGATCTTTGGGCCTTGATAAAAGGGGCTTTCGCTCCGCGAAATAGCCCATTTCAAATTCCGCGTGACGTCCATTTTACGCCCACAGGAAGAAGCGACCTGTCATCTTACAACTTCAGAAAGAGGAAGAAAAAGAATTAAGATGAGAAACATTTTCAAAACATGTAAATATGGCGGGACAGCTTCCAGACACTCGAGAGGCCAGAGTAGACTTGGAGGGAAATTGAGCGGAGTTTAAATGTGGCTGTTCTTGTATTAAAGGAAACCAGCTCCTCCGATCCCCCCCTCGCCCAACCTCCATTATATAACCCGAGGATCAGAGAGCTGATTGACAAACACTCAAACCTAGCAAACAGCTATATGCAACCAGGTGGAGGGCTCCAATCCATCCACCAGCTAGCGTACCGGCCGTACTGATCGACCAGCATATCTATCATTCAGGCTTCGGTCCAAGGTACAGTATAATGCGCGTTGTTTCAGTACAGCTCTGTGGCAGAGCAGCTTATGGTGTTCTGCACATTGTGACTTCTGTTCTGACACTAACTAACACCGTAGTGATCCAGGACCTGATCGAGCTGCAGTGAGCGAGGATGAGCAGGAACAACGGCAAGGCGTCGAAGCTGGAGTTCCTCAGGCTGGGCCTGTCCAGGGCCAGGGGCAGCGGGACCACGACAACGGCGCGGCCGGGAGGAGCCGACGGCAGCAACGGCAATAACACGACGTCGTCGCCGCGCCGGGTGTCCTCGTCCTCGTCGTCCACGGCGTCGCCGCCCAGCTCGTGCGTGTCGTCGGAGGGGAGCCCGGAAGCGGCCGCGGCGGCGGCGCCCATGGTCCTGGCCGGCTGCCCGCGGTGCATGATGTACGTGATGCTTTCCCGCGAAGACCCCAGGTGCCCCAGGTGCCTCAGCGCCGTGCTGCTCGACTTCAACGACAGCGACCAGCGCCGCCCGCGGCAGCGCCGGTGAAACCACTCGCGATCGATCGAGTTCTTGCCTTCATGCTTGTCGTTGACTCCATCGTCGTAGATTTTACTACGTACCATTTTGTGATCGATTGAGGTTGTTTGGATTGCCAAAAAGGAATTATTGCATAGACCGTTTCTTCCGCTGTCAAAGAGATCGGTCTAGGTAATAATTTCGTGTTTGATTTCAGTAGCAGTATGTAAGTCATGTGCAAGTGTTGCCTTCTGCATCAAGTCTCTCTGTTCTGCCGAACATTTTAATTAATTGAAGTTACGCTGTTGTCTTCCAATCACAGATGGAGCTTTATTCTTCCGAGACCTGAATGATACCGTACTACAGTGCATGAATACTGTAGTGTATGTGGCACCAATGTTGCAATTGCAATGCAATTGATGAGATGCATGTGCGTTGAGGTTCCGTTGCATGGTAATGACAAATGGGCACCGATGCAGCCTGCGTCCCAGAAAGGAATAAAGAAGAGTGTTGCATACTAATGTTTCTTTTTTAAAAAAATTAAAAAAATAAAAAACAGTGCAGTATACTCCCTCCGTTTTTTTTTTATCGCCGTTGACGTTGATCAAAAACTTTGACCACTCGTTTTATTCAAAAATTAGTTCAAATATGTAAAATTAAAAATTAAGATTCAAAAACCTTTAGTAATAAATCAAATCCTAACAAAAATATTTGATATTTTTTATATTTTTTTAATAAGACAAGTGATCAAAGTTATTGGTTAAAGTCAACGACGACATAAAAAAAGAACGGAGGGAGTACCTCAGTGGTATTAGTGATTTGGTGTGGAAAATGCATTAGTTCAGAAACAGTGACTGTCAGGTTCGGTTGTACAGTACTACAGTATTATTGCAATGACCAATTTTGAAGCCAGAACACTGAAAAAACTATAGTAAACCCGTGAGAATGAAGTCTCAAGACTGCTGAACAGAGAAAGTTGCAACCCTCTCCATGTTGAATACAAAAGTATGGTCAGAAACTAACTTTTTTTAATAATATGAATGGTAAAGATAGTAATTCTAAATTTTAATAACGTCAAGAAATAATTCTGAATGGATGGAGAGACATCGACTTGATTGATGTACGGGGCAGCGTTTGTATTAGCACGCGCCCTGAACAAACGTCGTTTTCCTAGTACTTATAATCCAAACGAAACGAGCTTCACCTGCAGTAATGCGAGAAGAAGATGATCAAATATCAGAGGCCATAGGTAGATTTTGCTTTCCATCATCGGCAGAACCAGCTGGCACCCGTGCATTTCGAAAGTGATGAATGAATCGGGCGAGGGAGACGGTGAGAAGGAAAACTCGCAGTGAGAAAGAGATGGCGGGTGGTTAGGGTCATTCAAAGGAAGGCCTATTGCCGATTAATTCGCTTTTAATCCGTTTAAATGCCCGAGTAATTGGAGACAGTTGTGCTGCTATAAGGGGGGGAGGGGGGGGGGTGTCAGTCGGGCGATTAAAACCATTTCGCTTCAATGCCGTTGCTGTTGCCCGCGACGACGAATCCGAGCGAGCGCACAGCTTTCTTCGTCGTCGGTTCTAATGGCCATGTTCCGCGCCTGCACCACACCCAAATTAAGTCTCGTGTCCTTGCTCCTTGGCCAAACCATTCGCAATTGGAAGCTGTATTGTACTGTACTGTGCGCTTGTTAACACTAGCCGTCGATCCGTGTAGGTCTTCTTGAGTCTCTTGGAGCTCTACGCGCGCGCACAGCTCGATCGATGGCATTGATTGGTGTGTTTGTTTCGCAGTTGACCCAACGGCAATCTGCTTACTTCCTACCAATCTGAAAATAACCAATCAAAAAAGAAGCGTTGAGGAGATTAGACTCAGCAAATTTCAGTGTCGGTGGGGAATATCATTACTCGATCGATCGAGCCGAGATGGACAGGTGACGAGTCTATGTCTATGCAGAGAGCAGGACGCCATGGCCAAGTGAGTGAGTAGTAAAGCGCAATGAACACGGGCGTGCCAACCGCTATTCTTCTTCCATGCATGATTCCCTCCTAAAAAACTCAGCTGGAAACACCACGATAATTAGAGGATTCAATGCCGTATAGTGCCTAGAGAAAACAATTTAGTGCCCATGAATCGCGGTTGTTGCATGGCGTGGCGCGGACCGCTGCAGATCTGTCTGACCAATCCGGCTGCTATAGGCTCGCAGTTTCAGCGTGTTGCTTCAGTTAACACGAACTGCACAGCAATTCTTGCGTAGTAGTAGTATACTAGTAGTTGCGTGCCAGGACACGGGCAAGAATTAGCAGGGGACCGTACTTTTCCTGAATGCCACAGGCCCACAGGCCGGAACTGGATTCCATAAAGGGAAGCCGCAGCCACACGCATGGGCCTCGGCTGGACGGAAACAACCCGCTCCAGCCCATATCGGTTCCTGCGCTCCCTCTCCTCCTTCCCTCCTCCCTCGCTCGTGTAAGTGCCGCTGCCGCCTATCGGTCGCCATGTCTCTAGTATCGCCTGGAAACTCGTCCCCCTGCCGACACTGTGAAACCTGTCAGACCTCTTCTCATGCTGAATTGTCCACGTACGTACTGCACCTGCATCCGGTCCTACTAGCACCACCTGAAATTTACTTACGTACTCCCCGAGGGAAACAGACTGGCATTATTAAGCACGGATCAGAGTATCAGACAGGCATTTCGCTTCGGTATTCGCTTTTATACCAAGGCAAGGCATCCGGATAAGTATCGAATAACAGTACTACTACCAAAGGACTCCGCTCGTCGCTCCTAATCTTTCATTTGATCTGCACCCAAGAACATATAAAAAAAATTTTCGCAAAACAAAAGGAACAAATAAAGAAAAAAACGTCGTAGTACATCCGTCCACGCACCGTGGCAGCGGTCTGGTCGGTCCGGACCCAAAGAAATGGCCGAATTGTCCGAATGGGCACGGCGAGAGCCCAGGCAGCAAAAGTCCGTGCGAGAGCGAGCCCACCGCGCGGCGTCGGGATCCGGCAGCAGGTCAAATGCGCGCGCGGGCGGGCGGGCGGACGGGCGCCATCATGAATGGCACTGCCGCTGCTCAGCTCAGCTCCTGAGCGCTGCGAGCACCGCACCGTGCACGCTGGACGCGCAGCTCGTGCAGTGGAGAGGAGCTACAGCCGGCTAGGGACCAGGAGCACGCTGCCATGCACGCAGGTCGCTACTAGCACGAACTCTCTGCGCTCCTCTCTGTACGCTATGCAACGACGCGAGTACGCTGCACATCCGAGCAGCTGCGGGAATCATTAGTGCTCGCTCGCTCTCTCGGGCTGTTTCTTTTGACAGTCCGCACAGTGTGGGGTGGGGCGCGCGGTACATACGTGCGGCCCGGCCTTTTTGAAATGTGGGCGCGTACCCTACCCACACGGCCACACACGCATTTCAAACGAGGGAGGAGGAGCTGCTTTTTTTTTTGCATGCAGCCCTGATCTCGGCAGCAGGCGCTAGCTGATGGCTGATGGTGGCGAGCCATGCACAAAGTAATCATCATGACCACCGAGCGCCAGGGTGCATTGAAGGAAGGGAACAAGAAAAGGCCTTGGCGGGTTGCCGCCGCTGCGCCTGGGCCTGGCTGCCACTGCTACTGCTCGTATGCAAGACAACGCTGGCCTTTCATATTCATGTGGACTGCGGCAATCTTTTCGGTAGATTTGGGCGCCTGCGTACGTGGTTGCTGCTGCACTCCTGCTGCTGCTGTGCGCTGCTGTGCTCTGTGGGCCGGCCTGAGAGCCAGCGAGGACAGAGGTGCGAAGCGGAGCTCACTGTTGTTGCAGTACAACAAGATCAGGGACAGAAAACTCATGTTACGCGGCTTTAATTTTCTCTTGACCAGTCTATTTAGGATAAGTGGGTGGCTCTGGAATACTATGAGCAGTCTATTAAACTAGATTGGGATAGTACAATATTTTCCCACGTTCCTTCTCGAAACAGGATCAAAGAATTTGAGCGCTTTTCATGGCGTGCTCTGTCACAAAACAGACGAGTCCGTAGCTTTCACGCGGGCGCACACTCGATTTGATTGTTCAGCTTGAACGTCCGCAAGGAAACAAGATCAAAGAATTTGTCCTGAATCTGAAACGTTCTCCAATCAGGTGACATCCGTGCTGCTGGTACTAGGATAATCATGAGGCCCGTACGAATCAGACAATCAATAACACTACTACTAAGTGCTACTAGTCTCCTACAGTGAGTACTGCTGCTGCTGGTGCTACCAAGAAAGTCATAGTTAAGACTGTTTTGCATTTTGCATAGACCCAGTCAAATCTCTCTGTAATCTGCGTACAGGAGGAGTTTATTCAACACCTAGCAGCTCCCTGTAAAATGCGGAGTGCAGGAGGTCGTTCCGGAGCTGAACCTCATTTTTACGTTAAAGTCGTTAAACCGTGTTAGCAAAGCACTTCCACTGATTCGCATCTACACTGTACAAGCAAGTAGTACTGTATCGTGACACAACAATTTCGAGGAAAATACTAGCAGATCGATAAGTATGCATCAGATAGGAATCGATGGACATGCCACGCCAAAGCTGGAATAATTCGTGGTCCAGACAGTGACCTTACCTAGACGACAATTGGTACTAGTAAGATCAAGATGGCGACCTTACCTAGACGACAAATTTTCTACACGCCAAAAAGTAATAACCAGAAATCCATTTTGCCAAGAACAGCGAAGAGCGCAGATACGCAGGCTGCAGAGATATTGGAAGCTTGCATGACCACGCCACATCAAATCTCCTACAGTAACGAGACAGAACAACGGCGGGATACACAGTGCCAAAAGGGCTGGATAGCCAGAGCTGCTCAGAGGTTGAGAAGGGTGAGAAACCAAAACAAAGCCGAGGTCGATCTCTTCACGCCAGGGAATAAAAATCAGCCACCTTCTCTTCTTGTGCTGTCTTCAGCTCAGGGAAAATGGAGTAAATGTTTGGTCTGGTCAGCTCGATCAGCTTGCCCCACGCCGCAGTTCATGCTCCTTTTGTCCCCTGAAGCTTTTCAGTGATCACTGCTCAGGTAAGCATAAGACCCTGCACCTGCAGTGATGCAGGAGGCAGAGCTCGGGAGCTACGATCACCGAGCTTGGCAAGCCCCGTGAAACATCATCGAGAACCGGAGCCTAGCTCTTGTGAATTGTGATGGATTGCGATGATGTTCCGTGACAAACATTCGCTGAACAAGCTCAATCCCTTTTGCATGTTTCGAGCTCCATGGCAAGAAAACAAGATCGGTCTGCCTGTTCACGACACAAGGACTGGGGTAGTACCATTTCGAGCTCCAATGGATGGATACCAGCGTTGTCCGGTCCTGCATGGACATGTGCCGGGGTGGGTCTTTGCCCTCCCTATGGCACGGATCCTCTGCAAACAGTGGTGTGATACATCGTAGACTGTTCCAAAGCTCACTGCCCGCATCATGCGCATGCCACATTGAAAAAAAGAGCTCATCAAGAAACAGCACTGGCTACCATTTCTTAAATAAAATAAAAAGAATAAAAGTTGTGCTCTAAAGATATTTATCAAGAGACATACACTATAATTTTAGACAAATCTTTATTTGATATCGTAACACAAAAAGGTTGTAAGTTCTATTCTTTTTATTACATCGATTTTATAGTTGAAATAAAGAAAATTATGAAAACAATAGTTATGGAATTCAGATTTTTTTTATGGCAAGTGAACTCATTTTTTACATCTTTTCTTTCCCATCCTAATTCAAATTCAAAATAAATTTTAAAATAAATTTTCAAAATTAAAACATGCAGGGCCAAGTCTCCATGCGTAACCATGCAGCAACTATGGTGCAGAAGATCCCCGCCCGTGTCCTACTCGACTCTTCCCTCTCAGACTTCTTTAAACCATGCGTGCACCGCCTGAAAGGCTTAAAACATATTGCTCGCTCGCTCCATCCTCTTATTAAGGCGCACATCAAACCATCAGCTCCTCGTCCGTCGCTGAATCCCTGACCTGATCTTCCTCCTCCAACACCGCGCCAGACTGCCATCTCTCACTCTCATCCTCCGTCTTCCACGCCAAGGTCAAGCACGACTCAAAAACACTCACCCAAGCGCTTACGACCCAGTCCATGGCACCTGCATGGCCTTGGCCGTCCAGTAAGAATCCACGGGCGCAGCCCCCGCGCTCCGGAGCCTCGCCTGGCGCCAAGACCATCGCCTCCATCTTCCTCGACTCTGCCGAGTCGTCGTTCACGACCTTTTCCGCTCAGCCGGACTGCTCCGATGACACCCTGTCCACGGCTTCCGAGCCGTCGGCGACGGGTGGCGGTGTTGACACCGCAGACGACGCTTCCGTCGTGCGCGGCGGCCTTCGCTCCGGCGACCGTCTCCTCTTCGACCCTCCGGGAGCGTCGGCCACGAGCTCCATACTCGAGACGACGAAGACGTCCGTCGGCGCCGGCGACGAGGTGGAGGCGTTCGTCGGCGGCGTGGCCGTTGCGTTCGAGTCGGCGGACCCGTACGAGGACTTCCGCGTGTCCATGGTGGAGATGGTCGCCGCGCACGGGGTCTGCGGCGGGGCCGGTGACTGGGGATGGCTGGAGGAGATGCTGGGGTGGTACCTCCGCGCCAACGACCGGGACACGCACTGCGCCATCGTCGCAGCGTTCATCGACGTCGTCATCGCCATTGCCGACCCGGCTGCTGGCGAGGCGCGGTCTTCCAGGGGAAGCTCTTCTCCATCGTTTCCGGCGGTAGAGTTGGAGACGGCGGACAAAAGTAAAGCTGGCGTACCTACAGCATAAACCTCATCCTGCGTTTTGATCCACCTGATGTAACCTTCATGTTTTGGCCTACCTACGTGCTAATTTCGTTAAGCTAAATACGTAGTACTCTATGCTATCATCCGTAGTACTGTCTTTGATCATGAGCGCTTCTGTCAGTGCTCAAATTTTGCCTGAATGAAACCATGAACGGCCTTCTAATCATTGTCTAACTTTTTTTTGGCCGGAAATCATTGTCGCAATTTGTCTGGACCACCTTTGCTAGTTACTCCCTTCATTTTTTTTTTACATCTCGCCATCTTTTATTACATCTCGTTTTCTTACATCTCGTCATCGATTTTGAAAACGAATGTCAAATTTGTCAATAGTTAGTGACAGAATGGAGGAAGTACTATATTTAGAAAATAAAGGTACTTCTAAGAAAAAGATTAATCGTGTTTTTCTAGTTGGACATTCCCTCTGTTTGGTGACCTGACAGCCATTGTCCAACGTTGTACCCACCTTCGATTGAAAAAAATAAGTTATACCCGCATTATGACTTTTTATTGTCAAAATAACCACATTGGATCGAAAAAAGAAAATATTTCGTATCAGTGAATATTAAAGTGTGGTTTCTCTGAGGACTAGCGTAGTACGTAGTATATTTTTTACATCTGTTTCTCTTACATTTCAATTCAATTGTTTTTTTTTTTGGGAATGATTTCATTTCAATTGGTTGTTTGAGCACAAGTGCTGTGGCAGGCTGACTGCCCCATAATGAACTCGGACTTGTCAGGTGGTAGTGGACTTGACTTACTTCGAGTGATCAGTCAGGCCCACCTTTCGCACAGCCATTCTAGATGGGCTGCAGCATGCGGGTAGTCGGGCTGCACCGTGTGGGCTTACAGTCACATGCTTGAAGTAGTGGTTCTGAACATCGTTGCTAAGACTAAGATTATGTAAAGTAAAAAGTCTTTTGACCTCCCATAACTATTATCGAAGTTTAATTTATCTTTCTCAATTACAAAACTGGATAGAATGACTTTCTTAATTTTTAAAATTTTTTGTTTTCTTCTTGAGCAGTTTTGGCAGCGGTATTACTGACATAGATGGCGGTTTTCATAACGTAGATGTCCATGTTGGCACAGATATGCATGTGTTACTCTAAAAATTAATTTAAAATATTTATATTGCTCCAAAAATTATGAAAAGTTTTATAATAACTTAAAAGGTTATGGTGAGAAATTTTTATTATTGGACTAAGTTTTCGTTTAGCTCCCAGAAAATTATTTAAAAAATCTCTAAACATGGCTGATTTGGAGAAAAAGGTCAATTGCGCCACTATAATGATGTGATTTTTTTTAAGAAAAAGAATAAACTACATATCTTTCGACATGATCTTGATGATTATGAAGTCTTTGTCACGCACTTATATTGAGAATCTTAAAAAAATCAAATATGTCTTTTGACGAATTAAATATGTCTTTTTTTAATAAGATATTTCAACATAAGTACACGTTAAGGACTTTGTGGTTAAAACAATCACCTCAAAAAATAATTTATGATTGTTTTAGAAACTTTTGTGCATCTGAGAAGCGGTATCATTGGCTGTTTTTCTTCAAAATGGACTTTATAGATATTTTTTAAATAATTTATTAAAGGTGAATCAAAACCCGGTCCAATAATAAAACTTTCTTGCCATGACCTTTTTAGTAATCACAAAAATTTTCATAATTTTTAGAGTAATATAAATGTGTTAAACTGATTTTTAAAACAACACGTGCGTATTCGTATCAACGTGGTGGTAGTCACATCAGCAAAACCGCTGTCGAAAACCATACAGAAAGAAAAAACAAACGGTTTTCAAAGTTAAGAAAGTCATTCTACCAAGTTTTATAATTGAAGAGGTGAATCAAACTTCACCAATAATTAAGGGAGGTTAAAAGAACTTCTTCCTTATGTAATTGTATACTGCTACTACTTCGTCAAGATACGTTTCGCATAAACTTTTTCAAGACAATGTAATGACTATTTTCTTGTTGCTCGGTAAATAGTGTTTTCTTTTGCATACTGTATGCCTGTATAGTACTCCTGATTAGTACTCGCATAGTACTAGTATTTCTGAGTTGACTTTGTCAGTGAAAATTAAAAATAGGTGCTAGAACCTTGCTCTGCACAGTAGTATTAGCTTGATTTAGGTGTTATAGGGTGCTATACCGGCGGCGCAGTGAAGGGCTCCCACCGCTTGCGAACAAGGGGAACAGACGCACGCATCACAATCGATGGTGTTTTGGACGCGTGCGGTGCGCCGCTCGGCGGCGCTTGCATTGGACGGCTGGGCGAGTCAGTCACCCGCATTCACAGGATCGGCTTGGCGCCTGGTCGGGATTAGTGAGCTGCCCAAAAATAAATACAAGGAGATCCAAATGCAGCCCCACACGCCACACCCCTTCCTTGCTGGCTTCCTTTGGTAGTGTAGCCGCCACGGGCTACCCTGTGCTGTGCTATGATGCATTGATGCCTCGACTCGGTGGTCGGCGCGCGCGCGCGCGCGTGGGACTGTGGGTGGGCGCGGCGGGCAACGGCGTGCGGCTCGCCTCGCCGCGCCACCGCCCTCCGCTCGCTGCGGCATTGGCCGCTTTGCGAGTTTGCATGTAGTGTTACGGCTAGCCAGCCAGCCCGTGACCCCGATTAAGACTCGCAGCATTAATGGACATGTTGCCTTGCCTCGCCGAGACGTCGTGTGTGCGTGGGACGGGACAAATGGGGGTGGGTTTCCGGTCCGGTCCGGGCTCCGTCTGTGGGCGCAGCGCAGCCCAGCGCTTGGATCCGAGCGGATATGCTCGCCGCTGGACCGCCGATGGCAGCAGGAAGCAGCTATAGCTAGCGGCCACTGCGGTCACTGACCGTGACAGGGTTCGCAAACTCTTGAGCCAGCCCCCACAACTGTCGAGAAGCCAGCCAGCCGGCGCTTTAGCTCCGCTAATGCGGACGAGTCAGCATTCATTTGCCGCAGCATGGGGGCTGGGGTTTGCCGGTAAGCGCTGCGCGCCGCCGGCACCTTTCGCGCGGTCAGGCTAAATCCTACCGAACCAGAACCGTAGAAATTTTGGAATATATTGGTCCCGTTTTCATTTCCATCTCACTGGTCCGATCGAGTTTTTACCATGCTTTGCGCTTTCCGGAGTTGAGAAATCCACCCATGGGATTACGGTCCGGTCCTGCTACTACTAGTAGCACTGTACGTTATACTAGAAGAGAAGGTGGGCATGGATTGAGACGAGAGTAGTATTATTGTCCATGGTGATTTCAACAATTGTTGTACGACTGCGTACTAGTTGTAGTACTGATGAGGAAAAACCCGCTAGTACAGTACAGTATGGCCAGCTGACTGATGAGTGTACCTGCTCACAAGCAGTAATTCGTGCTTAGCCTCAAACTTAACGGAGGTAATGTCGTTTCGTACAATACAAATTCGTACTACAGATCTCGCACAGGCAACGACGACGACGAGCGGAGTAGTAATAAACCGGGGTGCTGGGGTGCGACCGTGCGAGTGCGACCGGCCAGCGCCAAGCGTTTTAAAGTTTTCACTGTTTCACGAACGAATCGATCAGGCTCTTGCTCTTGCTTGAATTTGAAGCCTGCGCGCATGGGACGGGAGCAACTACTATTTGGCACCAAATAATCCGTGCCTGCTGGTGGCTGGCTGAATGCAAGGCCAGCTACGCATGCATGGCCATGAATAATGATCAATCGATCGTAACTGCCAGTGCATGCTTGTCAGTGCTCTTGAAGGGTTTTACTATTGCACCATAAATTAATCACAGAGCCCCGGGCCGGGTTTTAACCTTTGGCTGGATCACACCGAACGAACCATCGATGTCTATGCATGCCGCCAGAACGCAAACAGTGGAGTCTTAACGAAGATGCCACAGAGACGCACACAGCTCCGTAGTATACTGAGTTACTGACAGCTCCTCATCCTCATCCCCGCAGTAAATATTTGGCAAGCGGTGGTACTACGATTAACAAGCGGTTCACTGTTCGCTTCGTGACCTTTGGGAGCGGGACCTGGACGCCGGCCCGATGATGTTGGGTGTGTCTGATGAGGCGATCAAGTCCGCACAGTGCCCCGCGTCCTGTCGCCAGATCCAGCCGTTGATAACGATGTTGGATCGCATGAAGGACTGCCGAGAGGACTACTATCCCGGTCGTTCGTCGTCGACACAGTAGACAGTACAGCTGTGCCCGACTGCCCGTCAGTTCGTCGTCCGCCCCACGGACCACACAGCGACAGATGGGGGGGCAGCGGCATCGCATCGATAAAAAACAGAGGGGGCGCCTGGCATCGTTCGAAGAAAACAGAGGAGCGCCGGGCGCGACAACGCTGCAGCAGAGCACGTCGTGCCGATGAACAAAGACCCCACAGAAGCAAGCAGCACGTCGTCGCAGCCTTCGCACAGCAGCAGGCACACAGGTGTGGAGCCAGCGCAACGCATCGCGTAACGCGCACGCATAACGTTGTTCCGCACGAAACGAAAACGGGAACGCCGGGACAAAAACATCACGCGGTGCTAGTAGCAGTACCGTTCGTACTGCTCACAACAACGCTGCATGGATGGATGGAGATGAAGCCGTGGACAGGAACAGGACGGTGAGCGAACGAATGGCAGCCGAAGCAGATCAGTACTACTACAACAAAGAGGTTCAGTGCCTGTCTGTACAGAACTTACATTTTGGTACGTACACAGTAAAATCATTGTTCATCGCACCACACAAATCCGTCACCAGTCACCACAGGCAAAGGTTAAGCACCATCAGCACGAACTTTGGTACTTAATCAGTGGAGTAGTACTACATTACATGACCGGAAGTGCATGGCACGCCTTCAATTAGCACTATAGCTCACAGTACAAACCAAACAAGATCGAATAAGCAGTACGGGCACTTTATCATGCATTGCCGGCCCCTTTTGCTCAGTTTAAGCTCAGAGACCTTGAG
Organism: Oropetium thomaeum; assembly: GCA_001182835.1. NCBI lineage: Eukaryota > Viridiplantae > Streptophyta > Magnoliopsida > Poales > Poaceae > Oropetium > Oropetium thomaeum. The sequence goes on from LFJQ01000033.1 coordinate 730,912, forward strand.
CATAAAAAGCAATGCAAGATGCAGCTCGCCAGCCGGGACCTCCGACTCCACGATAATAGCAAGCCTCCCAGTCGCTGATGAGCTGCTCGCGTGCCCCGTTAATGGTGGTACTACAACTATGACGGTGGTAGGAAGACAACGGCTAGCTAGCTATAGTAGTGGTTAATGGTACAGTAACAAGGGCGTGGCGCGTGCATGACGAATGTAATTAAACCGAGACAGCTCCTCCTAGTAGAACTGGCACGGGGACGGCGGGGAGAAGACGCCGTTGCGCGTCCAGAGGTCGGCGAAGGCGTGGAGGATGAGCGGATGGTGGCGAGGCGAGTTGAGGGAGAGGAACTGGTGCAGCAGGTCGTTGAGGTCATCCCACGCGTAGATCTCCTTCTCCACCACCATCTGCACCATGGACTCGCGGAAGTCCTCGTACGGCTCCGCCGACTCCACCGCCACGGGCACGCTCTCCCGCGCCACCCGCCTGTCGTACGCCTCCACCACCTCCTCCTCCTGCTCCATCTCGTGGTGCCGCACGGCCGGGGGAGCCCGCCTCCGGCGCCGGCGCTGAGCGTGCCTCCGCCGCCGCCGAGCGTCAGGCACCTCCCTCTCCTGCGGCGGCGCCGGCACCGCCACCGGCTCCTCGTACAGCGAGTTCGTGGTGGCCACGAACGAGGCGGGGCCCCACGAGTAGTCCGTGGAGGTGGCCGTGGTGGCGCTGCGCCCGCCCGCAGTCGTCGCGGTGAACGCCGTGGTGGTGGACGTGGAGGACGACGCGTTCGGGGACTTGGGCTTGCCCCCGCCGCAGAACAGCCGGGACGACGAGGACGACGAGAAGAAGGAGAACAGCTTCGGCCGCCGGCAGTTGCAGCCGATGTCCACCACCGGCGGATGTCGAAGCGAGAAGCCGCTGCCTCGCCTGGACGACCTGCCGGATGACATTGCTGCTGCTGGATGCAAGTGTTCCCGTGCACAACGTACGTGCTTGCGCTCGCACGCACACACACACACGGAGAAAAGCTAAGCTTAAGCTAACCGCCGGAGCCGATGCTACGGACGAACAACGGGCTCTCGGATAGTGAGTGAGCGGCGAGCGAGTTGTTGTGTTATCGGAGGCGGAGCTCGGAGCGGGAGGAGCTAGCGGCTGGTGCTATATATTAATGGAGAGCGCGGTGTGACAACGCGGGTAAAGTAAAAAAGGATTGAACGGCGCCGAGCCGAGTAAAGAGAGCAACGTGAACAGTGAGGTAATAAGGGTACGGTGAGGATGAAGACGGGGAGCGAGCATGTGAAAGGGGATAATTAGATGTAACAGCAGTGTGGACGCTGGTAAAAATGAGCTCGGACAGTGTAGACAGAAGCTGATACAGGCCACAGTGAGACAGGTATATGTACATGTCCATCCATGTACTATTGTGTCTTTATGTGTGTATGTGATGATGTATGCATGTCCCCATATTGGCCTGGAGGATCATGTCAGACCAAGGATTGCTGGTGCAAGCATAGGCATATATGGCTGCTGGTGCAGCAGTAAAAATTCGGCAGGAGCGGCTCCGAACAGGGATGGTTGGGGAGTAAACAATAATCCTACGATTAATTGAGCGTAAACACAAGATGGAAGTCTGCGTGCTGTTGGAAGTTGACCCATTATACACGCACGTGAGGACAAGCTGTACCAGCTCCCGTCTGTTCTGTTGTTCAAGGGCATTTGCTATACACTCCCATGTACTACTAGTATAGTAGTACTAGTTGTGCTAGTAAGTTGAAAATGGCTTTTTAAACCGGTTCACGTTGACGAGGGGGCTTAATAATCGTGGTTGGTAGACGATAGCCGCACTAATTTTAGTGTTGCTGGCTATAGGCATTTCGTTTGTCTTTATGCACGCCTTCAGTTTTCATCGTTCGTTTTAGAGCAAGTATTATAAGGCTGACTCGGCTGGCTAAGAGGATTGACACATCAGAAAAATCTTACCCAGCGGAGAGAGGAAGTAAGAGAGAGAAATGAGCGAGCGAGTATTCAGTCGATAGCGGGCAACAGTAGACCTGAGGCACTTACACTCGCTCCCAGCCCGCAGCAGCAGGCGCTTCGTCCTCTCCCTATGTCTCTTGTACTGGTATATATGAGCATTAAATTCATACTTATTTATATTATTCATTTAGCCAGCCTAATAGTAATCCTATTATATGAAATGACTCAAACAGTAGTTCAAATTGACATATCACTTGTACTGAGCCAGCAGTTAGCTCAAACCATAAACCTTGCTCTTAAAAACAAAGGTACACAAGATCTAACAAAACTAGACTAAGTACGGAGTAGTAATACACCTATCGTGCTGGAAATGCTAGAGGTGAAGCAGGGTCCAAAAACTGCCCCAAAATCTTCAGGTACACAAAATCACCCCCCCCCCCCCCCCCACCCCCCGCCCCCCAAATCCCAATGAAGATCCTCACGTTTGATGCGCACAGGCTGCAGCAACACAAACACGCAGGTCTCGTGCGGCCACTGTACAGTTACTACTCCAGTTTCCAGTACTTCCTTCCCCTGTTTGCGTTTCTGTACGTTTCGTTCTCTCGCTCTCACTCGCTTTCCTTCCTTTGCGGCGCGTTCCTTTCAGAGGGAAAGCTGGAACAGTGGTCACGCGCCATGAAGTACAAACAGAACCCAAACATAAAAACATGTTCCATACATAGTGCAGCGATCATGGCAGGCTACGAGCTGTGTGCTGTGAGCACGAGCAATGCTGCACTGCATGCATGTAAATGAGAGAGAAAGGGAAGCAAAAAAAATCTGCAGCGCGATCTACGACATTGATGAGGTGCACGTCTCACGCGTGTGCGCTTCGAGGGAAATTATGTGCCTTCGAACTGCACGCACTAGGTTTCTGGCGGAGTGCGCTGGCTCGCTGCTCGGCCTAGGCTTTACCTGAAGAACGATCGGTATGCGTTGTGCTGGACTGCATCTGCTGCTGACAATGAGATCACCTTTTCCCTCCTTTCCATGGCCGCGCGGGCGAGGCCAAAAGAAGCTGCAGAGCACGGAGGGAGAGGGGTCTCGGATACGGGTCCTCTGCGATGGTGGATGCGATCCGTCTTGGGCTGTTCACCGCTTTCACTGTGCAGTTCTAGTTCCTTTTCATGCTTGACTGACTTGCTAACGGGTCAGTGCGAGCGATACGCAGAGACGCGCGCGTACCGATAATCTAATCATGGTCACATGCATGCGCTGATCGAGCTGCTGCGGCTGAAGAATGGCTAATCATTCCCAGATCCAGAAGAATTTGCCAGCTACAAATCCCTTGTATTTTTAATCCAAGTGCGTTACTATCATAATCATGTCAGGACAACAGCTACTCGAGCACGGATTAGTAATGAATCAGCGGCACCATTTTAGAGAAGTCAAAGAGGATCTTCCCAAGGCCTCTCTCCTCTCCCCCGGTCAGACTCAGACAGAGGCGACGGACGCGCATGCTTGGGAAGGTTCACAGAAGGAGAATAGAATAGAAGCCTCCATTCGCCAGTGCATCGTATCGTACGGCACCACATCGACCGGTCGATCCGGGGTGCTGCAGAGAGCAGAGACCGACGCCCACTCGGTTGGGTCGGGTCGGGGCTTAGCTGGGCGTCCTCCCGATCTCGAGCCAGGGAGCCATGAGAAGTGGTTTGATTTATGGAGCTGTCGGTTGCGGAGCTCGATGCTATTCGCGGCTGGGGGGCATGGCGGGTTTAAGTTAAGCTCATGCCATCCGAATCCAGCGCTGCGGTTCCTCCAGGTTTTTAATGGTCTAATCGATCCCAACGCGCTGCCGGGCCAGTGCAGAGTTCCAATTTACTCCGCGCTGCAAATGGAGGAATTTTAAACTCGATCTCGATGGATTTGATTACTCACCTGTTTAAGCCATGGGGTATGGGACTGATCTCTTGAAGCTGAATGCAGTGTGGTTTGGAAAATGACAAGTACTGTTGACGCTGAATGCAGTGTGGTTTGGAAATGAGTAGTTGAGTACAGTACAGTGGGAGCTACAACAACTAGCTCGGTCTCAGCTCGGCAGTGTGTTATCTCCTCCAACGTGATGCGTTTCAAGTTGTGTGCATTCGTACAGTACTGATGTAGGCTGTCCCGGTACAAGAGGTCCTGATGGTGGTGTAGTACTACTGTACAACTGTACTACTAGTACGTGTCCAATCCGGAGACTCTGGTCAAACGGTAAAACCATAACTAAGGCTACAGTAATTACACCTTCTGCATCTGTTGGAGCGACCTTGGCCTGAAACTGCTCAGTTCGTTGACGATCTGTTACTTATCAACGTCATAAAAGGACAGTTTTTCCTTTTTTTTACGAAAACTGTCCAACTTGGTTACTAAAATCAGACTGTTTTCAACTAAAAATGAACCTACGTACTATAGCAAAACCGGTTTTCTTATCAATTTCTTCAATTTACGGTAAAGAATGAAAGGAGTTTATTTGTTTTAATTATTTTTCCATGTTCTGTACTATTCGTACGAATACTAATGTCTGATCATGTAGCTTCAGTGCTTTTTCTTAAAGGGACATGAGCATATCATTTGGGCATTTCAATTTGCTTTGTACTCCTGTGCCCATTTGGGACGATGGATTGTCAAAATGTAGGAACAGAAAACAAAAATACAGTATGACTGTTTTGACAAAGCAGCTCAATTAATTAATAATTTTTGAAAAAATTCTTAATGTTAAGAGCTTGGCTCTAGCTTTTACCATTTGCAAAACAGACCGTGACGCTTAATTGGGTTTCTGGGTTTCTTCAGCGAGCTGCCAAGTTTGAAGAAAGGAAATTGATTTGGGCTGTGCTCGCAGACCGTTGCTTGACGGCAACGGTGCGCCCAGTGGAGAAGTAGGAGCAGAACCGAGAACGAGGGGGCGGCCCATCCAAGGATGGAAGCTGCTGAGGACAGACCCAGATATCCGTCCGTTCAACACTTGAACTGAAAGATGCCCAGCCCAGCAGACCATCATAATCTGCCGAGCGGAGGTGCAGATAAAAACCTGGCGTTTTCGCGGGTCGCTAGCAGCTTGGGAGTGGGACGACCGGCGAAGACTAGCCTCCGGGCGCTACCTCCACTGAACACCGGTCGCCGCGGAATACAAACATTTCTCGCCTCCAACTATTTACCGCGTTCTTCAAAACAGTGGCCAGGATTTGTTCACAAAGAGAGAAGAGACACGGCCAAAACACGGGGCGGCAGGAGACGATGGCGGACACGGGCATGGTGCTCGCCGTCGCGTTCACGGCCGCTCTCGCCGTCCTCTCCCTCGTCCTGCTCGCCGTCCTTATCGTTCGGTACTGTTGGGGACGCCGTGACGGCGGCGGCGCGGCGTCGTCGTCCTCCTCCCGCGCCGGCTTCGTCCTGTTCGACGTCTGCTTCCACGACGAAGACGACAGGCAGCGCCGCCAAGCCGCGAGGCCGTCGTCCATGGGTCGGAGCCGACGGCAGGAGCCCCGGGAGCACGAGGCGCCGGGCGCAGAGCAGGATCTGGAGCCGGACGAGAGCGAGCTCGCGAGGTGGAAGAAGATGTTCCGGGCCACCACCAGGAGCCTGTCCACGATCGACGAGGGGACGGAGAAGGGCACCACGCCCATCACGACGCCTGCGTTCTGCACGCCGCCGGCGTCGCCGGACAGGCGGGACGCCCGGGCTCGGGCTCTCGACATGGCTTCCATCGCGGTCCAAGTTAAGCCTTAAGGACTCGGCACTTCTTCGCGTTCTTGGTTTGGTTACGTCGATTCTTGAGCAGTACTTAACAGATACTTTTTTTTTTGTTTTAGTACTAATCTAAACCAAGAAGTATGCAAAATAGCGGCAAAATATTCGCCGAAAAAGGGAAATTCGAGACAGAGTAGTATTTCTTTTAGTAAGAGATACTAGTACTACTGGCGTGGTAGCAAAAAAGAACAAGTACCATTATGGTCCTCCATTGATGATTCTTGCTCATTTGAAGGAGCTTGCTACAAGTATATGTTCATCTTTTGTGCTGCTTAAGCTGCAATGAGAAACCCCTACGATGACAAAATCAAAGCGAGCGCTTTACTGCTTTCATCGAAGTCGTTGTCATTTTAACCATCAAACTGTACTAGTTTCATTATCTGCAAACGTGTAACATGATCTGAGGCAAGAAAACGGCCAGGTAACTTTTATCAGTTCACCGTATTTGACTTGCGAATGAACAGTAAATACATACTCTTATTGACCACAAATCAAAGATTGGAGGCGGCAACATACTTTGTCTCACTCATGTTTTGCATAATATGTATTAGGACAATTTACCTTTCTGTACAGCAAGTACAATTAAACAGATGATGTAAAGTCGCACCGTGAAGCAAAAAAGAAATTCAGGCGGACACAGACGTAGCACACGAACAGATCAACTAACTCATCGACGCAACGCAACATCAGGAACTCGTAGCCAGAAATATCCTCCGGTCACGAAAAATCGTCGACATGGCACTGCGTCGGTTGGAAACCCTGAGCCACGGCCGCCGCGTTGGTCGGGTCGGGAACCCTGATGTAGCAGTCCACGTCGGGCCTGTACTCGACGCTGTCAACGACGACGAACTTTAGGCGCACCCGCGTGTGGAGCTTCACGTTGATGTTAAAGAACCCTTCCTCTTTCTCCCTGCCGAACAGCGCCGCCGCCGTGGAACTAGCCTGTCCCTGGAAGCTCGGCCGTATCCCCATCGTGGTCTTGGGACCCTGCCGCGTCGTCTGCGGGAGGATGTCCGCGTACCCGAACACGTCGCCGCCGTAGAGCGCCACGGCCTCCAGCCGTCGGTACACCACGGCCTGCTTCCGGTTCGGGTTGCGGACGCTCACGTTCAGCGCGAGGTCGTATGTGAGCCGCGTCGTGCCATTGTTGAGGTCGAAGCGGGCGAGCGCGGCGGAGTCGACGTAGGCTTTGAGCCTGGTGGGCTGGTACACGAGCCAGAGGACCAGCACCACGACGCCGAGCGCGATGAGCACCAGCGTCAGCGCGCGGAACGCCAGGCAGAAGAGCGCATAGGCGCCGCGGCGGGCTGGCGCGGGGCGCGCGTCATTGGTTGTGGCGGGGTCAGTGGGAGTGGGGGGAGGGATGATTGGGCCGTAGAAGGGCTGGTCGAGGTTATCGATCTTGTGCTCGTGGGTGGTTGCCATGGCCGTGTATTTACTCAAGTTTTTCGTTGCTTTGATGGGCAAAATGATCCTACGTAGATGGTTATATGTAGGTGAGTTGGGGAAACGGATGAAATGTTTTGCTTTGTGTCGATCTGGGTATTTAGTAGATGCTACAGACTGTGGGCAAACGCAGGCATTCGTGGACGAACGAGGTAAATTGGCGCGTTTGATAATCAGCCAAACAAGAATTGGTGGTCGACGGGTATTGACTCGTCTCGTCTTGTATATGCTTGGGGTCCGGGAGCGCTCTTGCTTTGACCAGCCGGGCACGGTAGCTAAAGAACCAGGGCATGAACAAGGTCCTGTACTGTAAAAAGAATTCTCATATTACTAGTACTAGGATACAGTCACTTTGCACGGCTATATTTTTCCTTTTTATATCTGTAGGATATATCACTGTCTTCGCGTTGCAATCAAACATACTGTATGTATATTTTAGTTACCACGGCGGCGACCGGTGAGAGTATGATAGTATAAAATATGATCGCGGGAGTTACATAAGGCACTTTATTTTCTGGATTGCCGCACCCGAAAAAGCAGGTGATATCTCAAAAAAAAAAAAAAAGAGCAGGTGAGCCTGAGGAAGTCACTTCCCTCTGTTTTAGGCAATTTTTTTTTTTGCAAGGCTGTTTTAGGCAATTGACCGTTAGACACACCACGAACATAATTAATACTACTACTAGTAGAAGCTTATTATTCGTTTATTTGATGCATCTAAAACAAAACAATGTACAGTACAAGCGAAACAAATTTCTTACGTGGTCTCAAATACTACGGTAACTATAGTATACAGAGTAGTATATATACACAATACTACTGTATCCCCCACGACCTTTTTTCTCGACGGCAAATCGCGAAACGATGTCCTCAAGACAAAAGGGGCAAAATTAAAGGATCAGAAATCCACGTTGCACTTGGTACCCAGATTGGTCACCACCGCAGGTCCACCCGTGGGTGGCACGGGCAGCCGGAGCGTGCAGGTGATCTTGCTCCTGTAGTGGCTCCGTCTGACGACCCTGACCTTGAAGCTGAGGGTCGAGTACACCCTGACCTTGACGTAGTAGAACCCCTCCCTCGTCTCCCTCGCGTGCGTGCGCCGCACGTCGTCCTCGTCGTCGTCGTCGCCCGTGACCACCGACGACGCGCCGTTGAACGTGGCCGTGATTGTCTCGTAACTCTTCCGCTCCAGGTAGAAGGGTTGCAGGGAGGCGTACCCGAACTGGTAGTCGTCGCCGTCGTAGAACGCTTTTGCCTCGGCCCAGTCGTACCGGATCCCGAACCGGTTCGGGTTGCGCACCCGGACGTTCACGGTGAGGTTGTACTGGAGTTGGTTGTTGCCGCCGAGGTCGAAGCGGGAGAGCGTCGCGCTGTCGGCGGTCGCCTTGAGGAGGTCCGGGCGGAAGATGAGCCAGAGCACGAGGACGACCACGCCGAGCGCGATCACGGCCACCGCGATGAACTTGAGGAGGAAGCAGAAGAAGCAGCCGGCCCCGCTCCGGCGGAGGCGGGGGGCCGACGGTGGAGGAGGGCCGCCGTAGTACGCCGGCTGCGACGGAGGAGGGATCGCCGGGCCGTAGTACGCCGCGTTCAGGTGAGCCGGCGAAGGTTGCTGCTGCGGTGCCTGTGGCGGCGGCTGCTGCTGCTTCTCGTAGGCCGCCATTTTCTTGACAGAGGAAGGAACAGGCGTGGGTGTGCCTCGGTGTGATCGATCGGTTCTTACGACTACTGACTGATGGATGAACGTCGTACTGCAGCAGGGAGTATTTATACTGACTGATCAAAATTTGTCAAACGCTATGATGAAACAATAAGAGACACGGAAGCGCGTTCCTTCATTTTTTTCATAGTTCTAGACGCGTTTTTTAGTGTTCCGGCGGACCGTCCCTCTTTTGTTTGTTGGCACTGAAACTGGACGACGTGTGCTGAGGACTGAAGTTTCCTGAGTTTGAATAGTCGGGTAAAAAGGAACGAGTAAACAGAGCAAAAGAGGGCAATTTCACGGAAACTTCGTAATTCGTATACACGTGAAAGGTCCACAGGTGGCCGAAATTTTGCGAAGCGATGCTATTTCGGGATCCATTCAGGTGGGCCGGTTCCATTTCCGGGCTCGGCCTACGTGTTTTGTTTCCCTTACTTGGGCCCCTGTCACAATAACTAGCCTCAAGCAGGCCTTTCGCGAACGCTTGTCCAGCAAGTGAATATCATCCATCTAAAAAAAAAAAGTCTGTCGCTCGATTGAATATCTCCTCATTTCGTACAACTGCAGCCTCGAATCGATCAGAGAACCAAAAGTCGACAGTACAAAAAAGTCCTATTTAACTCCCTCAATTAATTATAGAGTCCGATTAATAGACCTCCGGACCAAAACTAGATATCTTTCCTCCCTCGAGTGTTAAAATCGGACGTTTTCCATCCGTGATGGTTTGGGCAGTTTCCGCTGATGTGGCAGTGGACCCCACATGTCATATTGACAACCCATCTTCTTCTTCTCCTCTAGCCCTGAGCACGTCCGCCACGATTCGGAGGTGACACCGGGTGCCATGGCCGGCGAGAAGAGCAAACCAAAAGAGTCAAGATTTTTGCTGCCAGGGACCTCCGCTCCGCTACTGTCGACGTACTCCTTGCGTCCCCGCCAATCTCCGACCTCCATCGTCAATCTCGTGCCCCAAGGCAGCTCGCCCGCCGAAGCAGCGCCGATGGCGTGGACATCGCGTCCTTCGACCGGTACGGCTCAGCGCGTGAGGACGAACGGAGCCAGGGACGTTTCCATCTCCCGGTGCCGCGCCACTGAGGTGGCAAGGTCTCTCGGTGCGACTCAGCACTGCCGCCGTGGCCGCTGCGTGGGAGAAAGACACGGACGCGGTGGCGGCCGACGCGAAGGAAGAAGAAGAGCTCGGTGGCAGGCTGGAGAGGACGTGCTCAAGCATGTCATCTTTGTTGTGGAGGTTGTCTAGACCGATGCCGACGGGAACTTGTGCTTCTTGCAGGTGGTAGGCGATGCTCGTGGTTGCATCTCCATGCGTCCTTGGACGCCCATGAGCTGTTTGTTGAAACGACTGCAAGAGAGAATACCAGGGGAGATCAATATACAACACCAAGTTTAGAGCATCTGCGAGGAAGAAGTGATGAGTTGGCAATATGACATGTGGGATCCACTGCCACATCAGCGAAAACCTCCCTCCAAACCATCCGGGAGGAAAAACGTTCGGTTTTAAGACTTGAGGGAGCAAAGATATCCGGTTTTGGGTCGGAGGGATGTAAATCGGACTCGACCATTAGTTGAGGGAGCTAAATAGGACTTTTTTTCATGACAATACAATAAAAAAAATCGATGTCAATACACTGGATCCAACCCATAGCTGTACATATGGGCCAACCAAATGGGGCGACATGAGGCCCACTACTTTTAGCCCGGCACGAGGACGGCACGGCCCGGTCGGGCCGTGCTTGGACCGTGGGTGCAGCCCGTAGCGCTGTCACGACACGGCCCGTTTTAACAATTAGTACAATTAAATTAGCTATTTATTAGAAAACATAAAATATTATATGCTCTAGTGTTTAGTATGACCTTTTATAATGTAAGAGATCTCTGGTTCAAGCTCACATGAAATATATTTTTAATTATTTTTTTTAAAAATACACATATTTATTGATGGACCAGCCAGGCTGTCAGGCCGAAACGGTCCGTTTAGCCTCACTGGGCCGTGCCGTGGGCTGCCGGCTAGGCCCATGGCTAAGTAGGTACGGCCGGGTGAAGGCACGGGCATGAATTACACCTATAATCCAACCCAACCCGGGGGGCACAGTCAGCTGCAGCACGAGGCGGCGTCACTGGACCGAGAGCGTGCTCGCCGAGGTGGTCATCAGGTCGCCGAACTTGTACCGCCGTGCCCCGTACACCCACAGGTCCAGGGGCAACACCCCCCTTTTTCACATCGTCACCGTACACCTCGACAGCTACATCCCCTTCCTATGTGGGGTGTTTGAGAAACTGTTGGCAAAATTCTAATAGTGACAAACAGAGTAAGGAAAATACTACGCACATTCTGTAGAATCTGCATTGAATCAGACTAGTCCTTGCATTAGCCTGAATGTGTAAAATTTAGCATCATCTTGCCATGTACAGTATTATTTTTCTGTTCACGAATCTAGGCTATTTACACCATATACAGTAAATAATGCAGAACTGTTGGAATGAAACATGAGGCAGATTGATCACAAAGGGTGAAGATGTGGTATGAACAAACAACCTTCACAGATTCAGAGAATAAATACTAAAAGGTAAAGGCTCTGAGTAATCACGTCGAACTGCGACTCGCTTCGTCATTCATCATGCCTTTAAAACTTTTAGCCAACCAGATTGCCGTTTCTCGAGGTGACACCTTTGCTTTCCCAAATGGCTTCAGAACTACAGCAAGCTCACCCAGCCTACTGTGTTCCAGTAGCTCTGCAGAAAGCTCTAAGAGCCCTTCAAGAGCCTCAGCTCGCTGCCTGAAGGACGTAACATCTAGTATTTCCTTAGCTGGAGCTATTTCCTCCTTAAATCCGTTGTTGGGCTCTGGAGAGAAATTTACTTGCTGTACGGTGGGCAATGTTCTCACATCTGTAATGACTGGTCTCTGAATGGCAGTATTAGCGTCTGCGTAGTTCAGCTTCAATGTACCAGAGCCTGTAACTTCAGAATAAGCTGGATTTGGCTGGACGCTTCTGATATCGACTCCTTCTCTTGCCACATTAACAAGTTCAGCAACTCCAGTGTTTTGCACTCCCGTTTTAGCACTGTCTTTTACAGTCTGCTCACCACTGGCATGGAAGCTGCTCTGGCTAATAACACGTATAACGTCCTCAGCTGGAGGACAGTCAAAATCGGGAGCCAATGATTTCTGCAATGACTGGACAGGGGTGGATCCATTACTTGATGCGATGCAGTTTGTTGTTGTTGGAACAAAGAAAGTAGCATCTGGAACAGATGAAAGAAGTTCCTGCACTGTGAACTTGTCTTCGTCACTTTGTACAGTGACACTGTCATTGCTCTGCCCCATCTTACTGGAGGGCATGTCATCTTTGCAAATAAACTCTTTTTCAGTAACATCAGAACATGGCTCCATGGTTCGACTTTGATTAATATCACCATTAGTAGTTTCTTTCTGAAAATTGCTATTGTTGACCTCTGAAATTGGTATAGTCAGTGCGCCATGCTTTTGCATGGTAGTGTCAGAGATTGAACACCTGCAGGAAGAGACCAAGTAGGTTGCTGAGTCAGGTTCAGACTTGTTGATATTTACAGCACCACGTCCTGTAGAACTGGAAGAACCACTGCTATCTTCCTTCAATGTTACAGCCTTAGGTGGAGCAGACTTTGCCCGTGAATTGCCTGAGATTTTATGACTACCTTCCAAATCATTTGGAGGAACCTTTCGAAAACCTGGAAATTCATGAGCAACAACATTTGGAACATGGACTAGTCGGGAAGGACTTTTTGCATGTTCTGCATTGACTTTATTGTGGGGACTTTTTGCATGTTCTGCGTTGACTTTATTGTGAGCTCGTTTTGTACCAGTGTACTGACGACTTGGACTCACCGCTCCTTGTCTCCGAGAAGGAATACTAGCACATCTAACAAAACTGGGCGATGTCTTGTTTTTAGCGTTCCCTGAAGCGGCATCAACATTTTCCAAGACATGCTTGGTTGGGTCTAGATTCAGCGGCTCATCCATTTTATTCTTAACCTTCGCTGAATGCTCAACAATTGGTGACTGCATGATAATGCCAAAAAAAAAAAAGTTAGCAATGCAGATGCAAAGCACGTTTAGCGGAAGCAACACATTGATCCTTACCAAATGCTTCAAGGAGGCGGATCCTCGTTTCACAGGTTCACAGCTCATCTTTGCTGATTCATGTGATATCACTTCACTAGACTTTGAACTGGATGAATTATCACTGTGCTTCGATTCATCAGATGAGCGCTCTCTATTGCTTGGTGAATTTAGCTTTACACGACTAGCTCTTACAGGTGAGTTGCTTTCCCTGAACTTGCTCTCCTCTCTTAGAGTTGTTAGTATATTCTTGACTATTTTTGGTTGCTTACTCTCATTTCTTGGATGCTGATTTATATGAAATGATTTAGACGAATTTTGCCGCTCATATTCAGGACCAGGAGTGCCTTTGTGGCTCTGGACATCAAGTCTTGAGAATTTTTTAACCAACACATGATCAGTGCTTTCAGCACCTTCAGTATCAATTGTTTTATTCGAATTTGAAGCTAGTCCTGATGTGTTTCTTTCACTTGATTGTATACTGTCCATATCACTCCCTGAAATGCTACTACACTGACTCCCAGACATACTTCTCTGACTGCTCCGTGAGCTAGCGATAGGCTTCTCAGGTGACCGACGTGGATGTAATATATCAGCAAATGGACGGTATTGATTCACATAAGGTTGCAGGTATGGGTTCTTCAGAATTTCAGATGCCTGTTAACAAAGTGTGAGCTGCTTTTAGAATCTAATTACTATAACAAAGCAAGCATTGCATGGAAGATATCTATGTGCATCGTAGCTTACAGTTGGCCGATGTTCAGGACTCTTCCTCAACAAGCTTTTGATAAGTGCTTTCCTGAATTCAACAGAAAATCAGACCTTTAGCTGGACATGTACAGGCAAGCTCATCATAACATATTAATTAAACTCATGATTCCTTTTACAGTGAAGAACAGAAGGTGCTATATTCTAGCAGAAATAATTTGACTAGAGAAGTTGAAAAAAAAAAATCCCTCCATTTTGCCATTGTCCATATCTCAACGTGCACATTGACCAATAGTACTAGTTCCAAGAAAAGATCAGTGTGAAATACTGAAATGCCCATACAAAACCCTAACAAAATGACTCAACAAAACCAATTCCCATCTTCCAAAGCATTTAAGTAGAGGTAGAGGATGGAAAATAGCAATAACTACACACTTGGTTTCCTCCATGGACAAACATTTTGAGACATTCTCCTGAGGCTATGGGAATCATTGAGAAATAGAGGGAAGTACTCAAATAGGACTACATAATTTGTGGTATGGATGTGATAGAAATGTTAAATGGCGTTAGAGGAATAGCTTCGGCCTTGAAAGTATATTCAAATCAGGACAGATGGAAAATTTCTATCATGACTGATCTGATCACCAAAAGTACCATGAAAAATAATCGTTGAGATGCACTTACATTGACGAAGAATAGCAAGTAGGCAAAGGGCCAATTGAGGAGCGATTTATCTTACTTATCAACCCAGCCATATCCTGAAAGAAACATGGAACAATTGAAACTCACCTTCAAAATTGCATCATCACATATTAAAGGTTGTACTCTAAAAGTAATATAAACTTGAAGCAAAGTAGGACAGATGATGAAACATTGCTTGTGTTCTAACTTTTCACTCATTTTCCATAGCTAACAATATTGCCCTTGCAGTGGCAGACAATGAAGGCATCCACTGGAAGACAAATATCATCTCTAAATTGAAGCTAGAACTAAAGGATTGTGATGATGCTAGGGAGTACTAAGCCAATAGAACTCACAAAAGCCTTGAAAGCAGGTCGATGAGCAGCCATCTCGTACATACAACATCCTGTCAAATATATGTTAGCTACAATTAGACATCTAACTTTAATCATTTTAATAAATATTTAAATGTATAAGTAACATGTTACCAAGAGACCATATATCTGACTTGAATCCATAAGGAATGTCTGTAAGCAACTCCGGGCACATGTAATTTGGTGTTCCGACAACCTGAGTTCCAATATAAAACATATTCTGAGAACAGATAAAACAAAATTCAAAGCCACAACGATTAGATTATATGCAGGATTTTAACACAGAAAGAAATAAGATTTGAAAGATATTTTTTTCTGAACACAAAAAATATAAAGAAAGGATTACCGAAGAGGCTAAATCATCTGCCTTTAAAGTCTTGGCCAAGCCAAAATCTCCTGCAAGTGACACAAAGATTCTGAAACTACAGAATTGGAGCATTTCAAAGTATATATGGCTTAATGCACAACTATATAATTTGAATTAGCACGGGAAACTAACCAAGATGAATATCCTGTTCTTTAGTGAGAAAAATGTTTGAGCACTGAAAAAAAAAAAAAGGTTTCAATAGAATAACTAATCTTGATTAACTGAAAAGCAGTACAATAATTTGTTGCTTACCTTAAGATCGCGATGCAAAACAAAGTTGGAGTGCAAGTAGTCAACAGCTAATGCCAACTGAGTGAACCATTTCAGCAGTTTCTGAATGTTATTTGAAACAGTTAGCACTCTTATGCACATTGTATTTTCCATGCATGAACAAATAAAAGTTACTAGAAAGTCATAATTACCTCCTCTGGGAAGTATGTCCCATTTGCTTTCTTCATCAATTCAGCCCTGTTAGGAAAGAACATAGTGAGACACAAGATACAATTGCAAAGGGAACATTGATGACGTCCACCAGCAAGGAGACCACACTCACATATCGCCGCCTTCACAGTATCCCGTCACAATGCAAACGTAGCAGCCCTGTTGCCACTCACACACTGAGCTAAAGCAGGATAAAACCAAAGAAAAAGCATACAAAAGGTGCATGAGAGCAGACCTTCTCAACCCATGCCTCCTTGAACTCAACGATATAAGGGTGTTGCATGCGAGCAATAAGGGCCATCTGCAATATCCATTTCTTCTGTCAGCTCCTCAAAGATGGTACGATTTAGTTTAAGGACGGGAAAAATAAAAACTAATAAGAAGGCTCAGAGCTGGCCGACCTCCTGATGAGCAGACTTGCGGCATCGCTCTGTCTGCCTTGCGAGGCGTATTTTCTTCAACACATACCTGCAATTGCAAACCATGCAGCAATCAGCTAGGCATCTCAAGGGCAAATAAAACAGACTAGGAATTTTTGAAACCACTTGCATCATACTTCTTCTTCTCTATCTTGTGGTTGACGAGGATCGCAGCACCAAAGGCACCACGGCCAATCTGCTCCATAACCTCGTACATATCCATGCGTGACTCCATGGCTCCCAACCTCTCAAGGCAACAGCTCAAACTTCAGAACAGCAACACGTGCTTGTAGAACTTCAGCTTCTACAAGTAGACAAATTCCTCGCATATCCCCTACGCGCCACAGCTCGATACCCTCGGCAAAATCTGCAGAAACAATTACCAAAAAAGAGGCATGAATCAAGCAGTTTCAGAACACGCTCCCAATTGAAATTTGAACAAAACGTACTCCTGTTCCATCCAATCCAACCAGTCCTAAACAGTAAACACACCAATAACTTACTCGCGAGACTTAACCACGCAAATCCATCAGAAACATCCGGCCCCGAAAATCCGTGGCTAAAGTTAAGAAAACGCGAAACCAACCCTCACAGAAAAGCTAGAAGTCTCGCAGCTGTGCCCCCGCACAGTTTCCACCAACCGCCACCGCTCGTGACAAAGACCTTACCGCTGGCTTCTCTGCGCCGACATTGGCCGCAGGCGGAGCGGTTTGGAGCAGCTCAAGGTCGGTGGGCCCTTTGCTCCGGCAGTCCGGCTGATTCCAGCGGCGCCGCCGGCGACGGAGCCCCGCCGACGTTCTTGGTCCCCCGCTACTGGGCAGGGCTGTCGCGGCTGCGCTCGTGGTGTGGTGTGGTGCCGCGGCCTCCGCGGTCTGGTTGGAGGATTTGGTTCGGCTCTTGATCTGGCTGCTCGTTAGTTTTTGTTCCGGTGCGCCGCGGCCTATTTAAATCCGCATTTGGGAAGCGCAGCTTATATACGGCTTCCGCCATTGCCGCGGTAATGATGAGAGGTTACCACTTGACAGCGATGTGCGGAAGTCCACGGTGCGATTTTAATTAGCCCGCGAAGGATTTCTTCAAGAAGAACGCTTTTTGCTTCAAGAAACAGTTGTGACTACTGTGCGAATTCGGCATAAATTTATTCTCGCGATCCGGTAACCAATGTTACCCATCACGATGATCAGATGTTCTTGCTATATATGTATAGATTTTTTTTTCCCATTTCGGTCATGAAACTGGAACGTCAGAATCTGAACCTCGAAATTTAGATTTTTATTTCTTTCTTGCTTCATGAAATTGAACAGCGGAAGCACAAATCATAATTTTTCGGTATTCGAGCTACTAAACCCCAGCCATAATCTACGTAAGGTACAACTATAGCAGGGCTGATCTTATTTTAATGCAACAAAAGATAGCCTAATAATGGTAAAGCAGGTTGTAAGTTGGTGACTTGATGGATCAACGTCCCTCGGTGGTTCCTTAAAAGAAAACGCCCCTCGGTGCCAAATGACGAATGGTTGGGTTCAAACGCTATGTCCTTCTCGGTCTCTGTTCATAAGAATGACTATATTCCAAGGTCATATATCCTTCAAATAATTACAAGGTCACATAGCAATTTCCAGTGGCAGATGCGAGACCAAGGTTATCTCCTTCCTCCTCATTTACATCTTCTTCCCTTTTCTCTTACAAAAATCTAAAGCTTCTTTGAAACACAGAGTTTCATAAGAATCACGCAGGAGTTTACAAGAGTCAGTTCAAAAGGGGCTAGAGAAGGTTGCACTGGAGCTGCAAAAGTATGATCGTTGAATCCTCTCCTGGTAATTTTGGCTCCACGCCAAAAGAGAAAAAAGAAAAAAAAAAAGGAACCGTACAAGCATGTACATTTATATCTGAAAAAGAAAGCACGGCAACAATTACTCCAACAGACCAATACCAAATGTCATTTTCTTTTTAACAGGGAACGCACCACCTCTTACGGGCCCATCTCAAATCAGATGCACACAGTACGGTACTAGCTTAATTGCCGGCAAAACTGTTTCAGAAAGGACTCCCTCCAGTGAGCTCTATCATTAGGTATCGACGATGACCGTTAATACAGTTAGCTAGTATTAGGTTAAGTGATGCAGTGAGTTACTATCCAGCCAAAAAATAAACACGACCAATCACGAATTATCATGGATTTTTTTTTTGTTGCGACTTGGAGCTTCATTAACTTTAAACAACAAAGTTACAATCAGCTGCAATCAGTCCAGCTAGAGTGCTAGGGGTATTTGACATTTGAGTGCCGCTCCACCCTACTGTTCTCTCGAGACTTGTCTAGTACAAGCATGAGCCACTCGATTACATGATCTACAACTATCATGGATGGTTTGAGCCCTCCGAGCAAGCATAACGTGATGGCTGAACCAATCCCAGCAACCCACAGCATTACAAATCACTAACAAGTTGGCTTTGCGTTGACACCCTGTACTGTCTGAAAAAAAAAATAAAACTGAATAAAGAATATGTGATGGCTAAATTGCTAGTAATATTTATTCAAGTGTTATCTAGAGAACACGAACTGATCAGCTACTGTCTGCCACTCACAGCACACTGTCGATTATTCAATCGCTTCACTGAAAGCCTGGTGCTCACTTTTGTGTTAGGCTGCGCTATTCTTTTAGGGAAAACCAATATCTCTAAATATTAGTAATGTCGAGAGGGTGTGGTGTTGAGTGTTTAGATAGAGAGGGACCATTCTTCTTAATGGCAACTGCTGTCTACTGCGGGTCTCCTAAACAGTGACCAGTCACTCACCGGTGCGGCGGTGCCGTGCCCTGACGTTCAGAAAAGAGGAGCCAGAGGAAAGTGTCAGAGTCACGAGGACTTATTTGTATTAGCTTATTTATCCATTGTAATCTCGATCTATGGGCCTTACATGACGTAGTTTAGGTTGTTTACGTCAGTTGTATCCGATATAGGTTCGATGAACCCCAGCGCCCTAGCGGCACTGTCCCGATAGCTATATGTACTCGCTATATTGATCAATATAATCATCACGATCGCTTTCACTATCATGGTATCATAGACGGTCGATTCCTCGACCGCGCTTCAGCATCCCTCGCGCCAGCGGCTCTCCCGTGCGACGCATCTTTTTTCTACCTCGCCGGCATCTTGCTGCTCCTCCTCTCTCTCTCTCCGCTGGTTCTGCACCCGCACCCAACATCCAATCTGTTCATCATGGCGGACGACGACGAACAGAATCACGTACGTGAAGAGTAGCGGCAGAAGCAAGAAGACGAGGAACGCCTCCAGGCAGAAGCGGCCAAGGCTGCTGCGCTCGCCCTTGTGCAGTCCACTACGATCCTGCATCAACACGCAGTTGCCGTAAAGAATATCAAGATTATGGTGCCCATCGTCCTCGACTTCGGCTCCACCAATTACACTCGATGGCGTGGCCTCTTCCTCACCGTTCTCACGAAGTACGCGCTCGACGACCATATTGACCCCGACATCTACTCTGGTGACGATGTCGAGTGGCTGCGTATGGACGCTACGGTCAAGCATTGGATCTTCTCCACCCTCCCCATCGACCTCCTCGAGTTCGTCATGGGGAACAGCTCCGAATCAGTCACGGCGAGTGCGGCGTGGCTTAAAATCGAAGATCAATTCGTTGGCAACAAGGAGGCACGCACTATGATCCTCGACGTCGAGTTTCGTACGTTCGTCCAAGGTCCACCTCTCTATCTCTGATTATTGTCGCCGGCTCAAGGGCATGGCCGATCATCTCGGAGAATTGGAGGAACCTGTACCAGATCGGACGCTCGTGCTTGCCTGTCTTTGAGGGCTCCATGAAAATTTTTTCTATATGGCTGCGATCATCAAGCGGACCAAGCCCTTTCCCGACTTCGCCTCGGTCCGCAATGATCTTCGGTTGGAGGAGATTGAGATGAAATCCAAGCTGGGCCCGTCCACTGCTCTCACTGCCGGCACTACGCCCCCGGCGTGCCCTCCTACGGCTCCTCCTGCGTGCCCGCCCTCTACTGGTCATGGCGGTCAGGGCCATTACGGCGCTCCTGGTGGCTCCAGCAACTCCAATGGCGGCGGCGGCTCCTACAACTCGAACGGTGGTGGTGGCAGGGGCCGGGGCAGCGGTCGTGGCTGCGGTGGCGGTGGCGGTGGCGGTCGCGGCAGCGGTGGTGGCCGGACGCTTCCCTGGCCCTCCTTCAACAACCTTTGGTCCGGCTCCATTCACATGTGGCCTGGTCAGGGCGGGCCTGGTTAGGACGGCCTTCTTAGCGCATGCCCTGGTGTTCCTTCTCCGCCACGCGTGCCCCAACAGGCGTTCTTTGCCGGTGCTCCGCTGGCCTGGTTGCCACCGTACCTGTCTGATGCGGCACCTCAGCAGGCGCCCTTCTTCCCGAGCGTGCCCTCCACAGCGCCATTTGTGACGCCGCCTCAGCCCGGTTACTTCAACCCGCCGCCACCCACCCAGCAGGTGTGGGACTCGCAGGCCCTCGCGAACTCGTTCAGCACCATGACGCTTACGCCGCCTCCATCGTCTGATTGATATATTGACTCGGCAGCTTCTTTACACATGACGTTGAATCCCGGTAATTTAACTCATTTATCCGCTCCCTCTTATTCTACTCCTTCTAGTATTATCGTTGTTAATGGGTCCCTTTTACCTGTTACTTCTATCAGAAAAATTACTTTTCCTACTCCTTTTCATCCTTTATATCTTAATAAAATCTTAGCTGCCCCTCGTCTTATCAAAAATCTTATTTTCGTTCGTCAATTCACAACTGAAAACCATTATTCTGTTGAATTCGACCCATTTGATGTTTCTGTGAAGGATCTGCAAACCAAGAACGTGATCATCAGGTGCAATAGTTTGGGGCAACTATATTCCCTCTTTCTAACGGCATCGTCGTCCTCCTCACCGCTTGCCCTTGCCACTGCCGCAGCCTCCACTTCCCTTTGGCATTGTCGCTTAGGTCATCTTGGTCTTGAGTCCCTCACTAAGCTTGTTTACTCTAATGCTATAGTCTATAATAGATCTGACAATGTCTCTGTCTGTCATGCATGTCAGTTAGGTCGTCATGTGCGTTTGTCTTTTCATAATTCTGTCTCTAGAGCAGTCAAGAATTTTGATTTAATTCATTGTGATCTTTGGACCTCACCTGTTGCTAGTGTTTTCGGTTATAAATATTATCTTCTTATTCTTGACGATTGCTCTCATTATTTTTGGACGTTTTCACTTCGCTTAAAATCTGACACGTTCCAAACGCTCTCACATTTTTTTGTCTATGTCACTACACAGTTTGGGTGCCCCATCAAGTCTGTGCAATGTGACAATGGTCGTAAGTTCGACAATGCCTCCTCTCATAATTTCTTCCTCACTCGTGGTGTCCAACTCTGCTTGTCTTGTCCCTATACCTCTTCCCAAAACTATAAGGCTGAGCGTATTATTCGAACTACAAATAATATTATGCGCTCCTTGCTTTTCCAGGCCTCCTTGCCTCCGTCGTACTGGGTTGAAGCTCTCCATACCATCACATATCTCCTCAACTGTCAACCCAGCAAGACCCTCGTCGCCTTCGCCACACCATACTCTACCCTATACGGTACCCCACCAGCTTATTCCCATCTCCGCGTTTTTGGTTGTGCCCTGCTATCCTAACCTCTCTGCCACTGCACCTCACAAACTCAGCTTGCGATCCACCCTCTGTGTTTTTCTGGGTTATCCTTCCGATCACAAAGGGTAGAAATGTCTTGATCTTTCGTTGAACCGTATCATTATTTTCCACCACGTTGTTTTCGATGAGACATCTTTTCCTTTTAAAACGGTTACGACACTACCTTTGTCTGACTTTGACTTTCTTATAGCGGATGATTGTGTTACTTTGCCTATTGGTTCGCGCTTTGTGTCTGTAGGTACCTCCAATGGCATGGCAGAATCTATCCCCACTACCCCCATTGGTCTCTCACCGCGGGTTGCTGCCAGTGAGAACTTTGACGTTTCTGCGAGTCCGGTGCCGAGCCTCTTGCACCCCGGCCCCCGCGCGTCAGGTTCTGTGCTTGTTGTGCCTGACCCTGCGCCCAGCCTGACGCATGCGGCATCTTCAGGCGCTGCGTCCGCGCCTAGCTCACCCTAGGTGCTCTTTTGGGTGCCTCTACTATGGCGGGCACCACCAAGGCGCGCACGCCCGCTGCCCCGACTAGCCCTTCGCCATCGGTTGTTGCTAGCGGGCCCTTGCCGCATCCTTCTGTGGTGTCCCAGTCGCGGCACCCCCTTGCCGACTGCAGTTGTCCTTCCGCTGCCTACCAATGACCACGTCATGGTCACCAGGGGGAAGCGCGGCTTCCACCTCCCTGTTCACAGGCTCAATCTTCATGCGGCAGCTCTGTCTCCGATCCCGAAGACATATCATACTGCTCTCGCTGATCTCAACTGGCGCGACGCTATGATTGAGGACTTCTCAGCCCTTTAGCAGAATGATACTTGGAAGTTGGTTCCTCCTCCCTTGGGCGCAAACATTGTTACTGGCAAGTGAGTCTTTCACCACAAATTTTCTGCTGATGGTTCTCTTGCCAGATACAAGGCACGTTGGGTTGTTCGGGGTTTCATGCAACGACCGATATTGATTATGCTGAGACCTTCAATCCGGTCGTTAAGCTGGCGACTGTCCGCACCGTCCTCAGTGTTGCTCTTTCTCACCAGTGGTCTGGTCATCAGTTGGATGTGAAGAATGCTTTTCTTCATGGTACTCTTCAGGAGACAGTATATTGTGCGTAGCCATCCGGTTTTGTTGACTCTTCTCGCCCTGATTATGTGTGCCGTCTCAAGAAGTCGCTCTATGGACTTAAGCAGGCTCCTCATGCTTGGTACAGCAGGTTTGCCTTCCACATTCAGTATATGGGTTTTGTTGGTACGCGATCAGATACCTCTTTATTTGTCTATCGTCGCGGTACTAATAGAGCATATCTGCTTCTTTATGTTGATGATATTGTGCTCACTGCCTCCTCCGAGCCTCTTTTGCGTCATATTTTTGCAGCACTTGTTCAGAAATTTTCTATAAAAGACCTTGGTCCGCTTCAGCATTTTTTGGGTATTTCTGTCACCCGTCAAGATGGTGGTCTTTTTTTCTCTCAACGGCAATACATGTTAGACATTCTTGAGCGTGCTGGTATGACTAACTACAAGCCGTACAATGCACCTGTGGATACTTCTTCAAAAATATCTGCTGAAGGGCCACCATAACAGATGTGACAGATTATCATGCACTAGCTAGTGCTTTACAGTATCTCACATTCATCAGACCAGACTTTGCATATGCTGTTCAGGAAGTTTGTCTGTTTATGCATGATCCACGTGCGCCTCATCTTGCACTCATTAAGCGGATTCTACGGTATATTCGAGGCACTCTTGATTTTGGTCTTCAGATTCGGCCTTCTTCCATCTCGGATTTAATTGCATATTCTGATGCTGATTGGGCCGGGTGTGCTGACACTCGACGCTTTACTTCTGGTTATGCCGTCTTCTTGGGGGACAATTTGGTGTCCTGGTCTTCTAAACGGCAGCTCACGGTCTCACGTTCTAGTGCCGAAGCTGAATATCGAGCAGTTGCTAATGCTGTGGCCGAGACTACTTGGCTCCGTCAGTTGCTTCTTGAACTTCAGTGCCTCTTGCATCAGGCTACTGTTATCTATTGTGATAATGTTAGTGCAGTCTACTTGTCCTCGAATCTAGTTCAACATTAGCGGACCAAGCATATTGAGATTGATCTTCACTTCGTTCGGGACAAGGTGCCTGTCGGTATGGTGTGGTGTTCTTCATGTGCCTATCACATTATAGTATGCTGATATTTTTATCAAAGGCCTCCCCACTTCATTGTTCACCGAGTTTTGCTCCAGTCTCAACGTTCGTGGCTAACCGACGTTGTGACTGTTGTGGGGGGGGGGGGGTTTAGAGAGTCATTAGGCCTTACTTGTATTAGCTTATTTATCTATTGTAATCCCGGCCTATGGGCCTTGCATGACGCAGTCCAAGTTGTGTACGTCGGTTGCATCCGACATGGGTTCGGTGAATCCCATCGCCCTAGCGGCGGCTGCTCCGACAGCTATATGTACTCGTCATATTTATTAATACAATCATCGCGATCGCTTTCGCTATCGGAAAGAATCGCAGTACAAAGTGCGCCATGAACTATACTGTACTAGCACACTGTTCTTGAGCACAGTCCACTGACTCCAGTGGAAACTGCAGTCGTTGTCCAGATCACACACACAGGCATGCATGCACACGCAACGGTCAACGGCCCCGTAATCCCGTATGCGGTGCAGATATGCAGATGCAACATCTACACTCCAGGACGCCAAAGGGTTGCCTTCACTCATTCACTCAGGGCGTGTTTGGTTTGCTGCATCCAGGCTGCCCATTTTATGATAACCCGAACGAAGTTTTGAAGCCCTAGGGGCGATCATGGCCATCTTAATTTATGTAGGCCTCTGGACACAATAATATGATCGAGTGGAGCATGAACACTTTGCATCACAAACCGAAATAAGGGGCCATTTCATTTGCTGTGCGTACGGTACTTGGCGTTCTCTTCTTATTATGTACTAGCATGACATGAACTGAGAGTAATGAGTAGTGCCGTGTCATTGAATGAAAGGGATCATATTATTGCAACGACCATCCTAAAGACCATGCAGAGTGGGCCGACAGAAAAAAAAAACTACTAACCATTTTCCTAAAGCAAGCTTTTAGCTTTCTCATTCATTTGCTATTAGTTGAGATAATTGAATACTTGCACGAACAAATGCTGTCGCAAGGTAGGTGTGCCGTTGACGTCAAGAGAAAAGCGAGATGCAAAGCAAGGCCTTTTTCTTCCCTTTATCTTCTATTATCATGGAGCAAAGGAGATACATTACATTTGTTTTGGGTAAATTTCAGAAAGTTCAACTATTCCATTGCAACAAAATAGTATAATATTGTGTAGTCTATCTCAAAAATCTACAATTTTTTACATATCTATGGATGAAAACTGGGACCAAACCATATTATAGCACATGTAATTAACATGCGTGGGCCCATAGGGGGAAAAAACTCATGTACCTTTATGAACAAGTGCACATATTTTATTTTGATGAGCATCACCGAGAGATGAACCCAAAGGTTTTGCTATTAATGAGAGATGTACCTTCTTTGCCTACTATTGAAAAAGAAAGGCACGTACAAACATCTTTTCTAAAGTTGTTGTTTTTTTTTATCCAAAAGTGCTACTTGTGTGCCCTCTCCAAAAGATAATATTACTCCCAAGAAAGGAAACCAGAGAAGGATGGTACAACCACTAGGCTCCGTATACAGATATATAAAAGAATATACAAACGTATGCCCTTATGAAATTCACGTCTCATGCAGCACGCCAGGTATAAAAAAAAAAAGTACTCCAATCCCACTATCAAATTGTGCGACGATTTAGATTTGGAAGTGCACCGAAAACGAGAGAGGAGAGAAAGAGATAACTAAGAAGTGAGAACAAGAGATAACTTATATAAACATGTTAATGTTAGAATGATAAATAAATTGGAACGAAAGTAGTAGTAGAAAGATGTGCCAACAGTTCAAGCGAACCAGCGTGGGTATTCGGTTCTACCTGACCATGCCATATCAACAAAAATCGTTTTCATGCATGAGTCCTAACCACTATTATATAAAGAAAAGAAGAGGAAGCGAATGGATTCTTGGCAAAAGCGAACGACGAACAAATCGAACGGTCCCTCCTCTCTCATGTAGCATCGCCATCGATAGTGACCAAACATTTGGTCACAGTCGGCGCACGCACGGACGAGAGACTGCGGCGTGTGCTGCCGGGCAGTACTACAGAGCAGTCGGCGCACGCACGGACGCAAAACTGTATTCTTCTTCTTATGATACAAAAGCCGGAATTTTCCGGGTCTTTCAGACAAAAAAAAAAACATTAAAGAGCTCATCGGGCCTTCCTGCTTCGGTTCCTTAATTACTTAACTTAACAGCGGTACACCGGTCGCCCGGCGCGCGCCAAACTGCCAGGCACAATCGATTTCATGGAATTGAGGTGAAACCGACGACGCGCAGCAGTACACACCTACTTCAAAAACATTGTTGGTCCAGTTATTACTAGCCGAGTTGGTCAGGTTTCAGGTCGTCAGAGGTGACCGAGGAGGAGCATGTCCCCTCAGGCCGCAGCGCCGAGTCCGGAGGGTCAGCCGTGCGCATGCCTGTGCCTGTAGTCAGACTCAGATTGACACAGCTAATTAGATCCAGTGGCGCCAGGCTGCGCGGTGCGTGGGCGCCATGTGCCACGGCCGCGCCGGGGCTCCAAGAAGATGCCAGCCGCACGTTAAGATCCCCACCTCGTCTCGCTCGATCACGTCATTGCCAGCCAGTCGTGCCGTGGCGTTCAAGATTGAGCCGCCACACGCCCCATCGCGATCCGGTGCTACCCGACCCGACGAAAGGCGTGAATACTGGAGCGCTACGGAACTTGCGGCTCGGTGGTGGTGGTCCATGGCTCCGAGTTGGATGTAGAATACGGGAACGTACTAAAGTACTAGTAGAGTAGTATTTGACTCGTTGTGGGTGGAGGGTGGTATGTGGGAATCGCTGTGTTATTGCCACCGGACTGGCCAATGAAGTATTCGTACTTGGACGGATTTTTCTGTGGGGGTACTAAGCTCCGGCATCGCTGTCGCTTGTACCCTGTAGCATACGAGTACTCCAGTAGGCTGTAGCATGTGAGGTACTAGTCTACTATACTCTTTGAACCCGTGGGGGCCATGTTCAGTACCCGTCCAAACACGTGCTCTCGGTCACGCAGCTCTCCCATCGTGCTACCGACGCCGCGGCAGACCACCGCAATGCACTTCAAGACCAGTCCACAGTCGATCTTTTGAACGCAGCCCATAGTCGATGCTGATGCCTCCCATGGACGCTATAGCAAATTATGCAAGGACAGCTATTATGCTAGAAGTACTTGTGCTACATCCCTGTATGTACATACATGTACTGCAGTCTTGCGCAACCACGAAGCGTTGGTACGGAAGTGGCCCAATATCACAGAGCCTATTATCTGCGGTTCAAGTAGCCAGCCTTAGTTATTAAATACATCCAGCTCCAGGAACTGTATTTCAAGCTTCAAGCCCAGTATACTCAAAGGTTTTTTCAAGTAGTGTAAAAAAATGTCTGTTATCTGATCTTATGTGATGCTATAACAATCAAGACAATAAAAGTAAGACTAGATTGCACATGCCAAAGTAAAACATCTACTTGAAGGAAAATGTCAAAGTAAATCATACTGGAGCTTTCGGGGATATTCAAGTCTAGTACAAGGAAAATAATAATGTACAAATTTACAATGCGAGAACTTCACAAGCTAGCCATATACAGTTCAAAAAGCAACGCAAGATTGCTCACTTATTAGTTATTCCCCCTCCTTTCTTCTGGGTTGCCACACTTTTACTTTCTACAGTTTCAGATTGGTCCGAGAGTGCCGTGGAACCGAAATTGGAGACACGTCCCACTGATCACTACATTACAGCTTTGACTTGGCACGGCTCACAGTGGCTTCAATAGTTCCGTGTGGTTCATCGGTTGGCAAGTACACATCATCAGCAAACTGTAAGAAACAAAAGTATTTCAGTTTACAGTGGACACGATATGGACGATCTGTGAGCAGTTGAATTCGCAATGTCTAACATCTACGAGTACTCGGATATGTTTGCAACACTGCATGATTATATGGACCCCGTGAAGCATAAATTGGCTGAGCCCGAAAAAGGTTACGCCTCTAAATATTGGATATTTCTTCATGAAACTAAACGTAATTCAAACCACTGAAAAGTAACAAATTTAATGTACTAACTACTCCCTCCGGTTTTATTGTTGGAGACAACGATCAGTACTAATTTGCAGTAATCCACATTAAAAAAATAAAATTGAATGAGCACACTTTTATGAGAACCGTTTTGTCCATCTCCAAATTGAATTTTAAAGCTACAATTGACAGGGTACGATGAGCAGGCACAAATTGTATGGTGGAAGATGTTCCCTTACCTTCACTAACCCCGGATTTTCTTTGCTTGATAAGTTGACGGGAAGAAAGTGGAGATTCGGCATTCTAAGCTGAACAGATGATATATCTGGGAACCTTTATAGTAGGTATGCAGATTTAGAATGAGTAATTAAAAGAAAAGCTAAAAGAAGCTAAAATAAAAGAGGGGAAAAAATCAATGATCAAACTGAAGCAACATACCTGCTAAGGACTTCTTTTGCCATGAGATATAGTGTATTCTGTACAGATGGACTATAAACCCCAACATCAGGCGGACCAAAGAATGTCTCTGCAAGAACTTTTTTCACATCCTGGTATCGTTGAGTAAAGCAGAATGGCTTTGATGGGAGCTGTGAAACGTGTTCAAAAGGATACCTTGATAACAGGGAAAAGAAGTAAATGTTAGTAAAGCTGACATAGCAAATAAGTGGTTAGGCCCTGCCTCACTCTTGCCCTTTTGCAAACCAAAAGAGTCATGAATGGAAGAAAGCCACACCTCCACCAAGCAGTTACTTCTGTTGCTACGATCCTTTCTCTTGTTTCAGGGAGAAGTGTGTAGCGATCCCTCACAAATCCTTCAAATCCAGACTGAAAAATAAAAACGGTCAAAAGCTTAGCATGTACTACCAAGAACAAGTAAAATAATTCTCGTTTAGTTAAGACTTCCGTTTTCTTTTTTACCCTTAAATACAGCAGGGGAAGCCCCCACTGTGATTAAGACTTCTGTTTCGTAAACATATATGCTAACAAATTGCCATCTTGTGACAAATTAATACATATATGCAAATCATAAGTCATATTTTTTCTAATTTGTTAAAAAAGTAACTCATGCAGGAAAATAACAACAACGATATAACAAACTAGCTAACCTAACCAGAGATCAAGGTGTGAAGGGATAGTGTCCTAAGGTTTTCCGAACAAGAAAAATATTAAAGCACTACCTGAGTAGTCTTTAGCAACGAGTATCCTTGGATTCCAGAGTTTATAAGCAGGCTTCCAGATTTTTTCACAATAACCTCTGTGGTATGCTTCGCAACACCGGCTTTGAATCCTATATATAGTACACATGAACGGTTATCAGATGTGTACATAAACATTGGTGTATAACAAAATTTCACTCAAATGGGCACTTATATAAACTAGAATAAGATTGATCCTTTACGTAGATGACTAGATGCAACTAAACAGTCAATGCCATCAACTCAACCTCAAAACAATTCAGGCATAGGTGAGAACCAGATTTCAGATACAAATCATATATAGGTTAATTTAATTGCACAATGGGAATTACTTCAAAAATCCTGATTGGGAGAAGCATTAGTAGCACATAAAATTGTTTGAAATGGTTAGAGATGGAGCAAAACTTTGTTAATTTATGTGGCCAGTCAAGCAGTTCATATTCACTCTGCTAAATGCACCTAGAATGTGGTGCCATGTGTGCATTCTGTTAGACAATACAGTTCTTTTGCATGTTGTACCCAACATATTTTTTGGACTAGGACAGCACATTTCGATCACATAATGTGCAAAATGTTATTGATGGTAAGGACTAAGGAATAGTGATGGTCTGATGGAGATAATGGAAAACAGAAAATTTCTGGTTTCAGCATAAATCATATTTCGACTGGTGACCCCACTGCTGTGTATCATCTCACTGGCATTAATCCAAAAGGACAATTATCCAGAAACAGATTCCATGATAAACTCAGAAGTTCCACATGTCTCGAACTCAAATATGTGAAGTGGCACTTGAAAACTTTGACAGAGACATGAGGATAGGGACCAACGACTCAAACGTTCCACGAAGATTGGACCAACGTGTTTGCTTTTTCCAAGGGTCATTTTTCTACTACAGCATTTGTTTGCATTGATTTTTAAGCAAACAAAACGTTCCAATTCAGCAGATCCAGGTAAGGCGTAAACAGCATCCTACTATCCAGAAATACCAAAATCTTAACCCAGACGTTCACGACTCTTCATTATCCCAAATCCCGGAACTATTAATTGAATAGCAAGAGAACCAACAGACTTTCTCACCGTGTGAATGAGGTTTTCCGTCAACGACCACGCGCTCCCATGGACGCTCCACGATTGTCACAGTAGCCTCCGAGACCTAATCAAACACGAAAGCACAAAAAATTATTCCATGAGAACGACCGGCAGGACAGGCACAACCGCGGAGGAGGCGACGGCGTGGGTACAGATCAAGCCGCCGCGACCTGCCGCGCCATATGCTAAGTGCTTGAGTTGGATTACCGGCCAATCGTGCACAGGAATGAGAAACTCCTATTGCCTGGGCGGGGCGTGAGTGGGGTGGAGTAGGGGCTGCGCAACTTCGGCGGAAGATGCGGACGGCGGCTGCGATTGGCTGTCGGCGGGGAGGGGAGGAGCCGATGAGACGGCGCGAGAGGGGGTTCTCTGAAAATATGGCGGCCTAGTTTAGATCGCAACCAATACACACGATCCAAATATTTACAAATAACCCCTAATTTAGATCGTATTTAATGGTCACGATTCAATGATTTACAAATAACTTCCTAATTTGGATCGTGATTAATAATTACGATTTGAATATTTACATATAAGCCTCTAATTTGGATCATGATTAATAGTCGCGATCCAAACCAGGGGGTTATGTGCACGTAGAACACGATCTCGAATTGGTGCTGTAAAACTTGGCAGCCGTTTAGGTGTCTATCGCCCTGTTTATATAATACATATACATGTTAAGTAATACCTATGGATTTCTAATTACCAACTAGTCCTATCTCGGTAAGTACTAAGATTACTTCGCACCCAAGGATTATTCAACAAATCTCCTCCTAATCCTTGCTGTGCTCACTAACATTGATGAGCCCAATCTTGCTGCGCATCTCATGAAACTTCAGCTTCCCGAGCGGCTTCGTCAAGATGTCGCCAAGCTGCTCTTCACTTTGAACGAACCCGATGTTGATCTTCCTGTGTTCCGCAGACTCCCGAACCAGATGATACTTTACCTCGATGTGCTTACTATGTTCATGGAGCACCGGATTCTTCATCAATGCGATCGCCGACTTGTTGTCCACCTTCAACATCGGCGCACTCGCCTTCTTCCCCTACATCTCGCCCAGCACACGAACAAGCCAGATTGCTTGGCATGTCGCGTTGGCCGCAACGATGTACTTTGCCTCACAGCTAGACTGCGCGACGACCTTCTGCTTCTTTGACTGCCAGGTGATCGGGCTCCCTGCCAAGAAGAAGATCACCCTAGTCGTACTCTTCCTTGCATCCACGTCGCCGGTAAAGTCGCTGTCGCTGAACCCAGTGAGCATAGGTTCGCCGCCCTTCTCCCTGTCAGCCAGATGCCCCAATTTTGCGTCCCTGCCACATACCGGAGGATGTGCTTCACCGCCACCATGTGATCCTAGTGTGGGTCTTCTAGAAACCGACTCACATAGTCAGCAGAGAAAGCCAAGTCGGGACGAGTGTTCACCAGGTACCTCAGACTCCCGACGATGCTCCGATAGGTCGTGGCGTCGACCTTTGGCTTGTCGCTCCGCTTACTCAGCTTCAAGCGCGTCTCCATTGGTGTTTGACATGGATTACACCCCACCATGTCACTCCTCTCGAGCACCTTCGCCGCTTACGCCCCTTGGATGAGTGAGATTCCTCTGGCACTCTGCCTCACCTCAATACCGACGTAGTAGTGAAGCAGGCCAAGGTCACTCATCTTGAACGCTTCCGCCATCTGCCGCTTGAAGCGCTTGATCACCTCGCCGCTTCCGCTGGTGATCACCAAGTCGTCAACGTAGACCCCGACCACCAGCTGTGCACCGCCACCTTGCTTGACATAGATGGCGTGCTCAGATGGTCTCCTCCTGAAGTCGAACGACATCAGCGTGTCATCCAACTTCGTGTTCCCGGCAAGCAGTGCCTGATGTAGACCGTACAACGCCTTGTGAAGCTTGTACACCTTGTGCTCGTTGCCTTCATTGACGAAGCCCGCCGCTGCTCAACATACACCTCCTCCTAGAGATCGTCGTTCAGAAACGCCGATTTGACGTCCATGTGGTGCACTTCCCAGTCCTTGTGCGCCGCGAGAGCGATGAGAAGGCACATCGTATCCAGCCTTGCCACCGGCGCAAACACCTCGTCGTAGTCGATGCCCTGCCGCTGGGCGTACCCTTTGACCACCAGCCGCGCCTTGTACTTCGTCACCGCTCCGTTCTCGTTTCTCTTCACCTTGTAGACCCACTTGAGCCCAATTGCTCACCATCCTGGCAGGAGATCGACCAGGGACCAGGTCTGGTTCTCCTTGATTGAATCCATCTCCTCGATCATTGCCTTTCTCCAGCTGGGGCTGCGCTCTGCTTCGACGAACGAGGCAGGCTCATCGGAGCTCACCACGTGCAGCTCCTCCGCGACCAGCGCCCATGGTGCCAAACCACGCGGCGAAGCGTCCCCGATGATGTCCTCCAGCTTGCAGTACCGCAGCGGTGCATCCTCATTATGATCAGCATCAAGATGGTTGTAGCCGCCGCTCCAGTGGTGTTGCGAACTCCACCACATCCTCCTCTTCATCCAATGGCACCGCATCCACGCCGTGGTGCTTCGCCATTGACGTAGTAGACCTATCCTCTTCGACCGCATTATCAAGTATCTCGACAGTGTCCTCAGCCACGGAGACACCTGACCACCGACGACGTGGTCGTCCACCGTGAACGCATCGTCGCCGACACGTTCCTCTTCCCCCTCGGCGCCTTGGCCCTAGTCCCACTGGGCCTGCTCGTCGAACACCACATCGCGTGTCACGTGCACGCGCTTCGTGGCCGGATCGTAGGCTCTGTAGGCCTTTGATCCGCGCTCATAGCCGATGAAGATCATCTTCCGGCCGCGGTCTTCAAGCTTCTTAAGGTGTGGTGTTGTGTTCCGGACGTAGACGATGCAGCCGAACGTCTTCAAGTGGTGCACCGCCGGCTTCTTCCCGTGCCACGCCTCGAACGGGGTCATGCCGTCCACGCTCTTCGTCGGACACCGGTTCAGGATGTAAACGGCGGTCGCCACCGCCTCACCCCAAAACCAGCCCAATAGTCCCTTCGCCTTCAACACGCTCCTAGCGGTCGCCACCCCTGTGCCATTGCGCCGCTCCACGACGCCGTTCTGCTGCGGGCTGTACGGAGCAGTGTGTTGCCGACGAACTCCCTCCGCCGTGTAGTACTCTACGAACTCCGTGGACGTGAACTCGCCGCCCCGATCGGTATGGAGCATGCCCATCTTGAGCAACGTCTCAGCTTCAGCCCGCGCCTTGATCTCCTTTATCGCCGCCGGTGCGCAATCCTTGGACGAAAGTGTCGCCACCCACATGTAGCAGCTCTTGTCGTCGACGAGCAGCAGGAAGTACTTGCTTCCGCTCGGAGTTGCCGGCGCAATTGATCCGCACTAGTCGCCATGCACCAGCTCCAGCACGCGCTTCGCCCGATATTGCGCCAACTCCGGAAACGATGTCCGGCGCTGCTTGCCAGCAAGACAGGCCTCGCATGGTCAGTCCACCTGACCAATCGTCGGCAACCCTCGTACTAGCTCCTCCCGAGCCAGCTTGCGCAGCACCGCCATGTTGACATGCCCAAATCGGGCGTGCCACCGCCACGCCTCCTCGTCGCCGCGCGTTGCCAGGCATGCCGGCCCGGCCACCTTGATCCGTAGCACGTACAGGCGGTCCTCGCCTCGCCGGATCTTCACCAGCATCCTCCCATCTGGCTCACGCACCTTCATCAGGCCATCGTCGATGTTGACCTTGTACCCGGCTTCATCCAGTTGGCCGAGGCTCACGATGTTCGTCGTCAGCCGAGGGATGAAGTACACCCCGGAGAACGATCGGATCTCGCCCGTCTTGCACACGAACTCCACCGTCCCCCGTCCTTCGATCCGTGCCACGGAGTTATCTCCAAAGCGCAACGTCCCAAACACCGCTGATCGAGTTGCTTGAAGGCTGCTCTGGATCCGGACATGTGGTTGGTGGCACCGGTGTCCATGACCCAGGCCGTCGCATCGCACTCGCCTGCATCCTCGAGGTGCGCAAATACCTTCTCCTCGTGGAGCTCGACCCGGATCTGACCGCCAGTCTTCTCTCTGCCGCCAGATCCGCCATGGATCTCCTCGCCGGTCGCCGTTCGGCGCGTCGGACCTCTCGTAGCTCGGTGGGGTGGCCGCCGCGCACGGCAGCGCTAGGGTTGGGGATGTCTTGATGAACAGTAGCATGGCGTCTTCTTCATCCTGGGCGACATGGGCTTGCTCCCTCCTTGGCTTCGAGTGACACTCGCGTGCCCAGTGGCCCATCTTCCCGCAACGTTGGCACTCGTCGACTGACCTTCCACCGAGAGGTGGTGGCCCACGAGACGACCTGCCACGATCGCCATTGTTTCTTCCTCGACTGCTCCACGTTGTCCTCTTCCACGCGAGGCGCCGTTGCTGCTGCCGCCACCGGCTCGGTACTCTTCGCCCCGCTTCTTCCGACGCGCGTCCCACTCCTCTGTGAGGTACAGCTTCCCATCCTACACCATTGTCGACGGCGGATCGTCGAACGCATCTTCCGCCGCCCTCAATCGCCCGGTGAGATCAGCGATGGTGAGCTCCGACACATCCAGCAGTGTCGTGATCGCCAATACGATTTGCTTGAACCGCGATGGTACACTGCGGATGATCTTCTCCACAATCTTCTCCTCCTCCACAACTTCCCCGAGTGTGGCGAGGTTCGCCACCATGCCATTGAGGCGTAGTGCGAAGTCCTCGATAGTTTCGCCGTCCTTAAACGTCGCCAGATCGAACTGCTTTTG
This sequence comes from Oropetium thomaeum, assembly GCA_001182835.1. Lineage (NCBI taxonomy): Eukaryota > Viridiplantae > Streptophyta > Magnoliopsida > Poales > Poaceae > Oropetium > Oropetium thomaeum. The sequence goes on from LFJQ01000033.1 coordinate 765,784, forward strand.
CAGCATCTGGGCGGCGGACTTCTTCACGTGGTCGCTCCCGATCCGCAAAGCCTTGATCGTATCCCAGACCTCCTTCGCCGTCTCCTTGTCCGCGACGAGCGGCACCATCTCCAATGGCAACGCGCGGCAGACGAACTCGAAGGCCGCGGCGTCGTCCACCGGATCTGCGCCGCCCTTATGGACGGCATCCCATAGCTGCCTCGCCCGCAACTTAACCTTCATCAAGAGCGCCTAATCGGAGTAGTTCGTTTTGGTGAGAACGGACATGTTCCCGCTCGACACGTCACGCACCACCCGTTCGATGACGACGCCCCCCGCCGGAGCCGCTACGCCCTTTCCTTTGTCGTCGCCCCCTGCCATCAGCGCAAAGCGAATTGCGCAATCCTGATTCCAACGACGGTACTACGCCGCGATCGATCACCGCCCACAACCCCGGGCTCTAATACCAATTGTTAGAATCTCGTCGGAGAATCGACGACGCCGGGCCGCCCGACGAGCTCTAGGCCGCAACACGCAAAATCTGACGCTAACACATAAAACACGGTCTCGAACTGGTGCTGCAAAACTTGGCAGCCGTTTAGGTGTCTATTGCCCTGTTTATATAGTACATGGTAAATAATACCTATAGATTCCTAATTACCGACTAGTTCTATCTCGATAAGTACTAAGATTACTTCGCACCCAAGGATTATTCAACAATACAGAGGCTTCGCCGCCGCCGCCGCCTCGCCGTGGTACCCGCGCTCGGCATCCGTCAAATCCACGAGCTCAGATGGTTCCCACGGCACCGCGCCCCTCACTACCATCTCTCAAACTTCCAGGAGGCCCAGAGATGGCCCCGCGGCAGGGCTACTCTAGAGCCGGTGGACGGTGCGGGGGACAAACGACCGCCGCGGCGCCGCCGCAGGCTCTCGTGGTCCGAGGTGGAGCGAATGGGCGCCCGACCACGGTGCGGATCGGGCCGCCATGTCAGCCTTCGCGACTCCTCCCCACGGTGCGCTTGGGCGTGAGCAGGGCTGCTCAGTCCTGAGGCTGCTAGCTGCGGCGGTCGCAAACCAGCCTCGGCATAGTCGCATTTCCACGTGTAGTTCGTACTCAGAAATTCGGATGAAGTGTTGAGTTCCTAACCTGAGGGTAATACGAGGTGAAATGTCTGCCGAGAATCACCGCGAATTCCTCCATGGACACCACTTCCGTGCACTCCTTCGCCTTCACATACACCTGCCAAAACGGATCCGCACGCAATCAGAACCAGCCAGACGCGACGGCGTGAAGAGGCGATGGAGAACGAAGAGAAAAGAGAGAGATAAGGAGGAGGAGGCGCACGGTGTTCTTGATGGAGTCAGTGGCGACGATGGCGGAGTTGTCGTCGGAGGTGTAGGAAGGGAGGCAGTCGGAGACGACGCTGACGGCGACGTTCCACTCGACGAAGACGTGGCCGCTGGCCGCGACGGGGCGGCGCCAGACGCGCGAGACGCGGACGCGGGACTTGCCGTGCCGGCCCTGCAGCTGGAAGCCGTCGGCCATGGTGATCGGTCACGGGGGTGGGCTTGGTTCCGATCTGGTGGTCTGCGCGGTGCTGGCGTGATGCGTTCGCCTGGTGGCGCTGGCGCCTTTTCTAAAGCCGGGTCGAGGCCCGGATTGTCTGCAGCTGAGGAAAGTGACGTGTCGCAAGTTCGCACTCTTGTTCGTTCGATAGTGCTCACATGAGGCTCTGCTAATTAGGATCTTGTTGAGTTAATGACAGTGCTGGTCCACACAGGAATAGAGTAGTAGTACTAGTAGTCGATCAGGTACCGTAGCTGATTGTCACTGGACCCTGGCACATGGGCCGCACGCCTCTCCAACATGCGCAATATAATGGACCAGCTGATTGTCACTGGACCCTGGCACATGGGCCGCACGCCTCTCCAACATGCGCAATATAATGGACCTGTTTGGATACGTTTATAAGCGGTTCATGGGTCATAATAAGCGAAGAATCGCATGCAAACGGCCCGCTTATAATCCGCGGCGGCCAGCCGCACGCGTTTCGCGGCCGCGGCATCCAACGTGCGGCTCGCGTTTCTCTGCCGCGTCTCCAGTCTCCCCCACCCACGAACAGATCCGTCCGGCACCCCCGGGCGGACGACAGATCCGCCTGCCGCCCCCCCCCCCCCCCCCCCGGCGCCGGAGACGACCACCGCGGCGCACCTGCGGAGCCTCGGGTTCTCGCCGTCCGTCGTCGAGCGGTTCCTGCGCCCGTTCCTCGCGGGGATATTCTTCGACCCGGCGCTCGACACGTCCTCCCGCCTCATTCGAGCTTGTGTTCAAGCGCCTCGCGCTCGGCGACAACGCGCTGCCGGAGGACGGCATCGCCACCGTCGCCGCGCAGCTCGCAGCCGAGAAGCTCCTGCCGCATCGTCTATCCTCGAGTCCGGAAAAACCCAAGAAGAACTCCGAGCGCAGCACCGTGTGCCTCTACTTCTCCGCCGACCGGGCGGCGGTCCAAGACCCGATCCTGCTCCTCAACGGGTCGGGGAAAGGGATCGTGAACAACATGTTCTTCGTCACCAACGTCGCGCCGTCGTACGCGCCGCCGGGGAAGGTGCTGGTGTCCGTGTCCCTCGTCGGCTCGTTCGCCGACAGGGAGGACGCCGACCTAGCCGACGAGGTGGTCCGGGAGCTCGCCATCGTCCTGTACGTCGCACCATTCCGCGTGGTGGTCTTCCTTGCAGGCCTGTATATCCTGAGGCATCCAAGGTTCCGTCACAAGCTGCCTTCTGTCCCGCTCAACTTCTTCAGGAGGCTGCCGGCAAGGACTAATAGCATGCTGTAGATTCAGCTCTCTGTTAGCCCTGTAGTCGAGTGCATTGCTCCATTGGTGGTTAGCTGTTCCCCCAATCAACTCAGATGCGCGTCCAGCAAGAATGAACCTCTTTCTATTTATGTTGGTTTTTGTAGCTTTTCTACTGCATGGTTGTCTATGTTTTCAGTTGGCTGTGAACCTTTTCTGTGATGACTGGACACATGTTTGTATGACTAAGTATGCAACTCTATGATTCATGTATGATGATATGATCGAGAAGCCTTATTGTTATGATGGGTCGAATCGTAACCTCTGACGACTGATGTTGAGTCCTGTTGGTCCAACTGACCTGGGGAGCGTTAAAGTTTTTGAATTGATAAGCGAACTCAAAATAAAATAAGCATATTCAAACGTCCTGCTTATTTAAAGTCTTGTTTATTTAAAAAATAAGATAATCAAAAAGTAGATTTTTCAGATAAACGAAGATTCAGAAAAGCGTAAACAAACAGGACCAATAATGTGTGATGACTGTGCTCAAAAAAAGAATGTGTGATGATGCTTCGTGTCCCCATTTTCATTTAAACGAAGTTTATGCATGAAGGAAAAAAAAACTGCGCTATTGAACCATGCAGTGCAGGAGAATGCTGAATTTTTTGAACACTGAAGAACCTTGTTGACGATGAGCAATTTCAGTACTGAAACTAGTTTGCAAAACCCGCTGCGTGCAGTACCCGCCCCTGGTTTTTCGTTGTGTTGTATGTGGAACAGCCGCACCTAGTTTCCTGTAACCGATGCAGTCCACCGTTTTATTTATGATGGGCACGATTGCTGCTTGGAGCCGAGGACGTTTTGCAAGTCCCGCCGCAATACACGTTGGGGGGAAAAAAAGATACCCAAAAGGTCAGAAATTCAAAAAAAAAAGTTAATGGATACGAGCGAATCAGCGAAGCTTGTTTAAGATGAATTTGTCACACGGACTGGACCTGTATATGGGCTGATCTTTCGGCCAGGCTAGACATGGACCGAAAGTGGGCACGCAATACGTAACCGAAACAGCAGAGGTTGTGAGAGACAGAGAGCGCGCGCGAGGTTTATTTCCGCATTTCCGAATATACTCTCATCTTTGTTTCACACAGGAAAGGCACAAAAAATTGGATTCTATTGCATCACACGCGACAGATGTAATCAGCAATCAGCTTACCTGTTTTGAACAAAAAAAAAAGTCTCGAAATAGAAGTAGAGCTACACTGGTTTCTGACAGCGATACTCCGACAGGCATGTGAGAAAATCTCGTAGGAGCTGATCATTCTTCTCCTCATTTCCAAACACCTGGGTGAGTTCCTTAGCCTTTGCTCCGAACACCTCGCCTTCCTGATCCACCATGGCCCTTCTCAGAGCATCCACGATGTCTTGGGCCCTGAACGAGCCGTCCTCTTCGTCGCGGACCACCTCAAGGGCGACCTTCTTGTCCACCAGGTGCCTAGTATTGAGGCCCTGATCGAAGACCAGCGGAAGCAGCACCAGCCTGACGCCGCGCGCGAGGCCTTCGGTTACGGAGCTCCAGCCGGCGTGGGTCAAGAATCCCCCAACCGATTCGTGGGCCAAGAGCCTCGCCTGAGGTACCCAGCCGCGGCAGACGAGTCCCCGGTCACTGACGCGCTGTTCGTATCCTTCCGGCAACGGTAACCCATCCGCCGCTCCTTCTCTTCCGTTCTGAGCGTCGACCGGCGCCCTGAAAGCCCAGAGGAATGGCAGTCCGGAAGCTTCCAGGCCGAGCGCGATGGTGTGCAGCTGCGAGCTCTTCAGCTTCACCTCGCTGCCGAAAGCGGCGTACACCACAGAGCCCGGAGCCTGGTGGTCCAGCCACCGCAACGTCGCCTCGTGGCCGGCGGCGTCGTCTCGCGTCGGCGGCGGAGGGAACAGCCCGAGCGGGACGACCGGCTTCTTGTAGAGCTCGCGGACCAGCTGCAGCCACTCCGGATCGAACTCGTCGCTGCTCCTGACGCCGACGACCTGGCTCCCCACGACGGACCTGCTGTGCCGGTAGCCCTCGGACACGCCCGAGTCGTCCCGGACCCCGAACCGCCTCGTACGCGCCTCGTACCCGCGGAACGCGACTGTGGTCTGGAACGGCACGTAGGCCGGCACCACAGTGAGGTGCTCCGGCTTCGTCCTGGCGTACTTCCCCTCGCCCACGAGCGTCTCCGGGCTACCCAGGAAGCCCAGCGCGGCGGCGCTGAACAGGCTCACGAGCGCGCACGGCACGCCGTGCTTCGCCGCGATCGCCGGAGCCCAGTACGGCGCGTAGTCGATGAGGACCCAGTCCGGCGGCCTTCTCGCCGACGGCTCCTGCAGGACGTCCGACAGCTTGTCGGCGAAGGCTGTGTCATAGGCCAAGCGCAGGTACGGCCGGAGGTCGTCGGACGGGAGGTCGATCGTCGCCTCGGCGTCCTCCGGCAGGTGCTCGACGCGCGGCAGGGCGACGTCCACGACGCGGATCAGACCGGCGACCTCCGGAGGGATGCGGATCAGCCTGCTGGTGTTTCTCGGCGTCGATAGGAGGGTGACCCGGTGGCCCTGGCGAGCTATGCGCTTGGCGAGCTCCGTGAACGGGAGGATGTGCCCGAACGCTAGCCATGGCACCATCACGACGTGCATGCTGCTGCTGCCCTCGGCGTCTTCCATTTGTCAGGCTTTTGGCAAATGGCAATGGACGCCCAGAGAGTCAGATTGGATCGGAGGAAGTAGTTGGTGTCCTTCACTGTTCAATTTTGAGATCGACTGCCGTCTGTCTCTGAATTACTATTCCGAGCGTGCTATAAAATATGGCAACCAGTTTGCATATACTAATAGTATTAGGTATCAATCACTAGCACAATTATTTTTATTTTCGAAAAATCACTAGCATCATGGATGATGTTATGTTGTGCCATTGTGTCACCCAATTCACTTATCACCGCATTCCTAGTGTGCTGTTTTTCCTCCTTTCCTTTCCTTTTTGTTTTACACTGCTGTTCTTATTGGTCTCTTTGAGTTCAGTTTGTGGAGGAGAAAAAAATGGTACGGAGTATCTTAGAGGCAAGAAGATTGGAATTTGAATAGGTTTTCTATGGGGGACCAAATCAGAATTACGAAAACAAACATTTTTGAACTCAGAGCTTTGCGCTGCAGTGTTTGCAGGACGGGGTCGAGAGCGACTTAGCTTAAAATGACCACGCCATAAAGCGAAATAGCTGAATTGGCAGGTTCATGGTGCCGAGTTGACAATTTGGAGGCAAATTCTAAACCAAACCGTGAGAATCGGGGACAAGAAATAAACATAATATGTTGGTAGACTAATGGTTGTTTATTAGGAGGGTAAATCATCAATTGTCCCCAATCACCAGGGTACAATTTTTGTTGACAAATTGGTTGGGATCTCTACTGGGCCAAGCCTGGGCAGCAAATTCAAATCCGACCTTTCGTGTTCTACCTTGATTCTGTGATTTGCCTCCGGATCAAGTGATCATCGAGTTCGTGGATTTTTTCTCCAGGGCATCAACCATTGTTTCTCGAGTTTTGGCGCCCTTTCAGCAAATAGGGAAAAACTTTTGGATAAGATCTCTGCACAAATCAGCATGTGCAGAATAGATGAAAAAGATTACATCATCCTAAATCTCTACGGATCGAGCCAAGAGAATGAATCCAGAAGACAAAAAAACTCTAATGACCGCAATTCTCATCACGAAGGGTAGAGCGCCAGGAACTTTGGAGACAAGCATGGGGAGCTCCTCCAGACCCGGGAGTGCAGCTTGAGCACCTCGTGCGCCCGCTCCTTGGTCCGGACGCCGCACTGGTGCTCCGCGCGCAGCACCGCGCACAGTTTCGCCACGACGCCGGCCTGAACCATCTCCTGCAGCACGGCGGGCGTCGCGGCGTGGCGCGCCACGGACCGCAGGACACGTACTGCCCTCTCGGTGGCGGCCTCCGACACGCGCAGCGCTTTCTTCCCGACGACGGCGAGGCCCGCGGCGTGCGCTACGAGCTCGGCGCGGCCCTCAGCGCACGTGCACAGCCGGTCTAGCACGGCCAGCGCAAGCTCGCAGACGCGCCGCTCGGGGTCGTCGAGCAGGAGATCCACGATCGCCTGAACCGCGCCGGCGGCGACCACCTTGACGCGGGTCCTGCCGTGCGGGCAGAGCGCGCCGAGCGCTTGGAGCGCCGCCTTGGTCGCCCGCGTCGAGACGCGGTCGCGGACCGCGCGGACCACCTCGGCGAGGAGCTCCGGGCTCAGACTGGTCGCCCACGCCGGCCAGGCCGCTTCGGAGAGGGCTCTCACGAGCAGGACAGCGTCCGCGCGGGACTTGAGGTTTGACGAGCGAAGAACGGCTGTGAGCGCCTCCGCCAGGCTGTCGCCTTGCCTGGCCACGACGCGGACCAGCTCCTGCTCTGGGATCCGGAGCGACGCAAGGACCCCGACCGCCTCCTCACGCGCCGTCGAGCAGGCATCCCCGTTGCTCAGGACGCGAGACAGCACGTCGAACACCCCGTGCTGGGACCCCACTACCGCCCTGCTGTCGTCGCATTCGGCCACCAGCTCGCGCAGCCTCTTGAGCGCGCCGACCCGCGCCGCTACGGCGTCAGACAGGAGGGCCGCCACTTCTTCCCCGGAAGCGGGCGCCCGCAGCGCCGCCACGTCCTCGTAGACCTCGGCCCCGGGTGCGAGCGACGCGACCCAGGAGCGGATGAGGCGGCGGAGGGTGTGATTGGGCGTAAGCTGGGGCGCCGGCTCGAGCGGCAGACGTGTGACGGGGCAGGAACGGCCGGCGGCGGCGGGCGCGGCGAGCCAGCGCGAGATAACGGCACGGTCGTAGGTGATACCGGTGGGCAGCGTGACGGGGTCGCGCATGAGCTGCAGCGAGATGGGGCAGAGGAATTGGGGCGGCACCTCGGCGGGCGTGCTCGCCATTGCCTTGCCTCTTCCGGGTTTCACGAGCAGGTGTGTGGCGGAAGTAATAAGCTTTATAAGGTGGCGGTGGACTGCCGGCAAGCTCTGGCACTGCACACTGCTGCGGGGAAGAAGCGCGAGTCCCGGAGGCGCCGGGGGTGGGTTGTCGTCGATTAGAAGGCGCGGAGGCCTGAGGGGATTGCCGTTTCGTTCGCTTCGGTGGTGTTCACATGCGTCGCATCACATGCCCCGCGGGGCGTTTTGTTTACTCTTCCCGCGCAGTTAGTCAGAGCAGTGGTGTACGTTTCATTTTAGCCCCTTATTTGCCTCCAATTATAAGATCGGGACTTGGCTGACTTTGCTGAGATGGTTCAGCATTCACACAAGTTTAGCTTCATTCTTATTGTACTTTTTTCTAATTAAGAGAAGTAAATATGGTGAAATTTATGCTGGTACCTATTCTGAGTTTTATCTGTGAGAGTGAGCTCTTAGCCGTTATGCAGTCTTGTCGGCTCAATTTGCACTCCTGAATTGTCGTGGTTGTTTTAAGAAAAAATTGAGTTAAAGAATGAAGATGATGAAATATGTTAAAGTATAAGCGAATTATCCATATTCTCCAACAAAGTTAGTTTTTCTTTAGTGAGTTTATAGGTACAAGAAACTCAATAAAATATTTATAACTAAATTACATATCATATGTACAATTGATTTATGAGTTTTAAAATTTCAAACGCAAACATATATATGTCGTATATTTTACATCATACAAACGTAAGATGGGAGCAAGCCATCAACAAACACTATCACAAGCAGGGCATATTTCCTTGTCAAAAAATCCACTCTATTCTAACCAATGACAAAGTCGTTGCTTTGAACGTTGATACATCATTATTCGTACAAACTGAAGCCACAGATGCCATCTGAACTGTCAGACAACCAGTTCCAGACTTCTTAGAATTCATAGGGGGCTTCACCTCCGAAATACACACAAACCCATGTTTCTTTCCGCAAAGAGACCATCTCATGGGGGTGGAGTGGAATAGTGGGAAGGCTCAACGGTTGACCTAGAAAAATGTTGGGATTAACAAAACCAAGAAAGTCAGAGCGCCTATAGATTAGCGCTGGCTCTGCCCTGCAAACTGTTTTGTTTATTCACAATCTCTGAGACGATGCCATGTTCCAGCTCTCTAGAGAGATGTGCGCACCCGCCTGCTAGCTGTGCTGTTGGATCAGGGAATCCGGTGTGCTGCAAGCTGAATTTCAGTCACCTGAGCTCAACAAACGATAGTCTGTGCAGTTTTCATTATTTGCAAATATTTTGTGATTTTAGATCATTATTCTGAAAATAACAATTTAAAAATGGAGTGATGAAAAGATAAACAAAAATGAATGCTACTTTACCAACAAACTGGTATGCTTAAACAATAATTTTTTTGTGATAAAACATAATCAATAATGCTAACTCAACTGCAGGAACAATAAACCTGAACGATGCAGTTGGACCAGGCATGTACAATTTGTTTGGTTGTTCATAAATCATGAATTATCACCAACTGACTAATATAATTTAAAAACGGATGTAATATGTATTTTTGGCCACATCTATATATTGCAGGTATATATTGAGAAGAGAATTATTCCATTTAATAAGCCATTAACCGATTGTCCTGCATGGACGTGTGAAACATGATCATGATTCATGAACCCAACAAATGACCAATGGTAACCATGCCAAAAAAATGACCAATGGCATTATATTGTTAGAAGTTACTCACGTAGTTTCCCTTAGATCCGGTGCAACTGCAGGAAGTCAACGAAACTAGTTTTCAAATAAAGTTATCGAGGGAAGTCGTGCGTGCTCGGCAATCGAGATAAGAAAGTGTTTGAATGGCTAAGCAAGAATCGAACCAATCATCATCGGCAAGTTATATTAGTACTCCCGCGCAGATCAAGCAAATTCTAAAGTGGAACACGCATAATGGACACGGTGGTGACAGGTTATTCAAGCGTTGACCAATCTTTTTTGGGGGGCGGTGGCGAGAACGATTCACTGTGGATCTCAGGATCAATCGACCATGCGGTACTCGTCGTTTACTTTCTCGCTTTTCGCTTTATTATTGGCTATTGTTCTCCTTTTCCGTGTCATCGGCATATTTGTTGGGAAAATTACATGCAACCATGTAGAATAATTATATGAGATTTGCTACATATTAAGTGACTGAGATTTTACATATCTCTCGTCATATTTTTGAAACAATTAAGATCAACGTGTAGAATATTTTGTTTCTACTACTGGAATAATATGCATAAGCTAGAACATTTTAGTAGTGTAGGTGGAATATTTTCAGATTTTTTTGTTAAAAATGTTTTATTGTTTTAGGCAAAGAATTAAATGTTCTGGCTTCAGTTACAAAATGTTTCAGCTTCAGAAATATAATATTCTCACGCATTGATAATGATTGTTTCAAAAATATAACTGAAATATACAAAATCTCAGTCATCTAGAAAGGGGATGCATCCTAATTATATGCCCCTTGTGTATGAACATTCGCCGCATTGACCCTTCAATGTCAACCAGTTTGCGCATGTGACGAACTCGAGACTGGTGCTGGCTTAGCGAGTTCGGCTCGGTCCAAGTAGTGCTCGCGAGGTGCGTCACACTGTTTAGATGACCATGAATAAACGTCGCTGTTTGACGCGAAGAGGCGCTTTCATGATTTTTTTTTCCCTCGCGGTCTTCCATGACGGTTTTCATCGTATTACTTCCTCTAAAAATGAATTAAAGTTGTTATCGTAACGGTTGTAATTTAATCAAGAAAAAAGTGTGTTTGGATTCATATACTGCCTGTTATATTTTAGGGGAGACATATATAAATTGGATTATTCTTGATTTTTCACCGTGACGCAGAATTCTTCACCAAAAAAAAAAAACAAAACAAAAGCTGATAGAAGACGGGCTTATTACAACACAACCGGTTGAGTTTAAGCTAGCTGGGGCGTACTAGTCCACTAAAACTACTGGAGTACTACACCGCAAGATAAATGGGCTGTAAATGGCTAACAGGGCTATGCTTGGGCTTAAATGTTTACGACCCGGATCCTAGTTAGCATTGACGCAATAAACTAGCCCAACTGAAAGCTAAATGGGCTAATTGAACCCCACCAGATTAAGATAATCCCAGCAAAAAAAAAAGTCAGACATGTAGAATAATCATAACTCACAACTCAGTAGTAACCGCATCGTCAGTAGTGAATAATTTGTGCTTGGCTGTATACAAAATTACTTTATATACCCTTTCCCACAGGTTCTCAGCCACAGTGAAAAATTGTTTTGAAGTAAAGTCATACGGGAGGGAAACGTGGAAGTGTACGTGTTTACGTATAGTTCGCATACACAATGTATAGTTTCGTCGTAGTGTGTGAACAATAATACATTGATGCAATTAGTAAGCTTCTGCTGCAAAGACAAGCTAATCACGTATGCGTGTGTGACTCAACACGTCATCGCATTGGAACACATGCATAATGTCCCTCATCACGGTTGTCGATGTATTATCGACGTGCTTCGAGTTTCAGAAGTGCTGACTTTCACTGCAACACATGTCCAACAACGAATGGACCGTAAGGTTTTTATCAACGAATGGTCCCTGCTTCGGAGGCTTCGCCTTCATGGAGAGGAATTGAGTATGGAGTGGAACTACTGAAGAAGGGTGTCATATATCGTGTGGGGGATGGCAAATCAATACGAATATGGAGGGAAAATTGGATACCTCGACTATATGGTTTACGTCCGATTGGTGCTAGGCGTCCTTGCAGATTAAGGAGAGTCAGTAGCCTGATTAATGATGTCTCTCGATGTTGGGATGAGACTACAGTTCGCAGATATTTCCACCCTTGTGATGCGTCAGAGATCCTGAAGATTAAGCTGGCACGGACAGAAACTGGGGACATATTTGTTAGAGAATATTGTTAATATTGTAAACTAGATACGATCGGTTGTTGTGTTGATAAGATCAAATGTTGATAGCCATAGGTTCAGTTCTCTGTTGTAACAGAATAGGAGATCTCAACAACCGATCAAAGATTAAATTTGTAATCCACGCAAGGGGATTTTTCTTGCTTATATTAACATGCAACCACCGGCCAGGGAGAGGCATGGTGTTCAGTCCAAAAATCTTCCAACGCGCCTCTGATTCTTTTATGGTTATCAGAGCCTAAACTCTCCTACAACAATGGCCGGTTCGTCCTCCATCCCCACCATCAATCCTCTCATTGGCATCACCATCTCTGAAAAGCCTGCAGGCAAAACCACGCTACATGGAAGGCCCAAATCCTAGCTGCCATTCGAGGTGCTCGTCTTATGGGGCATCTCTCGGGTGACACCGCCACGCCTGAAAAGACAGTCGCTGCCAAGATCGGCGACAAAGAAGTCTCCACCACCAATCCAGAATATGAAGCCTGGTATGCCACGGACCAGCAGGTCCTTGGCTTTCTCCTGTCCTCCCTATCGAAGGAGGCTCTCGCACCAGCAGCAGCGAAAGAGACCGCAGCAGAAGCTTGGGGCAAGATCGAGGCGATGTTCGCCTCACGCACCAAGGCCCGCGCGGTAAACACGCACCTGGCCTTGTCGACTGCCCAAAAAGGGAATCAGTCAATTACGGAGTACGTCTCAAAGATGCGTGCTCTTGGCGAGGAGATGGCCGCAGCAGGACGGCCCCTCGATGATGAAGAGCTCCTGGAGTACATCTTCACTGGACTCGATCATGAGTTCAACCCAATCGTCACCTCGCTCATCTCAAAAACAGAGCCGGTGACTGTCAGCGAAGCATATGCTTAGCTGCTTGCGTTCGAAACTCGCCTCGACATCCTGAACAGCAGCTCTTCTGGGTCCTCGGTCAACTTGGCCAATCGAGGTGGCCGTGGCAATAGAGGCCGCGGCAGCACTAACCGTGGCCGGGGAGGCTTTGGACGCGGCTACAACAACAGCAGCAACTTCACCGGTGGCCGCAACAACAGCAACGCCCGTCAAGGTGGAGGCGGCCCTGCACGCAGCAACAATTGTGGAAAAGACACTCATCCATTGTGTCAGGTATGCCACAGAGCAGGTCATAAGGCTGATCGTTGTTGGCACAGGTTCGATGAGAACTATGTTCCGGAAGAGAAGAGTGCTGCTGCTGCTATGAACTCGTACAACATCGACAACAACTGGTATGTTGATACCGGCGCGACAGACCACATCACTGGAGAATTGGAGAAACTGTCCGCGAGAGAGAAGTACAATGGCACTGATGAGATCCACACTGCAAGCGGTGCAGGTATGAAAATTAGTCATAGTGGTTATTCTACAATTCCTACCCTCCATCGCAATCTTCATTTACACAAAATTTTATATGTTCCCCAAACTAAGAAAATCTTCTTTCCGTTCATCGTTTCACTCTTGATAATGATGTCTTTCTTGAAATTCACCCTTACTTCTTTTTTATAAAGGATCGGGACACGAGGAACATGCTGCTTAGGGGGCCATGTCACAACGGATTATACCCTCTTCCTCACATGAAGCAAGCCTTTCTAGTTAATAAGCCGTCACTTGTTAAATGGCATAGTCGCTTAGGTCATCCAGCAATTCCCATTGTTGAAAGAGTTCTTAAAGATTGTGATCTTCCTTATTTGCTTGATTCCAATAAAAATTCTATTTGTGATGCATGTCAATGTGCGAAAAGTCATCAGTTGCCTTATGTTCGATCCACAAGTGTTTCTATGCATCCTTTAGAACTCATTCATTCTGATGTTTGGGGACCGGCACCTGAATCTGTTGGGGGCTACAAGTACTATGTTAGTTTTATTGACGACTTCAGTAAATTCACTTGGATTTACCTCTTAAAATTCAAGTCTGAAGTCTTTCAAAAATTTCATGATTTTCAAAATCTCGTGGAAAGGCTTTTTAATAGGAAAATTGTTGCCGTTCAAAGCGATTGGGGTGGTGAATATGAAAAACTCAATTCTTTTTTTACTAGGATTGGAATCTCCCATCATGTGTCATGCCCCCATGCTCATCAACAAAATGGAGCCGCAGAACGCAAACATAGACACATAGTTGAAGTTGGCCTATCCCTTTTAGCTCATGCCACAATGCCATTAAAATTTTGGGATGAAGCATTTCTTGCTGCCACGTTTCTCATCAATCGTACTCCAAATAAAGTCATCAACTACAGTACCCCTCTCAAGCATCTGTTTGATATTAAGCCTGATTATAAATTTTTTCGAGTATTTGGTTGTGTTTGTTGGCCAAATCTTCGTCCATTTAACACACGTAAGCTTGCGTTCCGCTCAAAAGAGTGTGTGTTTCTCGGCTATAGCAATCTTCATAAAGGATTCAAGTGTCTAGATGTCTCCACCGGACGCATCTATATCTCGCGAGATGTTGTATTTGATGAAGATATTTTTCCCTTTTCAAGGTTACATAGTAATGCCGGAGCTCGCCTAAAATCTGAGATATTACTCCTTCATCCAACTTTGCGAAATCCTAATTTTGAGGATGGAAACGTAGATAACCTTATGACTAACCAATTAGAGACTAATGTTTTTGTTGAAGATCCACAGCAAACAACAGAGCAGGTGCAGAACCTTCACTCGTCCTCAGCACCCAACGAGCCAGCCACATCTGCAACAGCACTGTCTCCGGGATCCGTTCAGCATCATCTTCAGCAGCAATCACAGTTGGACGTGCATGGGGGGACTGACGTGAGCACGCCCGGCTCTCCTGAGCGGGCTCTCCTGCAGCTGCGGCGGCAAGTGATGTTGCTGCAACTGACATTGTGTCACCGTTGCATGATGCACCTACGACACAATCTGAGCAAGCTCAGCTCCCTGAAGCCACAGCGCCTGCTGTTCGACATGGTACACGTATTCGTAAACCCAAAGTCTACACTGATGGCACAGTAAGGTATGGCTGTTTTACATCTTCTGGAGAACCACATTGTCTTGATGAAGCTTTGGTAGACTCGAACTGGAAGAATGCTATGGATATTGAATATGATGCTTTGATGAAAAATAAAACATGGCACCTAGTTCCACCTCAGAAGGGTACAAACATCATAGATTGTAAATGGGTTTACAAAATTAAAGAAAAGCAGATGGGAGTTTGGACAGATACAAGCTAGATTGGTAGCTAAAGGCTTTAAGCAACGATATGGAATAGACTACGAAGATACTTTTAGTCCAGTTATCAAGCATGCTACTATTAGAATTGTTCTTTCAGTTGCAATATCTAGAGGATGGAGCCTTCGTCAATTAGATATACAAAATGCTTTCCTTCATGGAGTGTTAGAAGAAAAAGTTTATATGAGACAACCTCCTGGATATGAGAATTCTAAACTGCCTAATTATGTGTGCAAGTTAGACAAAGCTTTGTATGGATTAAAACAAGCACCTCGTGCTTGGTATGCTCGCCTTAGTACTAAACTCATTAATCTTGGATTTATGGCTTCCAAGGCAGATACCTCATTGTTTTACTTCAGTGATAATGGTGTTACAATGTTTGTATTGATCTATGTTGATGATATAATAGTGGCCAGCTCCAGTGAAGTGGCAACAACGGGTTTATTGAAGAATCTGAAGCAAGAATTTGCTTTGAAAGATTTGGGAGAACTGCACTATTTCCTTGGAATAGAAGTTAACAAGGTACAGGATGGAATAGTATTAACTCAAGATAAGTACGCTTCTGATCTTTTAAAGCGAGCAAACATGGCAGATTGCAAATCTGCTAGTACACCATTGTCCACTAATGAGAAGCTCTCTGCTTTTGATGGTACGGTGTTGGGTCCTAATGATGCTACTCGATACAGGAGTATAGTAGGTGCACTTCAGTACTTGACACTTACTAGACCAGATATTGCCTTCTCAGTTAATAAAGTTTGTCAGTTCCTTCATTCTCCCACAACTGTACATTGGGCAGCAGTAAAAAGGATCCTAAGATATCTCAAGCAAAGCACTAAGATTGGACTGAAAATCAGCAAGTCACGGTCACTTACAGTAAGTGGTTTTTCAGATTCCGGTTGGGCAGGATCAGTGGATGATAGAAGATCAACAGGAGGTTTTGCCATCTTCTTGGGATCAAATTTAGTCTCATGGAGTGCAAGAAAACAAGCAACTGTCTCAAGGTCGAGTACAGAAGCAGAGTATAAAGCAGTAGCAAATGCTACTGCTGAAATCATGTGGATTCAAGTTCTTTTAAAAGAAATTGGAATTCAAAGTCCTCCAACTGCCAAGGTATGGTGTGATAATATTGGTGTTAAATACCTTTCAGCTAATCCAGTTTTTCATGGCAGAATGAAACACATAGAAGTTGATTACCATTTCGTCAGAGAAAGAGTGGCCAGAAAACAACTAGCAATTGAGTTTGTTCCTACAGGCGATCAGGTTGTAGACGGTTTCACAAAGGCGTTGACAGTTCTGTCAACCTAAATTTTCTATCCTAAAATCCTAAACCCTAAAACCCTAAAGAACAATCTCAACCTTACACGGTTGTGATTGAGGGAGGCTGTTAGAGAATATTGTTAATATTGTAAACTAGATACGATCGGTTGTTGTGTTGATAAGATCAAATGTTGATAGCCATAGGTTCAGTTCTCTGTTGTAACAGAATAGGAGATCTCAACAACCGATCAAAGATTAAATTTGTAATCCACGCAAGGGGATTTTCCTTGCTTATATTAACATGCAACCACCGGCCAGGGAGAGGCATGGTGTTCAGTCCAAAAATCTTCCAACGCGCCTCTGATTCTTTTAATATTAGCTTGGTTCTACGAGAAAAACGGCGGCTTCTCTGTCCGTAGTGCTTATAGATTAGCATTACAGCTCAATGAGGGGCTTGGTTCTGTTGGCAGTAACTCAGTTCCTGATGGCAGACGGAATTTGTGGAACTCTGTATGGAAAGCACACGTCCCTCCAAAGGTGATGGTCTTTGCTTGGAAAGTAATTAATGGTGGGCTACCGACTAGATCAAGGAAGAAGAACAGACATTTAGAGCAGGATGATACATGTGAGCTGTGTGGTACTGCGGTTGAGGACTCGTTTCATGCAGTTCTGAAATGCCCTCATGCATCAGCTCTAATGCAGGCTATGGTTGATTTTTGGGTGCTGCCGAACATAGAGGAAATAGTATACACGGGTCCGGACTGGATCCTTGTGCTATTTGATCAGTACCTAACGGAGGTTATGTCTAGATTCTTAATGGTGTTATGGAGAAATTGGAGTGTCCGAAATGGTATCTTAAAGGCAGGTGAGTCGCTATCAGTGGAAGGGTCGGTCAGATTTCTGTTAAGTTATATGGAGTCACTGTCAAATTTCCGACAACAGGAAGCTACTCCGGATAGGGGGAATGTTCAGACTGCTAACCGTCGTCTCGTCAGAACATGTAAATGGCAGACCCCTCCTGCTGGTAAGCTAAAGATCAATGTCGATGGTGATTACAGAGAGGGCTCTGGTGCGGCAGGAATTGGCATCGTTATTAGAAACCACACTGGACAGCCATTGCTGATGGCGTGGAGAAAACTCTTATACTGTCGAGATGCAGAGGAAGCGGAGGTTGCTGCATGTTTGGAAGGTATCTATTTGGCTTCACGATGGGAAGGCGCTGAGTTAATCCTTGAGTCAGACTGTGCAACTGCGGTATCAAAACTGGCAGCAAACCAACCTGATCGGTCCGTGCTAGCTGGGATGGTGAGTGATTTCCGTGCTGAAGCCGTTAACTGGCCTTCGCTGCAGATAGTGAAAATTGGGAGAGAGCAGAACAGAATGGCACACGAACAGCTCAGCTGGCCTGTCGATTGGGTCAATCATGTGTGTCGTTCTCCTTTGTGCCAGATTGTATTAAGGAGCTTGTACTTCAGGAGCGATGTGCTCCATCTTGTAATGACCCCTCTTAATTAATATAACTCCTTCGCAAAAAAAAAAAGCGAGCCTTCTCCCTAAATATGTGTTTTATTCCCTTTTTTTTTCTACAAAAGACCTTCATAAACCATAAGATAACAACGTCGACCTTTACTAAAAGCAAAGAGGTCACAAGAGCTAGGATTTGAATTTTGATGACTTGACTAAAACCAACCAGTTGACTTGTCGTCTGATATATCGCCTGGCAAGGAGGGATATCTTGCTCCTCTTCGGTGATCACCCGTACGAGTAGTATCGCGCCACAGCTAGCTTATTCTCGGATCATGGGCCATTAGCTTGTTCTCTCGGATGCAAACCCCATGTGATTCCTGTAGATCAGTGGGGGAGCTCCCTAGGATGATCATTACATAGTGTCTCAACTCGATCGCAAGAGAGTAGTGGATGCGAAGCATAAGATGCAAGGGAGGACGCACGCACGCACGCATGCGGTGCATGTCGAGCGCTCCCTCCCCTACGCGATCGGTGGAGTTGACCCTGTTCATTATTCCGCGCACGGAGAGTGCAGTTGTGCAGTGTGTGATCAGCGCGCTGCGGCCCTCGAGCTGCCTCGGTCAACGGAGTTTTTTCCTGGTATAGTTTCATTGTTCGTCTTACCCCGTTTCCGGCGATCCTTTGTCGATTGATATAGCCAGATGTTTATATATTACTCCCTCCAATTTTCTTTTGTTGACGCTCTAGTTCAAAAGAAAAAGTATTTTATTTGTTAACGTTGCTAGCGTAAACAAGTTTTGATCTCCCGTGTCTACCCTGCTTCTCTTCTCTGCTGAAAGCAGCGCGCGGGGTCTTCGGCCAGAAAGCAGCGGCCGCGGCAGAGCTTAACGCAGCATGCGGGCATGCACCGCCTAATAGCTGAAGGACTAGGGATAGATTAGTCATTTTAGCATGTACTTAATTTTTACAACCTTGTCGGAAACGTCAACAAAAAGAAATCAGAGGGAGTAATATTCCAGCGCTGCTCTCTCTTTAGGAGGAGGTGTAAGTTTAGCGAGTTCAGGATGAAACTAGGTTCTAACAGCAATGATCGCTGTCCAACACAAGATTGAACGTTGAAACCTTTCCAAAAGTTTCTTCAGTAACAGAGACTCCGTCAACGTGCCGGAGAGACCAATCGTTTGCTGATTCTGAAAAGCAGAGTGTCGTCTAACAGGAACTGGTGCACGACGGTAGAACAAAACGAAACTGTTTCGCATATGAATCACATCGATCTCTTATATTGATTTCGCTTCTAATCCACAGAATCATTCTTACCTACTGAATATGAATCACACCAGCCATCAGCCAAGTCTCTTATTGATCGTTTCCAACCAGAAGAATTATTCTTACCTACTGAACGCACAGAGCGGGACTAAGTACAGCTTCTGCATAATAAAAATTTCATTAGCTTGCAAAACAGACGAGACATAGAACAGAAGAGAGAAGTGATACAGGTGGCGGATGATCGGTTCGATCGGAATGGACTACGTAGCCAAGCATTTAGGCAGTGGCAGCTACCCCTCTCCTATGACTTGATTACGACACTGCTTTTGTTTGACTAACCATTTCGAACGAGCAGAAGGGAGACAAGTGACACATGCTCTCTGCTTTATACTTCGGATGCAAGATGCTACTTGCTTCAGCAGCTAAAGCGATGCACGCTCCTAATATGCACTATAATAAAGTCTATTCGTACAGGCTACTGTGGTGATGCTGACTGTGTATGATAAGAGAATAATCAGTATGGACATACATGCATATGCTTATGCTTTTGCAGTTTTTGTGTGTGACAAACATCATTACTGGGCTTTCTGACACTCATGTTCACAAGTCCAAGACTGTAAAAAAATAAACTCTGCACTTGTAAAGTAAAAACACCAGTAGCATTTTCAAGCTTATTGTATTTCCTATATCTCACAAGTATACCGACCCATAACTCAATTACATAAGCGACTTTCGCCTTCCCCTGATTTCAGAACATAAATACATATATCTGTATATATAAAATTCTCCCAAACCGAATTAAATCAAAGAAAAAAAATGTGCTCAAACCAATCACAAGACGAAGAACATCAGATTAATTAGCAAAAGGAGAAGAGAGAAGCTAATCAATCGTATGGTTACGGCATGTAGAGAGCCTCCAATCCATGACAATCCACGCTCCAATCATGATTATCAGTGCCGTTAATCATGTCCTCATGGTGGAGGCTCAGGGCGTCGTCGGGAAACGAATCCAGCGAGTCGTACTTGGTGTCCTCCAACGTGGACAGGCTCGGCACGATCGAACACCACGACGAGCAGTTGCCGACGTCGTCCGCGGGTAAGCCTAGTGAGTCGACGAAGCAGGTCTGATCCATGACGAAGTTATTAAGCTCGCCGAGCGCCGCTTGCACGCTCACGTCAGTGCACAGCATGGTGGTGGTTGTGGGGGTAGTACTGGTGAGGTCAGTGCTGCCCACTGACCCGGACCACTCACCGAACCCGTCGTGGCAGCAAGGATCCAACGGTGCTGACGCCAGAACGCTACCGGGGCTCAGGTCGCTGGACGCGCTGAACGTGTCAAACGCCTCGTCCATTTGCCCTGCCGACTCCGGCGTCACGGCTCCGCCGGCATCGGCCGGTGGTGGCTGGTTGAGAAACTTTGCGTACAGCATTGCGAGGTCAATGCTGGAGCCGTCGCCGGAGGACGGCACGTCAGGAATCCCCCCCTGGCCTCCCGGGTTCGCCGGGTTGTTGCCCACCATGCCTTCCAGGACCAGGTCAGGCCGGACGACAGAGCCGGCGGGGAACCGGCCGTTTCCGAAGGCCCCGCCGCCCGCGACGATGGACTCGGCCGCCGACCGCAGCGACGACGACTTGCTCCGGCGGTTCTTCCGGCACCCGCCGCCGACGGGCACGTTCCGGAGGGAGCCGCCCTTGGTCCAGTACCGGCGGCAGCCCTTGCAGAAGTAGCGCGGCTGGCTGAGGCTGTAGTTGTTGTAGTAGCAGAACTTGGTGTTGGGCGAGTCGCAGCGCGGGCAGTTCGGCGCCACCTCGGCGCCCTGCTGCTTGTACCGCCGGTCCACCAGCAGCGACGGCGGCCGCGGCGCGTAGGGCATCATGGCTGCCTCGTGGTGTGAAGACAGCATCTTGATCTCTCTCTGTATCTCTTTATTATCTTCGATTCTCCGGTGGTCCGAGAGTTTGAGCTTTGGAGGAGCAAGCAGAATGATCGAGCCAAGAAGAATCTGTTGATGTGAGAGGAGGAATCAGAGGTGTGTGAAGGGAAAGAGAAGTTGGAGACGCGAGAGATTTGATGGAAGCTGGGGTGTGGTGTGGGGGGGAGGAGGGCGAGAGGGAGAGGAAGAAGCAACGGTGGTGGCGTTTTATATACGATGATCAAGAGGCTGGGATTTTTTTTTTTGCTGGTTACGAGCTGTACATGTGCATGTGTGCGAGCTTAGATTTGGGATGAGAGTACTAGTGGCAGTAAGAAAAATTAGTTTACTGTTTAAGAAATTAGGCAGCTCATAATCAAGTACCCCCCATCACACTGTTCTTGTGCAGTGCCCTTTAGTAGATACAGTAGCCTAGCAATCCACATAATGACGCAGCAACAACTGTGCTACTAGCGATCAAAGGACACAGGAAACATTCGCATCTAAAGATGATGCTTTTCGTCAAATCATCAATCTGTGTTGGTCCATTTTTTACATGCATCAGGTGTGGTAAAATGAAAGGAAAATGCTTCATTTTGCAAATAAAATACTTTTGATGACGTTACAACAAGAAGACTGGTTTTTTATTTTCACCTGCAAAAAAAGAAGACTAGTTTTATTTGAAATATCGTCCTTCGAAAAATCGAATGGAGTTACAAGAATAAACGCATGCTCAGTTTGACTTGATGAATCTGTGGTCCAGAAGATGAGCTAGCTAGGCAGAAACTCGAGTTACGGCTACTAAAGGTGAAATATTTAAGTTTGTTCTAGGGAGATGTGTAATGCGCGGCTGCACAGGATGAGGTTGAGGAGAGCCGAGGCGTTGGCTACTACGGCGGCGCTCGGCGTGGTCGGTGAGGCGGAGCCGTCTCGCCCAAGTGATCGATCGATCGATCAACGGACGAACAGGCAGAGAACCGCGGGCGCGCGCGCGCGCGAGTGCACGCTCCGCGGCCGGGCAGGACCGGGTCCTGGGGCGTACGTGGCAGCGCTCCACTGGCGGCCGGGGCGCGTGAAGTCCTAGGCCCCCACGGACCGGTGGGGTGCGAGGGAAGCAAATCCCTCGGGATCGCTCACGCGAGTTTTGTTATTGGTTTCCCGAGGGAGAGAGAGAGGAGAGCCCCGTCCGTCGCGCGTGGTCCGTCCGGGTCTTCGACGGGTACGCTGTGGCCACCCGGGATAGATTTCCTCACACGGTTAAGCAAGCAGGCACGCCCACGGGACGCAACGCAAACGCAACTGCTCGATCGATCGTGTGCGTGATGGGTCTAGCGCGCGTCGAGGAGTGTGCCGCGCGCGCGGCGGCGGTGGCCGACGAGCAGGCAACGAGGCCTACGAGTACCAGTCTGGATTGGATTGGTTATTGTGCTTGTTGTGGTCCATTCGATAGGAAATCCTCTCATCAGCTTCCTGGTCCAAGTTATTTTGGACGCTGATGATTGGAGAGCATCGGATCTTGATTTACCCAGCGAGCGACATGCTACAAGGTAAAAACTGCGAGCAAAGAACCAATTACTACTACGCGCGGTGCGTATACCTATATATCTCCTGCTGATTCCAGGTTCCCAGTGACGCGTCGTCGGCAGGGCATGGCCAGTCCGGTCGCATGCATTGCATGTACAGGAGCTTTTTCATATCGCGACGATCCATCGACAGTGGCGCGTCGCAGTCTCGCAGACATGCAGTGGATCAAAGTACAACAGGTGCGCGAGACATAACAAGTCGATGCAGCTCCGTTCCAAACGAACCCGAATGATGGTCGGTAGCTGAGATGATGCCTGGCTCATCAGGCGCCGGACGGGTTCGATCACGTGATATATGGCTCGGTGGTTGAGCTAGCTGCACTGCAGCGCCACACCAGACCGGACGTATGTCCCCGTCTCGATCGGTGCCGTCGTCCTCCCACGTCGTCCGCGCGCACGGTTCTGACCGGTGACTGCCGCGCCGTGGCCCGTGCGGCGGCACCGGTCATCTGCCGAGGAGGGGATCCATCGATACGCGATCGAGTGAGTCCCCGCCAAAAGCTAGACTTGCTACAGCGCGCTGCTTCCGTCCACGCGCGACTCGTAGCCTTTTTCGGCAGTACATTCCTACTACTCATCACACGCGGTACATTTTGATGGACAGCCCGGTCGGACGGCCGCCCTCCCGGCTGTGCACATGGCCGGAAAACCGCGATCTGTCCCATGTGGCCCGGGTAAGGTACGTACCCTAACCGCTACGCGATCCATCTTCTCCCGCCCGGCCGGTCTTAATCGCCCGCCATTAAGGGCGTAAACCGAACCATCAACCGCAGGTTTGACTTGCTTGCGCGAGGACGCAAGCTAATAAGCTATCCACCACGACGGGGCCGGAGTGAGAGTGATGGGTCGTCGACGTCGTCGAGAAGAGAGAGAGTGGCTCAAATATCAGCCATGCTGCATGCACGGTGGTGGAGCGCGGAACCTAGCTAGCTGTGTCTGTGTGCTGTCTAATCGTAACCCACAAGCACGCCATTTAATGCGGGGGGTGGGGGGGGGGGGGGTCGGATCCGCCGATCGGTCGATGATGCATGGATGGACTCTGCGCGCCGGACGTACCGACGGACGATCGCTGGAAATATGTGGATTGCTTGAGCACGCCTGCACGGCCTCCTCCAGCGGCCGTGCTATGATTGAGGGCCGCGTACTGTTACGGCTCGTGTACCGTGTCCCCCTCCTGAACGCCGCGCGCCGACCCGTCCGTCTCCTCCTCGTCCTGACGACGACGGCCGGGCATCGCGTCGTCGTGACTCGTGACGGCGACGCGCTGCCACGAGATTTGATTTGGTTCACCACCACCGCCGCAGAATAATGTTGATTCTTCAGGCAGAGGAGCCGTCAGTTGCAACGAAACGAATTTGCCACGCAGAAATTAAACACTCAGTTGCCTCAATTCCACCGACGTCGGTTCTAATAGTCCCTGCTTTATTGTACTACTAGTACTGATTTTGGGCTGTATTAGATTGACAAAAGTTGTGGAGTACGCATTGCTTGCATGCCTGACCTGATCTCGGATCATGGGCCAGATAAGCTCAAATAGCAATTATGTGCGCAGTTCAGAGAGTTTCGGGTTCGTTCCGGGGACGAACGAGTACTGGAAGGACGCCCAAAGACAAAGACAATATACCGATGAGTACTCTGACTCACCTATAGGACATTTCAGCCCAGTTGTCCATAGTACTGTTTCCTATTTCAACAATTAAAATGGAAAATCGGAAAGATCGATGTTGTACGGTCGTGGTATGTGTCACTGGACATTGGCTGATAACGGGCGTCGAAGCCGGCAAAAGAGTACTACTAGTACATATACATTGACAGGACTGTAGGTTCGACCGTGTCTTCTCTCTTCAGGTCGAGGAAGGTGTATGTACAGTACTGACTTGTGATCATCGGTCACCTGTTACGATCTCTTAACCAATGATTGATGACGCACCGCGCTAACGGTGTGTACGAACACACAGTTACGACCGATTTCAGATTACCTCACCCGGTCACAACAAAATAAAATTCTCTCCAGTGTCACAGTGTCAAGTGAATTGGGTTGGGATCCACCCCACTGGAAGGAAGAGAGACTCGATCTCTCGAGAGTTGCTTAAGCTACACTCATCTCATCGATCGTCTTAGGGAGGAACTGCAGCGCAACAGTGTCACAGAGGAACAGTCATGGCCTGGCGCCGTTGCACTCGCTCCCTGTATGGGAGAAAAAAATGGGCAGGCAGCGCCTTAACGCAGGCCCCCGGGCGGGCGGGGTCGATCGTGCACGGCAAGAGCTATAGTCCAACGACCGCGCACTGAGTGGTCCGAGTATAGCGCGGTACACTAGTACTTTGCACGGACGGATTGGTTGGAGCGACCAGACAAGGGCATGCAGTGCGTTGGCATTCGTGCATGGACGGGGACTGATGAGCCTGAGCGTGAGCCCCATCAGGAAAGACTGAAACGATGTGCAGAGACGACAGCTCGTGAATGCAGCAGTGTTTGGGGAAGCAACCGCTAGCTGATTCCTTTTTTTCTTTTTTTCTTGCGAATTGATTCCTTTGTTTCTCGTGTCAGTACTCAGTAGATAGAAACGACTTGTTGGGATTTCGATGATGGGTGGAAATATTTGTACGTACTGTGTACTGTAGTGATCTCTAGTACGTAGTAATCTGCATGCTACTGTTCTAAAAATAAAATAAAATAACTGCATGCCGCTCATGTAGTCCTATGCTTGTTGGCACTTGGCGTACGTATATTAGCGCAGTTGGCAATCACTTGGCAGTCGTCTGTTTAGCCCCTCTGCTCGTTCGACGAAGCAGCCAAATTGGACCGCGAGCATACGACGACATACCCCGGCATATATCAATACTACTAGTACGTGTGTTTCGTTCGATCTGCAGGCTGCTCAACTCTCGTCTCTCCCCGTACGACTTTTCTACTAGTAGTACGATGCGCGGACTGGAGACGACCCATGACGTAGCGACCGTGCCATAGTAACATTCAGCAAGCTCTAATAAGCCCCAAAAGAGATCTCGGTAGGTCGGTCGGTACGTGTACGTCTCACACGGTCTGCGCTCGGCGCACCGGCGCACCCTCTCCTTTCCCCGGGACCATGTAAACGACAGTATCACGCTAATGCCAGCGCTGCCGCGACGTGACGGCCGCATCTTTCATCGCGCGGCGTAGTACCTATAATCCCTTCCTTAAACCGGAATCAACAGGGACAGCAGCGACCGCGACAGGTCGGCTCTTCTCTCTCTGCAGCTAGCACTTGCAGGATCATCACGAGGGCGGCGTTGACGAGCTTCACGCGCACATGTATAGTACATGACCATGGCACGTACTGCCTCGAGCAAGGAGCCGGCCAGCGATGACGCGCGCGCGAGCGCACGCTACGTGCGTGCAGGTGACGGGCCGGTCGCGCGGGGCCGGTGCTCGGTCGGAGACGGGCAGATCGATCGGACGGCGCGGCGGCATTGGGCAGTGGCACGATCCCGGGCGCGGGCGGTCCCCCGTCTCCTACGCGCGCGCGCGCGCTGAGGCCTGAGAGAGGGGCACGCGCGCCGTGCCCGTGAGTTGGTTGAAAAGTACTACGCCGTGCTGCCGGGTGGTGCGGAGTGCGGACCACGTACGCTAGGATTTCGTGGTCACATGGCCTGGTGGGTTCCTGCGGTCGCGCCTCCGGCCCGGCCTCCTTCATTGCGCGACGGCGACGTACTGGCGTGGTGTCTTGTTTGTGATCGCTTCACGCACGGAGACTGTGAGTGTGAGCTACGACTACGAGAACGAGACAAGAAAAAGATGCATGCTTCGATGGATTTTGTTCACGGTTCTAGATAGGATGGGGAGAGTCTATCGAGCTCTTATGGCTGAGCAAACAGAAATGTCCTGGCCCATCCCATTCGTTCCCACTGCGTTAGGGCCACGAGAACATAACCAGGCCCTGTGTCTCACCACGGCCCTTCCAGGCCGAAAATGGATCGAATTAGAGTAGGACCCACTAGACGGAAACGAAACGTTCAGATTGGAGCTCAGCCCATTTGTCAGATCTACTGGGTGCTTCTGCCTTGAAGAGGCTGATCGATGGGGTCCCCCGGAGACGTCAATCAAGACGGAAAACGCAGAAGTACGGGGACAAAGTTTCTTCTTCCTTTCATGTCGCGATCTCTATCCCACCTTCGGTTCGATGGCCGGGTCAATCAATATACAGAGCACAGACGCATCCGCGCAAAGTTGCGCAGTGCAAGCATGTCGATGTCTGAGTGGAGGTGGATCTGGAAAGCAAGTGCTCGACCGTATCAAATCAAAAGAACTCGCAAATATGCTCCTAGCTCCGGTTTTACTTTATTGGTCTTTTTTAATAGAAAAAATTTAATTTACTCCCTCAAATATGACCGAAGTCTGGATAACCCCCTAAACTATTTTTAAGTTTGCTTTACCCCCAAACTTATGTCATTTGGTTTAATTTACCCCCTAGTAATTTTTTTTATTTCTTCATACACAATTTGAATTTGAATTTTAAATCTTATATGATGGTAGGGGACATCATAATGTATATTTTAAATTCTATTACATTATTTTTGTATAATTTTGTGTCATAATGCTTGTTTTACAATTAAATATCCTTCTCTATCAAAATGATGTTAAAAATTTTGTGAAATATTTTTTTAACATGCATTATGATGTGAACCGTCATCACGTAAAATTTTAACTTGTAATTTCACTTATGCATGGAGAAATAAAAAAGATAAATTGTGTTAGGAGGTAAATTAAACCAAATGGCATCCGTTTGGCTGTAAAGTAAACCAGAAAAAGTTTAGAGGGTTATCTAAACTTTGGCTATAGTTCAAGAGAGTAAATTGGATTTTTTTTAATATAAGTTTGTACTAGAAAGGTTCAATAAAATAAAAACAGAGGTAGCAGAAACTAAGCAACTAGCCAGGCCAGCAATAATGGGTACGTATGCAACGATCGAGAGCCCGATCGTCGAGTAGTTGCTGGAACAAGAGTTTATTTAGCATATCAGCAGGCACAAAGTTGCTGCTAACTAATACTATTAACGTCGTTGTGTTTGTTGTAGTGCTCTACTTGCGCACGCCGCTGCGTTTTCCGATCCCCCTCTATTTTTGTTTTCAGATGAACTAGCAAGTGCTATTGAAGATGCTCTGTATTACTGACCTTTATAGGCCCCATTCTCGGCAACTAGCCTGGTGATGCTTAAACTGCTAGTTACTACTACTATATTTGATTTGCTTTTTGCAGCACCAAGCATACTTATATATAAACGTAGAATAAGTAATATTAGTTCTTTTTTGTCCACCATGTCACCAGATACAAAAAACTGTTTAGCATCCACAGTTTTGCTTATATGCTTAGGCCCAGTTTGGTCCTGCTCCCAGCACCAGTGAGTGCTCCCTGGAGCGGACGGAGCTAGAAACATGGCTTTGTCCGCTCCCTGTTCACTCCAGCGCCAAACCAAGACTCAACTCCTATATACAACGTCATGAGTAGTATTTCGACAATGTTTTTTAAGGAAGAGCATAGCGGTGAGAGCTGAACCAAGCTACACCTTATCCTATACAAACAACAAGTCAATGATATTTTTTAAAAAGAGAAAAATTTTGTACCTCTCAGATTCGAGATTTAAATTCAGAAACAGAACGAATTCCCATTTTTTTATTTTAATCAAGTAATTATAATATTTTTTATATCCATGGTGCATTTTATTTTATTTTGTATATGAAATTGTTTCATTTTCTTGTAACAAAACCTTTCACTCAATTCAGTCGACACTCATGGAGGCCATTTTTTTTGTAGCCCAGCCCATCTCCATAGTTTTTTTTTTCGCCAGGAAGCCCATTCTCCATACACAGGTGGCAAAGAACCAAAAAAGAAGCCGGTGGACAAGTAGACGAAACGCAGGCAAATAGAGACACGTTGGACGGAGAGCAATCCTACATGGCTGGGATGAGCCACCCGCGTATAGACAAGTCACCACCACCGTGGCACCTCTGTGGCCACGTGTCTGTCTCCTGTCCGGCGACGCGTCGCCATTAGTAGTGGGGGCTCCAATATGCTGGATCGTGTCGGTTTTTTTTTCAACTTCATTATTTATAGTCGCTAGTGATGATGCGGGTAAGTGCGGTTTGGCAACGGTCTGCCTTTGGTTCAGGTCCGCTCTCCAAGCATTTTCATTTTTGTCGTACTGGAACATTTCTCTTTAAGCACGCAGTCTGTTGGTGGTTCTTGCAATGTGTCAACTTTTCTGTGTACTTGTAACTTGTCGTCCTAAATTTATTCATGCAAAAGAAAAACTTTATATACCCAACAGTGATTAACGATTTCATTATGCAACTATAGCTCTGAAATACATCCATATTTTGCACTGGTAACTCAATTTGATTTGTGAGGGATATTGAAGACAAGTAAAAATGCACGTCAGATTGTAACAAGTGAAGCACCTCAACTTTGGTTTCCTACATCAGTTGCTTTCTTTAAATTTGACTGTAGTATAATTTTTTGTGCCAATAACAATGTAGTGAGGTGCATATGCATGCGCATCTTATCTCCATGACTCAACGTGTCCATTAGTTAGTCCACGTTATATTAGTTTATATCAAT
Organism: Oropetium thomaeum; assembly: GCA_001182835.1. Lineage (NCBI taxonomy): Eukaryota > Viridiplantae > Streptophyta > Magnoliopsida > Poales > Poaceae > Oropetium > Oropetium thomaeum. The sequence continues at coordinate 794,740 of LFJQ01000033.1, forward strand.
CAGGGTCCATCAGGTTAACTTAACCTTTCCTTGCATCCCTCTCCAACAAAACACTGATGGCGGCCTGAATTTACTTCACCGTCTCGTTCCGTTCCTATATATAAAATCATCGCCACGCCGCGCCGCGAGAAAACACTCTCAAACACAGCAAAGTCCTCCGCGCGCTCCCTCACATCCTACTAAAAATTCCTCCGCGTTAATTATACGACGTGACAAGAAATGGACGTCGAGCGGCTGCATGCAAGGAAACTCCTGTCACACCTCGCCGCGGAGGCTGCCCCATCTCCGGGGCCTGCTGCCGCCGGCGGCGGCCATCAGGCTGCCGTGGTCGCAGCGGCACCGTTGAGCTCGCTGGACTCGACGGTGATCACGGTGCTGTCGCTGCTCCTCTGCGTCCTCGTGATCGTGCTCGCGGTCCACTCGGTGGTCCGGTGCGCGTTCCGCGTCACGCGCCGCGCGTGCTACGGCCCGGAGGAGCCCCCCGGCGCGGCTGCGCGGGAGAGGGGTTCCTCCGCCTACCAGACTGGTTCCAGCAGGAGAAAGGGAGGGGCGGCCCGCCGCGCGCTCCCGCTGCCGCTGGTCTACTCGCCCGAGGTCGAGCTCGCCGGGTGCGGCGCGTCGGAATGTGCCATTTGCCTCACCGAGTTCACCACGGGCGAGCGCGTGCGCGCGCTGCCGCACTGCAACCACGGGTTCCACGTAAGGTGCATTGACCGCTGGCTCGCAGCCAGGCAGACGTGCCCGACGTGCAGGCGGGAACCGTTCGCCAAACCAGCCTTGCCGCCGGTCTCGACGGGGGCGCCCGAGCCCGAGGCAGTACAGCCCCAGGTTAGCGACGATCATGACGGGTGGCAGTCGACCGAGAACAATTTTTAGCGAACGTCTCCAGTGAAAATGTACAGTTGGTTGGCGGACAGTCAACGTATTCAATTTCTTTATATTTTGTCTGTATAGGTTTTAGAAGCAGCCGGGTCTGGTGGCATAAGAATGAACCAATCTAATGTAATTGCAAATATATATGATGTGGGGCTGCATGAAAACGGGGCGGTTGGTGTTGCAAATGGAGGGGTTTAGACGTTGCCTTATAATAACAAAACTCAAAAAAAAAAGGTTAGAGAAAACACAGAAATCCCATAGTTCCATTATGTAGTGCTTTCATGGAGCCTACTGGTCACTGGATTTTTGTTGAACTTTTATATCATCTTATTATAGAAGTTTCGCCCATGAAACAGATGAAACGGCCCATAAGAAAAGTTCAGCCCATCAACTGCTATCCGTTTAAGTATCATTTGGGGGAAAAGCTAGCATTATTTGAAAAAAAATAAAGTATTTGCATTATTATGTAGCCCGGTGCATAGACAAAAAAAACTGAAACCTTTATTGTGTCGATTATTGAATGGCTTTGTTGTTATTTATTATTTGTTAACTTATCAATAATTACTGTAGGACAACACCACTTTTATTGATCACTCTAGGTCTACAAAATTTGATGCAATTTTCATAATAGGGTAAGCCCTGAATGTTTAATACGTGAAGTACAAAAAAGAAAAAAGTTTAGCTGTCCTAAACATCAAGTAAACGAAAATAGAGGTCAAACTGATCACTTGAAAACTCAAAGCGCGTCTTGTATTTACGCCCAAATACTCTTTTTAGTAATAGTCGACAACTAGTTTTTACAGTAACTTCATGAACTCAAGATCAGTCAATTATGTGGCAAGTTAAAAAAAAAAGGAGGGGGGGGGGGGGGGGAGGGGGCGGCGGGATTGCAAAAGCACAACAAAGCAAAATTCGGGAAACCACGTGAATCACCCTTTGCGATTTCATGATTGGAAAAGTGGTAGCACTCGTCTGCTAGTGTCCGTCGTATGAGCACTTCATCATCTCAGACTTTCCACAGCCTCTGAATGATACGCAACTGCCTTTCATGATCTTATTTCCACTCAATACGCCACAACGTCGTGCAAACAAACTTACAAACATTGCTTACGTTTGCATAAACCATAATAATACCATGTGTCATCTTTAACTGCTTGCTTCCAAATCATCTTTCAGGTCATCAGGCGGCAGAACACTGTAACTATAAGCTGGAAATGGGGATGCATGAATCACACCTTTGACTTGGACGTTTGGTGGAAGTTATCCCACCGTCTTTCGCTGTGCGGCCGTCCAGTGCGGGAGCTGCCGGCGAATCTCTCGTACCGTCGATTGACGAATCATTAACCCAGCGTTATGGTTTCTCCCCAGGCCTTCCACTACCGGAAGCACGAAGCAGCCCAGAAATGCGGCTGGGCGGCCGGAGGGCTTTTTCTGCTGCTGGCGAGTGCCAGTAATGCAGGCATTATTGATAAAAGTGGCAGTCTTTGGAACCACCCACTGCGCAGCTGACCCTGGAAGGCTCAATACTGCTGAGACGTACTAGTAGGAAACTAGGAGTAGTAGTAATATTTGCTTATCACCTTATCATGCTGCTGGAGTGCTGAAACCACCAACGACGTATCACCATTCACCAGACTTGTTTTCACCATGTGCATCACGGTGTTGCTGTTCCAGCGTCAAAGGAGTGTAACGGCGTCAACATCTTTGAACGAGAGCGTGGAAATTATTGACGCTTTTGTTGAGGAGCTAAAAGAGAGGAGAAAAAAAAAGGCAATCATTGAATTTGTTAACTCGGGGAGAATGGTCCGGCGTCACAACTGTTGGTTTTGATTGTCTCAGACCATTTTTTTCATTTAATCCCTTTTGAGAAGAACGGGCCGGGGCTCCAATTGTTGCGGGCCTTGTTGCACTCCCGAGTCAGGCGCCATGAAACAATGCACCGCTGGTAACTGAAGTCGACTGCTCTGAACTGAAAGCATCAGCAACACACGCCCGTAGTTGAGTCGGGATTGCGAGAATCACCGACGCTGAGCTGTGCGCCTGTGCCCACCTGGGCCGGGCGGGCCGCTGTGCCGAGTCATCTGAAACAACGCTTTGACGACGTCACCTCAAATACTCAAGATGGTGCCCCTTTTCTTTTTTCTCCCTTGAAGAAATAGTCCGATGGCACTTGGTAATGAGTGAGCTCGAGAATGGAAAACGACACGGAACCCTTCTCTTTCTCCGGAACCTATCTATCTCGCGTCAAGTTCTGTTACCAATTGCTGTTGGATATCCATTGCTGTTTAGGAGCGCCTGAGGTCAAGAAAGCCCAAAGCGATCTAACAACTTGAAGCCCATCGGTCATGAACTCTAGGGAGCATTTTAGTCCAGCGAGATACAGCCCAATAATATGTTGTGCGCTTATGGGCCGTTGTCAGAATGGTGGTAGGGCCAGCGACGCCCGCCGCCGGGGCCGCATCGCTCTCGCGTGCGCGAGGCGAGGCTGCCTCTCGCGCATCCCCCAGGCCCCAGCCGCGATTTTTCTCCCGCGCCCGCGCGCAATCATCACGTCCAGACGCCATTCTTTTTTTTTTTTCTTTCTCGCGCCGGGGCCAGGGGGTCATCGCTCATCAGCCTAGACTCCTCTCACACTCACACGTAGCTACTACTGACCTTTTTTGCTGCTCACTTCACTTATTTTTACTTATCAAATTCAAACTAATTAATATAACTAAGAACAATAAAACATAGCACAAGAAATAATTACTATTAAACATTAAAAACAAAGACAATATCTGAACCAATGTTTGTTTAAACCTATAACAAATCAAGACAGTAGCCAGAACAATATTTGTTGAAACATGAAACAAATTAAAATAGTAGCTTTTACTCAAACATGAGACAAATTAAAATAATAGTTGAAACATGGAACAAATCAAAATAGTTGCTAGAACAACGTTTATCCAAACATGGGACAAATTAAAACATGGTAGCTAGAACATTATTTGTTCAAACATGAAACAAATTAAGAATTATGTTTTTCAAACATAGAACAAATGAAAATAATAGCTAAAACAATTTTTATCCAAACATGAAACATATCAAGCTAGTAGTTGGAACAATTTTTTTTCAAACATGGAACATATTTTTCTGAACTATATTTTCTGGAAGTGTTGCGAGAAGTAGTCAACAATTGTTTCAATTCAGAAAAAATTCTAAAGTGTAAAATTAATATTACATCAAAAATTAGATAGCAAAAAAAAAGTATATAAAAAAGTAAAGAGATGCACACCGATGTACTTTACGAGAGAAGTGAGATACACGAGAAGTGATTAACATTAAAAATTAATAGTACTAGAATAAGTTGTTCAAACATGGAACAAATAAAATAATTTTTATTTAAAAGTAGAACAAATAAAAATAGTAGCTGAAACAAGATTTGTTCAAACATGAAACAAATAAAAGTTAATAGTTAGAATAATCTTTATTTAGACGTAAAACAAATAAGAATAGTAGCTGGAACAAGATTTATTTGAAATGTGAGACAAATAATGATAGTAGGTAGAATAAGGTTTGTTCAAATATGGAACAAATTAAAATAATAGCTGGAACAATTTTGATTCAAACATGAAACAAATAAAAATAATAGCTAGAACAAAATTTATTTAGACATAGAACAAACGCAAATAATAGTTGGTAAATATAGAACAAACTAAAACAATAGCTGAAATGAAAAGAAAAAAAGAATAATGTTCCGATGGGCAGTGAAAAAATAAAATATGCATGCATGATCTGACGTACTAGCATACTGCACACGTAAGAGTGAGAAGAATTAAAGCAACGGTGAGAAGAAAGTATAGAATAAGAGATGCTCAGTGTCAGTGGAGATGTGGAGTCTAGCGTCACGGAGAGAGAGCGGGTGCGCGTGACTGCCTGTCGGGAGCCAGCTCTCGTAGGTGGATGTGCGAGAGGCGTCGTGCCCTCGCGTATGCGAGGGCGATGCGTGGCGCCCGCCGCCTGTGTCCCACCAGTCCGGTCGGCCGACGTGGACGTGCGCCGGTTCGGCACCGAAAGCTTCGTGCCGCGGCCGGCGGCGAAGAAAACCAACCACCATCGGGCGGCTCCCGCGACTTCCCAACTCTCCATCGACCGGGCTCGGACTCGGTCAGGGTCAGAGGCTCGTGGCCGATGATGGCCCGGTCGTCCCGCGCGCGGGAGAGCGCTGCCGTCATGCCGTGCCGTGACACGGAAGCCGCCACGGAAGCTCTTTCCCAATGGCGCTTGCTGCAGACCAGTCCAACCAGGCGGCCACGTATAAAAAGGCGCTCTCCCCTGGCTTCTTCTGTTCTCCCTCTTGTCTCGTCTCTCGCTCTCACGCCAGGCGGCCAGCGTCACCAGAGCTCTCCAGAGGAGGGGAGGAGCGATCCGATCCCCTTCGGTTCGTCGTCAACGCCGCCAAGGTATAGCCGGCTTCCCCTTTTGCTGCTCTGCCGATTTTGTCCGAGGAAACGATGCTCTTGAGTCTGAGGCAACCGGGTCGACAGATCGCGGCGCGAGCTCCCTCTCGGTGTCGACTCATGTCAACTGATTTTGCGCTTGGTTGGCTGTTTGTTTGGTGCTCCAATAGATGATGATTTTCCCTGCGCAACTACTGTTTGACCTGATCGATCGTTTACCTGTGTGATGGACCTTACGCTGCCGTTAATTCCATACCATGTGTAGCTACCATTTGCTGATTATATATATGGTCTTTTTGATCCTTGGATGTGTGTTGTGCGAGTGCCCTCCATAATACTAGCGGAAATCCATTCCAGATCGCAGTATTTATGTTGGTGATTTCGGTTGACCAGCGATTCAGTGAGCTCAGACGTACACGTGTCCCTGTGATTTTCGTTTTCCTACCGAAATACTAAGAGGTATTTTAAGGAGATAGACGGTAGTACACATGGTGGTGCGTTTTGGGGGTTTACTTCTCTGCTGCCGTCTCACTATCTGTCAAATCAAATCCTAAAATCCGGTATGTAATATATGCGTACTAGTTAACTAAACTTGAAGCTAGTCTAGAGTGTTTTCTGCTAAGTTGCATCTGTAGTTTCAGCTATCTACTCTTGTCATCGGCCATACAAATCTCTAGCATCATTCAAGTTGCAGGTAGTCAGTGTTATTTTGCAATTAGCATACCATGAATCACATGGGTCAGCTTTGCGACGCTTAAAGACAATTGCATACTGCTTAATAATATCTTTCTGCTGCAGAGCACTTGAATAATGGCTGAAGAAGACATCCAGCCCCTTGTCTGCGACAATGGCACTGGAATGGTCAAGGTTAGTGTTCCTGTCACGCTGTCGATTGTTTTGACTGTTCATGCGTTTCTCGCTTTAACTGAACCTGTTGATCTCCGGATGGCAAACAGGCAGGCTTCGCCGGTGACGATGCACCAAGAGCTGTCTTTCCTAGCATTGTAGGGAGGCCTCGCCACACCGGGGTCATGGTCGGCATGGGGCAAAAGGATGCCTATGTGGGCGACGAAGCTCAGTCCAAAAAAGGTATACTCACACTGAAGTATCCAATCGAACATGGCATCGTCAACAACTGGGATGACATGGAGAAGATCTGGCACCACACCTTCTACAATGAGCTTCGTGTTGCCCCTGAAGAGCATCCTATCCTGTTGACCGAGGCTCCTCTCAACCCCAAGGCAAACAGGGAGAAGATGACCCAGATCATGTTCGAGACGTTCAGCTGCCCAGCGATGTATGTCGCCATCCAGGCCGTTCTTTCCTTGTATGCCAGTGGTCGGACCACAGGTATGTTGCTGCTTTCAAATCATGCTTCGAGTCAAATATTTTCGACGATCACTGCATATTTACTTGTGTTTTTGTATAGGTATCGTGCTTGACTCCGGTGATGGTGTGAGCCACACTGTCCCAATCTACGAAGGGTTTACGCTTCCTCACGCTATCATCCGACTGGACCTTGCTGGACGAGACCTTACCGACAATCTGATGAAGATCCTTACCGAGAGGGGCTACTCCTTCACCACGACTGCCGAGCGAGAAATTGTCAGGGACATCAAGGAAAAGCTTGCCTACGTCGCCCTGGATTATGAGCAGGAGCTGGAGACCGCCAAAACAAGCTCTGCCGTTGAGAAGAGCTACGAGCTCCCCGATGGCCAGGTCATCACAATTGGTGCGGAAAGGTTCAGGTGCCCTGAGGTGCTCTTCCAGCCATCCTTCATTGGCATGGAATCTCCAGGCATCCACGAAGCTACTTACAACTCCATCATGAAGTGTGATGTCGATATCAGGAAGGATCTGTACAGCAATGTCGTCCTGAGTGGTGGCACTACCATGTTCCCTGGGATCGGTGATCGCATGAGTAAGGAGATCACTGCACTTGCCCCCAGCAGCATGAAGGTGAAGGTGGTTGCACCACCGGAGAGGAAGTACAGTGTCTGGATTGGTGGCTCCATTCTGGCCTCTCTCAGTACCTTCCAACAGGTCGACAAATGCAATGTTTCTGTTATAAACAAATAATGTTTCTTGTCTCTTTTATATCCTACTTCATCTGACATATATTTCTTGTTCAACAATTTCTTTGCAGATGTGGATCTCCAAAGCAGAGTACGATGAGACCGGTCCAGGTATTGTTCACATGAAGTGCTTCTGAGTTCAAGAACCAGTATATTGTCCTTGTAATTGTGTTAGTTTGAGGTGCAAAATCTGCAGATGCTTTGTGTGCCTCTGGTTTTCTGTAGCAGTAGCGTCCAGCGTCCTGGTAAATTCTGAGTTATTGAAAGGTGGGTAGTCACAAAGCATTATTTTGTGAGTGGTGATAAGTGGATTTAGTCGAGCAGACAAAGTCGTCAAGTCAGTTGTAGCTTCGACAACGGCGCAACATCAGGGCATTTTTCTGGTGTATGCAGTGCATGCTGGCTTTTGCTGGGCACAAGGGTGTTGCAATGCGGTTAGAGGAGCATGGAGCTGATTTCAGCAGGGCCGCTCTGCACAGGGTTGTGCTTGTGCGGGGACAGAGTTTGTAGTTGTGGCGAGCACCCCGGCGCGGGTGCTATCGTGTTGATGTCTGTAATTTATTTGTATTTTTTTCACTCTTATGAGTCATGAAGATTGAAGACCTCATATATTTCTTGTTGGGTGTCGAGGAAAAGTATTCTTCGTTAATAGGGTTACACATTAATAAAGGTTGAGTCTACCTTAACTTCCCAAGAGTGAATTTCGTAAACCCTTTCTGGTACTTGCCAATCTTGGATTGTGTGGTTGAAAAAAATACTATTGTTTCACTAAATCATCATGCTGCCAGGCGATTGTAAATCTCACTAGATTTGATAGATGAAACCAGCCTTGTGAAAAAGACTAATTCACTCTCCTGAAATAAAACTGTGGTCCATGTGCAACGAGATTTTGTGGATGCAAAGTCACCACAAAATCTGCGGCTAACCGTAACAAACCAAAATACTCTGGATTTTTTTTTTTGAAAATAGCCGTATAGCAAAATTTAGATTACAATCAACAATAATACGTTGCAAACCAATTCAAGGAAAAAGTATATTATTTTTATAAACAACAGTATCCCCTGTTTTGAACAGTGACATGATCACCATCTTGTAACTTTGATTACTAGCAAAAAGAAAGACGCAAATGAAAAGTGTAATATTATAAATATGATTATGACAAATAGCCTTGCCATTTTTAATTAAATATACTAAATAAAATACTAGTGTCCAAAATTTAACATATTGTCAACATTAAACCAAAATGGCGCTCCATACGTAGGGACTTTTTGTTTACTTAACAGATCTAGATTATAATTTATGAATTATGCAATCTAGAATATAATCTATAGATTATAAGTTGTTTAAAAGTCGTATGAGTATTAAAACTTTTGTATCAAATAAGTTGAATAAGCTTCTCTTATCTGGAAGAATTATATAATCAAGGATATTAGATTATCTAAGCCGAGAAAATAAGTAGTCTATTTGTTAACCTCCTAAATTATAATCTGTAGATTATATAATCTAGTGGATTATAATCTGAAATAAATAGGACCATAGTCCTGACTGGGAGATGATTTTCATTTGCTAAGAATCGCATTGGCAAACCACACATCACAAAATAACAGTTTTATATGGTAAGTTACCTTTTTTTTTACCAAAAAAGATCTTTATTAGCTGATGAGGGTAGAATTTGGGATGTGTTGGAGCCACACGACCTAGGATAAATTATTACATGCAAAGTTTGCAATATATGCAAACCCTACTGATCTCTTGAATAATGGATGGTCTAAACTTCTCGGAGTCGGATCTCATCGATGAGCGCATTCACTTCTTCAAGCTCTAACGCAAGGTGGGGTCAATCTGTCTTCAGATTTTTATCGCAAAAAAAGACATTCTGGCAGTCCATCTCGAGAATCATGGATGATGTTCATTGCAGCGCTAAGTGTGAGCCTTCGCTGCAGGCCTGGAGCTCACATTGACTTGCTTTTAGTTGGGAATTGGATGGCCTCCACATTCAGGATGAAGTTACTCCCTCAATATTTTGATGCTAGGACTATACAAAGCACATTACCAGTTAAAATATAAATATTTGTTATCGTAACAATATAAAAATAACCATATTTGATTGGGCTGACGGTCAAGCCCAGCCCAGTCGAATCTATTGTTGATCCATGTTACGCGTCATTAGCCATCATAATGTAGGAATCCACGCCCCACAGATCGCTCCTATTACCGCGTGATGAACCACCCTCCCTCCCAGCCTCAACCAATCAGAATGCACGAGTCTCCTTTCTACGGATCACAGGGGCCACGATCCACGTGCTCAGTCTGAAAATCAATCCCAACCGCTGTATTCCTTCAAATCTAACCCTTCAAACCTCATCTCCGGGAGACCCCACCCTTCTTCCACCCACTCCTCCTCTATTTAAAGCAGCCATCGCTATCCATCCCATCTCATCTACTAGCAATTTTTCAATTACTTGCGCTCAAACTATTCCCGAAGCAAGCCCAAGCCTAACGCTCCACTGATGGCCCGCACGAAGCAGTTGGCGAGGAAGTCCACCGGCGGCAAGGCTCCGAGGAAGCTGCTGGGGACGAAGGCGGCGCGCAAGTCTGCCCCGACCATGGATGGCATGAAGAAGCCCCCGCGCTTCCGCCCCGGCACCGTCGCCCTTCGTCAGATCCGTAGGTACCAGAAGAGTACCTAGCCTCTGATCACAAGCTGCCATTCCAAAGCCTTGTGAGGCGTACAGGACATGAGGACCTACCTGCGTTTTCAGAGTTCCGCTATGTCCGCACTGCAGGAGGCTACTGAGGCATATCTTGTTGGGCTATTTGAAGACACCAATCTTTGCGCCATCCACGCCAAACGCGTGACCATCATGCCTAAGGACATCCAGCTCGCTCGCCGCATCCGTGGTGAGAGAGCTTAGGGTTCATCGTCGTAAAGAAGGAAGTAGTGTTGCTGTGAGCGTTGGTGTAATCAGGAGAATTAGATGAACTAGTAGATATATTTTATCAATCCTTAATGTATTGCGGTGTTAATGAAATGAAATAGCTTATAAAAAGCTCACTTTGATTCCTTTAATCCATAATTTCATAACTTTTTATTAATACGTAGTTATGCTTGTCATAACATTTTTCTTTTTTAAAAGGAATTGTAATCAACGCTCTCATACTCGGATACCCATCCTACTGGTATCTTTCTTCTACACGCGTTTCTGCTCCCCTTCCCCACCCCTCCGATCCTTCTCGAAGGCCTGGAGGAGAGGCCTCATCGCCGCCTCGTCGTCGGTCGTCGCAGCGCTTGGTCGGGGTGCCTCGCGGCAGCACGCCCGAGCCGCCATCCGCCGCTATTTGACAGCACGCCCGAGCCGCCATCCGCCGCTATTTGACAGCACGCCCGAGAGCCGGAGTACTTGATCTCGAAGTTACGGTTGTCGGTCAGCTGACAGACTGGACCCACCGTGACCGACTCATTTGCTCCTTTGGGAATCGTTGCAGGCTAGTGCGGTGCGATCGAATCCAATATCAAGTCAGAAGAGGAACGGAAGTGGGCTAGTTCTGTTCCTTCTCCGCTGCGTCGATCTCCGTCCATCCAGCTGTCTCGGCCCGGCCACCTGATCTCGCAGTAGAACGATGAAGATTACGGCGCTGCTGGTGCTGAAGCCGTCGTCCTCCGGCGGAGGCTCCTCGTCCACGTCGTCCGGCGGCGGTTCGGGCTCGGAGGCGGTGGTTCTAGCCAACGCCACGGACGTCAGCCACTTTGGCTACTTCCAGCGCAACGCCGCCCGCGAGTTCATCGTCTTCGTCGCCCGCACCGTCGCGCAGCGCACCCCGCCAAGTCAGCGCCAGTCCGTCCAGCACGAAGGTAACCTCCCAAAGCAGATCTGTGTAAGTTTCTGATGTGTTGCCCAGATCCGTGTTTCGTACGTATTTGTTGGGGTCATACTTATCAGTGGATCCACTGTTAGTTTGATATGTGGAGCGAGGACGTGTTCTGATATTATTTGGATTTGCTGGTACGAAAATTGCGTTGCCTGTTTATGTATATTGTGTTGGAAGCAATCGCTTAATGTTTCGGGGCCCTGTACCGAGAATGTCCGAACCTTTTTTTTAAACGAACAAATATTGGATGCTTTTGATCAAATCTTAATTAGTTTGTAAACTAAAGGCAATATGCTGGTGTCTGATGGAGCTAGACGAACACTTCACAACCTGTGGCCATCCTTACACAATTGGAAAAATATTCTTGTACAGATCCTCATCAATATGTTATTTGTCCTATTTTTTGTAGAATACAAGGTCCACTCATACAACAGAAATGGCCTCGTTGCGGTGGCATTTATGGATGATCACTATCCTGTACGAAGTGCCTTTTCTCTTCTGAATAAGGTACAAATCACGTTTCTATGAGTTTATATATCACAGACATTTTATTGCCTTAGTAAAATTCCGCAATTATTAAATTTGGCTTTGTAAGATTCTGCAGTTGTGAAATCTTGATCGGTCAAAAGTTTGTTGCTTGTAAACATAATATTTCACAAAAACATAGTTAAATGAAGCTGTATCGAGACTGCTACAATGTCTTCATGATATTTGTTACGTTTTGTTGAGAGCCTATTAATGGACTAAATATGTATACCAATTTAATTTCGAAACACTCTTTGTTCTTTGTGTCCCTGTATAAACTAACTGTGACTGTATGTATCCCTTATCATTCTCAACATGGTGCCCTGCTTTATAATCCCTGTACAAAAATTATGGTCCAGTCGTTGATGTGATGCATTTTATGAAGGTACTTGATGAATACCAGAAGGCTTTTGGGGACTCCTGGAAATCTGCTACTGCAGATGCGACTCAACCTTGGCCTTTCCTAACAGATGCTTTGACAAAATTTCAGGTTTCAAACATCATTTGAAATTGAAGTACTTTTTGACAATGTATTGTTTGAAATTAGTTTATATAGACAATCAACCCTTATTGTTTGGTGCTAGCACTGTGCGTAAAGTGTGGGGGTACTTTATGCTACCCCTCCGGGAAAAGGTCAGCATATAATGAGTTGAATTGCAGTAAGATGTCTGTATTTGGCATCTCTGTTGCAATAGGCCTTGCTGTTCTGCATGAAATGGCAGACTAAGTTGTTTGCTGTTTTGGATGCAATGAACATTCAATAATCATACATTTTGTTTGTTCCTACTTGTTTGAACACATCTGGTTGGTTCACATACAGTATCAATGCATAGCTGCCTACTGCATTGTTCTGATTGCTATCCTGAAGGAGCTTATTGTTTGAGATATTTTAAAGTTCATCGTGCCATGTTTGTGGCTTAATTAAGAATGGTTATAGCTGTGTAGCTGATACAAGATTGTGCCTGCTTTTGGCTTTATCTTAAAGGAACATATTCACAGTATCACTACACTTTCAACATTTTGTAGGACCCTGCAGAAGCTGACAAATTAATGAAAATCCAGAGGGACTTGGATGAAACAAAAATTATTCTAGTAAGTATTATGTATTTGGAACCTTTTTTTTCTTATTAATTTTATACTTGCACCTTGGATTTATTATTCTTGGACTATTTTAATGCATGCCACACCTTGATAGAATATCACTTGAGTTATAGCTTTAAGCCTTAGACATGCTGATACTTATCTAGATTGATAAAATATCTAGATGTGCCTTGGAAGATTCATGCTTGCACTTGTACTTGATCGTAGAGTAAATTTCAGAAAGCTTTAATTATTTATTGTAAAACAAAACTACCACCTCTTGAGATTACTTCACAAATCTACTACTCCCTCCGTTCAGAAATAATTGTCACTTTTGATTTTCGTGCATAATCTAGTATTGTTTGTCTTATTCAAAAAATTTATATGAATAATAAAAATTTTAACTCACATATAAAATATGCTTTATACTCTATCAAATAATAATAGTATAATTCATAGTTGCATAAATTTTTTAAATAAGACGAAAGGTTAAAATTAAGACCTCAAAAGCTAGAATGACATTTATTTCTGAACGGAGGGAGTACTATTTTGACCCTTAGTAGCAAGAAACTACAGATTTTGTGGCACACTGTTGATGATGGGAGGACCAGGCCATGTAGCACTTGTGTATTTGACTTGTGGGACCATGTCATAAAAGCTATAGGTTCTTGTTTCTTAGCGTTGAAAAGGTTATAGTATTGTGAAATGAACATTGAAAGTTGTAACTTTTGTGTTACAAAAGCACAAATAGTTGTAGGTTTATGAAATTTACTAATGTGTTTAAGATCTAAGTTGGTTTCATCTCCATAAGAATGGCTAAAAATAGTTGCTGGCTAGCCAACCATATCACAACCCTCCTTGTTAAGATCTAAGTATGATTTTTTTTTAAAGTCTGATCTAAGTATGATTCTGCACTCTGTAGTGGTTCTGATTGAAATTAGCTTCGCTTTAGTTAATTTACTCATCAGGCCTATACAACTAATATTGTACATAAGGAATAAGCAATTGCTCGAGGATCTTGTGATGATTTTGTAACGGCCTGGTGTTCATACTGCGGTTAAGTTTGCTGCACTGAATATACTATATTTATATATGATAGCAATCTTGTAACCGTTGCTTGTTGTGGACCTGAACTTTTTTGCAGCATAAAACAATTGAGAGTGTCCTTGAAAGAGGAGAGAGATTGGATAGTTTGGTCGAGAAGAGCTCAGACCTGAGTGCTGCTTCTCAGGTAATCCATTTTTTCGGGCTAATGTTTGTTCTCGTGCTATACAAGTTTTGCTGGTCCTGTTAATTTTCAGCATTGTACATAATAACTCGTCAACTTCAATTATTTTAGGTGGTAAATGCTGTGTTTCTTGTATATCATTAACTTCTCTAGTTAGAGCCAACTGCTTAGATTTTTGTGTCGAGCAAATTGTTGACATTTTATCTGTTACTAGTATCTGTCAGGTATAATTGTAAGACGTTTGCTTCTGGTGTCATTTCTGCATACACTTTTGCTTCAATATTTACGTCAAGTTATTTGCCCTTTGCATAAACACAACATTTTTAAGTCACCTTTGTTCTTAGAAGCAAGCATTGGTCAATATCCCTCGGCTGAGTGGCAGTGTTTGCCCAAGGCCTATAATATTTTATTCATTTGTAGCATAGAAGTAGAATATTGCTTGAAGATGTAATATGAAAATCCTGAGCACCATGATCCAGTTTCCAGAATAGTTACAGTTTGACATCTTGTGGATCGAGTGACTTCTACAATATGAAAGGTTTTTAAGCCTCTGTTCTGCCAGTCAAGATCGATAGCAGCTTCAAAACTTTGGGGATTTATTCATCTTAACCTTATTTTTTTATTAGCATGCATCATGTTCGGTTATCTATCTCATTTCCTTATGTTATTGTTCTGTCTCAGATGTTCTACAAGCAGGCGAAGAAGACAAACTCATGCTGCACTATACTTTAACTGCAGCCTTTCCGTCATGTTTCAGGTTCGAGGTTAATGGAGTCTCACTTTTTAAGATATTATTGTTTACTCTCCAGTCAGGTTTGTTTGGATGTCAAGCAGACCTGATCATAGGGAATATTATTAGTCCTCAACTTCTGTTTAATGTCTCATCATACTTCTTGTTCCTTTTTTCCAGGATAAACGATCAATATTATGCTACTATATGTAAGTTAAGTTGCCTCCATGCGTGGTTTGCAAGGCTAGAAGATCTGATGCTGTTGGGGCCGTGTTTGGAAGGTGGAAGTTTCCCGGAAATTCAGAGAGAATCAAACTATTTTCTTGTGAAAATTCCAGCATTCCAAACATGTTGTGGTTGTCATTCTTTGGTGATTATAAATAGTGCTACCTACTAACATCATTTACTGTACCATAAGGCTTGCCTCAAAATCCAGAAATCCCCAACATCTGTCTTCCCCGTTGTATACATCTGAATCCTCCAAAGTTGATATTGACTGTCCAGGGTTTTTATCTTGTGTTCGATGTAGTTTTACCGAATGCTTTATTCACTTGCGTTACCAACGCTTAGTCGTTATAGCTGCCGCATGGATGCTGTCAAATTGCCAATATGAATTCGGTGTTGGCCTGTTGCCCTCCAATAACTCCTATCTTGACCCCTGCCGAAACGTGTTCTGATGTCAATGACCAGTAATAAGATAGCAGAAAGATCATGTTTCTCTGGCTCGCAACCTACCAAATATGTCAACTGGAGACCACGAAATGCAAGCGATTCTGGTACGAGAAGTCAATGGTAAAGCAACTTCCCGAACGGAACGCTACTGATGAATGTTGATGCCTGCTATGATTATAACTCAGGAACCGGAAGCGTCGGTGCCATCATCAGATACTGTAATGGGACACACGTTGCTAGCTCCCATGGCTATCTTCAAAATATTCTGGACGCACCGCTAGCGGAGGCTGTAGGCTTTGGTCCTTTTTGTTTATGTTTATTTGAACTTCGCTTAAAAAAAAGCCTGCTTTTTCGATTATGCTGCTTATAAAATAAGCGAGCTGTAAATAAGCAGCGCGTTTGGCAATCCCGATTATTTTCACCGGATTTTAATTTGACTCTAATATCTTATATTTTTTAGAAATTGGAGGAGAATTCAGAAATTAAAATAAATAATAGAGTTTGTTAAATAGAACTAATATTACAATACCGATGAATCACATCTGTCCGATAGCTTTGCTGCCTTCTCCATCTAAAATATCCAATAAATGAACTACAAACTACCTAAAAAAAAGAAATAAAATGCATTGGCAGAGGAAGAAGAAGCAATTCACGAGCTGGACAAACGGGAGCTCATCTTGTATTCAATACGGATTGCCTCTCACATACTAGTACCATGAATTGCACAGTATGTATCCCATTCATGAAGCACACAGAAAAAAAATCGAGAGAGAGAGAGAGAGAGTGGTTGAAATGGATATCCAATTAGCCACGGCAGAAGTAGAGAACATCAGCAATTCCTTTCTCCCTCCCTAGTAGATTTCAGCGTTGACCTCATCTCCATGACTCCAATCACCATGGGCGAGCTCCTCCCCTTCAAGATCTAGGCGCTGGCTGAGCTCCTATCCGCCAAGGATGGAGCTCCCGGCCTCCATGTACTGCGGCCAGCTCTAGAACTCAGGTCGTAGATGTCGGAGAAGACGCGCGTGAAGAATCGGTGCGGAGGGGGAAGCGCAAAGACGCTTTGATCTGCGTCGCGGGAGCGTCGGAGGGGTGGCGAGGTTTCCAAAAAGAAGAGGATGGAGCGCGGCGTCGCCTCGCGGCCGCGGTAGCTGGGTCGCCTCCGGGATTTGATGTGCGAGGGAAGTGACGAGAGGGAGGAGTCGAGGGAGAGGACGACGCGAGGAAAGAAACGCGAGACGTTTCGCGAGACGCGGACTCAGGGGTGCGTCTCCCAGACGCGAGCGTCGCATGTAACGAGCAGACCGCGGAACTCACGCGTTTCCAGCCCGCTGCGTTTAAGCGAACCGTTTGGGTGGGCTTTTCGCTTTTCTGGGCCTATAAGCTGCTTATAAGCGTAAACAAACAGGGTCTTTAGCACTGAAAGGACTTTTACTTGCTCAAACCGTTGGAGTATGCAGGTTGGTTGTCCAGACTGATTGCTTGGTGGTAGTGTAGACGATGAAGGATGGGGGCTTCTCAGCTACTGCAAACTCAGCCATTTTCGATGAGCGTGTGCAATTGTGGAATGACTTCAATTCTGTTAATATTGAACACTGTCCAAGAGAGGCAAACAGAGTCGCAGATGGTTTGGCTAGAGTAGCTCTTACATCGAAACAAATTGTAATTGGATAGATGATCCTCCTAGTTTCATTCGTGAGAAACTGGTAAATGACATCGATCAGAAGAAAAAAAAACCTTCCTAAAAGAAACGAAACAGTTATATCGTGAATGTGAAGCGTCCAATCGATAAGATACCCTCGAGCCATGTCGAGAACATCTCCAATAGAGAGACTAAAACACTTACTAAATCAAATTATGAGGGATTTGAGTAAAGAATCATCTTCAATGAATATCTCAAAACTGTTCCTATTTTTTGTCTCTCCGTAAAGTCTTTCTATTTCTATCTAAGAGCATCTCCAACAGATTAGCTATAATATTAGCTACATTTACAGATTTTACACCCTTTGTAAAATTAAAAAGCTTTTGAAAAGTTGCTCCCATTCAACAGACTCGCTATATGTTGATTATTCTATTCCAAAACAAGACTCATCCGTACTTATATATGAGTCCCACATAAAGTTATCTTTTTTCCCTACCGTTTCAGCCTCACCCATCACCGCTATGGAAGAAAAAATCCCCATCGCTCCCTAGCTCCTCCACCATGTGCTCCCTCCTAAACACATCAATAGGTGAAGATGTAAGGAGGCTACACCAGGAGGATCCTAAGGCAGCCGGCCACCAAAACCTGTGGAAGGAATCCACGACAGCACAGCAAACCCACCTCTTCATTCTCTATCCGATCAACATGCAGTTCGTCCTCCCATCCACCGGATTACTGTTCTGGCTTAGATTTCAGACCCTCCTTGAGCAGGGGTTGAGGCGGCGTGGACACTGGACAGGGCAATTTGGGCGACAATGCTTGCAGGACAACAAGGGGCTCGCAGTGTTGGATTGGGTTGTAATTCGGAAGGAAGGGCGTGGGAACCAAGAGGATGACGCGGGATGAGGCCGATGGCGAGCGACGTAGGATAGTCAAAGTTGGCTAGCGAGGAAACCGGGATGTCGAGCCAGTAAAATGCCGATCGTGATGGTGAGTCTGTTGGATTGCTGTTTTATGAAAAATTAGCTAATATTTAACTTTACAATCTCATTTAGCTCATTTGTTGGAGTTGCTCTAAAAATAAAGAAAAAATAGGTAATGCCAATTCCATCGTCCGCAAGTCGGACTCTTTTTTTAAACCACTGACTAGTAATAGGATCAGAGAGAAGAGCCCGGACTCTTTTTTTAAAACCATCAGCTAAAACTAAGATCAGAGAAAAGATGTCGAACACTAGACTTTAGATCAAGAAAATGCTAATATGATATAATTTAAAATTTAAGGGTCTATTTGTATGCACTCCATTGAAAAAAAAGATAAAATTTAAGTATAATTATTTTAATTACTCTTAAATTAATATTTTTAATACTCATATTTAAATGGATCGTTAGAGATGCTCTTAGCCGATGGGAGCTGGACCCATCATATTCCTAGCGTCACGTTCAGGCCGTTGGGCAGAGTTAAACTTCCCTTCGCGTGGGTCGCCGTTCGCGTCCGGTCCAGGCCGCGGCTGTCGCCGGCTACCTGGTCCTAGTCACCCCGCCCCAGTTGGCGCCTTCCTCCTTCCCATCGGGCCATCACCCGCCGTTTCGTCGGCACGCAACCGCGAGGGACAAAGCCTCGCTCTCGCCTACGTTCCCACGTCCTTGCCGCGCGCCGCAGCACCACCACAAAACGCAGGCAGCCGCAGCGGATAGATAGGCCAGCCGATTCCGTTGGAGCTCCACGCCCCTCGGCTCCCAGCCTCACTTTTTCGCGGCAGCTGCCGCTGTCCCACCCCCGCAGCAGAGGAAGCCGCCGCGCGACACGTTACGTGTCGGCCAGCCACCCAGCGCCCGATCGGCGGCAGCGAGCTAGTAGATATACTACCGGTTGGTGCGGGAGCAGGCGAGCAAGCTAGTGCACTGCACTAGTAGCTGCAGAAGCGAGCAAGCGAGTGAGCGACGGCGTGCCCCCGCGCAATCTGCACTGCACCTCTGCCGCCATTCCACGCGCTTGCATTATACTAGCTGAAGGAGCGAGCGAGTGAGAGAGAGGGAGCCGGGCGAGATGGATCACGCGGCGGCGGCGCACCAGACGGACCTGATGACCATCACGCGGCACGTGCTGAACGAGCAGAGCAAGAACCCGGAGTCCCGCGGCGACTTCACCATCCTCCTCTCGCACATCGTGCTCGGATGCAAGTTCGTCGCCTCGGCCGTCAACAAGGTGATCCATGACTCCAAGACCTATAAGCCGGAAGTCATTCGTGCCGCTGCGTTTCTCGGCGTGGCCTCCTGTACTGAGATTACTCTGGTGTGTGTGTGTTGCGCAGGCCGGACTCGCCAAGCTCATCGGGCTGGCAGGCGAGACCAACATCCAGGGGGAGGAGCAGAAGAAGCTGGACGTCCTGTCCAACGAAGTGTTCATCAAGGCTCTCGTCAGCAGCGGTCGCACCGTACGACTTACTTCCATCTTTGTCCACTTGCAATTGTCAGTTTACGCTCGGAGCCTTATTATTGCCTGCAAAAAAAAGTTTCACTTCCCACCGTTTGATCACGCAGTGTGTTCTCGTGTCCGAGGAGGACGAGGAAGCGACGTTCGTGGACCCTGCGCAACGTGGAAAGTAAGTAAACACCCTGCTTCAGCATAACAACACGCTCTCAGTTTGTCATCTGCTTCGTTTCACTCTGTCTCTGATCATGAAATGTGTGTTTTTCTCGTTTTAAAGGTACTGCGTTTGCTTTGATCCCCTTGATGGATCCTCCAACATCGACTGCGGTGTCTCCATCGGAACGGTATGTAACAAAGAAATTGCAATGCATGGATTATTGAAGATTACGCAACAACTGAAATCCTGGAGCAAAAAGAAAATCACTGCATTCACATCTTTTGTTGCTTTATTACTTCTACTACTTTCCAAAATCTCAGGACGATGGTGACTTGAAAAGAAAGATTCAGTCTGATCCCATTCCTCTGTTAATGTTGCTATATTTTTCAACCAAGCGTCATGAGAACAGTTCAACAACTTGACTGGACTAGTAAATTTTAATTGATTCCGAAAAACAAAAACAGTTGATTCTGATAAATTTGAATACTTCAACAACATGACTAAATGCTACTCTGTTTTTTTTTAAAAAAATTATTCTTCGGATAATAACATGTTTTCCTTAAATTTGTACAACAGATCTTTGGTATTTACTTGATCAAGGACAAGGACAATGTGACTCTGAAGGACGTGTTGCAGCCTGGGACGCACATGCTTGCTGCTGGCTACTGCATGTACGGCAGTTCCTGCACGGTAATCAGACCTTCGTAGACCCGTTCCACTTCAAGATAATAATCGTCCTAACCGAACTAATTTCTGCTAATGATCCGATGCAGCTTGTTCTGAGCACTGGAAACGGTGTCAATGGCTTCACGCTTGATCCTTCTCTTGGGGAGTTCATATTGACTCATCCAGACATCAAGGTCCTGGGACCCTTGCTGCGTTTAATCTTTGGATGTAAGTTGATGAAGAAATACAACACTCATAACAGTGCCATCTGTGCTTGATTTTGTTGCAGATGCCCAAGAAGGGAAAGATTTATTCTGTCAATGAAGGGAATGCTGAAAACTGGGACTGGCCTACGGCGAAGTATGGTCGTTCATGTCTTCACAGTTCTAGAGTACATACCGTATATCAAAGACTATCTATCTAAATTTACGCCATAAATCGCAGGTTCGTAGAGAAGTGCAAATATCCCAAGGATGGTTCACCACCGAGATCATTGAGATACATTGGGAGGTGAGTCTGAACCATTCAGTAATAGACCTCCATCCGGAAAACCAACGCATGCAACCCGTCTCAACATTTTTCTCACCGGAATCAAATCATTTGTACCAACACATTCGTAATGCTTTACAGTATGGTTGCTGATGTGC
Organism: Oropetium thomaeum; assembly: GCA_001182835.1. NCBI lineage: Eukaryota > Viridiplantae > Streptophyta > Magnoliopsida > Poales > Poaceae > Oropetium > Oropetium thomaeum. The sequence continues at coordinate 815,778 of LFJQ01000033.1, forward strand.
ACCGTACCTTACTGTATGGAGGAGTATTTTTGTACCCTGCAGACAAGAAGAGCCCAAATGGAAAGCTCCGGTAAGCTGCTCCCAACTCTCGCCTGGCACATTTCACCTCAAAAAGTGCTTATATATTCCTGACTTAATTTGGTTTCCCAGTGTCCTGTATGAGGTTTTTCCCATGTCTTTTCTTGTGGAGCAAGCTGGAGGTCAGTCTTTCACTGGCAAAGAACGGGTAAGAATTTAACACCTCTCTGTTGTTCTAACTATATGTTCAGCATCAGTATCCTGTTGCTTGATGCTACTACACTGGCACGTCACTGCAGGCTCTTGAGCTCGTCCCAACCAAGATTCACGAGAGATCTCCGATATTCCTGGGCAGTTACGACGACGTTGAGGAGATCAAAGCGTTGTATGCCGAACAGGCGAAGTCAACCTCGGCTTGACCAGAACATCATCAGAGGTCTAAATCGAATTGTTCCTGGACTGGTTGACGTGATTCAGACATTTGCTTTCTCGATCTTACTGTAAGACTGTAGTAACAAGGTGTAACAAGCAACTACGGCTTCTATTACTCTGTTTTTTTTTTTTTTTTTTGTTGTTGACGTTCAGACATGACAATAGTTTGGTTCTAGCTCATTATCCCCCCGTATGAAATGACAAGAATTACAGACCGGAGGGAGTATGTATCTCTAGCAGCTACCACCACAAACTTGTGCTCCCTGGCGATATCTGTTGTGTACCCCATGCTACTCCATCCAGTCCAAGCACTCTGCATGTGTCCGGCCGGCATTAGACTACTGTCTCAGACTCTGCATAATGTATTGCGAATACAGATCTCTGCAAAGGCCAAGATGAAAGATGTGATCATGTTAATCCATATGTAATTATTCGATACTAGGATATCCAAATAGACGTAGTTCGGCAATTTGGATACTAACATGGAGTACTGTATGGCGTCACGAGCAGCGCTCGTAGGCTGAACCTCGTTCACAGCAACCTCTTTGTTCTCGTTCTTCTTATCTGAATAATGTTGTTGAACACCACACGGAGTCAGCATAAGAAATGGAGATGTTATGTCAAACAGATAGCTGAGGATTATTTCTGAAGTCTTACAATCCTCGAAGAATCGTCGGATTTCCTGGACGCGATGAGGCGAGAGCTCGCTGAGGTCGTTGTAGTGGCGGTACTCGGGGTCATCCGTGCAGACAGCTATTATCTTGTCGTCCTTCTCTCCCTGTCGCAAGAACCAAGAATGAATCAACAATTCAAACAACAGAGACCGGTCTTAATTTCTCATTTTTAGAGGACTAGTAGTACACAGGTGCAAGCTTTATACGATATGCTAGCTATTACCTGGTCAATCATAGCCATGAGACCGATTGCCCTGGCTCGGAGGAAGCAGCCAGGAATAACTGGTTCCTGCATAAGGACCAGGACGTCCATGGGGTCGTTGTCTTCGCATAGCGTTCGCGGGATGAAGCCGTAGTTATGTGGGTACACGACCGAGGAGTACAGCACGCGATCAACCTGACACAGAGCAGAGCAAGTTTATGTTGTCCGAAGCATGTGGGTGACGCTTCTCAGTTCTCACAATGAGCTGACACCTGACACCTGACATGTAGTAGTATATAATACTGACCTTGATGAGCCCCGTTTTCTTGTCGAGCTCATACTTCACCTTGCTCCCTTTCGAGATCTCCACTACCTGGCTCAATGATCACAGCCATTACCACACACACACACCACAGTAACACACACAAAAAATGAAAAGGGAAACCAAAGTTGCCCAGCACTGGATTACTGACTGGCAGAGTACTTACAACGTTGAACACGGCAGGAGCATCAGGACCTGCACGCACAAAGGAAGGGAAGCTTCAGGTGTTAGTTTCTACAGTATATGATGTTACTGGGAAGGGGAAAACGAAAGGCTGCAAGAAGACAGGAAGCTCACCGGTCTCAAGGTCGTGCCATGGATGCGCGGCGACAGACCTGCGCGAGATGGACGAGAGGATCCTCTCATTCAGCCGCGGAGCCGATCGCTTGGCCTCCTCGCTCCCAGCGTGCCCGTCCGCCTCGCTCATCGTGTTTCTTTTCTTCCTCCTGAGCGGAGATTGATCGCCTCTCTGCTCGCGACGCTCGGCAAAAGTTCTGCGGCCCAGTTGATCGGCGAGTGCGGAGCGCGCCCGTGCTATATGGGATGGGATGATGGAGGTGAGGAGTGGTCGGTCACTCTGGCATGGAGCTGGGCTGCCACGGCCGCACTGCTTCGCGCGAGTTCTTTCGGCTTTCCAAACCGACCCAAGTGGCTTTCTTTCCGCGGCGAGAATCCGGTTGCGTTCCAGTTATGATCGCGTACGTGCCCAAGCTTCAAGGACCCAGGTCTCGCTTTCCGCATGTACACCAAGGTACACATGATGTGCGCGCTGGCCCTCAACGGATTGTACAAAATCGAAGAGCCCAGCTGGTTCATTTGTTACCGGACTCTGAATTAAAATTAAAACACCTCTATACAAATGTCTGGACCGGACCCGAGCAGGATTTGAATTTAGCCTTAATTATAAAAACTTATCCATAAGCTTCATCTAGTTTGATATTTTTCTTATAAGATGATTTGTGACAAAAACCCACCCACCCATAAGTTTAGATAAAATCTTCCCTCACCCACTTATCTCACCTATATTTCTTAATAATTTATTAAGTAAGATTTAAATTTTCATAGATAATTTAAAAAATATTTAAAATATTATTTGATTTTAAATATATGGGAAATGAGTTTTATGGGACAATTCATAATTTTAGATTTGGAAAGGTTCCATGAAAGCCAAATGTTTCAAATTTGAATATTTATTAGAAAATTTTGAAATACTTTTGAATTTCGAAATTTTAAAATTTCAAATCAGAATACTTATTAGAAATTCTCAAATTTAAATTTAAATAGTTTTGAATTGCCTCATAAAAATCAAATGTTCTTGAAAAATTTTAATCTAATAAATATTTTGAATATTTTTTAAATAAATATTTGAATTTTTTATGAAAATTTAAATCTTATTTTAAATTATTAGAAAATATATGTAAAATGAGTGGGTGGGGAGAGATTTTGCTTAAAACTTATGGGTAGGTAGATTTTTACCATAAATCATGTTATAGGGGATATCAAATTAGAGGAAGCTTATGGATAGATTTTTACAATTAAGCCTTGCGCTAAAGAAGGATCCACGTTAAAGCAACCTGGAATCGATCTTTCTACTACTTGAACTGAAAAGTAAACAGGGCCAAAGAGCATGACATTATACTGGCCAAAGCAACACTTACAGATCAGATGTGTATTTTACCTGAAAGCTTCTACCATAGGAATACGAAAAAACAGACACCACAAATGGAAGCACACAGGACGATCTCTACTTAGGGACTACTTACTGACTTCGTGGGCAATCATGTTGAAATTTGTATGATAAAAACTTCATTATTTCAGCAAGAAAGTTTCAGCAGGCCATACACACAAAAAAGGGGGGCAATACAATCCAGTACTACACAACACAACATAAAATAAGAACGACTAGGACAATATATAACAGCATAATCAAAAGCCATTCCGTCTCACACCCAATGGCAACAGACATCGGATTAACAGAACGACCCAATGGCCCTGATTTGATGACTCAGAGAATTGGCATAAAGGGCAACAACGCTGCAAATTACTCCGATTCGAACAGAGACCATTCATTCATAATATAAACGCACGGTGCAAAAATTCCTAAAGGTGACGCTTAACATCCTTACATTATTCAAGCCAGAGTTACTGGATTTCCAGTATCCAAGATCACATACCACTACATTATGCATATGTGATGGAACTGTTCGACGGAGGAATAAGTTTAAGCCTGGGGCTTATCGGCGGCCGGCTCCGGCTGGGGCTGCGCCTGCGCCGGGGTGAGAGCCTTCTTGATGGAGACGGCGTGGATCTCAGCCATGTGCGGCGCCAGCGCGGTGTTCACCATCCGGTGCCGCTCCAGCAGCCGCTTCCCCTCGAACTTCTCTGACACCACCTCGATCTCGTAGCTCGCACCACAACTTCGAACCAACCAATCAGTCAATCAATCAACAAGCAAACATGGTACTACGTACAATCCTCTTCGCCGCCAATAGCAATCGGATATGCTAGAAAATCGAAGCATTCGAGATGGATGGACTTACCCGCCAGATGTGTCCGTGACCACCTGAAATTGCGGAAACGCAGCGGCGGGAGCGGTTAGGGTTTAGGATAGAGATCGATGGATTACTTGAAGGGTTTTATTAGAGCGGTAGGAGGCTGCTTACGAGATGAGAGGGGCTGAGAGCAGAGGTGATGGCCGCCTCGACATCCTCCTTGGTGACGCCCATCGTTGCTTCGCTTCCTTCGTCGGTGCGTTCGGGCGGAGGCTGGAGCGCCGGCAAGCTCTGGAGCTTCGAGAGACCTGTTTGATTTAGCCCTATTTTTAGTTACACGAAAAATAATATTCTTGCTGTGGCTTGGACGCTGGGGAATCAAGAATCATGAGCCGGCTGGGCAGGGAATGTTGCAATGTTCTGCTTTTCCTCCTAGTGGAATGGGAATAGAACATTTCAGTGGACCATAAAGTCAGGGAAATTTCATTTGAGATTCTGAGATAATTTTGTGAAGATAAACAACTAGCCAGCAGTATCCTTTCCTACCAATAGTACACTCACTCTGACCAGAAATATAAGTTTTTCTAGAATTCCATGCCTGCTATTTACCGTTCTTAACTTCCATCTCTCAGAACAATTCAATCCACGGATAACAAAAACAAACCAGTCTGAGTTCGATAATCATACCACACGAGCCTTAATTTTACCCATTTCACTAACAATAGATCTAGTCTCCCAAACTAGATAATCTTTTGAAAGTGTGCTGGGTTACAATCACAAATAAAGTATATAACTCTTTATGGCACGAAGGAACTACGGAGAAGAGGTAAACATCCGTAAGTTGATTGTGTGATATGAGAACCACCACAAGATTCGACAAATACATCAGCAGCGGGACCAGATAAAATTCAAAGAGAAGATGGTACTACAGGTGTCACATGCTAAATCTACAATCCAGTACATAACAGACTTTCATCGACTGGCCAGGCATAAATCGGCCACGATTCACAATCAGCAGGATCCCAGGCTCAAAACTTCATGCAGTCCGCAGAGGTGGAGAAACCAATATAACACCATCACCTCTGACAAAAAGGAATGGGATGGTGCGTTTAGTTGTCTGCAAAAAAAATATTCAGTAAATAGTTATTTACATCACTAAATCAACATCATCATTGAACATTTCAAAGACTGAAAAATATGTAAGCAATCTGCACCGTTCTGGTTGCCCCTAATCAATCATTGTGGTGTTATGAGTGCCAGTTATCTGGTGCCAAACAAAACAAGCAGAACAACGAACCCAAGCATTCAATATTCACATAGGTGTTTGCTTGATGCCTTGGTCGTCAATGAATGGCAACCCCACCTAAGCACATCAACACTCCACGAACAAAATGCAATGAAGGCACGGATTAGTTGGTTAGCCCCCCATTTCCTAAACCAGAAATGTTATGCACACGATTGTTCCTTTACTACTGCTGTGTATGACCCAAAAGGCTGGTATCAGCATGTGTTTAATAATAACTGAGTACTAACAACGTGATTTGCTGGACATGAAGATACACGCTTCAAAACGGTCATACACGGCAGAAGTTAACTGGGGCTGTGTATAGCACGGTTCTTCCTAAACACACTTCAAAATTCTGCCTTCACTTGACATGTAGGTAAACCACGATTCACCTTGATGTGCAAGGGAACAATAATAACTTGAAATCCAGAAGATTCGGCAATACAAAAAATTGTTCATATAGAACAGATGGTGAAAAGCCCAAACAACTTACGCGCACGATTTCTTCATATGTTTCATCATCAATCTCAACAGTTGTAACAACCTCCTCAACATCTCCAAGGATCATGTTCAAGTGTTGATCATATGCCTGGATAAAAACGGTAAACAAAAGACCATCAGTAGCTATCTTTCCAATATACCAAAAATATTACAAGATATATTCAATGCATTAGAATGCGTTAAAAAATGATAAAGAAATTTATGAAAAAGATGAGAGAACCATGAAAAAGCAACTTAAAGCAAACCACAGCAGGAGAGCATGGAACTGAAGTAACATAAAAAACAGTATGTGGCAGTGAGCAAATATAAGACTACGAACTGTCCAGCATGTAGCATTGTTGTTCATAATGAGGTTCCGAACAAATTATATGACATTACATGAGCCAGGAATGCGTAAACTATCTATTACCCATGTTAAATACCCCAAAAATTCTTGCTAATGGAACTCCCCCCTAGAAACACAAAGAACTGTGCATTTCCATATTAAGAAGTTAGTCAAAAGGCTGAAAACTGGTGAGCAGTTGTATTCATTGCAAATGAAATTGGGTCCAAATAGTTAAGCCAACCTACAAAGTTAAGGAACCAAAAAACATCTGAGGCAGAAATATGATTTGCAGTTTGAACACTAAAAATGATGTTCTAATCATGGAATATAAATCCAAAACTTCTTATTTGTGATAATAATGCCAGATAATCTTTCATGAATATATATATTTCTATTCTAAGAAATGCAAAAACTGTTTCATATCGGTAGTGAATCGTTATAGGTAAACGATTTGTGCGAATGTATTGCATCTATCTGCAGGGACTTTCATTCCATCCAACACCTCTTCTTCACATGAGAAATTCCACAAATGGGCAGTTTACTTTCTATGTTAATACTTTCAATCATTATAAATGCTTTTGAACTGCTATTCATCATTTTACAACAACATACTTAACCTCATGCTACAATTTCCATTGAACTGTTAAGAAGGGAATGTTTCACCGAATTTTGTTGCATTGCAGATGAACTGGAACATTCAGTTCAACAAACCAAATAAATAAGGTAAGAAATTAGCAATCATAGTACCCATCAATTCGATGGTTAAACCGATAGACAACAGGTTACCGGTCACAGAGGCCACGGTACCACCGAACCACTACCGCTCAACACCCGATTAGCTACGAGGCACAAGAATAGTAGACAATTGTCGTAAAAGAAGCAGAAGGGCATACATGGAGCTTGCCGCGGAGCTCGCGGTCGGATCGGAGCTTGACATAGATGCGCTCGTCGAGGCTGAGCCGTATCAGATCTAGCGGCTCCTTCACTGCGATCTCCTCCTCCGCCGACGCCATCACCGCCGCCTCTCCCACAGCTCCCCGCCCAAAAACCTCTAAATCCTAGCTACCCAACCAAATCGCAGCAACGTACAAGTACCGGCTTCGGCTCCAGGATGGATCCAGAAGCGCTTTGCGTTTTTGGGTGAGTGCGCCGCCGCCGCCTGGTTCCTTTGGTTTGGGCACAGCAGCATCTTGCGACCGAACAACTAACGGGCTAAATGGGCCTTTGGAAACCCGTACTCTCAGTGCTCGCTCATGGGCTTATTTTGCACTGACATCCTCACAAACAACTTCGTTAAAAAAAAAAAAAAACACATACAAACGTACATCTACTGATAGTCCCCCTTTAAAACTGCATCCATGCACATTGTATCCTTATAAAAGTCATCACATACTTCTCGTTGGTGAGGAGGGGATGTCGTTTATACCACTGACATAATAATTCGTCTCGTTGTTGCGTTAGAATTTTCATTATAATGAATCTACCCAGATGAACTATACTTAGTTTTTTGTCTCTTCGGCTTGGAAACAATAGCGGTGTAATGTTCCCTTCCGACCCTGCAAAAATAAATGTTTGATCATCGAAATAGATTTTTTTTAAAAAAAATATCAAAATAGATAAAATCACTAAAGATGATAACATTAGGGAATATATATCCGCATAATTATCCATTACCTCTTGTCGATATATTTAGGTGATAACATGTTCATCTTGACTATTTTCTATCTATATTGTTCTATAAGGATAGCACATCCTACGTGTCAGCAGAGTGTCTGATGGAAAAGGCGTTACACGAGCTTGTGGAGCTTTTGATATTGGAACAGTTGGATTACTACAGCCATATATAGAGCTGTCTGCTGTGTGATCACCATCCATGTTGCGCCCCCTTGTCCTCCTCTATGTAACGCGTTTCTTTTGTAGTTTTCCTTATGGAGATGCATCAGCGCCTTTGCTTTAGAAGTTGGATTTAACCTCAAACTGCAGCTTTCGCCGATGCCCCACTGACATTTTATTAAGCACATGAATCACATTGACTACCATCTCTGATAATCCTCGACGTATACTCTTACATCCACACACACATTTTATATATTGGAAAAGGCAACGGGGCCAATTGCTCGATCGATGGCACAGAAACAATAATCTCTGGACGGCTAAAGCTGTGCGCAGCTGGATTGGCAGTTGTACCTGATACAACCTTATCGACGTTTTGTTTAATAATGCGCGCGCTTGTATACGACCTATTCCTCTCCCGGAAAGTATAAAAGTAGTGTTGATTTTAGAAAAGGCCAAAGAGGGAAGGGAGAGAAATCTCCAGGCATTATCATGGGGTCTCACTGTGACTGTCTGAAACGTTTACCCACTGGTTATTAGTGTTCTTGTACGATGCTTTCCTTTCTCGATGTTGCCGTTGAATGAAAGAAGCATCGGTTGCATCAATCAACCTTTTTTTCTTTTTACTTTTTGTGATGCAAACGTATCGCTGAAAAGGAGAAAAGTTGTGTAAGAGAATACAGCGGGACGAAACCAAAACATCTTTAGCTCTGACAACCTGCAACCACAAGCGGCAAGATTTGACGATACGAGATCTGAAGCCAAAAGCCCTGCCTGGTTGCCGTAGCTCAAACCGTCCGTGGCTTTCAGAGAGCAAGAAACTAGCAGTCGTTGCCGAAAAATTCAGAGAGACATTATAAAAGTTGTGGTAAATACAATACTACAGTATAAAACAGCTAGTAGCACTAGTACTACAAGTTTCTGCGTTCTTTCTTTCCAGTCCGGTTTGCTGTGATGCTGACAAATGACAGGACTGTTATGCAGTAGGGGCACTATGTTTTATCTTTTGCTCACGCATGATTCGTGCACCAGCTCACGAGCTTTTAGTTGTACACGCAGACGCAAGCAGCAGGAAATTGTTTACATGGTGTAGTGGTTGAAACGATAACGCTGCTGGTGATTATTGTCAGCGCAGCCTTATATATCTGTCGACAAATGGTTGTGGACAAGACGACGCCATTGCTTCGCACAACACATCAAATTTGAGTACTAGTACTAGTACATAACAAATCAACTAATCCAGATTACTGATTCAAACCTGACTTCAGAAATCTCTATCGTGATCTAAAAACTGTCGTCTTTAGTCTCGCAGCTATCAACATAATCCAATTAATGAAATGGTGTTCTGGGTACCGGTTCAAGTAGGAAATGAATACGGGAGTGGGGGGAACAACGGGGGTATGATGATTTCGAATCTGTGGGCCAAACCGAACTGAAATGAAAAAGCACAATATGGATGGACGGACAGAGAACACTTTTAATTTGTGGCGCTTGGAGGGCTCCATTGGCCGCGCGAGCGCGGGTGGCGTCAGTAGTGTGCCGCCCGGCGCCGCAACGATGCTGCCCACCTGACGTGGCCGGAACCCCAATTGGCCGTGGCCACGCCCGCACCGGTGCTGACGTCACGATCGTTTCGTTGGAAGAACCTTCTTGGCGAGCCACGAGCATGGTCTCTCACGCGCGCAACGGGCGATGGCGACGGCGGCGACAGCTGCAGACGTCGATCGGGGCCTGCTCCCCACCGAACTGACGGCGCGCGCGGGGCCCTGAAGCAGCCGACGGTGAACGTACGTGTGACGAGGGGGCTCAACTGAACCGATGTGCACAACCACCCTACGGCGGACTAGTAGTAGCGTTTAGCGTCCCTGTAGCTCCGGTACCTTCCTGTCGCTCGCCGGCTGCCAAGACGAGCAAGCTACTAGCAGAGAATATTTTGTCATAGGCCACACTCACTCGTTCGCTCACCGCTGGAAAGCGAAAAAGCTCACACGTCGCAGCTCGCGTCTTTCGCGGGCCTCAGCTCCTTTTTCGCTGTAGTTTGAGTCAGAATCAGAGCCTTTGCTCGCCTCTTACCTGCACCAACACGGAAGGCATTCACCGTGTTCACATGTTCGTCGCCGTCGCGCTTCTCCCCCTCTCCGTGTCTCTCCTCCTCGGGTTAAAAACGCGCGTCCATTGCGCAGGACGTGAGGGATCGCTCGCTCTCGGGAAAACGTCAGGCTCATGTCGCTGTTTGAGAGTCAACGAAACAGAAGGGGGAACTCCTAACAGTGTTCCGCAAGTCCCAACCAAACCCTTGTATTCCATATTCAAGGAAATACAAGGAAAAAAAGAAAGAAACTGCGCTACCACGATTGGTGCGTCCTTCGCTACTGTTTTCGCAACTTTAAGCGTACGTTTGAATTCCATATTCCCACTGTGCTGTGCACACCAAGAATTTCCGGCACTGCATTTTGTTTTACTACAAGCCCCAGCGTCCTGCTAGTACCTACTCGTACAAAGCACGCTACAGTTCCACACCTTCTTTTTTTTGCGGAAAGCTACAGTTCCACACTGAGAGTAGTAGTCTCTGGTCAAAGAACCGTTTGAGTATGGCTACTGCAGTAGCCGAGTAGCGTGATGATAGACACAATCAAACTGCCAAGGATTTCCCTTAGATCGTGGTTGTTTTTTGATCTCCTTGTGTTGGTTACCTTATCATATCATCGTATCGTTGGACCGCGTGTTGTCACTGCTTTTTCTCAACATTGGTTGGGAGTAGGATACGAACTAACGAGAACACATACGGAGTAGTAGTCAACTACTAGTACACAAAGAAAACGTTTGCACCAAAACAAAATCTGCAGCTCCCAGTCCCAGTCCTAGGATCGGAGTTTGCGAGGCAGGATTAAGCAAAGTTAACCATTAGTGTGCCAGAGCCTGAGCTCTCACTGTCCGTTCTAAGGGCTGCACGAGGCACGGACACCGGCCCACCCACTCCCCACCACCGTGTACGCGCGGGATGGGGGCCGAGGCCGAAAGACAGGAAAAACAATTCAAAAGCAAAAGAAATTAGGATCAGTGCACGTCCCGCTTTTCGTGGCGTGCGCTCCGGGGCAAGCAAGTAATAAGCCGATGCCACCTGACCTGACCCGTCCGTCCGTCCGTCCGTCCGTCCGATCGCCGTTACGGCCGCGCCCCAACGACGGAACGGAAAGGTGCGGTCAACCCACCCCCACCACCGCCGGGCGGATAAACAAACCCCAGCGCCCCCTCCTCCCCTCTCCTCTGTCCTCCTCATTCCGGTTCCGGCTCAGTTTCTCCTTCCTCCTCTGACTCTCCTCGCCTCTAACCTCTCCTCGCCTCGTCTCCACATCCGCCTCCCGGTCCCCTCCGCCGCCCGTGCGGAGACCAGCGCGTCGAGCTCCGTGTCGGGAGCTCTGATCCGGTGGCCTCGCGTCCTGTCGGGGTGGCGGCGGGCGCTCCGGGCTCCCGCAGAATGTGAGTTCCTGTTTCGCGAGCTGGGGAGCTGTTCTTCCTCGTCTTTGTTTGTTTTTGGTGGAGTTTTTTCTGGTCTGTCAGGGTGTGAAGCGAGTGGTGGTGCGGTGGAGGCGCCGTCTCTGGGGTGCTTTTGCCCAGATCGGTAGATCGTGCGCGCTGATTCGGTCGTGGATACAGTGTTGTCCAGGGCAGATTTCGGAGATCAATAGGAGCGTTTACTACTAGTATAGATTTTTTTTCTCTTTATTTTTCAGAAGTCGTCCGCCTGTTTGGTTGGCCTGGTAGTCTGTTACATTGCGTCGTTGACGAGAGAAGCCTGTCCATTTCTACGCTCATGACTAGTAAACTACTACCAACTTGCCTGCTAGAAATGACGGGGGAAAAAATCCCTGACGTTTTGCAGCCTGATCGTACGCCGCGAATGTTGTATCAGTTCACATCAGTGTTATATGAGCCGATGTTTTAAGTTAATGCCCAGATTTCTTGGGTTTAAAGTGATGCTCCGTAGTATTCCTACCTAATATGCGTGGTTATGTGGTCAAAAGTCACTGCTTGTATCCTGAGCAATCATGGTTTAGGAATCCACTTTTGTTTCGAGATAGGCCTATGCGGTTATTACGATGTCTAGGTTGAATCAGCTTGTAATGATGTGGTCATGTGTCAGTCAAATCCGTCCGTGCTGAATTTCCATTCTCTCATCAATTCTTTTGTTTTTAGCAGGGGCAGCGTGTAGCGGTCACTTCCTTTGCATACACTCCTTGCTGTTGTCATCCCAAAAGAGGATCCGTAAGTTACTAGTTCATTGCTTGTCTCTTCGTACCTACTAGTGGAATTTGCTAAAAACGGAAGTTACCAACAAGGTTCGTTCCCCATTGCAGGCCACAGTTTCTTGGATTTGTATGCATTTTTATCTGGCACCGGCTGCCATAGATGTCATTCCGTAGCATAGTCCGTGATGTTAGGGATGGCTTCGGCAGTTTGTCCAGGAGGAGCTTTGAGGTGACTCTCGCAAGCATCTATGGCCTTACTGGGCATCACAAAGGGAAGGGGCAGAGCTCACACCAAGTGCTCGACGACTCGCCTTTGCTAGTCCCAGAAAGCTGCTGGGCGAGCCTACCTCCTGAACTTCTCCGTGATGTCATACGGAGACTGGAGTCTGATGAGAGTACATGGCCAGCCCGGAAGCATGTTGTCTGCTTTGCAGCAGTTTGCAGGACATGGAGGGAAATGTGTAAAGATATTGTGTTGAGCCCAGAATTTAGTGGGAAGCTCACCTTCCCCGTGTCTCTGAAGCAGGTAAATGAAAAAAAAGATAATCTACCTCTTCAAGTTAAATTAATCTTGAACAGAATGGTCCTTAGAATCAGATCAAAACCTTGAGTAGTTGATTCTCTCTCATATGCTTTATACATTACTTGTTTCTTTGACAGCCTGGACCTCGAGATGGAAATACAATGATTCAATGTTTTATAAAGAGGAATAAGTCAAAATCCACCTATCATCTCTACCTATGCCTTAGCAATGGTATGTCTTGTGCTTTGCTTACTTTCGGTTGCAGACTTGCAGTGCACATTAATGATTTTAGATTTCCTTCACGAAAAACATTTTTCTTTGTTAAATGACCATATGACTGGTTTGTTGGATTTCACATGTCCAAATTGCTGAACCATATATATTTCTGTGGTCAGTTGTTACAGCCGAAACTGGAAAATTCCTTTTGTCAGCTAAAAGACACCGCAAGACAACTTGCACAGAGTACACTATCTCAATGGATGCTGACAACATCTCAAGGTCCAGCAGAACCTACATTGGAAAAGTGAGGTAATTATGGGTGATGAATCCTCTATGTTTTGTTTGAAATTGCATCGGATATCTGCAATGTATTGTGCTAAGGCTCATGCTGTAAATTTTCAGGTCAAACTTCCTCGGTACAAAATTTATAATTTATGATACACAGCCCCCTTACAATGGGGCTGTAATTCCACCTATTGGAAAGACCAGCAGGCGATTTAACTCCACGAAGGTCTCTCCAAAGGTTCCTTCTGTTAGTTTCAGTATAGCTCAGGTTTCATATGAGCTAAATGTCCTCGGCACTAGAGGTCCTAGGCGGATGCGGTGCATCATGCACTCCATACCCGCCTCATCAGTGGAGCCAGGTGGCATAGTTCCTGGCCAGCCTGAACAAATTGTGCCTCGTGCCCTGGAGGACTCATTTCGCAGCACCGGTTCATTCTCGCAGTCATTCCGAAGCACAACCTCAATGTCCAAGTCGATCATGGAGTCATCTGTGGATTTCAATAGCGCTCGGTTCTCTGACATTGCCAGCGGGAGGTTGGATCGCGGTGAGGACGGTGAAGTCAAGGAGAGACCACTGGTGCTTCGTAATAAGCCCCCGAGGTGGCACGAACAGCTGCAGTGCTGGTGCCTCAACTTCCGTGGCCGTGTGACAATCGCCTCAGTGAAGAACTTCCAGCTGATTGCTGCGACAACTCCGCCACCTGCAGGTGCTCCAACACCGTCACAGCCTGCTCCATCAGATCCTGACAAGGTCATTCTACAGTTTGGGAAAGTAGCAAGAGACATGTTCACGATGGACTACCGCTACCCTCTCTCGGCTTTCCAGGCGTTCGCTATTTGCCTAAGCAGCTTTGATACAAAGTTGGCATGTGAATAAATGAAGATGAAGAAACGTAAAAGAAAACAGAGATTTGCTGTCAGTAGGCTCGTAGCATATCTTTGCATTTCACTGTCGTGTTATCCTGGTTGTGATTTTGCTTGAACTGGACAAACGCACGAATGTATGTATTGTTGGCTCCCTCATCCACGATTATAAATCTCCTTCCTTTTTGTGCACTTCATTGCCAGATCTGTAATACTACTGTACTACATGCAGTGAGTGGCATTGCCACACCGCACGATAAGAAAGGTTCCACTCGATGATTGAACCTGCACGATTTCTCAGATACGGCAGCACAGAAAACGTTGTGTTTCTTGATTGGTTGGACTGTGTAACACCACTGCATATTGTCGTGCATCGAGAAGTGAGTGATAAGAGCTTTACTAAGCTTTTGTCTCGCGTCCAAAAGGACCGCCAAGTGCCGAGCTACTCATGGTTTTTATCAGTGATTACGAGCACGCCTGTGCGTAATCATTGCATTACCACCAACTGCCTCTGCCTGCACATTTAGATTCAGACAGAGAGTACCAGTACAGTAACGTACTAGTACTACTAGTATTAGTTGTGTGCGAAACGGGAGCATCACCTCACATGCGGCTGCCTCCGATCCTGAATAAAGCCGAGCTCTTTCGGTGTGTCCCCTGTCTTTAGTCTCGAGTGCTTTCACCAGGATCAGGAAGATAACGATGGTACAGCTAAGCTAGCTAGGTGAGGACGAAATGAACAGGGTGAAACAATTACTAGTACGTCGTTGGCTATGTTGTGTGCGAGTAGCCCGTAGTGCTCCACGAGTGAGAGGGATGGACAGCTGCAACTGCAATGGCGTGGCGTCGGACTCACACTCACTCTCGCGTCCATATGGCATCGAGAGCATCGTGACCGTCTCGGCAAAGAGAGAGCGTGTCTCGCAACTCACAAGCTGCCATCGCACTCGCACCCGCACCGGTGACAGCGCGGTCCCGCTCGACCCACGCGAGGCTACTCACCTCACGTGTCGCCAACGGGCCGTCCCCATCGACGACGTTATCATGCAGTCCTGCTCACTGATTAATCCGCCGGTACTGATGGCTTGAGTGCACGGTAATGCACCTGGTTTGCGTTGCGCATTAGCGTTGCGTGTGGTTAATGGCTGGGGTGGTGCGGTAGTTTTCACTTTTTCAGACGCTGTCGTCCGGTTTTGATGCGGACAGTGGAGTAGGATACATTCAGGTTGCGATAAGGATTGTTGGTGCGATGGCAGCAACTATATCGTTCAAAAGAAAAAAAAAATAGGCCGGATGGATGAGAGCAAGATATTTATTTGATGATGTTTCGACAGGTCGGCAGGTACGTCGTGTTGACCTGGTGTTGGGCTTGCGCTTAGAAAGTGGTACAAACACTTCGAAAAATGCTCGACTGCTTCAAAAAGTGGTACGCACTGGTCGTTTTGGGTTCCTGGAGTCCGGTACTGCTTCGCGCTGCAGCTGATATTGTACTCGCACTAAGTAACATTTTTTTTTAGCACAGGCATCACTCTGTATCAATCAGGAGAACGAAAAGATTTACAGATGCCACAAAGTGGGAATAAGAACGAAACAAATCTCCCGAGCCCTGGTAGAGGATTATAGATCTTCTGCATCGAGTAATGCAGCGAAACAGATAGTTTACTCCCTCTTTACGTAAATATATTTATTTGATTTTATCGTTATTTTTTATGATTCATAAAATATAGTTGAAATGTGTAAAATTATAGGTAACGTTTTAAATACTTTTATCAATAAATAAAAATAACGATAAAAGTTACCCGTGACAAATATGTATGGACCAAATAAGCCGTCGGGCCACATCGCGCACGCCCAGAACCCAGAATGTCGTTGTTGTGGACTGGCGTGGACCGCGCCGAGACAACCCGGCCACGGGCTATCGAAACAATAAGCCCAGGCCCGGGCAAAACCACCTGCTGTCCGCAGTCCGCTGCCGCTGCCTGCCGCCGCTGCTTCCCCGCAGACGCTTGCTGCTCGCCAGCCGTGGCCAGCGTCATCTACCCCAACATCCACCGCCGCGCGTCTGTCGGGGCCAGCAAACGGAACGGGCAAAACCTGCCGCCTGCCGGCGATTTTGCCGCGGAAGCGGGAGAGGTGAGACGCATGCCGACGACGATGCTTGCGACGAGGAGCCTGCGGAAGGCGTCCATCCCTCCGACTTTACTCTCCGACCCCTCACCCGGCAGCCTCCCGCCCACCCGCCTTGCCGTCCACGTACGTACTCATCTGCTCCGCAGCACGCTCAGCAGGGAAGCCTCCTGCATAAGCCATCCCTAACCCACCTGCTCCAGGTCTTCTAATGTCTCTTGTCGTTGGTTTCCCCGCTTCCCAGCTCAATGACGACGGGTCCGCCTGCTCTGCTTACCTTGCCTCCGGCTGCCGCGTCTATAAGATCGAGGTTCGCAGCTCTTAATATTCCTAACTTCGATTTTATTTATTCGTTGACAAAGCGGTGTTGCTGTTGTAACCCTGTGCCCTTCTTAAGATAGTAGCTAACTGAATAGATTGGACAATACCTTAGCATAGTTACTACTACTCTAGGTCTTAGTTTTTATGGATCGACGCCCCAGCCTCGACCACGGCACCGAAGAGGAAGACCTTAAGTCTCTTCCTCTTCTATGCCTACCCTCTAGTACCTGACCTCTTTAAATAAACTAATAACCCTAACCCTAGGGGCGCAACAGTAGTCGCGCTGCTGTAGCAGGCTGCTATAGTGCCACACTGGCCCATCTAACAGCCCATAACATTCCACCCCTCCTTACGAGCAGCTCGTCAATCAAACTAGCTAATTGAAGACCACTCGTCTCGATAGGACTATCAAACCTCATTAAGCCTTTTACATCTCGGCTTTAGACTAATTATACTGACTACAATTAACTTAACAACGACGACTGGATGAGGAGGCCCTGTTGGAAGCCTGACCTGTTACTCCTTCAACCACGGGCCAAAGCAGTGACCATTGTGCTGCCATGAGTAAAATATCCAATAAGGCCAAGTAGCAGCATGTGGCAGCAGATGCTCCACTCCTTTGTGGCCAGAAAAAATAGTTGAGCCTGAACGGTCTGGAAGAGAAAGCCAAACAAGGCACTAAGCACTAGCAGAGCATGTGGTCGCCCTCGTCTCTAGTAGGCCATCCTCTCCAAGCAGGTGGTTGTCGTTGCCTTTCACCATGAACAGGTTGCTATTGCTAACCTGCCCAGCGAGCAGGAGACCAGCTTGAGGAAGATGCTGTAGATGGGGCTGCGCTGGTTCAGAAGATCGAGGACGGTGATTTCGAAGCCGACCACGACACGGTCGCAGGTCGTGGAGACGTGCTCTCTCCTGGTGCTTGGCCTTTCCATACGCAACAACCCAAATTTGGGAAAGTGGCTCATCGCAGAGGCCAACAACCTTGTGCTTGTGGTGCTTGAGGACGACAACCTCGTACTCCCGTACCGAGGGCTCCAACAGGCCCCCCATTGCCTCCAGGGCCGTCTTCCCGACGGTTGCTGCAGCCATAGATCCGGAGTAGGAGGCTGTGGCTTCGTGTCCACCATCTCCCCTCCCTTCCGGATCCCTAAAGGAGCAACTGCACTTGGGCATAGCAGCGGACGTGGGAGCAGAGACAATGAAGTGAATGAGGTGAGGAAGCCGGTGGGCGGCGGCTTTGCAACCGCAACGCCCTCACCAGTCAACGCGAGGCATGGCCTAGGATGAGCTGCCGCGGTGGCGACGGCGGCCGTGGACTGCATCTCCGTGTTGATTTTAGGAAGTGGATCTGCGATGGCCACAACAATTTTGGCACTCGATGTGGGCGCCTCCATGTCGACCACACATGGCACTGGTGCGTGAGGCTGCGGCGACCATGGCATCTCCAGCGCCGTGATGCAGGCTTCATGGCCGTCGAGGCGCTGGTTGATGATGTCCAATCGCTGGCTGGTGAGGTTCACCTGGGCGAGGATGAGATCGATCTTAGCAGACATGGTGGTGGTGGTCACAGGATTGATGGCGCCGGCCATTGGGGCGATTCGCCAGACTGTCTCGGATACCAATTGATATAGATCAAGGCCGGGGCCTCGACCACCACACCGAAGAGGAGGACCTAAGTCTCTTCTTCTCCTATGCCTACCCTCTAGTACAGACCTGACCTCTTTAAATAAACTAATAACCCTAACCCCAGGGGTGCAACAGTAGTTGCGCTACTGTAGCAGGCTGCTACAGTGCCACACTAGCCCATCTAACAGTCCATAACACTTAGGCTCAGTAGTTAATACATCTGGCTTTGGAATTTTGGTGCTGAAATTATTGTGCAATCGCCTAGTTGCTTTTTCCTTTTTTGCTTATTGATTATTGATTACAATGGAAAATGATGTAGTCCTTTCATTATCTTATATCTATTGAGACTTTGTTCTCAACTTGATTTTTCATTCTCTTCTCTTGGAGCCCAAAGATAAGCATGGATGGTGAGATGCTGTCCAAAGGAAAGGAGAGCCTCTTGATTCCTGATAATGCACAGGTATATTATATCCCATGCTCTTAGGTACTCCTGTTTCTCTTTCTTTTACTCTAATTTTGAAATCCATTCTCAATGAAAGGTCCTAAGCTCTTCAGTTGTGGAGCGTTGCCCACATCGTGCGGAGATTCAGAGCGTGGCTCTCGCGGAGGGTGAAGGTGCAGTCCTCAGCATTTAATCATGACATGAACCAGAATTTTATCTCCCATTATAAAATTGTGAAATGTTGTAGCTGCATTACTCTTTTGGCAATTATTAAAGTATGGGACAATGGTCCAAATTTCAAAGGCCATCAAAACCTAATCTGAATGTGTCAATAACTTGATATATTATCTTTCATTTTGAGTTGATATCCAAGCTTTACTTACTGAAACTGTAGCTTAGATAGCATGAATGAAGTTTGTCATATGGAGAAAATGTTTCAACATTTTGCTTGCCGCTAGGACTTTTAACTTACTAGTGAATGGAACTGTGTTTTCTAGCTATTTGGCATAGATGGTCTGTTTCTTTTTTTAAACAAAGGAATGGTTTTATTTCAGGTGATAACAGCTTGATTCTGGGAACGGTTGACTCATATGGTCATCTGATTGTATCTTGTTTGGATAGCGTAGCTGATGGTAACTTTACTATCTTTTCTTCTACACGTGTGAATAAATAAGAACATATGAAAACTAAAATGTTGTGCTTTTTTTGCCTCAACAAAAAAAAAACTGCTATATTGCTATGCATCTTTGGTTTAATTTCTTTCTTTCAGTTGATCATGGTAGATATATTCCTAAACTTGCTCAGACATTGATAGGGCATCCTATTCATTTCCACCACGTGATTGTGGCATTGGGGAAGGAAGTTGGGCTGGGTTATGCTTTAGCCCGATGCACCGATCCATGGTATATTTGCAGTTCATTATTGTCTTATAATTCGAGCTGCCCATGATGTCTTGACGCATCAGTTTCCTGTAGATGTCTATTTGGCTTAGCATATGTGTCGACATATTTCTGCATCAAACAGAAACGAAAATCTGTGTGAATTGATTTCTTTTCAGGTAGCTGTTGCTCATCAGTTATGCAAGAGTGTCGATGTTTATGACCAGGACATTCATCTTCGCAGTTTGCGCACGTGAGTCATCATATTAGGATTTTGCTGCAGTGGGTTTTTTTTTTATGTCCAACTGGCTTTTTTGCTAACGGAAGTCAGGTTGTTCTGAAGGATGATTTTTAGACGTCCATGAATATGCTATCCACATGGCTTTAGTTTTCTCATTCATCATCACGATTATATGATTTTCTCTGTGTTTATTATATTCTTTATATTTGAACACACTGTTGTGGATTCAATGCATTAAGCAACGAGCTGATCTATCTGCATCCCTTCATGACACGTTTGGAGCCTAAAATATTTGATTGACTTCCTTCATGAAACTGAAATTGCAGGTTATGGTATGCATCTTCATTTAGCTTCCTTCCGTGCTCACAGCAAGTGAATGAAACTAGCTCTTTGTTGGCAATTGCTGAAGGATCTCAGGTCAGATTCCAACTCAACTCTGTTATATATATTCTTTTACGGTCTTTTTTTTCTCATGGTAATTAATTGCAGCTAAGCATCTGGGACTTAAGAATGAATAACAACGGAGGATGTGTGCAGCGCATTTCAGGATCTGTTGGGAATGTTATTTACTCTGTCTGTAGTTCACCTTCCGGGCTAATCGCTACTGGTGGAACTGATCGTACTGTCACCATCTATGATCCTCGCAGGTTGGTTTTGATATTTTGTCTAGTTTCAAAGGTATTATGAGTAATAGCTATGGAAAAGACAAAAGTGTGTACTATGCCTGCACTTCTGGTCCAAATTGTTTACATCGAGGATAGACAGAATGACAACAAAAGAGCTCTCACCAATTGGCTAAATCAGTCCAAGTTCGATTGATCAGTCCATTGTACTTCTATGTAGGTGGACGGCTTTGTCAAGATGGGTTGGATGCTCAAAGTACGAGGTTTGATTTGCTTCCTTGATCCTTCTGATGTTAGTTTTTTTGTAGTACAAAGATATTGATAATTTATCGTAAGTATGTGAAATGGGATCAAGATGTTTCGTACAATAAGAATCACAAGAAATTCAGTTAGTCGTTTTTCTCTACTGCGCAGATTACTGGCCTTTCATTCTCATCAGTTGATCAATCTTTCATTTATGTCCAAGGTGCTGATTATGAGGTATGGAACTATGGACCTGCCTTAATCTGGTGTGGACTTGATCTGTCTCATACATGATCTGAGTACTAGTCCACTTTTGTTTCATACTTTGTGAAGTTATATGGAGGTAGATGGAAATGGAATGCCGCAAGAAAACCCACACTGATTTGTAGCATCTTCATTGTTGGACCATAGAGGACAGCTCCAATTGCTTTTACACATGACAATACTGATGATAAAACATGACTTGATGGCATGGGATTCATGTGAGATAGATCTAGACTTGATACTGAATTTTGATTAGGCCCAGACCGTGCAAGAAACACTTATGCCACTTTTGCCTCTTCAGTTTGCCAATGAATAATGTAGCCTCTGACTGTATACTCGTTTCAGATTACTTGTGGACTTTGGAAGCAAAATGAGCGAGCATTCTCATTTCGTGGGGATTCCAACTTATTAGGTTTCTCAAAGGTACTCAAGTCTCCCAGGCCCTAGCCTTTATGTCAACATGTACTATAGACCTCTCAGCACCCATGCACCCGCAAAATACAATATACAAAATTAATGTCACTTTTGCATCAAGGTCGTTTTGACACCAGTGTTGCTTTTGATCTGCTGCAGTGTGCTGAGACTGATGTGGTAGCAGGGTGGTGCGAATCTGGAAACATCTTCATTGCTGATGTTAGGCAGTTGTAGGATCAGCATTCTTATCAGTTATCCGGTGGTGAGCAAAGCCATCTCATCTAATCCATGAAGGCAGTACATGTGATGCTCCTTCGTAGAGAGCCCTCTTGTGTTGAAAGTATGATTATGATCTTACAAGAGTAGCTATTTTGCACTTCCCATACCAAGTAAGCGAGCTATTTTGCACTTTGCATACCAAGAGCATCTAAGAGAGGCCCACAAAACTGATCCTAAAAACATATTTTTGGAATCAACCTTCAAATTATAGGGCCAACTTTATCTCCTCCACTCCCCTGTGGGTGAGTTTAGGAGGAACAAAAATAATGGGGGTGATTTAAGGGGCTTGTTCTGACTAAAGTAACATATAATTCGTTTTTGGAGGTGCTCTTGGTCATCTCCTTGAGACTGTTCTAACATGTAAAATTCTTTATCAAATCTTTGAAAACTTGGTAAAAGCATGCTAGAATTAATAATCAAACTTCAATATTTTTATCTGTTGGATCACTCATGCCGCTCAAAGTTTGGTTATTGACTATAGTTCATGTAATAAGAAATACTTCAATTTACCAAAACATAAAATGCAGATTACAAATAGGATGAACTTGTCCATGTCAAATATGATTCCTTTTTCTCCCTCTACATGCAAATACAGAATAGAGCCCTGCAAACGGCTGTTTTGAAAGTCAGATCTGATTGTACAACCCTCAGATCATGGCTGCCCTGAGTGCCCTAATCAAGGAGAAGACCAAAATCACATTCCAATTTACTTCCAGGTGACTCTCCCCACTTTATTGTAATGCTACTGTCCTCTCTTCCTTAATCAACCCCAGAAAAGAATAGCAATAAATCAGGTAGAATTGATCTGCCGGCCAAATATAAATAACAGGCTTTCTCGACCATGAGCACTCTCCCTCCTGCATAGTAGTCCTCCGTTTTTTTATTTATGTCGTTTGGACATGCATTTTAGTTCTTTGCTAGTTCATTTCCATGTCTGAAACGACAGAAATAAAAGATCGGAGGAGTATATGATTTCATTCTGTTCCATGCTATTTTTTCCTAAGATACTACAACTAAGTAACCGGAGATAAATAGAAAAGAGAAAATGACATATAGAGAGCAAATGCTATGTTACAACTGTAACGGATGGCAACTGAGATTGGCTCAAGCCTACCACTGCATGGAGTTCGTTCGTCTAAGATCCCGTGATGGCTTTTTCCTCACAATGACTGGTGTCACTCGTTCCATCAGCTGCACAAAACAAATGGATTTCTTAGAGAAGTACATATCACCAAAAAAAGCAAATGAACATTTCTCGAGTCTGTGATCCCAAATATTAGAAGAACCCATTATTCCGACTGTACTCAATGGACATATCAGTCTGATATTTGACCGTTCACTTACTACGAGAAAACATTAGCTTCTCAACTCCAATATCATACAAAACTATGAGATATTTAAAGTTTTAAAGATACACCTAAAGTTCTCAAATTAAAAGATAGTGCTGCAGGCGAAAAGTACCATTCAGGTTTGCAGGGTCTAGCCTTTATAAAACGCAGGATTATACAACGCATCACCATGGGAAGCAAATGGCTCCAAGAGAAAGTGAAAGATGAAAGGGACAATCTCACACATGTCATCTACTCTCGCATTGTTCCAAAAGGAATTGAAAGTTCTCAGCATCACATTTTATCTATTTGGCAAAGCCACTTTTGCCGGCTAGCAAGGGATCTTAATTCTTAAGCACGTTAGCTCATTGCAGTGCCAAATAGCACGTCTATGTGTTTTCAAATAACAAATAGATGAAAGGCTTTACCTTTTGCTTTCTGAAGTCATGATGTGTGGTTATTAGAGGAATATTTGAGTGATTCTCCCAAATTAGAGTTACAATGTGGCACAATATTAGGAAAGGAGGACAGGGAATTGCCGCCCATAATCCATGAAGGCAAATATAATTTGATGAATTGTAGTACTTGATAGTACCACAGATGATTATAACCTTTCGTAAGAAATCAGTACAGGTTATATCTCCAGAAACTCTTGTGGAAGCAATAATTCATTGTGCTATAATGAAGGACTAAGCATCCTGTATTATGGACTCCTTTCATTCAAACTGAAAAGGGATAAGTTTAGAAAATTACCTCTTTAAGTCGTTTCTTGTGCCGCTCCTCCTGAATGATAGGCAACGTTCAAAATGGAAAGACGTTTTGAAAAAGACAAACATCCAAGCACTTGCATTAGTCCACCTTGATTAATTAGTGCAAAGCATGGTTTTCATGCATCATGCAGGTATGCATAATAGGGGAATGAGCTGAATTATAGGGAAAAGTACTGACGGTCATGATTCATCTAGATGATGATGTGCTTTAGACGGTACTGAAAATAAGTGTGGCGCCACATGCACCTTGGCCTGATAACGGCCAATGCCAAATGCCAGTCCATTGGCACTATGCAAACTCTAACAGCTTCCCATATCCGACTCCATCAGTCAGGCGCTCAGGCTCAGGCTTAAAAAAAAAAAAAAAAAAAGAGCGGAGCAGAGTCGTACCTGTTCTCGCAACAGCTCGGCATTCTCCTCCTCGAGCTGGGTCACTAGCGATTCAAGCTCCGCAATGTAAGCCTTCAGCAACGAACAACGAAACATCAAAATTCCCACTCGAATTCAGGTAGACTTTCTATACGAAGCACAATTTTGTAACACTTGTAACATTTGCGCGCCCACCTGCTTCCTCTCCCGTGACCTGGCTGCAGACTCGCGGTTTTTGATCATTCGCTTCTGCCGCTGCATCGCAGCGCGATCCACCGGATCCATGAGCTGCCTCTTTCTTCCCCTCCCGCCCCCGGCGCCAGGCACGCTTTCGGGTCCTCCGAGGAACCCCATCGCCACCTGCCCCTCCACCGGCGCAGAGGGCCCCGAAATTCGAACCTCATCGTCCTTCACAGCGCTCTCCCTCAACAGGAAGTCCTCCAGCGTCATCTCCGAGGCGGCGCCCCCGCCTGTCGTCGGAGCGCCAGCTCCAGCTCCGACGACAGGCGGAGCCGCGGCGACCACCGTCCCTGTCGCGGCACTGCCACCTCCACGAGTGATATCCTTCCACACCTCCTCCGCCGTCCGTCGCGGGCCCATCTCCGACACCGGCGCCGGCGACATCGGCCGGTCGCCACCCCCGCCCGGCGCCGACGGAAGCCCCGGCGTGGGCATGTCGCTGTAGATGCCCCGGAGGAGCTCCTCCACGTTCATGGACCCCAGCCCGCTGCCCCCGCCGCCGCCGGGCTTGCTGGCGGCCTGCGCGAAGCGCGCGAGATCCGAGGCCGTGTGCGACGGCGACGACATCACCCTCGACGACGCCATGCGCGCGGCGCCGCCGCGCCCGCGCCCTCGGCCTCCTCTCCCCCGCCCGCGCCGCGCCCTTCTCGTATCCGTCGGGTTATTTCTCTCTCCCTCCTCCTCCTTCCGCTGAGCTCTCGGAGGCTTCGGGAGACGAGGAGCGGTAGTTGGTTGGTTGGTTACTCGGGAATGCGCCAGGAGGAGGGCTCGAAACGTGGAGATGGCCGTGCGGTCTCGTCTCGGCTTGTTTCAGCTCGGCTCATGAACGATGCGAGGCGACGCCAAGGTTGGTGGCGTGATTGGGAACTCGGATCAGATCACCGGGCGAGCGACTCGTGAACCATGATTAGTGCGCAACGAGCAGTTTATACACGTAGTAGTACTACGAGCAGAGGGGTCGGTCACACTCACTGGTGCGTTTAACGATTGGGCTCACCTGTCCACCATCTTCCAGCGTCCGGCTCGCCCGCCGGATTGTTCCCTTTTTTTTTCTCCTCCCGGATGGGTGGCGTGTCAGAGCAAAGAGATAAGACGAGGGATCGCCTGCGGGCTCCTCCCGCTGACTCGTGGCCTGTGCCCTGTGCCCTGTGCGGCGACCTGCCATGCCGTGGATAGCCGGCACATGGGATCCCTGCGCGGAAGCAGACAATTCAATAGGGGGTGCGTCGTCACCCCATTCGCGAGTCCACACCTGGACGGCCGCTAGAAGCGTCTCCACGCGGCACGCGCTTTTGAAAACCCGTTTTTGTTTGTGGCCGCGCCAGGCGATGACTTGGCGACCGGGACACAGGCGGCCCCTTTCTCGTCGCTCGTCTGGTGCGAGCAGCGGCAGTATCTAATCCGGGATCCACATCCACCTCGAACGAGGTGCGAAAGGAAAAGCATCGGCGACGTGAGATCGAGGAATCAATCACCCAATAAACGACGTTTTCGTCACCTCCTTCGCTTTTGAAGGCACCATGCACAGACAACAAAAGGTCTTTTCTGCTCCCGGACAGATGCCTTGACTAGTATAAATACTTAAGTGCTCCTACTCCGTATGTTTGTTCTTGTAGTACTAGTATAGTACTACTACAATTTTGATTTTACTTGTACGGTGCTCTAAACATTTCATGGATCCAACTGTTGAAAAACTAGCCCAGCCCACGTAGCAATTGTTGAATCCTTAAAAGTCCGTACCATGCGGTAGCACCCTACGGAGTCGTAACACTTGTATTCTTACTGTCCTGGTACCAGTCACCGATCGGTCATGCAAACTACGTACGACATATGTTGCACTACATCCACACAAGATGTTGCCTTTTTCATAATGTGGAGAAGGCAACCAATGAACACACAATGCGTCGCACGAGCCAGACTCCATGGAAATGCAAAAAGACTTTCACATCCTGTGAGCCTAGCTAGATGGGACTGGGAGGCACCTATTGCATCTTAAGAGTCTGACTCAGTAGCTGGTGTGAATATCCAACCAGCAATATGTTACTACGTCCGACGAGCCTCGACGGGGCTGTATGCGACCAACCAATCGGACCCACAGAAGCTCGTTGTAGAACTTTATTTTTTCGAGTAGCTCGTTGTCATGACTAATTAAATAGCCGTGGACAGCAATAAAACAGGTAAAAAGAAACAAATTCACCCCAAGACTACACTTGCAATCATCGCTCAGTAACCAATAGAAGCTTCGTTTTATTACTGAACCCAACGTACGTGGCCGCACACAGACTCGTAACCCAGCAATCATCGCTCTGTTGCCCGCGCGCGCTTGACACAGCGACAGATACGCATGAGCTGGTGCTCTTGCCATTTCGCGGTCACATCCGAGGATGCAACGACAACGACTCGCGATAAGTATACATACCAACTGGTCAAAGTTCACGCACACGCGTTCTCGATCCACCGTTCGTGAAGCAAGCCTACGGTGAGGATCGTTCTCGAGCCAGAATCCCACTCCACTCCCAACCCGTGGAACGGCCCCCGTTTCTCTCTCCTAGCCCCGCCGCAGCCACTCGTCACCTCCTCCCTCTCGCAAGTTGGACGAGCCCCCGACCTCAGCAGCAAGTCCACCTCCGAGCCAAGCCACATCGTACTGGCACGTCGCTCCCTGTCTCCCCCCTCTCCACCCGCGTCCCGACGATTTCGACCTCCGCGCCGGTAGCACATCGCCTCGCGGAGCATGGGGAGCGACGGGAGCGGCGAAGCGGTGGCGGCGTGGGAGGACGCGGGAGTGGGCGTTCGGCAGAGGAAGGGTGGCGCGGTGGCGGCGGGAGCGTCGTCCTCGTTCGCTGACGGGATGGGGGAGTTCGTGCTGAGCTCCATGGATGAGAGGTTCTCCGGATCGGCCGACGTCGACGGGCTGCTCACCTCGTCTCGGAAGCCAGGTTCGTGAATTGTTTGGTTTTTGGTCCGTGCCTGGTGCGTGCGTGAATGTGCGAGTATTTCAGTTTTCAACCATAGCATTTGCCGTTCGGCCATATATGTTGACTCCAAAGTGGATAAACCGAGATCGCCTAGCTTAAGTGCCATGCCAATGTAGTAACTGTTTAACCTTTTAAACATGGCTCACATGGACATGGTTGACTTCGACATGTTTTAAGGTGTCAGAATTGGCTGCATTGAAATTTATTTAAGTGCACGCTTTGCTGCATTGTGCCTTCTTACAGCACCGGTGTAGCAATCTTATCTTGATTTCAGTTTATTAATCCCGGTCATTTCATGTTTTTCAATTTCCAAACATCTGTCCCAGATTTCTGTGATTTCAACGGAGCTGTCAGGCAGTCCTTTTATTTCTTCTTGAGAAACAAATTCATGTTTGATGCTTAACATTTACTACCTTTAGTTTTTAGTTGTTGTCTGTGAGGAGAAGTTTTTTAGTTAAAAAATGAATTAAAAGTATTGTCCATTGCAGTCAAAAAAAAAATCAAAATCGGAGGGACTAGTCTAGAATGGTTTGGGTTGTGCTAAGGTCACTGACCATTTTATCTTCTTAGCACAAAAATATGCAGTTTACCCGTGCATGCAACAACTGCAAGTTCCCGTGCCACGTCTCCAAAATAAAAACACTTTCTTATATAGCGAAGTTATAGTACTCAATCTTGATCTGTTTTGTTTGGCTCTGAAACGTTGTACATTTGTTTTCTACAGCATTTGGGCATAGCAAATCAACAGCTGCAGGTTCCCCTGTATTTAAAGGGCAAGAGCATGTTTTCGTAAGGTCACACTCCGATAGATTGTTAAAGTGTGACCTTACTTTGGATATGCTTTCAGAAAATGAGAAGGTTGGAATCACACTTTATTATTTTATTCTTGCAAGCTCAACACAAAGTGCAGTGTTTATATTTGTCTCGTAGCTAATCCAGTAATGAAATAGTTTTATTCGTCTTTCTGATATTGAAATATAGTAGCTGTCGTATTCTAAGTCCTTACCAGAATCCTGATATCGAACTGCAATAATCTCTGTCTCAGGTTCCAGTTTAATTCATACGCTTAGGATTATGTTGTCACCACTATTATACTCGGACACTGTTCCATTTAGTTTAGTTTAGACTAAATTTCTGCTTTCGGTGGTCTTTATAACTTATGCTCTTTGTGTCATAATTATTCATTGTTACTTTGTGTTTCAGATAAAGATTCTTGATAAGATCGTCAAGATCCAAAATGATGGTACACTGGAGGTAGATGTGACACGTAGTGATCTTGTGGCTTCAGAACTATCGGAAATTGATGCTTTTGGTTCTGTTTCACGTGATATTGGAGATTTTACATCTGGAGTAAACAAGTCAGTCCCAAAGTTGAGGATTGCTATACTTGTAGTTGGAACACGGGGGGATGTTCAACCTTTCATTGCATTAGCTAAACGACTTCAGGTAAGAAACCTGCAAGCACCTTCTAGAGAGTCCAAAGGACCCTGAAACAGAAACTTTGTGGCATTCTCATTTATGATCAATGGGGCTTCTCAAACGTCCATATTAGTTTGAAAATTCTACACATAGTACATTCTGCCTATAGGTTGAGGAGTCTGCACAGTAGATCAAGAGCAAACAAATGAGTTTCTCTGTGAACCTTTTGATGTTACAAAGGGGTTTTGTATTGTCATAGGTATTCTAAAGTGTGGTGGGTTAATCTAAGCATCGTCCACTAGAAATAACATACTGCTTGTATTAATACTGAAAGTAATACTTTTCTCTCTCTCTTGTAACATAAAGCTGGAATTCTCTGCAGGAATTCGGTCATTATGTTAGATTGGCTACTCATATCAATTTTCGAACTTTTGTGAAGTCAGCTGGTGTTGACTTTTACCCATTGGGCGGTGATCCTCGAATTATGGCTCAATGTATGGTTCTAATGCTCTTACATCATGAATATTGTGTTATCTATGCACAGATAAAATAGTATTTTATGTTGTTGAATCTGCTGAGATAATCACATATTACCTTGCTGAATCACTATAAAATCTATAACGAAATGTGAGTAGGTACTTTGTTATTTTGCTTCATGTGGTTGGCTGTTAAAATGAGCATGCTGAAGAAAAGGGCAAAAAGCAAAATCATATAATGTTTTCATTATCTAATGGAACAAATGAGCACTCCTGTTTTCAAATGCAGATATGACAAAAAACAAAGGATTTTGCCTGGCTGGGCCCACAGAGATTTCTGCTCAAAGAAAGCAGCTTAAGGAAATCATCTTCTCAATTCTTCCTGCATGCACTGAACCTGATTTGGATACTGGAGCACCTTTCAGAGCTCAGGCAATAATTGCAAATCCTCCTGCTGTGGGTACGTTTGTCCATCATGCTATTTTACATCAATATTCTACTACCTCTGTTTCAAAATATTTTTTCATTCTAAAATGTAATAAGTGATACATGATACCACACATACAAATATTGTGATACTGGTAACTGTGGAGTGTATTATTCCATATTCTTAACAAATCCTTTGACTCTCAGGACATCTGCATATTGCTGAGGCACTTGGAGCTCCTCTACATATATTCTTCACATTTCCATGGACGTAAGTCTGTACTGCCAATTTCATCAGTACAGGGTGTTAAAATTGAAAAATAATAGAAAAATTATTCAGTGCCTTTCAGCAAAGGCAGATAATTCCTGCAACAAAATTGCGTATTTTGTAACCACCAGAATTGTATACTAGCCTCTTCCGAGTCCTCGGCTCTTTATGTTTCCTAATTGCTAGTATTTGTAGACAGGCCAACTGATGAGTTCCCACATCCATTGGCGCGAATGCCTCAAAGCGCAACTTATAGGGTAATATCACTTCAGCCTCTTAACTACACCAACATGCAAGTTTATCATATTATATTAGTGCTGACATATTTACTCTGTTATATTCAGCTGTCGTACCTTATTCTGGATCTAGTAATTTGGTGGGGCTCCAGGGGATTCATAAATGATTTCAGGAAGAAGTTGAACTTGCCCCCTATTGCTTACTTCAGCACATACCATGGATCTATTTCACACTTACCGACTGGATATATGTGGAGTCCTCAACTTATGCCAAAGCCAAAAGGTATTCTGATCTTATTACTTCACAATTTAAAATTCAACCGGAATTGCTTAATTACTTGAGCTATTTGCTGATTATGAAAGGGCAGAAAATTTCCTTCTTTTCATGCTCACATTGTGTCATTATTAGAAGGTACAGTTGGCACTAAATACAGTGCAGGACCTGAATTACGTATACAAACAATGCTGTCAAATGATTTTTATCACGACTGTGCTAAGGAGTTATGTCATACAGGCTTATAGATAGATTTTGACTAATCAACATCTAAAAAGAGAATCGATTTTTGTTCATGCTGATACCCTGCTGTTGCCCTCAGTCTCTCCGTGTTTGAGAAAATTGCCTTGGTCTTTTCTAATGTGTCCCTGGTTAACACTATTGGGCAAAACCTTTGTATTGACTTCCAGGTTTAGATTAGCCCTTGCCAATGATGCTTTATCCTCCACAGATTGGGGCCCTCTGGTGGATGTTGTGGGATATTGCTTTTTAAACCTTGGAACAAAGTATCAACCACCACTGGAGCTATCACAGTGGCTTCAACAGGGGCCCAAGCCAATATACATCGGTTTTGGTAGCATGGTATGTACGCTACAAGGGTCTTTATGATCATTATAAAGCAACACCATAATTAGTATTCTACCTCATTTACTATTTCAGTCTAAGTGCGTTCTTCACATCACACTAATTACACCTCATTTTTATGGTTGCTTGGAAGTAATTTCTTTGACGTTCTTTTGCCATCCTCGGCCATATTCAATGAGTTGCCATACCATATTTCACCTGGAATAGATGTCAGCATTTTTCTTTTTTTTTTCTTTAAGTAGTAATAGTGGTAACAAGTTTGACCTATCTGAAGTCTAAAGAATCAAAGAGATCATATTAACTATTAAATGGTCTTTTCGAACTGTATATATATTCACATTATTACCAAAACCAGATCTTGAGAGCACCACAGTGGGGATATATTGTTGTTCATCTTTGTTTGGTTTTCATCCTTTCACAATAAGTTGATACAATTTTTTTCTTCAAGTTTTTCCTTTCCTTTTGTTCTGTACTTCTGTTAACATAATCACTATCTTGTTTCTACTAACTTAGTTTATTTTGAGTTTGAAGCCTCTTGATGATGAGAAGAAGGTCACTGCCATCATTTTGGATGCACTAAGAGAAACCGGGCAGAGGGGAATCATAAGCCGTGGTTGGGGAGATCTTGGAAATTGTAAGTTACCTGGTTTAATAGTTAGTATGGGTTGCCAATCAATCCAAGTGCATATTCTTTTTGCAAGGGAATCTAAGTGCATATACATCATTTAGCAGCATTTCTATTATAAGCTGTTTTGTTTAATGGGCTCATAGAATCTTAATCTAGGCATCTATAAAAGACTGTCATTGGACTTCAGATTCTTTTTTCTTGGGTTATTATCACATTGCCATCTAATATCTCTAGTCATGCATGGATTTTTTGTTGCGCCGTACATCCACAGTTTCAGAAGTTCCAGTTGATGTCTTCATCTTGGAGGATTGCCCTCATGACTGGCTCTTTCCACGCTGTGCTGCAGTGGTGAGTTCACTATCTCACTGTCACCTGATGATGCAGAGACTGCCAGCGAGGTGACATGCACGTGTCACTGTCAGACATGTATTCGTTTCTAATACGTGACATAAAGTCATAAACATTGAATTTTTATTAGTATACGCCCTCAGATTTCACGTATATGACATTAGTTAACCTAATCCATTTCATATATATGATCGGAGGGAGAATATGATATGGAGCTTTAAAAGTGGTTGTCAATTTTATTAAGCTTTATAAAACATAACATAGCTATGAGTATATATTTTGGTATCATATGAATGATTTATTTATCAAAATATTTTATAGCTTCGTAAAATACAGTTCTGCTAGTATTCTTTTTATATGAGGCTATAGAAAGCGATGGTGAAATTTATGTCTTGAAGATCACAAAATATAAGGCATTTTAGACCTGACATCTCAAGTATTAATCTGGTGTGCATAAACCTTGTTTATCCCTATTCAGATAACTCCAATGCATTTAATTAGGATGGAGGGAAGTCATAGAAAATGAAAAACCATTGCATTTAGTGAGGGCAGAAAAGTAAAGGATGGTGAATAGGTGTCTTGAAAATGTAGGGCGACTTATATTTTCTGATATAATTAGGTCTATTAAACAACTTATATGTCGAATCTGAGGGACTGCATGTACAACACCAAGGCTGTAGTATGCTAGCAGATATCACTTGTAAGAGTTCGTGAAAGAATATACTATGTCATTTAATCTTGTTTTATCTGCTATTTTTATGTTTATAAATATAATTTTCTAATGTGATTGTATGCCTGGTTATTAGGTGCACCACGGTGGAGCAGGTACCACAGCTGCAGGGCTGATAGCTGGGGTAAGCTGCTAATCTCTTTGCTGTCAGAATCGTCTGTGCTACAGATGTTTAATGGGAATATAATAAGAAGTGGCCTCAATTATGATTGGAGCCTTGTTCAGCAAAAAATATGCTAGTAAAATGAAAGGAAATAAGGACACTTGAGGGCCTACTTTCCTTATAGAGGCATACTGTACAGTCTCTTCAATACACAAGGAATCAAAGATAACATTTGTCGTGCAACAGACATGTTAGAAATTATCATTTGTACCATTAAGTATAATCAAGCCTTTACATGTGTTCTTGATAACCCTTCATACCTATAATAACAGTGCCCTACAACGGTGGTGCCGTTTTTTGGAGACCAGTTTTTCTGGGGTGAGAGGATTCATGCACGAGGAGTGGGTCCTGCGCCTATATCTATTGCAGAACTTACTGTTGAGGCACTTTCAAATGCAATAAGATTCATGCTTGATCCTGAGGTTGAACTATTTCTTGCGCTCTTGCCCTAAGCTTCCCAGTTTTTATTTGCATTCTCTCTATATGCTGTCATTCTTATGTACTTTTGTAAGGTGCAGTTGTGTTAATAAACCTGTTCATGGTTTTTTGCTGAAGGTAAAATCACAAACAATGGAACTGGCGATCGCCATAGGGAATGAGGATGGTGTGGCAGCTGCTGTAGACGCGTTTCATCGACATCTGCCTTCAGAATTACCACTTGCTCCACCCACACATGTGGAGAAGGAACGTATAGATTTGTTCCAGTGGTTTTCTCGGGCCCTAGAGAAATGTTGTTTCCCATTCAGTTTTTAGCATTTGTCCACGGGGTAGGTCTACCTAAGTATTCTTTTTATGGATGATTTTTTTCCTTGAAATAAGAGAAATAAATGCCGCTTTGGCCAGTGGTGATTGTTTTTCCCCTCATCCCATTGTGGATACCAAAAAATTAAGAATGTAGTGACATACCTTTTATACTGTTATATATATGTTTAGTCAACTACGCCCTCCCTTTTTAATTTTTGTTGTTAGGGAAACAATTTTTGTTTAATTTTGAACTAGATTTGTTGCCATAACAACTGAGAATGGAGGGGTACAAATAAGTATTCTAGTTACACTCATATTTTGCTGGTTGATTTGAGAAACTTGTATCACACATTCCTGTATGACTGAAAGTGTAGCACACAATCCTCTGAGCAAAATTTATATTTTATTTTACTCTCTATAGCAGTTTATTTGTTACTCTAGCCTTTTACAATTTTTCAAATTACTTGTATTCTAGCTTCCAAATATATCTCTCTCTCTCCTCCCCACCCCCTACTCATCTGACGTGTCCCACACTGTTTTCACCTTTTCGTATTGTGTGCTCAAGACCAATGGGGGAGGGTGTGTTACAATTTCTGAATCAGTGAATTTTTCTTCAATTTTACACATGTTCATATTTTGCGTCCAGTCCGTCCATAGGTAGATGTAATAATTTGAGAACCCAGAGAGTAGTACACATCCTTGAGCAAACTGTGTCAAATTCGAAATAGAATGAAACCATCTGGAGCTACAGACTACTACGCCCGATCTGGAGCGTCTATTTCTTAGAGGTTCAACCGCCGACGCTGACGCGTCAATCGTACGGTTTCATGCTGCCGAACTTGTCACGTGAGCGCCCTCCCTCGCAAGTAGCACTCGCACCAGGCAGGGCAGGCAATCCGCGCCGCTCTTCCCCAACTCCCCGAACCCAGCACCAGCAGCCGTCCCGCGAGATCTCTTTCCTGTCTGTTACCAGCCACCGCCGCCTAGGCGCCTCCTCAGATCCGCCTCACCTCGCCGGCGCGCGCTTTCGAGCAACCCCACGCCGGTCACCATGTCGCACAACCACGGCGACACGATCCCGCTCCACCCATCGTCGGCGCAGTCCGACATGGACGAGATCGAGAGCCTCATCCACGCCGCGCCCTCCTCGGCCACCGTCCTCCCTGCGCGGCCGCCGTCCCCGCCGCGCGCGTCCATCCCGGTCTCCTCCTCCGCGGCACCGGCGCCCGTTCCCGCGAAGCCCGCGCTCCCCGCCGCTACCATCCCGATCTCCGTCTCCCCGGCTCCGCCGCTCCCGTCCGCCTCCGTGTCCGTCCCCATCGCCTCCGACGGGTTCGGGTCCCCGCCCAACACGTTGACCGAACCAGTGTGGGACACGGTCAAGCGCGACCTCGCACGCATCATCAGCAACCTCAAGCTCGTCGTCTTCCCCAACCCATTCCGCGAGGACCCCGGCAAGGCGCTCAGGGACTGGGACCTGTGGGGGCCGTTCTTCTTCATCGTCTTCCTTGGTCTTACCCTCTCCTGGTCTGCGTCAGTTAAGAAGGTACCCTCTCGTCCTGCAACCAGATCCAGTTTAATTGTGTCGGCAGTATCTGATCTTCAGTGATTTCATGATCTGCTTATAAATTATTGACACCGTGGATTTCATTTCCGCTCGAATCTGTCAGAAGTTAGGTTGGACTGTATATTAGTTTATAGTATCGTGTGTCAAGTTTGCTTAGGGACGAAGGACTTTGCTTGTTATTTTTTATGGTTATGCGATGTGCTTTAAAACCATTTTCAATGTCTTCAATATGGGATGAGAGCAGTGAATCATAGTGCTGTATTGATATTGGCTTGTTTTTGCCGTTTGGTAAGTCATCGAGGTGGGAGCTCATGTTACCCCATTTTCCTTTAGGTTTCTTATCCTAACTGTTGCTGATCCTATACATACATGTTGATTTATCAATTGAAGAATATTCTATTTGGGTTTGAGTTTTGAGAATGCATTATACTCTTAGTTTAGTTCCTACATGGATGAAGTAACACATCGCATTGGCCGTTGGATAAGTTTCATGCGTGTTCTCTTTAGTGTTGAAACTTCATATGATCATGTATCTATACTCTTTAGTGGTGGATACTGACTGAAAGTAATTTGCCTATCTATATCTTTATCGTGACTTTTAAGCCATGCTGCACACTTGACATAAAAAGAAGACGGTTTTTGTGAGTCTGCTATAGTGAGTTCGCAGGTGCAACAAATTTAAGGTTTCATGGGCATACTGTAATCTTGATTAGTTTCTATCTGAAAGGCTTTACTAATTCTTTATAATTAACTTCAGAATAGTGTCCTCAAAAAAAAAAAAAACACTATAGAATAGTGTTGGTAGTATGTTGTGAGAAATCAATTTACTTGCAATCTCTTGCAGAAGAGTGATTACTTGATTACTTCTTTATAGTTAACTATATACTAGTATTATTGGTTGCATTTGGAAGAAACCGATTCTCTTGCAACCTCTTGCAGAAGTGTTACTGCTATGTGCTATTTATTACTACGACATTTTGTTGCAATTACAATAGTGCATAACTGTTTGATAATTAGGTAACTCTTTTCTGAATGTGGAGGAATAGTTTTTTTTAGGTTAAATACAATAGGGGAAAGCCCCTACTGTGGTATGTGGAGGAAATAGGGATAGTTGTACTCCGCTGCTTATATGTACAACATTTCCCTATTTGTCACTGCAGTCGTGCTTTTTCCCACATGAATCACTGACAGGTGGAGCTCACATTCACTGACAGTAGGGCATAGAAAATGTCACGACATTTCTATTAGTTTCTGTTGTTAGGCTCTAGTTATGTAAATGATTGTTACTTAATTTCCTTAGCACCGAAAGACTTACGTGTTTCTGTTACCCCCTATCAAAGCTATGGTTAACTGGATCTGGATTATGCTATTACTTTTGTGCAGAATTATGATTGCTGTGTTTTCTGTGCTTGCAGTCTGAAGTATTTGCTGTTGCATTTGCTGTACTGGCAGCTGGGGCTATAATTCTTACTTTGAATGTTCTGCTTCTGGTATGACCCCTCTCTGATGTGGAAACAGCCGAAAATATTCCAGCATGCACTTATTTTTTTGGGAATGCAACCGCTGCTGTGGTATTCTATAAGCAGTTTATGGTGAAATTTTGTAATTCTTTTTTTACTGAATGCTTCATTTCAGGGTGGACATATCATCTTCTTCCAAAGCCTTAGTCTTCTTGGTTATTGCTTGTTTCCACTGGATGTTGGCGCTCTAGTCTGTTTGCTCAAGAACAATGTCATACTAAAGATCATCGTGGTGACCATTACATTGGCATGGAGCTCCTGGGCTGCCTATCCGTTCATGAGTGCTGCTGTTAACCCAAGAAGAAAGGCTCTGGCCCTATATCCTGTCTTCCTCATGTACATTTCTGTTGGTTTCCTCATAATTGCCATAGATTAGTCATCGGAGAGCTTTGTAGTAACATGTGAAATGAAATTTTTCCTCATCCTTGATTGAATCACCTGAATACATACAAGTTTGAGTAGACAATGCTGCCCACACGAAGTCTACAAATTGTGTTGAGATTCTTCGGTGTTTACATGGACAAGAGTTACAAGGCTATAAAATTAGTCCAAATACATAACTGTTGTAAAGTACATGACTTTGGACCACTTAATTGACTGTCAAGCTTTCTTGTACCGTATGATGATTGGCATTCAAGTTCTTGATAATCCTTTCAATAATATTTTACTATCTACATCTTTGAGGTGATGTGGAAGCTATGTGGTAGCGAAATGTAGTTTCTATTTAAGGTCCGTTAGTCGGCGGGCGACGCAATATGCAAAAACAGAATACTCGTTAAATGTGTTTAATCAATGAAAAAGAAATTTGCACTGATGAATACGAAGAGTTTTCCTTCGAGACTTACAGAAATTTGCACATGAATACAAATAGGAAGAGTTACAAGGCTGCGATCTCAAACAGTGGTGAATGGATGAGGAGACTAATCGTTGCCAAATATCCTTGCCATTTTTGCAATGCAATATTTACGAGACTTGTCCCTAAACCCTAAAGAAAAAGGTCATGTTGGACATGAAATCAGGCTCGTTGCATTCAATTCAATCAACAGACCCAGTCGTGCAGTACCCAATAAGGAAAAACCCATTTAAGAGGGTCGTGTATTCATATTGTTACGTAACAGGAAGGAACATTATTCAGGACCAGTACTCTTCACCGTGCTAACGTCACGGATTGAAATAAAAATAATATAATAATTTAACATATATAATTTTTTAATTATATGGATATAATGTACATACTAACGTTATAATGTAAAAAACAAACAATATAAAAACTCAATATTATAAAATTTTATGTAAAAGAGGATAATAATTTTTAAGATAATATGAGGAATCTCCTTGCCATGTGAGGGAAGCTTAGACCAGTCAGCTAGTGTGAGCTAATCTTCTTCTAGAGGAGCAAAACAACGAGCGCACATGTTGTTTTAGATGTTGGTCATGTGAAGGTGACGGACGAGCGCAAGCACCATCTAAGGGTCGCACATCATTAGCTGGATCAGCTCCTCTGCCTGCCGTCGCACGTCGTCATCTACGAGCGGAGGATGGGACAAACGACAACGGTCTCACAACCTTGTGTCGGCAGGCAGAGGACGCGGCGGACGACGGCGACCTCGCATTGACTGACAGCGGTGGGCGGATGACGGGTTAGTGGCCTCACAACGACAACGGGCGGAGGACGGGTCAGACGACTTCGTGATTACGGAGTACAGTGCGGCTGCGAGCAGAGGACGCAGCAGTGGCAATCTCATGGTTGCAAAGGACGGAGCGACGGTGGGCAGAGAACGCGGCGACGAGATCTATGATTACGGAGGACGGGTGAATCATGAGTCGTGAGAACAAATAACAAATCAGATTGGATCGACGATTAACTCAATATTGTCGCATGGATACATGGTGTAAGGAGTTTGTAAAATTGTGTAATAAAAAATTCAGAAATTAGCAAGCATTAGATTTAAGTAAATATAACTTTATTAATAGAGGGAACACACGTGAGTTGTTGGATTTGAGTTAATGTAACATTATCATCATAATTGTGTTGATATTATTAGGATGTTAGAATTCTTTTTAGGGGGTAGGTGAAAAACGACAGAATTGGTGCATTACAGGAGTAGAGATACAGTTACAAATGAATTTAATCAGTCACGCTACTTATACACCTCTCCTTAATCATGGTCAACATTTTGGCCGAGTCACATCGTGCACAAAGAGCATATACAGGATGCTTCCCCGTTGGTTTGGATTGCAACGATGTCCTGGCACAGTTTCCCCTAACCCACTATAACACTGTAAAACATAAGCAACCATGGCAGGGTAAACAAACAGCCCAGGTACCCCCAACCCAACGCTCATCCACAGCTAACACAATCTGCTTGATGCACAACCAAATATCAGCAAACATGCCATTTTTCTAAGAAAAAACAACACTTCTTGGAGATTCAAGATTTTTACCTTGTTGCATCGATAGCTTGTATTATATATCACGACATTCTGTTTAGACGAATGCTCTGGCTTTGCCGTGGGATGGGCTCCAGTGATGCAATCACCTGCGGCATGGTCATTCCTCCGGAAACAATTATTTCTGCAGCAACCAAAGTAGCGTGAAAATGCATTAGGATGACAACGAAGAGGTTTCCTGAACATATAGTAATGCAAGGCTAAGCGGGGAACCGGTAACTAGCATGTACACAAGCAGAGCAGCTGCTGCATGCATGGCACAGTAGCCTAGTAGGATATACATCATCAGTTAAGAACCCTACCAATTCCTTCTCGAATGGATAAATTAGGTCTTATGATCTCTTCAGAGTTCACCAGAAATATGTCACCAATGTATAAATGATTTGTTGGCACATATACGCTACACAGTTCTTCATCGCCTTTGTCAGTCTGCAATACAACACAGCACAACAGATATAACACGAAATGCTAGAGGGCGGAAGGGCACTAGAAATGCAATTTATTTAATAATTTATTTGTGAAGCATCACGAGGACCCTATGAATTAATCTTTAGCATGCTTTTATGTATACAGAACATCTAGTACCTGAAGAACCACAGTCGATGTTATGAATCCAAATGCATATTCACCAATGCGCGGATGACGAATTATTGCAACTTCTTTAAACGCTGTTGTATTTTGATCTGTCAATGAAATTAGTTAATCAGAAAGTTTCTTCTGTGTTATAATTTTACGTAAGCCCATGAAAAGAGCATAATAAGCTCATCACAACACAAATAAATTGTGATGTCACAACATGTCTCCTCTTTGGAAAAGAGCAATTTGATCTACGTTACTAACTTTCCAAGCTTCAAGTAAACTTTGTGGAAACTGGAAACATGGTTTATCATAGAAAGCCTGTCAGAAATCACAGATGAGGTTCAAGCTTTATGAATATGGTTATGATATAAAGTACGTTACCTGGTGAAATTGCAGTGCTGACTTGCTTGGATGCTGAGTATATATGCCTTACAAATGGCATTTTCTTTATAAACCATTCTCCCACCCAGAATACAGTTGAACCCACCCATGATGAAACAAATATGCCAACCAGGAATATGAATACCAGAGAAGTCAAGAAACCAAGACCTGCACATTTTCACAGAAGCAATAAGAACTTGCTTTCCAAAGCCATTCTATGAAAAGCATATAGCCTACATTATTACTAACATCCTTAAGAAGGACCGTATTCTATAATATTCAGTAAACCATCAAAACATTAAATTATCGAAAGCAAAATACATTGAGCTTTAAAAGGGGATTTCTTGGGAGTATAGGATATGAGCTTATATTCTTGATATAGCTATATGAGTGGTATGTCAGAATAGTTATCTTTACAAAGCTCGTACCACATAAGTCTGGACACCAGATAATAATGCCTTAGTATAAGACTTTAATAAGCCATGATCAGTGAAATAAACACATATCTACAGGACTTACCAAATATGTCAATTCCAAGTTTTGCATATAGTGGACTGAAAAAACCATCAACAAATTGAATAAACCACCATGTGATGAAGAACGTGACAGCAACAGGGAAAAGAACCACACTGCAAAACATGGAAATTAAAGACATATTATGCATTTAATTAGAAGGTAATACATGGATTTCACAACAAATCTAACTCAGTTCTTGTGATACCATCCAGTCATAAATTTTCTTGACACCCAACTTTGAAGAACAGCACAGCAGGCCTACACAAAGTATATCAGGTCAAAATGAATAAATTAGCAAAAATATATCCAAATGAGAAAAATATGTTGTGCATGATGTTTAGGTTAATGAAGTAGATCTCATATAAATCAGAAAAAGGGAACTGCAACAGAAATCTGATCATATAGGCCAACGATAGACGTACATAAACAGTAAGCCAAGAATATCATTCAGGCGAAAGTGCTTTGAACATAAGAGGTCCAAGGCTCAGGACCAGTATATTTGCCCCAGCCCTACCACATATTTATAACAAGTATTGTTGAAAACAGCCACAAAAGTTAGAACCTAGATAGATTTTCAAGTTATTACATGTGCATTTCTGCAGCTAATGAGCAGTTTCGAAACCTGATACAGGTCATAACGAACATTTTGTTTTAAGTTTTCCTATGCTTCTCCCGAGATTTCTTCATGCTTTGGAGTAAAATCTCGAAACGAAATGAAAACCGACTCTGCAAATCATGAACTATCAAGTACACTAAAAAGTCTTCACTCAAGGCATTGAAGTCCATGAGAAATATGTCAGAACATCAATCGAGCTAAGCCCAAAGGACTGATAGGGCACAGGCCACTCGTTGGTTTTGTGTTTTCTTTTTTAACAAGGCACTAGATTAGAGCTGTTTCTAATTTTGTTGAAGAAAGGTACGAAAAGCTCAGTCCCTCTATGCGACCTTTAACACACCACCCAATCTTTAATAACACACCCATCACTCAAGCAGCAACCGCACATTAGATACAAATGTTCCAGCGCTAACAGATGGACTAAACAAAATCTATAAATGTGTCCCATATGAATCCCTATATTCCGAACACCATATCTATACGTTTGTATCTAAACTATATTTCGAACACTAATAACGAATAAATAAAACTTAATCGAAATTTAGATAAATTCCTGAATCTAAACCTACCCGCAAGCAAAAACGATACCCCCCCCCCCCCCCCCCATCAACCCCCCATCGAATCGGTCAGTCACTCCACAAGCAGGCGAACAAACACGGGGTCCAACCCGCATAGATCCAGCCAATGGAACCACTAAACTACGCGTCGAACGGGCAGCTAGGCCCCGAAAATGTAGGGCATGAGCGCTCCGAGCAATTCGAATGCCGTCGTGACGCTCTCGAGGAACTGTAAAGAGCGGAGGGGAGTAGATCCGGACCTTGCGAGTGGAGGTTGTCGGCGAGCTGGGGCGCGACGGCGACTTGGCGGGGTCCTCAGGGTCAACGGCGTCCGCCGCCTGGCTGAGCGGGATCGACGTCGACTCTTTCTCCTCCGCCATGGCTCCGCCGGGAGCTCCAATTACTGAAAGCTTGTGCGATGCGAGCAGGACGACGGATACGCGAGGTGAGACGTCGCTTCGGGCGGGCGGGTGGCGGGGCAGGCAGGCCGGGCCGGCTGCTTTTGGCTGGCGGCGAGTAGCAGGCGAGCAGCAAGCAAAGCGGTTGGTAGCGGAGGACGCAAGGGACGGGAGACGGGTCCCTAGGAGAGAGAGAGAGACGACGACGTCAACCCTGGCCGTGGCGTGGCGGACGGACCAAGCTGCAGTCCCAGACTCCCAGCCCATGACGTTGGAGCCGAGTCAAGCCCTCTGACTTCGCGGACCCACTTGCCAGCAAACACCCTTTTCGCCCGCCTCCTTCACGCGTCCGCCAGTCAATAGGTTGAACCGCGCGGAACAGGGGTGACGTGGATCTTCGCGTCGGAACGGTTT
The DNA here is from genome assembly GCA_001182835.1 of Oropetium thomaeum. NCBI lineage: Eukaryota > Viridiplantae > Streptophyta > Magnoliopsida > Poales > Poaceae > Oropetium > Oropetium thomaeum. The sequence continues at coordinate 858,442 of LFJQ01000033.1, forward strand.
CGGATGGGGTGACGCCGTCAGCGACGGAGGAATCTCTGCGTCTTTTTTGATGTGGTTCGGGTTCGGTTCGCGTGCGTGGCGGGGCTGGCTGTGAGCTGGCCCGAATGGGACAGGCGGCACGGAACGGGCTCCGGCAGATGGAGCTCGTTTCAAGTTTATTAATGGGTGGTGAAAAATGGTAAGGATTGAAGGGAATTTAATCCAATTGACTTGTTAGAGAATCAATCTCTCTTATTATCCTTCAATCGCTCTTGAAGAAGGATTAAACGAACAGGGCCTAGAGGAGGTCGATCGCCCCATGCCATCCCGTTCAACAGTCATTATCTATCTGCCTCGCTGGCTGTTTCATTGGGAAAAGGGATATCAATGCGGCCCCATAGTCAGTTCGAAAGCTGTTATCCACTGCTGGTGCTTTAGGAAGTACACACCGACTGTCAAGGACAGGCGAGACCCCAGTGTCATGGTAGATCTACCTCAGATGACTGCAGCGGTGCAGCCACACATACTCAACGGTTGGATTTCATAGGTAGGACATGACTCGAGATATATTTTTCCTTTTTGAATTACTGCTATGAAAGAAGGCACATAAAACTTAACCATATGAGCATCTTCGAAGACTAGACGGATAAAAACAGAGATTGATGAATGCGGGGCCTCATTGTCGATGAGAACGTCGCCTCTCACTAAAAGCACAATGTTGTTAAACCTATACTATTTAATTTTATGAAGAGTTGAACGCAGAATCTTAAGTATCGTGTGCTACTATTCATAAAATTAAATTTATAGGTTTAACAGTACTTTATGGATTAGCCCACTAGAACATTTGACAAAACATCAGTCAGGATTAGATTAGCCCATCAATGTTGTTAAATCAACTTTTTGAATTGCGTAATCATTACTTTATTATGACTCTTACTTTTTTATTTTCAAAACACTTATCATTTTGCACTTCCTAATACATGTCCTCGTCTTTTATTTTCTATGTTTCTGATCTTTTACTTTTATATGTCAATGTAAGTATATCAAATAAACAGAGACGGTCGTTGCTTGTGTGTGTGGACTTGTAGTCGTTTGTTTAGAAAATCAAGTCAAACGTCTTGTCAATTGGCCCTTGTGTTTATGCAATGTTGAAAGTTCTATCGTGAGCGGAATTCCATCGTGAGCCGTACTACATTGTTAACGATGTTCCAACAAGTTAGGGCCTGAAATTACTTGGGCCATTTCTTCACTTGTTAAGCCTGCACTAGAATTTGCGAATAAACGGGCCACACTTATGGTATTGGAGGCTCATACCTATCACAATTCCAAGATGTTTGATTTGATTTTTCTCAACCTATTGCCGCAACCGAAGTTACAAACACAAACACTTACTACATATATACACACGTTGTACACCGTATGAACACCTCCAAATGCTACACATATACACACGTTTTACAATTTCCTTTTGTTTTAGTAATATGTCGGTTTCAGTATTTTTTTCAGACTTATGATGTTTTATAGTGTTAGTTGAGTACTAGTTTCCATGATGAAGTTTTCATTCTCAACCTCTACACCCTGCTAAAGTTATCCAAGAAAACATGGTTCCAGCACATCATTTGATGAGAATATGATATACTATGAATGCCAATTAATCAAGAATCTCCATCTGGCTGCAACCAAAGTTTTTTTTCTTCTTTCCAAGGGAAACAATTGAGGATGATCATATCGGCCAAGACTAATCAACAAACGAAGACCACATAGCTATCATATCATACATGAAAAAAAAACAAAAATCAGACATTAATCTGATTTCCTTGTTGCACTGCTGCCGTCTCCATCTCAAGTTCTCACCCGTAGTCGCCTTGTTATTCCAGAAAGAAGAGGATCTCTACTGCTGCTATTGGGTGTGAGGTGGCGGCGGGTAGTGGCTGGACGAGTCGGACCACGAGGCCGTGGTGATCGGGTAGGCCAGCGCGCTCTCCCAGTTCCACTCCGCCACCGCCTCGCCTTGGTGGTGTTGCGAACCGTGCGACGAAGAGTAGTAGTGCCCTGAAGCAGAGGAAGCAGAGGACGGCACGGTAGCCACGGAAACAGAGGAGGTAGGGAACGGGTAGTAGGAGCCCGTGAAACCACTCGTGGATCCGCCGCCGTATGAAGTGTTCACGGTGCCACCGGCGTAAGGATTGCTCATGACGCCACCACCGCCGAAAGAGCTGGCCATGCCACCGCCGCCGCCGCCGGCGGCGTAGAAGGGAAGGAGGGTGCCTTGGTTGCCTGTCGTCCCCTGTAGAAGCATCTGATACCGCAGGTAGTCCGAGGAGCCCTGCGCGGTGCCGGCGTAGACGGCCGGAGCGGTCGAGGCCGCGGCGACTGGCGCCGCAGCCCGTGCCACCGCCGCCGGTGCCGTGGACGCCGGGTGGAGACGCGCGTCCTCGGGGAAGTTGAGCTTGGCGCGGCTGCCGCGGAACCGGAGCGCGGCCTCGTCGTAGGCGCGCGCCGCGGCCTCGGCCGTCTCGAAGGTGCCGAGCCACACGCGCGCCGCCTTGTGCGGGTCCCGGATCTCCGCCGCCCACTTGCCCCACGGCCGCTGCCGCACGCCGCGGTAGCGCCGGCGCGGCGTGTCGGGGCCCTCCTGGTTGGTCGCCACCGAGTGGTGGTGGGTATGGGGGTGGGGATCCTCCATGACCGCCGCTGCGCCCGCGCTCTGGGTGTCCGAGCTCTGCTCCGACGCTGCACCACAAATATATGCACACGGCACACAGGAGTTAAAAACAAGCGACACGCGCGCGCGAGGAAGTGTGATCGGCTTTGAACACCTAGGGAAGGGAAGCACTTGTGTTTTAGCCAGCGCTAGAACTAGAACATTTTTTGCATGTGAATGCGACGTCGCACTACATGCGAATCTGATGGTGCAAGCAAGCAAGCACACAACGCGTCGATCCCTGTCGCCGACTTAAGTTATTCTTGGAATGAAGTAGAAAGGAGTAGAAAAAGGCAGATAAAAAGGAAGCACTAAAGTACTTCAAAACGGCAAAAAGTTACATGCGCGACAAAACAAGCTTCCCAAAAAAAATTTTTTTTACAGCTTTCATTTGTCTTCTGAGGAAAGTGATCAAGCACAGGAGTAAAAGTGTTCAATACTAGTTGGCAGCCTTAACTAAATGCATGTCCTTTATATCACAACAACAAAAGAAGAAGCATACTACTTCTATCTTCTCTACCTTAACTTTGAAGTCTACGCGTTACGCAAGCACAGCACGCGTTTGTTTGTGGGCCGGCTGTGGCGATATGCATCGCACGGAGATGATGGCTAGTAGTTGTGTTCTTGTTGCCTTGCGGGAGGGTGCAGTGAATTCGTGTTTGTTGGTCTCATAAGATGAGTTTGTTAGGATGACGACGGTCAATGCAATGGCATACAACTGTGCAGCAGCAGGCAGTGTATGTGCAGTCCAGATATGGTTCGTTCATTTCTCGTGTCAGCAGCGCTGCAGATATGGTGGTGACTACTGGATGTCCTGCCCTGGTCTTTCGTATGGCTCAATTTCCGTCTAACGTTTTGGTGCCACTACGTACCATGCACACGTATGAGGTACGGCCAGTTTATTGAAAATATACTAACGTAATATACTAGAGTACGCTCCCACTTTGCAAAGGTGCGCCCTGGCACGCTGTTATCTTGTTATTATCTTTCACATTTCGTAGTAAACCTCTTGTCTAAGCATTTGCTCCTTCTCTTTTTTCTTTGTTAGTGTAAACTTAAACTAGGAGACACATTAGTAATTTAAAATCAAACAGAGTGCTCTATATTTTTACTAATAACAAGCAAACGTTCACCAATAGAATGAGAGAGAAGTGCATGTTCTCAAGCAAAAGCAATCAGATGTATTGCGTGTGACACGACGATCAGAACAAAACTTAAGATAGAGATTCAGTGGATAACAGAGGAGGCAAGAGACACTAGTCCTATATTTTTCTTTTGTAGGGCAATAAAGCTCTTTTCTTGAAAAAAAAAAAGCCTGGCACTGTACTGCAGACAGCATAGGCGCTGACATACCTGTGATCTCGCATATGCCTTTCACGTCGCGACTCGCGAACAAAAAACAAAGACAACAGCAAGAACAAACATGCGAAACTTGGGTACTATTGTGCACTAGCAGCTTGGCTACGACAAAGCAAGGAGGCATAGAAAAGCTCGGCCGGTACGGTAAACAACAAAACCACGGAGCATGCGGCTGGGTTACCTGCGAACTCCGGCGATGGCGTGCCGCCCGGGTACCTCCCGGCCATCTCGTGCACGTATGCGCCGCCTTGCACTGCCTCTTCCTCCCAGCCACTCGTCTCCAGCGGGGCGGTGCCGCCCGCCACCACCCGGCTCAGCGCCGACACCATCGTTGACATCTCCCGCGCCTGGTAGTAATCAGACATGAGGCCCGCGGAGGCGCCGGCCGCCATTGCCATCCCCTGATCCGAGGCTGCTGAGCCCTCGTGCAGCTGCCCGCCGCCCTTCACCGGCCAGCAGCCCGCGCCGCCGCTTCCACGTGGGTCCGCCAGCTCGAAGCACATCAATCAACGTCGCTGGCGCATGCAAAACGACCGGACGAACCCTCTCCGTCCACCCCTTCCCAGATAGTATAGGATACAGATACAGAGTCGGCGCGAGGGCGGGCCGCTATCCCAGCAATCCTGTTCAACCCTTCGAATATTTCAGACGATGACTTGTAGTACAGAGATTTATAGGGAAGCAGGGAGCAAACGAACGGTGTGTGATTGTGCATACTGAAATTATATTGTTTTATATTCTGAAAAAATAATAATAATAAAGGAGAATGAGAATGAGAAGGGGAAGGGCTAAGCAACGTGACATAATAGCTTAGCCGTCTGGAAAAGTTCGGTTCAAACGGGGCTGACGATGCCACGAGGAGCTTCCGGGCCCAGACAGATGAGAAGTAGTACTAGTCCATCGATCGATGCCTGCAGCGGCTGTAAAACCCCCCGGTAAAAGATGTTACGGTTTCACACGGTCCCTGTTTGACCACCCGAGCACGACAATTTTACCGAGGCAAGTGTGTTAGCTGGAAGACAATGATGCGTTTCCGTGTTCGTAGTATTTATGTTTGGTGTTGCGATTGTTAAAATTACTCGTAGTACGGCACTACGTGCAAATAATCGCATGAGGATTACGCTGTGCCGACATGGCGCCCGGCCTTCTACTCTACACTCCTGGGCACGAATGGCTGGGGCGGCGTGGCCGCGTGTCTCTCTCTGATCCGGTACCCTGGGTTCACGCACCTGGCCAGTTGACGAGGTCAGCTCTGTCTATCTCCTCGCTGATGCGACGCACGTAGGTGCTAGTGCTACTGCTCTGCTTCAAATTTTGCATCCTTTTCCATTTTGTTCCAAGTTTTGATCGTTTCTCCTGACAAATTTTCAACGGAGCCGGTACTGTTGCACTCGTGCAAACTTTTCTTCAGGATGCAACACGAGTATTACCAGCCGTCGAGTGAGAGAACTGTTCGTTCGGGGACGAAACGACGATTATGCTACTACTAATTGGCTAGATAGACGGTCGATGTTTAAAGAAACAAACATGTTGCTCTTGCGTTGACTCTCTCAACAGTTAGGCAAGATGTCTACTGATTTCTTCATTATTTTACTAATCTGGTGTCGCGTGTGTCTTCTTGAAGAGTACTTAGTATATTACTATTCCCTTGCGATGTCTTGCCACTATAGGAAAACAACTTGGGAGCTCATCCAATTGTTCCCTTTAATGAATCTAATAGTACTTCCACGTGTCATAAATAAAGGGCATGTTAGATAAAGAGGAATCCTCAATCCATATGGTCCAATTGTGTGCACAGCTCCGTCTTTGAAGTTTATACTGTATAACATTTCAATACTTGCTTTTAGTTATAAATAATAACAGGATGACTTGATTAAAAAAAACTAAAATTTCTACAATTTTTCATTTGTTCTAAATGAGGCCTTACGGCCCTCCACAATGCAGAGTGGCTTTCGTAAAAAATTGAGCTCCACCAAGGCAAAATTGGAACTAAGAGAAGTCGTACAAGGATAGCACCGAAACCCTACCTAAACGTGGGTCCATGAGCCCACGACCGGCTACATGTTATGTGAGAAATAATAGTATTTTAATTTTTAACACCGTATCAAGTAGTTGCTCTACTTTATGTTTTTAGACAGCAGCAATTTCTAGCATTATATAACATAATATTTCGAGTGATGCTCTAAACTAAACTAAAATGTAATTTGGACATTTAGTTGTATAGTACACTGTGGGGGCCTTAAAAGTTTTGAATTTTCCATTCCAGAACCTACTTATCTTGGTATGAATGAATGATTCAAATTTTTGGGTAGCGTAAGGAAATTGCCGTTGATCTAGAATCTAGATGGTAAAGATGTTAGAGAACAGAACTAGCAGTGGACCGTATAGGTGCGTGACGCAAATCCACCCTCGTACGTACAACTTGCCGACGCAAGTTGCACGACACGTACTGTTGGTACCACACGGACTACACACAGATCCTAGGACCTTCTTTGTTTTCGCGACTTGTGCGGGCGCGTGGCTGAAGCAACACACAGCATCGGAACGCAGAGATCCCACCGCCGGACAGCGATTCCGCTCACCATCTGCGTGCGTGGTTCCGTGACAAACTTGGCACGGTACCGGAGCCGGAGTGCCCGAAGGCGCTGCTGCCACCCGCCTGGCCTGACGGGGTCAACAAACAGGCAAGCTAGTCAGGCGGTGTCGTGGTGGGGACGATCGCCTGATGCACGCGCGGCTTCGTTGCCGGGCTCCCAGCCGTTGGCTGCGGGTGACGAGGGGCGCCCGTGGCCGTCCGTCCTGGGCGCAGCAGGCTTGGTCAGCCGTCAGCATTCCCTACGCTACGCCGCCTGTGCGAGCGAAGTCGGCGCGGCCCCGCCTTGACGCCTTCTCGGTTCGTGGTGGTGGTTTCCCCACTGCCGTCCCGGATCGAATCATTTTTGGCACGAGCAGAGCGGAACCCGTGTCCGCCGTGGGTTGGGGCAGCTGGGTGCGTGCGCTCGGCGAGAGATCTGGGAGTGAGCGTGCAGGGTGCGAGTGGCCTCGTCACATCACCGCCCAGTAGCGGCACCACTGATGATTTGGCCGTGTGCCACGTTCCTCGCGCACCTCTATCAGGCCTCCCGTCCGATAGGACCGAAACTAGATGCGCGCATCACTCCGCGTGCTTAGCACCGATCAGGACCGACTGACCAAGTCATGCATAAGAGGGGAGTGCCTGAGTGGCCTGGTAGTAGTAGTAGTAGTAGAAGTAGTACTTGTTATTATTGGGATGTGACGGCGACGGGTGATTGAAAAAGTGATTGAAAAAGTTTAGTGATCCGATCGACGATCACCGTGCTCCATGCATGTGCACACCTCATGTTTGGCTAAACTTTTCCGTGCGATTCTTGACGCGGCCACTAGTATGGCTATAGATAGCTCTGTACAAGGAAGTGGGGGTGTGGGGTCTCTTCGTGTACATGGCTTGGCGGCGGCTCGCTCGCCTGATCGGGGGCGGGGGCGCTTCCGCGCTTGTCGCCAGCTGCCTGACATATTCTCGACGCGAATGGCACGTCCTGCAACCAAGTCGACGGCAGTACTTACTGCCCAATGTGGTGCACGCGTTCCCCGCACATGTGTCGCACATGAAACTGAATCAAATTGTTGTTTTTAATATAATCTTCATCAGAGACCCCGGCCGATTTATAATTGTACCGTAGCTAATACGTACAGTTCTTCTGAGAGATCGAACAGCTGTTAGGATACGGTGCGAGATTGAGGAGGAGAACAAGATAAATGAACCATAAAGAGCAATTATCCCTTGGAAGAACTCCCGACCCGTCCAGCGACATGGACGTGACATCGACTGATCGATGAAGGACGGGAACGATCAGGAGAATCAAAGCGGCTTTGATTTACGGACGCCAATCAGCGGAGCTATAGCTAGCAGTAGATCTGATCGATCTCTCCCGATCATATGATCTCCGCGGATCAAACCGACTTTGATCTCCCAGTAGTGCCTTGCACAAAACTGCAAAACGATTCGATTGTGGAATCACCGGAGCTCAAGTGTGTTTGCTTATCCGATCGAGACGAAGGGCAGACGATGTCGTAGTTGTACCCATCACGTACAAACAACGGATCAGTAAGCATCTGCTACCCGAAGGCTTTGATCCACACAGGAGTGAGAGAGATCCTATACTGTTTAGAGAAGACACAGTGGTGTCTGGTGTGTGCGCATCACTGAGATTGGGTTGGGGTTGGATAAAGATGGCAAACGGAGCCAGGGGGCCTACAGCTTTGCCAGGTTTTAGCTACTTTTGGACCGCTTCCTGGCGTTCCCATGAGCGCGATCGTCTTCGTCGCATGGGCCCCACTCTTCCACTCATGATTTCTGAGTCTTTTATAGTGTTTGATTTGTACTAAGTCTTTGTATTAGGCGGCTAAGGGATGTCACAAATATGGATAATAATAATTATCTGTTACTGTATGACATTTTGTATTATTGTATAGGGTCTCGACACCACCTAAGTCTCCGTTGATGCAATATTCATTTTTTTTTCAAAAGATCATGCAACATTCATTTTGAAGTCTAAGACTCAAACCCAGAACGCTCTCAGTTTGCTACTAGTAGTAATATATACTGCGGTTTTGACACAACTTGTTGCTCATCTTTGGACGTCACAGAAGAACTTCCCTGTCATTTTGATGTGTGCTAGTGGTATTAGGATCACATCACGTGACATCTTAACTTGTGCGCTTATCCTGTGGACTCGAATCATCGAGGATTGCCATGCAAGGACGAAGCAGCCAATGCAACAGTAGCAAGGTCCCCCCCCCCCCCCCCCCCCCCCCCCCCCCCCCCCGGCTCGCGCGAATCTGTGAGCGATCCTGCCATCGGTTCCAAGGGGTCACAACTCACAGCCGGTGGTGACGTGTACGGTCAACAGAAACCGTTTTAATTTGGGCTGGATGCAACGCATGGACAAACAGTACTTGTCACGAGGGGTATTCTGAATAGGACTTGCGCGATTGTGACGCATATTTTTGTGGCATAGGAGCGGTCCCGGATCCTGCAATGCTCCTAGACAGAAAAAGCACGTGCATGGCAAAAGTTCGCACCGAAATACAGTAAACTACCGTAGCATATAGAATGTCAGGACCTGACAGAGAAGGCGTGCATTTGGGTCAATCATAGAGCACCTTGGGTCAAACAATCATTGAATAGTGCCAGCTGTGGCATTGTCTGATATTGTTGCTGCTCTTTTGTCTGCTTTTGGCTGGAAATTTAGAGGGTTCGCCTTCCTGTCAAACACGAGTCAGATGGGTTTACGTGGATCTTTATGTGCTTTGCAAAATACTATACACGTACTATACTCGTACAATTCCTCAGTGCCAAACGCCTTGAAAAATTCTTCAGTGCCAGTGCCACGATACTGAGGTGGAAAGCTCGAACTGATCCAATAAACTGCAGATAACTTTCTGCACAAGACAAGGAACGACAAGCACCCGAGCGCCTCGGTTCACGGAAAAATTCAGCTTGCAAATGTCAAGTTCCCTTTTGCCGAGGAGGCATGCAAAGCAGCCGCATTTGTCAAACTCTTTGACGTTCCTGGCTCCGAGACATCAATGCCGAACCGCCGATGCAATGATACGCGATTCAAAGTATATATATATATATATATATATATATATATATATATATATATATACTTAACCATGATGAAAAGAGAACAATTCAAAGAGATGTTTCTGCTGAGACTTTCTCGACTGCTACTAGTAGTAGAAAAGAAGGGACGTGTTTCAAAAAGACAATGCAAGGTTTTGGCCAAGCACATTACAAAATTCTGAAACTTTAATTGATGATCCCAAGGCGTGCAGAAAATTATGCATCTCAAGTGTACGAATTACGTAGTACTATACTCTTGGAATTCGTGAGTTACCATTAGTTTAAGTTCTCCAGAGTTCAGACTCGCAACCTTTTGGTCGTCGTCAAACATGAAGAAAGATTAGTGTGCATGTTTTTCCATAGAATCGATGCAAAGGGTCTGCCAAACACATAACAAAATCATTACCAGTAGTGAAAACATCATAAACAGTATTTACTCGGGAGTCGTGACCTTACTGGGCCGGGATTGAAGTTGAAGGCACGCATGGTGACGCCTAAAAATTCAACGTTCCAAGTTGGGTTGGTTCAGGATTTGATGTATTGAGTTCTATGTATCTAACTAGTTTACCTAAAAGCCCAAGATGATGAAAAAAGGAGGACAAGCCACTTATATTTCAACACTTCCCCTCACGTGCAGCCTTCCGTAGGGCGTAAATATGAAATATTAGAGCAGAGGACTTAAATTACGGAAAATTACCTCTGACAGAATTCGAACTCGAGACCTCTGACTCTGATAATATATTGAGTTTCATGTATCTAATCAGTTCATTCAAAAAATTAAGCTGATGAAAAAATAAGGACAATTCACTTATACTTCGACGAGAAGTCCCGGTAAACATTCAAACGCCGGGAGCTTTTCCTTCTGCTCCCTTTGTACTGTTGGTGTTCGTGTCTGCCTTTTGACGTTTTTGCCGCTGCTGTTGCATCGCATGCTCGCGTGCGTGCGCGTGCCTGTCCGGCCTTTCAATCTACTACGCGCTGCATTGCAGGATCGCGTTGTCTCTGACTGACACCGGCACATCAGCACATGCATGACGCATCTGCTGTCAGGGCAGAGATGAAGCAGGGTCAAAAGCAAAAGGGAGGGCTGCTGCCCGAAGTTTGAACCTGTTGAATTGTGTGTTCATTGACTGGAAACTAGCTAGCAAAAGCGCGGTTTGTACGGTATCTTGAGTTAAAAATATATGAGGTGGTTCAGTTGTTGCATTGTGATGTTGTTATTATTGTTGTGATAAGAGTTGGATTATTTAGTGCGTTCTTGGTTCACATTGCAATTTGCAAAATGAAAAAAAAAGAAAAAAAATATTGTGGCATGTGTAGCAGATACTCCGACGAAAACGAAGGACTGGACACAGGACACATGCATGCCTGTTTGCGGCGACCATTGCCTGCAACTTGCATGCGCAGGGAGATCTCTTCTGTGACCGTGCATGTGTCATCCATCGGCAACCAGCCAACCAGACACCCATCCATATGGCCAGAAGCCCAGGTCAATATGACATGCAGCGCCGCCCTAGCGTCGTCGCATACTCGCATGCATGCACGCAAGGTCGTGTTTCAACGCCTACAGGCCGCTAGTGTAAATCGATCAACGCACGGCTTGGATCAAATTGAGGTATAGCTTGCCTTCAGCGCGCCCTGATTCTTTTTTTTAGATAATAGCGCGCCCTGATATGCACCATTGATTTCGGTCGTGATTTATTCTCTAAACACCAAATTCTAGCGTGGATCTTTTGAAATTGGAGCTCAACCAAAATGGCATACATTTTTTTGATTGGGACAACAACTAGACCAATTTAATGCTTATTCTTATCAAAATCTTTTACTGGTATATGTCAATCCCTTTGATCATTTCACCTTATTATCTTGAATGCTTGATATTCTTTATTTACCAAAATTTTCTATGAAGAATTTCAAGTGAATTTTCTTTCATATTCATTCTAGAATTTCATAACAATCAAATTTGGATGTCTTGAGTGTGGGCGGAGAAGAAAAAAACTAAACTAAACAGTATTCCCTTCATTGCCCGGCTACTTTATAGGTGGGATGCATATAATTAAAAAGAGGAGATAGATAGATAGCGATGTACTGAAAAAAAGTACTAAATAATAAGAACGGTAGTTTTTTTTTTTGTAGGGAAAACGATAGGTCTTTTAAGATAGCAATTTTTTTTCTTTAACATCTGACTTCTTCTTTAGTGTAGTCTGGATAACCGTGGGTCGGTCTAATGACACAATTAATTATACTAGGGTTGACTACAACTTCTATTTGTGCAATGAGGATATGGATATGTAGCTGTCGCTATAGATGATCTCTATAAAAAACCACTAGATGACCATGGAAATCTATCGACTGGACGAGAACTGCCTGAAAAAGGAAAGGGACGGGGATCGTGGAAATCTATCAACCAGTGAGGCGGTGACCAGATCGCCGTCGTCCAAGATGTTGAGCCACCTATTTTCCCGTTGAAGGCCACTAGCTCATTGCTATCATCGATCGAGAGTGTTTTATTCGTCAGAGGCTCAGGATTGACTAAAACGCGTGAATAGTAACAGCACAGAGATGACAGATCAGGGATGGATGTGAGTCCACTGGTTCACACGACTCCAGTCAAGGCCCAGTCGACATCGGTCAAAGTAGTTTTTTTTAACTTTTTTCGAAAAGGTCAAAGTAGCTTCTGATACACCAGCCACGGTAGCATGGCACAAACGATTTTTGTGCTCTTCTTTTTGAATCAAACGATTTTCTGTTCGTGAAAATGAATCAAATGATTTTGGTACTTGAAGACACCATGCACTGAGAGGGACTGCAATGGCACAGCAGATTGGTCGCAATAGAATCATTGTTCAATCTAACTGTATGAAGGTCGTCCAAACTAGTACTAGTATGTACAGTAAGATGGTGATTTCTTGGCGACGGCAGCCATGTATGAAGAATGCTTGTATTACTAATGGGTGAAATGCTTGTATTACTAATGGGTGAACTTCACTGATATTAAGATCCAGTTGTGCAATAGGGAGACAAATACGTACTGTAGAGCACTGAGCGCCTGTGGGCCTCTTTTCAATGGATTCAACCTCGAGATAATGGTTGTAGCATCCGAATGTTGTACTAGCGTTTTGGCCGCCTCGAAAAACATTACTTCTTGGTTTGCAATCGAGCAGAGACCAGCTAACTAACCACGAATTGCCTTGGGAAAAACAAAACTGAAATCGTGACGCTCTAGGAAATGAATAATTCAGCAGTGCAGCCTTACACACTTCGTTGCGAACATACCGAAAGAAATCGGACAAAAAATTAACAATGTGAGTGGAAAAGCACTTCTTAGCATGTATGCTGGAATGCTATTCAGAAGCATAACATCAGAGAATGCAGCTAGTACATGTTTCAAAGCGGCTTCTTCATTTGTACATCAATCAGAACATTATCTGATTGTTTAGTCTCGTACTTTTGTACTACACATCATCCTTGTGTCAGGATGCACCATATTTACAAGCTCAGTCCGACCAAGCTATCGGGAAAAAACAAAACAAGCCTAAGGTGAGATACTTAGCACGGCATCTCACCCTACAATTGGTTAGAATATTTTTTATCTAAAATGCTACTGCCTTATTCTGCTTTTTGATTCATTGTCTTCCAATTCCTTTTCGCCCACAAAAGATCCATCAACCTTGCAAAAGATAAAGTGAGCTGTAGTTCATCAGATTGAAATGGCAAGATCCTCCAACTGAACCCATCCAAATGCGCATCTGTCTCGGATTTTCTGGATCTCCGTCAGTGCCAAGTTAATACTTTGGCTTACTGCTGAAAATTCTCTCTCAAAAAGGAGTCTTGCCTTCTGGTCCAGCTACATCGACAAGGCAATCGTCATGTCATATACAGTAAGTCATGGACTAGAAAATCAAGAGTATATTAGGTTGATGTGTAACCTTCTCAAGACAACGAGTTGCATCAAATAGATAGCCAAAGTAGGACAGTTGCCTGTATAGATCCGCCTCCGTATACTGTCAACACACAGATTTAGAATTAGACACAAGTCACATCAGCAAATGAGTACATTGTAAGTTTGATTGCGTACTAACAGACCTGTCTGATTAAGCGACCATTGCAGCTTGGATAGTTAGGGCAGATAGTTCCTCTATCAGAATCCCCCATAACTCTAAGGTTCACGCAATGAGTAGAGTATTTGCAACCCTCATCATCACACTGGCAAAAAAACAAAAAGAGCAACAGATGAAGGATAACGATAAAAAAAGGCTTCATACAGTAGAGAAGAATCCAAGTACCAGCGAGTGGTCAAGATGGAACATCCAAGGTCTAAATCTAACTTACCATCAGCAAACCTTTGTAATATAGGTTGATGAAATTATCAGCCTGTCTTTTCATCTACACATGAACAAAATTAGGTTCAGGTTCTCAGCATCCTGAGTGCAACAGCAAACCTTCAAGTCCCAAGCAAGTAGGCTAGAGATGAAACACATAGGACCTATACAAACAACAGGGAAAAAAAAAAGAAAGATGGGAAAAGAAAAGGGAAGAAAAAGGGAGATGAAAAGAGCAATAAAACAAAGCAACTAAATTTTTTTAAAAAGGGTGAAACACCCAACACAAAAAAGGGCAAAAAAAAAAAGAAAAGAAAAGGAAACTAAGAAAGCAAGGGGAGAGGAAAAGAGCAGTAAACAAAATTGAATAAGGGTAAAGAAGAGGAAAAGAGCATCCTGAGTGCAGATGTTAAAAAATCAATTAATTTACCTGGTTAGCAATCACTGGAGGAGAAATTCTGGAGTCATCAACATTATCTGGACATCTTGGACACCGCATGCGACGCCAGAAATTAGTGGTGGCATCTTTTCCTTCATTTGCATCTGATGTATTCACACCACTAGAACTCGTAATCAGACTAGATACAGGGGGGCAGTCAAAGGTACTGGAACAGCTTGGACATGACAAGTGGAGTGGCTCACAACCACGATATCTGTCATTGTTACACAAATTAGTTTACTGTAACTAATCTACTGCAAGAAATAAGTATATTAGATGATTACCTCTCATCTTCATCATCAATTACAGATAGCAGCATTGTAGATGTATCTTGATTGTTTGACTCTATGGATCTTGATTGGAACTGATTCCAATAAAAAAATCAACACCACATTAGCAAAAGACCAAATTCAATCATAACTCATAATGATATCAACGAATGAAAGAGTATATGTACCTTTGATGAATCAAGTCCCAGACACTCAGCCAGACGGGCTGGGCTAGTACCCTGAATGGAAGCACACAGACGAGAGACAACAGGATGGATCTGCAAAAGCAATTTAGAATCAGAAATGATATGTACATAAAGACAATTGCTGTCAAAAGGAAAACACCATATTACAAATTAGAACCTGTTGTGACAAATAATACTCGATGTCAATCATCCACTTGTCAGGGTCTCTTTTCAGCTCTTCAGGATGTCTAGCTCTTTGAGCTACTCCCCCAGAATGTGAGTTATCTGAATCCTGTTCAAAATGGGCAAATGTAGTTTAAGGTCAGATAAAATAAATATAGCTAAAGTGCTCAAAAAAGAATTTTTCAGGCAGTAAAATTTTGGTGATTTTCTTTTCTTGGTCCAACTTATTCATTCTGCGTATCCCTTTTCCTAAGAAACAATATTTGAATTCCGGTTCATGAAAACATTGAGTGCAACGTCCAAAAAAAAAACATTAAGAGTAAAAACTACTCCCTCAGTCTCAATGAAGACGTCTAGAGTATACACCTACTATGAATATGCGAAAGAGATTGGGTGGTCGTTGAATATCAATTATATGAGCACGAGTGTTGAATGTAATTAGTAATTTATGGGTCCATATGCATGGTTGGACTTGGACCGGTCAACTAATCCTTTTGCTACAACTGTGAGCAACAATGCAACACAGGCAATAATGGGTGTCAAACTGTCGTATGGAAAGCTTGATAATCAGACCATTCTGAACATGTATTAACAAATAATAAACTATTGGGCATTTAAAACATAAAGAACAAATTTCATAGTACCTGCTGAGAACAGATTATATAAGGGATTGTATCACCTGCAGAACAACCAGAGTATCCATTTTGCTTCAGTCTCAATGCAACCTGAGGAACCAAACATATAATTACAGTTACAGATCATCAGTTCCTAATTTGCCCCCAAGAATCAAGACTAAACGAAATGAAAGTCAGTCAAATCTTACCTGGACATGAGGCTGATTTTTGGCATCTGGATAATCCTCTGGCGATTTTGTTAAGCTTTTATTGATGACATATTTTTCAAGCTCTATTTGAGCACTTCTCATTTGCTCTTGCACCTGAACACAGTTTCAATCAGTAGGTTATGATATTATCCATAGACTATAATACTTATTGCGGAGCACCAGTAGCTACACAATCAGTGATTCTCATGAATAGATCTCTTTAAAGAAACATAGTAAGAAAAAAGTTTAAAGCTCCTAACCTGGACAAGTGAACTATGTATTGACTCAACAACATCATCACAAGTCCTGTAGAGGGGCAATTTTCACATAGATGAGATTAAAAAAAAACATGAGCAAAACTAAAAATTTATATGCTTACCCTCCAGACAAAATTTGGTTTAAGCAAAAATCTCCAATTTCTTTGGATAGTAAACTCCAATCACGCCTGACCATATCAAGCCCCTTGCGTTCAATGTTCTGCATTGAACGTGTCAAATTAACTTTTCAGTTTTACAAGATGCCATAAATCCATAACAAGTACGTACCTCTCTTAAGCTGCCATCTAGTGACACTTTAACAGCAGCATACTTCTTCTTTTTGAGAAGTAACATTCTTTTGTATACACCATCAAGATCAATCTCCAGACAACGGTACTTCTTGTTGACCTGTGTAAACAGTATTGGTAAGGTGTACATATTACAGTTCAGACTACACACTGACCTTTCCAAACTGCAAAAGTAATATATGAGCCTGGCATTCCGAGTCTTACCTCCTGGATGACCTTTCCTGCAATTGATTTTGCCCTGGAGATATCATCCAGTCCAGTATGTATCATAATGGAGTCTGTGTCACCATAAATAACCTGTCCAATACAAGAAAAATAAATCCAATTAATTTGTTGATGATCAGTAAAGATTTTAAACATTTAAGGGCAAGTACAATGGTCTTGTCTTATAGGCCATTTGAGATAGTCTATAACTCATACAATGGTATAAAGGCCACGTTATCAAAAAACCTATGTGACATTGCATGAGACGACCTATGAAACTGGCTATGTGTAGCATTGTACCTGCCTTAATGGGTTGCACTTTCAGGAGACATCTCTGAACTTTAAGTTACAAAGGGTACATGGATATATAGATAACAGTGAGACAATCATGGAATAAGCATAAAGGGAGCACTCAGGAATACAATACTTCATCGTTATTTTGATTTGTATAAATAATAACAAAAGAATGAGGGAACAAGCTCCAATAGAGCACTCGATATAATACTTCATCATTGTTTAGCTTCAGCAAGTGTAACAGTAGCATGCTGGAACTCACAAGTGAGATAAGTATAGTGAGCTGTGACTTATAGCATGAACCCACAGTTGGGGCCTCTCTTGCAGTGCTTAAGTTCAAAAAAAAAAGTTCATAGCATAGGCATCTGATAATCTGTTATTGCCCTGTCCTATCAAAAGGACTTATTTGAACTTTCAGACTGTTTATCTACAAAAGAAATCAATGAACATCACAATTCTACATACCTCAAGGTTTAAATTATTTTGAACCAGATCGACAGTGTTTTGCAAGATCTCTCTTCCCTAAAAAGGCATCAAAGGGATATTAATCACAATGCAACATATTGCACTTTGATAATTGCTTGAGAAAGACTCAAGCCTGAACTCACTTGCAGTGTAATAAGCTCAGCGAGTGGCTTTGCATAAAATCTCGAATTGGAAAAGCCCAAGCAACCATACATGCTGGAACACAAGCATTCATGTGTCAGAGCTCATTAATCATAGGATGAAGGCAATTGAACATATCTTTTGTCATAGACAGACAAGTTATTACCTATTAGCAGTAAGCTTCAGTGCTTGCTGCTGAATATCAAATTGCTGCCTTTTAAGACCAGAAGCAGTCTTCAGCCATGATTTAACCATTCGTCTCCTCTCCACCAAACTCCTCAGTAACTGAGCGGTCAGCCATGTGCAAACATAATATGAAAGTGTTCAGCCAAAATATTGGCAACAATGACACGATGTCACATCCTTCAGCAATTACCTCGGGTAAAACGCCAGTAGCCTTTGAAGCTGGTAAGTTAGGGACGTTGCCATCAGAAGATCGCTCGACAGTCGTAAAGCAGATATTGTATTCCTTTGGAGAAATAACAATAAAGCCAATAATGAATATAGAAGAATAATTGTATTATTGTTGATCTCAGACTTCATATGGAGCACGAAATAAATTATAGAAGCTGTGAGCTCAACTACCTGAATAATTGAAGGATAAAGACTGTTGAAATCCAGAAGAAGAACATATTTGTCATACAGACCCTTCTTAGGCTCCAAAACCAACCCACCAGCATATGAAGGCCCTTTTCTCGCTTTACCTTGATCACCACGATGCACCTCATCATCGATGGATATATCAGCAGCCCCATCATCAGCGTTTGCACTCTCATTATCAGCATTCATTTTTCGTTTTGTAGAATTCAGCTCTCTGTTGCGTGCAAATTTGTCCGGTACGATAAACTTTTTTGCATGGAACGCATGCAATAGCAAATATTCTACCCTCTGAGCCCTAGCACCCTGGAGATATTTCAAAAGGTAATGTTAAGATTGTATTGCTACTTATCGACTAGAAAATGTATAGTAATGATAGTGTACCTGGAGTGTTTTTGACCACAGATTACCACTAATATTTGTCAGTTGGCGTGTAAGCGGGAGTACACTCAAATGAAACATGAGCTCCAAAGAAAGCCATGCATCAGTCTCACCATATTCAACCTAGTTGAGTGAGAATTTGACACTTTAATTCAGAGCCTCAATAACTAGAACACGATGCAGCACAATGTTTAGTTCGAATGGAACCATACCAGTTTGAGTAGTTCTCCTGAAGACTGAAACATTGGAGGTATGTCATGAGGAGAAACTTCTCTTCTGTCCTTCTTCAATTGCGTTTCTGCAAGTTGCGTCAAGGAATAACTCACCTGCATAGAACAAACAGATTTTAATTATGGATTCAATAACTGAAAGTATGCCAATGTGTTCGGTTAGTGATCCGGTAAAATCTCCCCCCACCCCACCCACCCACCCACACACCCACCAAAAAAAAAGGGGAAAAAAAATGCAGGTTACCTCCTTCAGAAGGTCACGAGAGCATAAGTAGGTATCACAGAGGAGACGACCAGCAATACAGGACATAATTCCTGGACTTGCCCCAGAACCATAAAGTGTATTTCCTTTGGTAAGCCTGGGCATCATTGATCGCCTGAGACGACCAATCTTGGACCACATGCTGCTTGGCACTTTGCATGTCTAGCAGAAATTGCAAGGAGTCTTAAACCATTGGATCAAATTCAAATAACAACAGTCATCAATATAGCATAAGTTCTCTTAACTCTAATATGTTGTTGGTGACAGTATACAGGTTGAATGTAGGAATTAACAGAACATGTGATGATTAAAAATACCTGAGCACGGTGTAGAAGGACATCCAGATCGAATCCTGAAATATTGTGTCCCACAAGTACATCACAATCAAGTTTGTTTAGCTCTATCATCAAACGATTTAACAATGCACGTTCACTGGAAAAGGAGCAAAATAATTAATTAATGCATTCCTGGACAGTGGAAATCGTGAAAATAAACAGGTTGCATGTACTAGGAAAAGCAACCCCCCACCTGCTTTCTAGTGCCAGCACATTGCTGCCAGCCTTATGGTTCCTGTCAGACGCTTCTTTATTTAGGCCCATAGGGAATATACTACCTTCAAGCTTGCGCATAACAGTAAAATGGCTTAGCATTCCCCGCTTCTGCCAATCTTCAGGACGCATTGGGCTGTCTATCTGAAATTATCCAAGAAAAAGAGGCTTAGTTTACAGCACATTTGGATTTCCTTCTTCTGTCAATACTACAGGGAAGTGTGTTATTATGTCTAAAGAAACATTTGTTCCACATGGACATGAATAGAAGCATAGGCCAAGTATTAAAGCAAATGCAAGGAAAAAATATATTTCAGCACCAAATGAACAATATACCTTCACCCGATGACAGCAGATAACAGATGCTGACACAATCTCATGCACGTTGTGTTTCTCACTGATGATAGTTTTGAGATTGACTGCTGCAACCACGACAGGAGGAACTTCTAGAGATGTACTTGTCATCAAAACAGATATGTCCTTTGGACAATCAACTGTGACTTCAAATTTACACCAGCTGACCTGCAGTAATATCAAAAGGCACCACTGTCAATACACAAATAGTACGAAAAGATAGGTCTTTAACATGAAACAACAGAGTAACAGGACTTAACACGCTGTGTAGAGGAGCATGTGACGAATTTGGAAACTGATAGCCATGAAGGCCCCTTAATCTTCCTTTTGATGAGAAACAATTCAAGAGCGCTGAAAAGCTTCAAAGATCAATATCTATCAAGATGAAACTGGGCATACAAAAATCATATGGAACTATCAGGTTAGATGCACCTGATAGCCCAATTTTTAAGGACTATACCTGTTGTTTGCTCCAAGCAAAGCATGGAAATGTTCACCGCTGAGGTCCGCCGGTATAGCAGGATCCTAATGTGTAACACATATGTAAGCCAAATATAAATTACAAAGGCAAAGTAATACATGTTGTGAAATTAAAAATCAATAAAAAGAACATAATTTAGCCATGAGCAGACAGGCTTCAATTCAATACTGGCCGATTAACAATGCTAACGGAACTCTGTAATGAGAAGATAGAGAAATGTCTATAGAAGAATGTTATTCCTAGAGCAATCACATTTGCAGAATATCGTTACTTGTAATAAGAGTGTGTATACTATTACCAAATTAAGACAGCAGGGCCAAATAGCATAGTTATGTTCTTGTTTAACTGACAGGAACAATGAGTATTTAAATCTAATTATTATATAAAAGATAATGACAGCTTCTTTCTTTCAAAAAATTTGGTTCAAAAGTAGCTTTCACAATCCTACAAACACAAACACATTTCTCACAGTTCAAGTCTGTTAGTATCTTGGGATGTATGGCTGTGGCCCACAAATATCAAAATCGACATTCAATTTCTTGAATTCATTTGCAAGCTGCAGCACTTTCACAATCATCTGCTTCATAATATCTTATAAGGCTGCCTTTGGATTGCGGGAATTTTCCTGAATCCTATGTTTTCCATGTAAAATTGAACTGATTCCTTTGAAATTCCGGTGTGATTCTTATGAAAATCCTGTGTTCCAAAGGAGCCCTATGATTTACAAAGATGGTCATAACTTTTTAGTTCATGGTTTCTTCAGCGAATGATTAGAAAGTAAAAAAGAATTGGATCAAAATGTCAACTCAACATCTGATTTATGCAGAAGTCCAGAATTTTATTTTTCCCTATGACAAGTGATCTAATCTACCAACTGTGGCAGAGTATTAGTTTATACAAACTCAATGCCCTGAACATCTTACAAATTGTGAAGTCTACTCAGACAATATACCATCAAGAAACATACCTTATATGGATAATTAATTTTCAGGACATATTGTTCTCCATTTGGTAAATCAGTTCTTTCAAAAGCATAGTTCCTCTAAAGCATACCAGATACAATAGTTAGCTTAGATAGTTGAAAATCAGAGACAATATGCGAATATGATTGCTTAATACTGGATTTATGGTTACTAACTTTGACTGGAGTCATAACAAAATTAGACACATTGAAATCTGACAATTTTTCAGCAATTTCGTTTTTCAATCCTGATGCCAACTCCTGATGACAGAAGATATGAAACACATATTTAGTAATAATATAAATAAGAATAAAGCTACAAACAATCATTCTCACATGAAGAGTTGCTCGAAGTGATGTCACGTGATCAGCATTTGTACAATTCCTTTCTATCCTTGATATGGAGTCCCTTGGGAATACTGAACTATTTGGAATAGCATATATGCATCGTTGCATATTTCTTACAATGACACAGCAACTATGAAAGCGCTTGCCGACTTCAACCTAGAAAAATAAAAGCAGCTTATCAGAAAAGAAAAGGGGATCAGCACATGGTCATGAAGACAATTATTTTTTGAATAACTATACAGTAGATTCGTCAAAAGCTCACTGTTTATCAAATTATAAACTGGTTGAGGAGAAAATTGTCAGTTTCTATATTAAGATAATGTTACTCATGTCTTGAAGCATTTTGGTAACTAGAAATAATTAGATTTTCCAATCTGTTGATCCAACAATAGGAAGTTGTAGGGAGAAATTCTTCAGTGAATTCATGCAGATTATTTATAAAGCAATGGAATCAGTCTCATGTATAGTTGTTACTTTTTACCTTTCCGCATGTACTTTTCATGATTAATAAAAGTCTGTTCGTTTTTTTGTCAGTCATTTGTGTTTGGGTGTTTTTTGCTTTCCTATCTCCCATTGTTTGTTTTTGGTTTGGTGGGTTTGCTTGCCTTCCATTATTTGGTCCCCTTGTTTTCCCTTGGGTCTTGTTTGTGTTAGTTCTCACTTTTCAGAGGTTTCATCTCTAGCCGAACCCAACTTGTTTGGGACTAAAAGGCTTGGTTGCTATTGTTATTGTTGTTGTTCATTAATAGAAGTATGTAGGGACGTTGTACCTCCAGCAGATCTGATTGAGTATTTCGATATCGTTGGCCAAAGACACTAGATTATCTTTAAGAAAATTGACTAGTAACTAGTTGATGATAACAAATACCATGGTGGATTTTGAGAATTGCTGCAGTGGTCTTAAACAGTTGAGCAATTGCTTACATAGGCTTTTGAGTGCTGCATTGGTTAAAATTTAGTGATGATTTTACCATAATTGTGAAACTAGAATGAGTAACGGGATGTTGTTTACCTTCCCAAACAAGAAAACTGTGCCTGCATTAGCACCAAATGGTTCCTCATATGCATCCAGTATGTAGAATGGCAGTGCTCCATCTTTCAACTCAAACCCCGAGCTTTCATCCACATCAGCATTACAGTTAGCAGCAACCCCTCCCTCACCTCCTCCATTACTCCCGTCGCTGCATATCTTCATCCACCCTGCTGTTGCACTAGTCATTTCTCCATTTCGGTTCTCCACCGTCTTAATCTTTGCATTGAGGCGGTGTGCATTATCTATATTCAGTTCCCCATTTGCCTCCTGCTTTAGTTCTTCTGTGCTCTTGTTGTCAGTCACCAATTCAGCACCAGAACCTAGGGCTTCTTCCAATTCAGGCTCCATCTCCGCACCTGGCTTCACTTCCACAGAAATATCATTTGTAGGGTCGGAAATCCCATCTGTTTCGAACCCGTTGTCAGAACTGACCAACATTTCAGAACCTAAAACTGCCTCTTGGGATTTGATGTGGGCAACTGGTAGAGGAGGCGGCTGCTGTGCAGCCACCCTACCGACGCGCCGCCGCCTCTCCTCACGGTCATTTTCGTCGGGCGCGAATTCAGCGATGACGTCGTCCAGGATGCTGTCCGCTGCCAGAGATGAGCACTTCGAGCGATCGCTGCCTGGCTTCTTAAACACGGCGGAAGTGAACACTGAGGAAAGCCGCTGCGTGCCCTTCATTGCGGCGGCCGCGGCAAGAGATGCCGCCGCGGCGGACTGCTGGGGCGGGCGCTTCGACTGGGGAGGGCGTGGCTGCTTCCGCTTGCGAGGGGCGCCGTCCTCGCCGTCGGATCCCTCGTCTGAGGACGAGGGGAGGGCGCGGTGGGACCAGTCCTCCTCACGCCCGTCCTCGAAGTATCCGAGTCCGTCGTCGTCGATGATAAAGGCTCCTGCGTCTTTGCGGCGGCGGGCGACGAGCGCGGCGTACTCCTCCTCCGCGACGGTGTCGTAGATCGGGGCGTCCATCTTCACCTGCACGGCGGCAGCAGCACGGGCGCCGCCGCTCCGGATGGCGCGGAGGCGCTCCAGAGCGGCGGAGCGCGCCGTCGCCTCGGGGCCCCGAGGGCGCGTGCGGCGGCCGGAGCCGGCGGCGTCGGCGGATGGGTCCTCCATGACAACTCTCTCTCTCTCCCTCTCTCTCTCTCTCTCTCTTTTCTGTCTGTCTTCTGGCGCGCACAGATTCACGAAGGAGGGCGAGATCTATTGGAAACGCGCTGGTGGCTTTGGCGGGAAGGTGTTCGAGCATTTGGCGCGCTGAGTAGGTGAGTGGGATTATCCGAGAGTGAGTCTAGGGTTTCATCTCGACCGGAGAAGAAGGCCGCGGTTTCCGTGGGCTCTCAAGCTTCGTCAGTGAACACACATTACGGCCTACTACTGTGCCAGCTGGCCCATGTATTCCATTTTCGTACCATCTTGCCTGGCTGCCGGCAAAAAGCCTTCTTGTTCAGTCTTGGCGTCGCTTGTCTGCCCAACTGTGCCGGTATGTCCCGGGAAACCGATTGACGTACCTCCCGATGAAACACATCTTAGGATACAGCCTATCGATCAACACAATGTGCCATCGACCAGCATTGCAGCTGTGATTGTCAAGCTGAAGCCAATGTAAGGCAGAGAGCCACCGTACAAAAGGCCTGAACTTACGTGGAGTATGTATAGAAAACACGACGGGATTTGCTTTTCCTGCCCCGGGCGTCACCATGGCAGTGCCACTGGCGCAACTACTCGTCAGCTCGTGCATCCTCCTCCTCTGTGCTCCGGCGGCCGCGGGCACCACCGAGCGGAAGTCGTACATCGTCCACATGGACAAATCCGCCATGCCGGCGCACTACTCCAGCAACCACGAGTGGCACTCCGACACCCTCGCGTCCGTGAAAGACGACACCTCGACAACAGACGACCGCTCCGAGCCGCGGCTCATCTACAGCTACGACAGGGCGCTCCACGGCTTTGCGGCGACCCTGTCCGGCTCCGAGCTCGACGCGCTCAGGGGCACGCCGGGCTTCGTCTCCGCGTACCCGGACCACCGAGCCACGTCGCGCTACGACACGACGCACTCCATGGAGTTCCTGCACCTGAACTCCGCCGGCGGGCTGTGGCCAGCGGCCAGGTTCGGCGAGGGCGTCATCATCGGCATGATTGACACCGGAGTGTGGCCGGAGAGCGCGAGCTTCGACGACGCCGGCATGCCGCCCGTGCCGTCCCGGTGGCGCGGCGCGTGCGAGCCGGGCGTGGCGTTCACCCCGTCCATGTGCAACCGCAAGCTCATCGGCGCGCGCTACTTCAACAAGGGCGTGGAGGCCGCGAACCCCCACATCAACATCTCCATAAACTCGACGCGCGACACGGAGGGCCACGGCACGCACACGTCGTCGACGGCCGGGGGCAGCCCCGTCCCGGGCGCGTCCATGTTCGGGTACGGGTTCGGTACGGCCCGCGGCGCCGCGCCGCGCGCTCACGTCGCCATGTACAAGGTTCTGTGGCCCGAAGTCCAGGTGTACGCGTCCGACGTGCTGGCCGGCATGGACGCGGCAATCGCCGACGGCGTCGACATCATATCCATCTCCATGGGATTCGACGGCGTGCCGCTGTACGAGGACCCCGTGGCGATCGCCGCGTTCGCCGCCATCGAGCGCGGCATCCTCGTTTCGGCCTCGGCGGGGAACGCTGGCCCGACGCCCGCTACCCTGCACAACGGCATCCCGTGGCTGCTGACCGTCGCGGCCGGCACGGTGGACAGGAAGATGTTCGTGGGCACCGTGTACTACAACAACATGAGCGGGAGCATCGCCGGCTATACTACGTACCCAGAGAACGCGTGGATCGTAGACACGAGACTGGTCTACAACGAGGCCGTATCAGCGTGCGATTCAAAAGCAGCGTTCGCAAACCTGACGACCGCCGTGATCGTGTGCCGCGACACCGGAAACCTGATCGATCAGATCGACACGATGGCGGAGGCCGGCGTCGCTGCGGCTATCTTCATCTCGAACGACGAAGAGGATTCGAATGACGAGACAATCCCGTTTCCGGCTGTCATCATCAGCCCGAACGACGCGCCGAGGCTGCTGAGCTACATCAACTCCAGCACGCTCCCGACAGGCACCCTCAAGTTCCAGCAGACGATCCTGGGCACGCGGCCAGCGCCAGTGGTCACCTTCTACACCTCCCGAGGACCATCGCAGAGCTACGCCAGCGTGCTTAAGCCGGACGTTCTGGCACCGGGGGACCGCATCCTCGCGTCGGTGGCGCCTACACTTCCGTACGGCGAGATAGGTCACACGCTTCTTTCGAGCAACTTCGTCGTTATGTCCGGGACGTCGATGGCGTGCCCGCACGCCAGCGGCATCGCGGCCCTGCTTCGCGCGGCGCACCCCGACTGGAGCCCGGCCATGATCAAGTCGGCGATGATGACCACGGCGACGGATACCGACAACACGTTCCGGCCCATCACGGACGGCGCCTTCCGGAACGCCACCGCCGCGAGCCCGCTGGCCATGGGCTCGGGCCTCGTCGTCCCAAACGCGGCCATGGACCCGGGGCTGGTGTACGACGCCGCCACGGAGGACTTCGTCTCGCTCCTCTGCGCGGCCAACTATACGAACGCGCAGATCACGGCGATTACCAGGTCGTCGAGGTACAACTGCTCCGTCTCGTCCAACGACGTGAACTACCCGTCCTTCATCGCGATCTTCGGCGCCAACGCCACCTCCGGCGACATGCGGTTCAGCAGGACGGTGACCAACGTGGGGAAGGGCTCCGCGGTTTACTACGCTTCTTGGGTGTCGCCAAGCAACGTCGTGGTTGCCGTGTCGCCGACGAAACTGGTGTTCAACACGGTGGGCCAGACGGGCACGTTCGAGGTGGATATCAAGCTCACTGCGCCTACCGGAGGCGAGCCTGCTTTCGGGGCCGTAGTTTGGACCGATGCGAGCGGCAAGTACCGTGTCAGGACTCCCTACGTCGTCCTTTGATCATTTCACTCTTCGTATCGAACGAGGACGGGCATTTGAAGAAAAATAATCTGAGATCTATTATCGTTTTCCTTGTCGTCGACGAAAAAAGAGACTGTTGCTCCAAGGATGAGTAAGACAAAATATACGCGAGTTGCCGTGGACCCGTGGCTACTTATGCTGTCTTCGGTTTCTTACATGCTCGGAAGTCTGAATTGGCATATTCGCATTTCATCAACCAAAAAAAGAAGAGACTACTAACTGGACAGCATCGATTTTCTAGTTGACCTCAGTTGCTACTCCAAGAGCTCATGCAAAATCCAATCATTTGGTATGAGCTATACCTAACCTAACCTAACCTCTCAATATTATTTTGTACAAGTGTCGACTATACAAAACTGTACAGTTCAAGTTTACCACACGATGCATAAGCATTTAACAGATATTTATCTGCTCATTCCAATTTTTCATTGGCATAACTGTTACCATGTTCTACTTCTTCGGGATCTTCTTGCTCTGAAGCCTCGGCAGGGAGAATATTGGTGCTGCTGTCGGTGCCCTCGTACGGCAACACGTCAACCGGTGCAGCATGTATTGACGCCCACCGTTCATACAAGAAGTTCATAAAAGCTCTAACCATTTCCCTCCGGAATTCCAGCTCCCTCGTGAAGAGGTCGAATGTAAAGACTGCAAGAACATATTTGAAAGGGACCACAAGAAGAACAACTGAGGACGCTAGAAGAACAAGGGCAACCTGTGTTGTCACCTGTCATATGACCAACGGATAGTTAGGGACGGATAGCAGTATATCCTCAAACTGACATCTTCCCACCAATATAAGCACCAGGATTTTAGGACAATATATTTTAGCTTACCTCAGGTTGGCCAGCTAAGAATACTGTGCGGATTTTCAGAAGAGAAACATTCAGATTCTGAAGATAATTTTCCACTGAGGCCATTGCCTCTTTAAGATCCATGATCTTCTGGATTGTGTTTGATGGTGGTTGATCCCTAATTGTCACTTTGCCAAAAGATCTACCCAGACGGCCTTGTTCTTTCAGCGCTTTCAATGCAAGCATGGAAAGGGCTATCACCATCAAGGTGAATGGGAAAACATAAGAAAGTAAATTCCTACAATACAAATCAAAACAAATGTAAAGGTGTAAATAAAATAAACATATACTGTACTTTTGTATTGTAGGCTTGTAAGACATTTCATAATAGCTGCAAAAGCCTACAAAATACACAATGGCATGATGTTTTCTGGATATCTCAACGATCAGGAAATATTCTCCATATATTAACATAAAAATGTTCAATTAGTATGGATTAATATTCCATAACCTTCTCATAAACTATAATAAGTTGATGAGAAAAATAGCGTGAGTAGACACAATTTCACAGTACATAGCAAAAAAAAACAGGAGAACATAAAGCAAAGCAACTTACTTGAAAATAACGATATGAACTAAGAGTAGAAAGAAAATGGTTGAACGGGGATTTTCCCAGCGTTGCAGTTTCTTGAAATTTTCAGCCATTATCACAAAAGGAAGCATAAGCTCCTGATCCAAAGAAAATGATATATGTTGAGAAGTCTGTTTAAGCATATACTGATACAAGAAAAATAAATCGCTTGTAGGACGAACAGGGACAATATTTTCTTTTTTAAATTTTTTTATACTATAAGCTATTAACAGGAAAGTAATAAAATAGAAAATAATATCCTTTACAGATCGATTATAGTGAAGCTTTGACTCCTCATACATGTGTGATAGGATGACAATGATATATATCTCACATACATGTAAATGAAAGAGGTACTCAAACGAACTTTTGGTAATAGGCGTTTCGTAAATAATAAAGTAGAACAGAAACATTTGCAAATCAATTACAGGCAAGCTTGGATCCTCATATGTGTGCAGGTGTGTGACAGCATAATAGTGATATACATGTTGGATAAATTTAAATAAGAAGGTGACTCAAAAAGAAATGGTATGGTATTGTGGGCCATGCAACTATGTGAAAGCCAAATACCTTGAAGAGGTCTATATTGCTTGGAATACCTTCAATTGTGGCAGCAACTATTGTCGCTTGTGTCTTTTCAACCACTTTGTGTTTCTCTTTACAGTCAACCATTGCCTTTTCGACAAGACTTTTATCAGCAACAACTAAAGATTTACTCACTATTACACCATCCTTGATAGAAGAATTTCTCCAAAAAGCAATTGAGTGGCTAGATGCCCAGCTCGGAGATGTCATCCACTTGCGTAAGTACACGCTACCATCAATGTCAAAAATATGTGCATTACTGCTAGACTGGTCCCCTGAAGATCTATGCCACTGAGATGACCTGTGATTTGATGATTCGGGTTTCTTAATCAAATGACCACCCCAAAATTTCACTGCTAGGGTCTGAAGAACAACATCACCAAATGGTGCATTCGATAGGTAAGAGAAATGCACTAGCTTAGCCGGATCTTCTGATAATCTCCGTATGAATTGCAGAGACTGAAGCCTAGCAATACTGTTTGCTGCACTGCTAACAGCTCTTTTCTTCCCTTTGTGGGCACCATATACATGATGAATTGCTGGGTCCTCGTCCTTTGGACCATATTCACGAATGAACCTATACACTGAAATAATTTCACCGATGAAGGCAAGCCATACATCTCGTCTCATCTCCCCACTAAAATCAACAAATTCTAATGTCCATTCATCTGACCTGCTAGCAGTTAACTAGTTAGCTTCAGAGTCAAGATCACAGGAACCACATTATATTATTAATATATTCCAAATCCCCAAATTTCTCCTACAGAAACAATGTTCATACAATTTATCTGAAAAGCTTAACTAGTACGAAAGATATGTACAATGTAATAAGCATTCTCAATTTCATGATATCTGCCATATATACATAATGACGGAAAACATATTTTCCTTCAGGCATTTATGAATTGCATCAAAACTAGGCTGGATAAATAATTATATATTTATAGGCAATCAGTAGTCACTAACCCTGAAGGTAGACAAGAAAATGGGCATTCCACAAGTAGGGATGAACTGTTAGCTACTTACTTTGAACCAGACGAAAGTGATACTGCAGAGTCAAAAAGTTTGGATCCAAATGGCCCAACCTTTGTTTTCTCAACCCTTGAATTTTGATCTGTAAGGTCAAGCCTCATTGCTTTCTTCTTACCGTACAGTCCAATGC
This sequence comes from Oropetium thomaeum, assembly GCA_001182835.1. Lineage (NCBI taxonomy): Eukaryota > Viridiplantae > Streptophyta > Magnoliopsida > Poales > Poaceae > Oropetium > Oropetium thomaeum. Next base: position 888,383 of record LFJQ01000033.1, read on the forward strand.
CCTGCCAATATCAACACAAAGTTGAAGCAGTTGAGCCGCAGTCCTGACGCAAGAGATCTTAAAATGCAATATCACAGCAAATGGGTGCACATTTCAAAGTGGGAAAACCTACCTCGAAATATAGTGCCTTGTCTGTCAAGGTAAGGTTTCCAGGCCATGCAATATTTTCCTCCCATTTTAGAACGGGCCTTTTTTTACTAGAGCCTATGCATAAAATTTGCTCGCCAGTCAAAATAGAACTCCCTGTTTGATGTGACTGTCTGCCAAGATGAATCCTACAAATTGTACATTGCAACACTCAGTTATAGATGAATATTCATAATATACCGAGATGAAAATAGAAACAATATGAAACTTTATGATCATGTGAACTTTATGATCTTGCAAAATTAAAGTCATAATATTTTCCTATAATAATGTTAGCCAATATTTGCGTAGTTATGATTTTCTCTTTCCCATTTTACTGGTGAAGATATGGATGGATAGAGAAATAAGATGCATGGTTAAGATTTTATAATCATAAATGAAATGAAATTTCTATTTTCATGGGACAATCCTCCAGTGTTCATATAAATATGCTCAATATGCAACCCAACGACAACAAAGCCTTTTAATCCCAAGCAAATCAGGGTACGCAAGAGATGAAACCCACATGTAACAGCAAAAACAAATATGCTAACCATGAAGCAACAAAATTTACCTACTAAAATAAATGTTTCAAGAAGAATGAAATGCTTCTAGAATCTCATAGGAAGAAAGAATCCTCTTTTTCTCTTAACTTCTTTTTTCCTTTCTGCTACGTTTCATCCATTGACCTCTTTTGTAAATACTCGCTTGCTTTTTATTTTAATAATATTTTCATTGTAACTGCCTCTCCTACTGTATAGCCTTCAAAAAGAAATCTCAGCATAAAGGCAATCTTACTTCAAAAGTTCAGCAAGATAGGTTGTCCATAGATCGAATGAAAGCCCATTTTCTGCACCGACAAGGGCCCTGAAGAGGTGATGAGCTGTTGAAACATCAGCCACACCTGCAACAGCAGGAGCAATTCGGACAAAGGCATCTTCTCCAACCAGTCTTCCCTACCATTTCACAAACATCTAACTCAGAATCCGTATTTTGTAACTCCAGTATAGAGACTCTCCAAACCATAATAATGGACTTATCCACCTCTAGAGTGTTTTAGGGCCCCTCTTCATATTAAAATGTAAAAGAAAAAAAGAGAGAAAAAGGTCTTTACCAGTATAGAATAGTTATTGAGAGAAGAGAGTGGACTTTCATCTTCATTATATGGATCTTCCCAAGCAAGCATAGTCACAAAGATAAGCTTTTGAAAGTCAAGATCCTGTAGATATTTCAAAACAGCAAGCAGTTTAGTCACACCTAGCTAATATTAGTGAAGTGCTAATAGCACATAGTAATGCACTTTTTGTTTGACAAACTAGTGAGGACTAAAACAACATTCATTTGCAGAGTTAGTCGAGGAAATTTGGGGCCTCATTAAGTGTGGAATCAGCAGCTTATTTTACCTTCAAGTTTGGATGGAAGTCAGAATTATCCCATGATAGGTAACGAAAGCAGCTATACTCAACAAGGCTTCGAGCATCATTGTGTAGACGTTGAGGAGCAAGGGATCTGAACATCCTCTGCACCTTTATCCCAGTTAACCCACTCAACCTAACAGAAAACCATAAAAAATTAATGAAGTTCAAACCAAGCTGTGCACAACTCAAAAGGTTGGATTGGAACTGTAAAATGAAGCCTTCCCCTGGAAACAGCACAACCCTATTCTAACTACACGTTTATCTCAAGGAAAAAAGTTGCTAGGATCACATATAAGCTTTTTTCCATACTAGTAATTCATGTTCAACAAATAGTACTGAAGGATCAACCAACTGATTTCAGCCCAACACCAAATGGACCTTATTAAACGGAATTCACGCCAGTGGTTGATAAAAACAAATTGCTGCAGATGGCTCTAGTAATTTTTGATAAATCTAATCACTAATTTGATCGAAGTTTCAGGAAGACAGAGAATCACCAACTATTCATTAGCATAGAAAACAAAACACCAATATACCCACCTGGCGAACTGCTCTATGGCGACGATAGCGTCCAACGAGAGCCACCCCTGATCGACCTGGCGCTCCACGGTGACCTCCGGCACCTCAACTAGCGCTTGCTCTTCCTCCACCAACTCCTTCCGCAGCTGTTTCCCCATCCCCACCAGTGAAAGCTCCTCCGTGTGCCTCGCTTTCTCCCGTGCCGCATCCGCCGCATCAACGATCGCGCCCCGCGCCTGGGACATCCACGACCGCACCCGCTGCCGCACCGCATCTGTGATCGTCGCCACAGCGATCAGCACGAGAACGCTGAATTCCTCCGGAAGCCGATACGGGGGGAAGTTTCTCTGTGAGCAGCGGTGAGGGCGTTTACCTGTGTCGACGGGGAGCTTCCACTTGGAGTGGATTGCGAGGGTCGGCGGGACGCGACGGCGTCGGCCGACGATGCGGCGGCGAGGTAAGGGCAGGAAGCGTGAGGGCTGAACCTGCAACATGGCGGTGGTGATGATGTCGACCGAGCGGCACTGAGGTACGTGAACCTTCCCCTCGAATTCAATGGAGGCTTGCTTGGTGCGTAGTACAACTATTCATGTTGTGCTTTGCAGCATTTTTGGGAACTGGGAAGAACAGACAAACAGAGAAGAGCGTGATGAACCGATGAACTGATGATGCTTGATGCTTCTAGGAGACACAGACCATGTGGTTAATGATTTGGATTCTTAGGGGTGTGGGCTCCATTGAAGAGATTGAGCCGCCCAGCCCAGCGATTGGACTAAGATAAGGCCCAACAAAGCGTTTACCATGCTGGGCTAGTTCATGTACTCGTATGAGGCCTATTTTACAGGCCACGGTCGCTCAATCTGTGTTGGACAAAGATGAAAAAGACCTGGAATCTCCGGACACACCACAGGTTCGGAGCTGAAAATGAGATAAAGCGATTAAAAATGAGATAGGTAAAGATTAAAGTATTTCTAAAAAAAAGAAAAAGAAGATTGTGAGCTAAAGGTGTCTACACGCGAATAGGAATCCACGATACGAAGTACTAGTTCCTTGGAGCCACGATTGGCTCGATTCCTCTGAAACGTTTAAACCAGCCAGAGACAGAGAGTTCCACATACTCTGGGGAGAAAATATCACGGTGCCCGAGTCCAAACTCATCCGAGGTTGGTCAAGTGGTTTACAATGACATGGGACCCCTGTAGCCCATCAATTCAGCAGGCTACACATCAACCAACGCTCAAGGTAACCACATGACGACACCAGCCGCCGCACGCCAGAGGTCGCCCAACACAACACGGCCCGCCATCGGTGATCGGTCATCAGCTAACACATGTTGGAATATTTCCTGGCGTCCGACGTGACGTGCCCGTGTGCGCAAGGACACTGCGGAAAAAGAGCCGCGCCGAGGCCAAGAACGTACCCACGTATCTCAACCGCCCAAGCTGGGCTGCCGCTCCCTGCTTCGCCCAACACGACCGAACTCACCGCGCCGCAAACCCAGCCGCCACCAGCTGCCCTGCTTGCCCCCGCGCCGCGCGGGCGCCCCAGATGGTGCCACGACCGCGAAGCCCTCCACCCCAACGAACTGCTTAACAAACTCCTTGGCGAAGCCTCGATCGCGGACAGAGGCCAGAGCCAATCCAACGCGGGGGGCATCCACATGGAGCGTAGGCAGCACGCGCCGATGGGACCGCGGCGGAAGGTCGCGGCCGCGAGCCGGGAGTGGCTGGTGGTGCCGGCGGCGGGGGAGTCGCACACGACCGAGTTCGGGAAGCACCAGATCATGGGCATGACGGGGCTGCCCGCGCGCGACCTCCGGGTGCTCGACCCGCACCTCTCGTACCCGTCCACCATCCTTGGCCGCGACCGAGCCATCGTCGTCAACCTCGAGCACGTCAAGGTCATCGTCACCGCCGACGAGGCGCTCGTCCCGGACCCTGGCAACCCGCTCGTCCGCCCCTTCCTCCTCGACCTACACGCCCGACTCGCGCTCCCGGTACTTTGCCCTTTCTTCATTCGTACGCCGCAGAGTTCACTCTGTTGCTCCGACGAGACTACTAGATTACATCCGTACTACATGAATAAAATGACAGTGTATAGTCTTGTACTGACCGATGCTAAATTTTATCGAAATTATTGTTGGTTGTTGCGTGTGAAGGTTGTGTCTAGAACGAGCCCGGCGACAGATCGCGGCAACGAGACGGATCAGAGCGAGGCGAACGGGGCAGCGCCGGCGGCGTGCAGGGCTGGCACCGTCAAGGTCCTGCCCTTCGAGTTCAAGGTGCTCGAGGTCTGTCTCGAGTACACATGCAAATGCTTGGAATCCGAGGTATATTTACTTCACAAAATCACTACTAATGTATCTGCTATTGATGATTAGGTTTTTGAACATGTTGTAATGCTTTTTGAAAATTATCAAATGATGTTAGACGTTGGCTCTCGAGAAGGAGGCATACCCAGCCTTAGATGAGCTGACTTCCAAAGTTAGCACGTTGAACTTGGAGCACGTCAGGCAGATCAAGAGCCGACTGGTCGGGCTCTCAGGGCGCGTGCAGAAGGTAGGGAAAAGGTGTCTTGTGCTCAAAGTCAGACTTGAAGGGACGTCGCCCCGTTACGTTATTAGTTCATCATTTGGTTCTCTGTTTATGTTGTGTGCCCTGTTCCCCCGCAGGTTAGGGATGAACTCGAGCACTTGCTAGACGACGACATAGACATGTCTGAGATGTACCTGACGAGGAAACTTTCGTTCCAAGGATTCCGTGATCCATTGGCCAGTCCCTTCACTGATCATGTCGACGAGAAGTATGCAGTTAACACACTGAAATATTTTGAATTATATTCATTCAAGCAGAACTGAATCTTGATATATATAAGATCATGTCCACGGGAATTTTGTAGTTAACACTGATTTTTTTTGAAAAACTTGTCATTCGAGTAGAATTGAATGTTAACATATCGAACATACTAGTGGAATGATATTTCATACCCTGTTCGAGACATGTGATTTTCATTTTAATCTCACCTCTGTCACTCTGTGATTTCTATATATTCAGGGAGGAGGAAGAGTGTGATAATGACACAACAAGTGGCCGTGAAAGTTCTGCTAAACCTGACATTGAAGAGTTGGAAATGCTTCTTGAAGCTTACTTCGTGCAGATCGACGGTACACTGAACAAATTATACAATGTATGTTCCATCTTGTTTTATTCAGAGCTTGGTCTAGCATAACATCCTCGTGATTAAATTGTCAGACAATAAGGTCAATGTTCTGTCTTTTTTTTTTTTGTGAATATGCTGTCCTGATAACGAACGAAAAGGTAGCATAGTTGAAGAAACAGTTACTTTAAGTAGCATTATGACTACGAGTAAAATGGTCAGTGTATTTGACTGCGCTAGACAAAAAGTATCTGACATTCCGACTACATCTGCCTATTTGCATGCATAAAGCTCCGGGAATACGTGGACGACACCGAAGATTACATCAACATAATGCTGGATGAAAAGCAGAATCAGCTGCTGCAAATGGGCGTCATGCTCACGACGGCGACTGTGGTGGCCACCGCGGGCATTGCGGTCGTGAGCCTGTTCGGCATGAACATCCACATCGACCTCATGAAAGATCCGGAGACCCCTGAGGAGGCAAGCATCAAGAACATGAAATTTTGGGAGACCACCTGGGGCACGGTGGCCGGTTGCGTTGCGATATATCTTATAGCGATCTATGCGGGGAAGAAGAGCAAGATTCTGCAGTGATGGTGTTCCTCTCGAGTTCAGCTAAAGATGGAACAGAGACAGGCGTAGTAAGCTCTGGCTCTGCAGCATGCGAACTCGCAATTTTGCAGTGTTGACTGTTGAGACATTCCACTGTTTGTGTATGATGTAATAACTATGGTCCTCATGCCTTCTCTAGGACTTAGCAGGTCTGCTAATAAGGGTGGCGTGTATTTTTTTTTCCAGGATAAACACACAAGTCGATTTTACCATTCTATTTGAGTTGCACCACCCTTTAATCCGTGCGTGGTTGACACTCCGTGAAAGTATTTGGTCCAGTTTACGTCGCTCGGTCATTACTACAGGAAAATAGTTCCGTCACGTCACCTGCCTATTGCGAGCAAGTGGCAAGCTGCGTAGGGGTAAGCGTTTATGGCGCTCTTCTTCCCAATATACTCCCTGGCCTTCGGCCTCCGGCACTGAGACGCACACGCCTTCTGCTTGGTGCATGATATGGAAACGAGTTTTACACTACCCATCCTACTGTTGGCCTATGAGCTGATTGTCAGGGTCAGCCCTCCACGAGCCTTCATATCAAAATTCCCTCCGTCTCCTTTTGAATGACATTCAAACATTGATTATTTATTCCTAAATATTTAACATTTTAGCTTCTCAATACATATTTCTCTCGTACTAATACATTTCCATCTCTCTCTCCTCATTTTTTATATAATTAGCTTATTCTCCTTTTCTTAATCTTCATGCCTAAAACATCATTTGTCTAACTTGTGCATGTAAATGAACAGCAGGATACCGTCTCCAATCGTAACTCACACCTGGTTAATTAAGCCTCTGCTTCCATTATTGTTATCTTAATAAAAGCTAAACCTCTCTGCAGGAGCGGTAATGTAGTCTAAATCTACATTTGTGACTGCAACACCCGCAGGGTAGGAGAATGGACGAACTGAAAGATTCCTTATCATGCTAGCATGGTACTCGTAGCAAACAACTCCAGTCTAACTGGTCAACCATGGCTAACATAACAAGCATCTATAACACTCATCTGCCAGCATCTTCTTCTCTACCCTTTTTTTTTTATGTACACGATTAGATGAGATAGACCAATAATTTAAATTAATTGCAAGACTCGCATGAAAAGAGATGTTATTCTAGAGGGAAGCACTTTAACATTTACAAAGTATATGTTCATAGCCGTTTACACTTGCATCTTCCTCGCTCTAGTACGTCGAACCTGCACAAAAATAATATAAGCTCACTTCATGATACAATGAGTCATGATTATTGTTCTCCGTACTTACAGGATCTCTAACACCAACACCAGTTATCCCTGAACGATTCTCTTCATTCATCAACTCCAGTGGTCTCTTCCCCTTCTTTAGGTCAGCTGCAAAAGGGGCAAACTGGATTGATGCATGGAGTACAAAGACAAAACTGTAATTACGCTAAAATAAGCATAGACACGAAATGTAAAAAGTAAGACACAATGTAGCAACACATTTTGTTGCAAACACCATAAAATTGTCCGAATACAAGTGACTTGTGGAATCAGTGACCAACTTAAACACTCAAGAAACTTTCCAAACTGCTGATCTGAACCACTTTTGTGTTAAGCTTAGATCTGTGAGCTATACTTCTATGAGATTTGGTTCATCAAGGCAATGCATCCCTGAGAAAATAATTCAAGACATTCACAGTCTCTTTGAAGTGAATTATATATACTGGTCTGAATGAATTAACAATGCGAAGGTGCTGCCATACCTGTTTTTGTTTTGTTCTTTGATAAAGGCAGCTTCACAAAATTGTCATAACAATCACCAACGTCTTCAAGATCACCGCTGTAAGTTAATAGATAAGTATTCATGGATGGAAAGAACATTCAGAGGGGAGGATTCAGATAAACCTTTCTTGAAGGAACTGCTAACATTGATGAATACATATCATCAAGAAATTTGAAATTGGAGTTATAATAGTGCACTCACTGACTATTCCACTTTAAACTATACCAGATACTATGGAAAGAACATTCAGAGGGGAGGATTCAGATAAACCTTTCTTGAAGGAACTGCTAACATTGATGAATACATATCATCAAGAAATTTGAAATTGGAGTTATAATAGTGCACTCACTGACTATTCCACTTTAAACTATACCAGATACTCCCTCTGTCCCAAAATACTTGACGTTTTAGCTTTTGATGTCTCAACGTTTTAACTTAGCAACAGTGCCCATGTCAGACAAGGTTAGAGCAAAACACGTATCAAGTAGAAATCGGAAAAGAGAATTTTGACGTCACAGTTATGATTGCATGATTCTGGAACGTGTGGTGCTTCTTTCCCCTGATTGGAACAAAGTAGAACTGGACGTATAAAGTTAACTTTCAAAGAATTGGTAACCAGATATCCAGGTCAAGGTGGGATAAAGACAGAAGATAAGCAATTTAATATCTCATTTTAGCTGAGCCATAACCAAATGCACCAACTAAAAACGATCTATCTGAACAGACCCATGCATGGCTAAAAAAGGTATTCAACATATATGGGCCTGTTTATTTATATAAATCTCTTGCAAAATAAGTTTTATGTTGTTCATTTACATTAGTAAACCGCACCCAATGGGGAATTACTACACAGGTATCAGTCAAAATGTCAGCTTGATTTTTTGAAAATACTAGAGGATGCAATGCGCAAGAAAAAATTTTGCTTTGCAAATAAGAAAAATGTGTCAAATGTTTGCCTTACTTTTCTCTGGGATGAAAGGAGTCGTCCTGCAGAAATAAATAATATATATAATGTTCATGAGCCAGACCATAAGGTAATTTGAGCCAAATTTACAGGTCGATCACAGATTAACAAATACGTGCATACCATAGATTGCCTGCAATAGTTAGGATCGCCATTTGAAGGTCTTGTACCCCTAGTGGAAAATCCATCCATTGGGCAAGATTGATTATCTACTAGGGAGACACAATCTCTAGAATCACCTTCCTTAGATAAACCCAAGGAGCACGGAGATAAAAACTTTGTGCCAGCAGAACCACAAGATGAGACTTTTTCCTTATCAGTGCTACTATTGGTACTCTGCTCCTTTTTCTTGGACCTGGCTTCCTCAGAAACCGAACTGTTGTTCCCCTTCCCTTTATCATAACCACGTGCTCCCTTTCCATGCGTAGATTCATTTGATACCTTCTCAGGAACAACAGAACATTTAGTCTTGTCCTGAAATGCATGTTGATTGAGCTTAGGCCATCATGAATTGAAATAAATACCATGCTAGCTGGTATAATTACAACAACAACAACCAAGCCTTTTCTAGCTGGTATAATTAAATGTAAGAAAGATGATGTAATGCAGAATGCACCTGATAGGCTTCGTGAGCTTCGAGAATTCTTTTTACAAGACTATCACTAATGGAATCTTCTTGGCAGCACTCCTGGATTTAGGAATATGAGCCAGACAAAAACCTAGCTATAGTAAAATTAAAGAGTACGCTTTGATTTTAAAATACTAATCGCTAGAATAACTTACATCTGGTTTTCTGTCATTCCCAGACAATCTATAATAAGATGAGGGCAAAAGAATATGGCGTGGAGAATCAGATATCTTGCAATGCTTATCAAGTTCTTTTATGATAAGCAAGCCAATTTTTGAGAGAATGTGCAGTTTCTGTGACAGGAGCATAGAATATCAGTGTTCAATGAACGGATGATAGACAAATGTACAATAGTGCCAAGGGACATACGGGAGTAATATTAGAATCTGCTGGATCCTCAGCCTTCTGAATAGCACGGAAGATCCCTGAAAGAACTGAAACAGAACTGGTGGTGGGACTATGCTCGGTTCTTTCTATTTCAACTAGTTTCCTCAACGTTACACAAAGTGGGCTGTCAACCAAAACAAAAGGAAAAATGAAAAGATTACCAGCATGATTATTTTTCAAGCAACAAGAACCAGCAACTACCAAACAGAACTTCTGTTACAGGGTTCTCAAAGATATATGCATATAAAAATACCTGCAAAACTCCACAAAGCTAGTCTCATTTTCACAGTTATTGGAAGGGAACCTCCCATCATATGCTAGGATATGGATCAAGAAAACGATAGCATATGCTGGATTGTCTACAAATGAATCTTTCCTTGCTTTGTTCTGATGAAATAAAAACCTCTGTTGCTCCTTAAGCACTTCGCTTAAATAACTTGTTGACTAGGCAAAGCACAAATTCACAGACAAGAAATGCCCTAAGCACGTGCAAGTCATAGGATATATATATGAGATAAATTGAAAATAAGAGATGACACATACTTCAGTACGAACATCACTGCAGGAATCTGTTGACGCCAGTGCAAAAGCACATGCATATCTAACAGGGATAGCACGTTTCTTCAAGAGATCATAAAGTTTGCAAATGAATGACTTGCGAACAATATATGAAGAGTCCTGGAAGCAAAGGGCAATAAAAATTACCATGACAGTATAAGGGCAATAAACACTAATAATGAAACTAAAATACTAAGGAATGTAAGAAGATGCATACAAAATATTATGTATCAATATACAGAGAGGAAAAGTAAAGTCAATAGCCTTCTAATATTGTTTTTCATAAAAACAGAATATCAAATTATTTGAATAGTTATTGGGTGTTGTCTCCATATGAAGACTGAAGATCAGAATAATAACAGTGTAACCAACAGTACCTTTGCCATGAGAACTGTATTACGAAATAATTCTGGTGAAACATGTGAATCCCATCTTGAAGCTAATCGTAATACAGACTTCCCGGCTGCCAGTTTCAGGTACGGCCTATCATCTTCACTGAATATGGAATGATAGGGAATAGAATCAGTGTTCCATTTGTATAATAAACTAGTCTACTACCCGTGCGTTGCTATGGTTATTTTTAAATTTCTACTAACTTGTTTCATGTTATAAAGTACACAGATATATAAAATTAATAATTATATTCATCAATTATTCAATTAACCAATTGGAGCAAAGTCGAGAAGCAGAGAGGTTGGACGGACCATCACCATCATCAACTTAGAATTTTAAGTGTAGTATAGATACAAGAAAACTACAGAGACATAACTAAAATATTGACTGCACCTTAATGGGCTTCAATGCAAAGAATGCTGTGGATTTTTTTTTTGTATGAAAAATAGTGTGGAATTTATAATACAACAATTACCTTGTATACACATAATGGATTTCACGGTTCATAGTGGATGTAAGTATATTGAGCTATAAGTTTTCAATTTTCATATTAGTAAAATCAACTGGCACAATCATCAAACTAATTGATACATCTCAGAATTTTCATTCTGATAAACTAACTGATATCACCACTTGCCCAAAATCTGAAACTGTCAGTAAGTAAACATAAAACTTAGAAGAGTGAATAATTTATGAAAATGAAAAAAAGCAGAATATGCGGTGAAAAAGACAAACCATAGTGCAATATCTTGGAAGAGACCCTTTTCAAATTTCAACAGCATCCCCAGAACACTGTTAATGCGACTAGGGGCGGTACTTCGTGGTAAACAGCTTTTGACAAGTGCTTTGAGACAATAGATCTACAACAGAGCACTGATGAATCAGACCAGATGAAATAGTAACTCCCACCCCAACCTCATGTTTAGCATGTGTATAAATTATAATTACTACCTCCAAGTGGACACTGCGAATAAAAGTGCTCTAGTGAAGGAACCTCCAAAATAAATCTATCCTGAATTGAACACCTCCATTTGAATACTGAATAGTGAGCTTAGTAAGTTACCTTCAGTTTACAAGAGAAACTGCATGCAGAATTGTCATCATCAGATGACTGTCCAGATGTTGACATGAACTGTACAAACCAAAGCAATGAAATGAACAGATTATATAAGTTTGTGTTACTCTAGAATCTAGATATTATATTGCTGTACAAATTAGCTACCTCTGTTGACAACAAAATATCTTGAATGGAGTTAATAATTTGCTTGCTGTCTAACTTATAAACAGAAGGGGAATGCTCCAATATACAGCCCCAAGATTGCAATAATGTTGGTACATTGTGATAATCACTAAGGCCAGCAACAACTTTCTGCACGGAAGAACAGACCACATAATATGTACACAAACTCAAAAAGGAAATGTTCATAAGGTGTTAAATAAAGGAAGTTCAGAAAAAGATATAGGTGGCCATCTGGTTCTTGTAACTAGAAGTATACTATCATAGATTTTTTTTAGCAAAAGCTTTATGCATCTCAATTTTGGGAATAACAGATCATGATGAATATAATGTGTTTGGCGATTAGGGCCTTTTAGCATGCAATGTGTTTTTGTTTGAAATTACCATAACAGGTCATGGATCAGACAATTTGTCCTTAGAATGTATCACAAGTTTTTCCATTGATCTGAAGCAATCATGTAAAAGTAAGATCAGTGTGATAGAAAGGAAATTCGATAAATCAAGTTGGGCCAACTAGAGAGGGAAAGTAATTTTAGACATGGAAAAACTTATGCCACAATGTTCAGTTTTTCATTCAAAAAATTTTTCAGCCTGGGAATCAAGAAACGTTTTAGTTAAAGATGCAATGATGAGCACAAGCTAGAATCTCATACATGTAACACAGCATCCTTAGAAATGCCAATGCTTTCATTTCTAAGGTTGGAAACATGAAACAATTATGGAATGTTACCTAACACGAGTAAATTATAAGTACAGTGGGTACATTACTAAAAGCAAATGGAACTAGTTACCACCTTACCTTGTATAATTTGGCAAACATATTATCATCTGATGGGTGCAGTGAAGCAATTGCATTGATAGCATACTTTGACTCCGCGCGCGTGCCTTCAATGCACTTTTGCTCCAAAAACGGATAGATGGTATCACTGCAGAAAAAAATTTAAAAAACTGTTAATACAACTTGTATGGACACCCCCACCACCGCCAAAGCACGCGCGTGCGCACACACACACATGTATTGTTGCCATTTCTCAAAAACCAAAAAGTTTTTGGTTTTAGTCCCTCAAATCTTATTGGTCCATTGTTCAACATAAACTCTAGAGCCGTTTGATTTAGTATCCTCAGATCATAAGTTTGTAAGAGAAAAAAAAGCATTGACCCCGGGCTGCCTTTTCAAGAGGTATTTATGTCCTACTTGGATGTTTGTGAATATGTCTGACACCCATACTTCAGGCCATTACACTCTGAATAACGGTGTCATCCGTTTCAAGAACATGATTTCTTTTTTCTTTTTTGTGAGGGGGTTCAAGAACAGGATAAGGGTGGGCTGTTCCATCGACCTGCTAAAGCATATTATCTCAGCTATTCATTCTTCCCGGAGGTCCATGAGATCAATTTTTATGTTCCAACTTGTCTACGTGACACTTTGTCTATTTTTTGTGATAATTTGTTGATGTGCTAAAATACAGAAAAAAGCCTAGTGTTTGATAAAACAATATTGTAAAGAAACATACTCAAAATATACATTTTATTTTTTATATTTTCACAAATATTTCTGTTACAGTGGCACAATAAATAATATTTCCAGTCCAAATTATATTTTTTTGCGCAAATTAAAACAATCCTCAAACACTAGCTGCAAGCAAAACTAACGGAAGGCCAACGAAGGCATCCTCAAAATTTTGGAAGTAGGGAAAATTTTGTTGGGAGAGGGTCAAGGAAGGAAGAGGAAGTTTTTTGGAGGCCAAATAAGTAATTTTCTCTCAAAATAATCATCAAAATACAACAACAAGGTAATAAACAGATCAAGGCAATCCAGCTTCACAATGAAATGGATCTACCTGAAATTAGTTGGTAAATGGTGTATTGACTTTGCCAAATTTGCCAACATTTGGAGGGTCTTCTCATTTATCAGGATTGACTCTTCTGAGAATAATTTCAGCAGGTACTCCTCTGAGCCCTGGAATAATGATGGAAAGACCTTTGCAACTTCCTACATGGTTAGAATTGAGTTACTAGTATCTTGCATGAGAAGCAATAAGTATCCAAATTCTCAGAGCAATGGAACTAAACTGATAGTACTAATATTGGCCGCACCAAAGTGTATACTAAGGCGGTTCTTTTGGCTCTACAAGCAATCTTGGACAGAGGAAAGCTTGACATAGGTGGATTGAATACATATTTGTGAACGAGTGGCCTTTATATTTAACATATAATTTGTTAATATCGGTAGATCAATCAAGGATTAGGCCTGAAAATGCAGAAAATTGTAAATAAGATGTGGGCTAGCGGAAAGGAGTAGAATTACTAAGACTCAAAAGGAAACTAAAAAGTTTTTTTTTTTTAACTGTCGTCCAGACAAGGAAAACTAGTTCATTTGTAGTGTACTCTCTTGTCTGAAACGACAAGAATATAAGAATGGAGGGAGTAGCTTGTTTGCCAATAACTACTAGTTGGAAGACTGCAAGCTGTGGCACAGAAAAAAGAAAAGAAGAAGAAGAAAAAGCTGTCTGCCTGTCAAATCAGTTTTGCTCAGTAGTTCATCCATACATTGACTAAATTTTAATGAATTAATGATATCAGGGAATTCAGGTGACGAATCACAACTAATGATGCAACTAACAAATGCTCTGTTAGATTGTATCCAACACTAAATTGCAGTCCATCAAATTGATGGAAGAATTGTCAGGATGTGCTGGATTCGCCCTGATTCATAAATTGTACTACCATTGATATGCTTACCAGCAAAAGATTACAAGTTGACATCGAGTAACTGATTAATTCATTTCTGCATGACAAAAGAGACTCCAAAATGGCACAGATCATCTCCTGATTAAATACTGAATGTGAACACTTTACAGAAAGAACTCTACAAAAGTTGTAGATTGGATGTTTGTTTCCGATTCTCTTCAGAAATGAGTCCTGCATCCGTTGCAAAGAAATGTTCAGAAAAAAAAATGATGAGTAGAAATTTCTCAAACTTTCAAATGTGTTCGGACAGAAATCTTAAGAAAATGAGGGTATGTTTGGTCCCCAAAGTTTGCCTCCCAAAAATTTTGTCATGGCCAAATCAAGGATGTAGCCCAAAATTCAGCAACTACATCTGTTTGCATTGTAACCATGCATTCTGCGAAAAACCTCAATTAGGTCTATGGTATGTGCCCCATCTGCCATAAACGTGTTTATTGTCAGAACTCAAACAACAACAACAACAACAACAACCAAGCCTTTTAGTCTCAAACAAGTTGGGGTAGGCTAGCGATGGAACCAGAGAGATCCATACAAACACACACACACACACACACACACACACACACACACACACACACACACACCAAAAAAAAAAAAAGAAGAAGAAAAGTGATGATCACTGTCTGAACTCAAAATGTATTTAAAGTGGCTCTTGATTTGCATAGCTAGTGGGAAGAAACTCAATAGTTCAACCAAATTCTAAATTTAATGAAACACTGTTTATGAGAAATAATTTGGTTTTGATTGTAGATAACCAAAAATTCTAGAACTAATGCTAACAGTACCAGTTAGATGTACCTCACCAAGCATACTTGGCCCATGCCAATTTGTGCGCGCAGGTTCTGTCTGGCCGACAGCGTTTTCACCCATGAATCAATGCAGTTTGTACTAGAAATAATTGGTGCATCAATTGATGGAACTAAATAAAAAACCAGCCAAAAGAATAGAGGACGCCAAAAAAGTGGTTTGGCATGCATTGGCACTAAACCAAACATACCCTGAAATGGATAACATTTCTGAACTGAGCGCTTTGCACATCAAGAACTTGCAGTTAACCAATTGTAAACAATGAAAATTGAAAGTTCACATTATGTTTCTATCTGAATTTGATTTATAGAAACGACAAATTTTATTAAAAGCTAGAAATGGTTTGATACATGAAAATATTTAGCAGAAGCCACAATCTTTGCATCTTTTTGGCGAGTTTTGATTGAATATTGCAATATGTTAGAGCATTCAAGCAATTAGCATCCTAAATTTCATGTGAATTACTCTATCAATTAATTAACAAACAGCATGTACAGGTGTCAATACAAAAGGGGTTATCAGCGGGATCGGTTGATGAGGAAGTAAAGATTATGCAGTTATGACTAAGGATACCAAGGAAACAATTGCACATGTATACAGTGACCAGTAAAGTATGGACTGCAAACTCCCCAAAAAGTTGAAAAATGGTAGGATCCCTAAATATAAAGGGGACAAAACCGAGAGATCAAACCATGTCCAGTTGTATCAGTTGAAAGGAGTAAAAGAGTATTACTCTGGTCATGCGGCAAGCTGCATAAGTAGTTCCCTCATTGACTAATTCAACCATATCCTTATATATGTTATTGTCTTTCATCTGGTGCAAAGTTCCAAAGCACCCTTCAGCTTTAGAGGCATCTGCGAAGGACGTTGACATCTTTCTGAAAGATCCACAAAATTTCTTCTGTGTTTCATCTGAAGGTTCGGCCTACAACACACGCAGGCTACACTTTGAAAAAAAAGGCCAGTTAGTGTTGCTAGTGGAACCATGATTTACAAACCTTCTTTGCTCGGAGTGATAAATATGCTTGCATCTCCAGCTGCAACCTAATAAAGATTAAAAAAATGTAATGGGTTGCATACTATAGTAGTCACTGCACCTACACATTATCATAGCCGATACCTTCTCTTCTGAGAAAAAATGATATTCAATGCCTTAATATGCTCATGTTTGAAATGTGAAAAAAACTCAATCCAGTGGATTGCCCTTTCTTTTGGAGTAAGTGATGACGGGAAGAGTTCTTCAGAAAATATAAGTTCCATATTCTGTGGCCTGTCACAATAAATAAGTTGGAACTCAGAACAGTAGGCACAATCCTGTGTACAAAGAAACAAAAGGAACAGACCTGAAGATTTCTATATCTTTATCAAAACAAAGAACTATAAGTTTAGCCGGGATTTGTTCATAATGAGGGTTGATCGTGGCAGTTCCTTTTGAGCATTTTTCACAGTAATCCCGATATAGCTCCAGCAACTTGTGCATTACATTCTTTCTAACAGATACCTACAAAATATGTTTGGTGAGCCACCATAGGAGAAGTAACCCATTCAGTTTGTAGCAGATCCCTACAAAATATCAGCAGTACATATTCACCTTTTTGTCTCGCAACCTCGCAGCTGCTTTTAACATTGTTTCAGTTGGAAATGTGGCAAGATTTGATTTGGCTAAATCACAGACTGCGTGAACAGCTCGGATCCTCACTTTGTCATCAAAATCTAATAGTCTTCCTTCTAGTGATTCTGCCAATGACATGAAACACCAAAACGTCAACATAAAAATGATGTTTTTTGAGGAAACAAAGCTCTATGTACTACAAAAAAACAACCCTATACAAAGGAACAGCCTAAGCTTGCAAACCTCTGAACGAAAGAAGCACACAACATGAAAAGGATATTAAAAAAAGATACAGATAGAGAACAAGCAAAAGTATAGTAGGGGCAGAGGGAATTTCTGGTGGGCTAGTGAAATGCATTGCAACCAATACAAGTAGCCTTACTTTGTATTTCATGGGCTTCATTTCCAGATAATGCATCCATGTAGCAGGTTTTTGCTGCATCGATTGCAGCAATTCTTACTTCTGCAGATTTGTCAGAGAATCTCTTCAAGAATTCTATAAACACCAACTTGTTATCTTGACCAAAACGAAGATTAGAGAAAGCAAGAAGCCTCCCGATCAAGTGGACTGCCTCCAGCCGTATATCAGCCTGGTCACTCTACAGATGTAGAAGGTGCAAGTTCAGGACGTATTTTATAATACAACATGCATATAATATTTAAAGAGAAAAAAGAAACATACAAGAAGTTCATGTGTTAAGCTTGGGATGACAGTCAAAAGCATTTGGGGTGCATGCTGGAATATTTCCAAGATAATTTTATGATGGAGTTTCTTGAGTTCAGTAACTGGCATATCCTTTTCGAAAATGCACGAGGACAAGAAGATGCAAATGGCAGGCTCCAATTTTGCAGCACAACATTTAATGATATCAACAGCCAGCTTGTGGGATGCTCCCTGCACAGGCAATAGGAAGGAAATAAACATTAGCTATTCATCTACTTGGCTGAAGAATCAGTAACATAGTATGTGACTAGACTGCAGAGAACTAGAGGCTCTAAAGAACCACCCCTTCAACCAGTGAAATAATAAACAATAAATAATGCACCTTGTCCTCTTTTACTAAATTGCGCAAAATCACATCCACAAAAGGTTGAGTAACTTTTTCATTCAAAAATTGTGTCACAATTGATTGCACAGCATGGTACACGCTCTGCTGAAGACCATGCCTGTAAAATAGTGCATATACAACGAGTTAACATGAAGGCATCAAATCAGATTTCAAGAGCCAAACAATTGTCAGCAGAAAAGCATGATAGGAGATATTTCAAGGTACAGAAATCAGTAAGAAACACACAAAAACAATGCTAACAGTAATGTAAGAATATGAAACATACATTTAACAGAGGCAAAGGATTAGGACAGAATATGCACTCAATGAATATGTGAACATGATGGTGTAATTGCAATGTATGTATTATGTTGATTAGTATTGCATCAAATGCAATTTGTTTCTGTGACCACAGGGAGTATAGGTATCAGCAAAAAAAAAAACAATGCTTACATTATAAATCTCCTGAAAATAGTAATAAAAAAGCAATTGCAAGCAACAGGATGGACAAAAACACATTATTATTTAATATAGTTCGAACAAAGATAAGAGTACAGCAAACAAGTAGATTGTGTCTTACTTCATCTGTGAGAAGAAAATTTTGACCATATCAAGAGCCAAGTCCTCACAGTCAATGTCGAACATAATGATAGAACATTTAAGTGCAGCAACATTTTCCAATATCTTCATCCTTCTAGTAAGATAGGGACTGCTAGTTTCAGCAAGGTCTGCAAATATGCTAATAAATAGCCTAAATATTTCCTGGAATGAAACTGTAACTGTTAGCTAATAAAAAAGTTAACTGAATGTCACTAAGGGTGGTTTCATTGAAATTGTTCAATTATCACTACATAATGCTCAACAGTAAATAATGTTTCAAAAGCATTAGTGAAAGAAACTGTAACTGTTAGCTACATTTCATCAATACTCAAGCAACAAGGATGCGCAACTGTTAAATACCTTCAGGTTTTCATCGCTAAAAGGTGGATCGGGTGCAAGGACCCTCATAACCTCAATTAAACAAACTGCAACAAGAAGTTTAACATCTTTGTCCCTGTGTTTGAGTAAGGTGGTCTGGACCAGAGATCTATTCAAAGCATGAAGAGCATCCTGCAGAGAGGAGGATTGGCTAAACTCTGATAATGCACTTTCAGCTTGCTGCAGATATAATAATAGAATCAAGTTAGGGAAGTCTAGAAATGACCAAACCACACTTGTGTAAATTAAAAAAGCTATACACCCTGAAATAACTCGGTTAACCTTCCCCAAAAATTGTCGTGTAAAATGCAAGAACAATAAGTTGAATGTTTTTTAGGGATTATTTTTTTTAAGGGATTAAATAAGCTGAATGCTGTCACAGTCAGCTTACAGGGGATATACTACAAAAGTTCAGAAAACAAGCAAAACGGAACAGCTTGAACTGGCAATTGGCAAAACAATTTAAACCGACGTGAATATAAATGAACAGGAGGTTTTGCGGCTACTTCCATTTCTCCCTAGCGGATACACAATTTCTACACCAGTATAGCACATCACTCAAATTTTAGTGGAACATCAGCACGCAATAACATCTAATTGTGAAGCAAGTACCAGCAAAATTTGCAAGCCGCAACGCAAGTACGTATCGTACCAATTCGAAATCTCAACACGCAGTGCAGCGCTTCACGAGGAGGGAAGCGCGCTGTGTTCGATCGTGGGGGCTAAGTGGACCAGGAGGAGAATCCGTTGTTGAAAGGGTGGTCACCTTGAGGAGCTTGATGAGGGCGTCCTTGCCGAGGCGCGGCTGCCCGAGGGATTTCCCCACCTCCCTCACGACTTCCTCCGGCGAGGCAGGCATTGCGGGTACTGTCGCCGCTGGCGCGTGGATCCCGAACCCTAAACCCTAGGAATGCTAAGTGTTGGAAGAGCGAGCGGGGGCGGAGGCGATGGCCATGGAACGGAAGGAGAAAGCAGTGTGTCAGTCTGTCAGAACGTTAGGTTTCCACTTTCCGTTCCACTTTGCAAGTTCACTTCAAAAATATCTTTGCATTCTTATCAAGGGAAAAAAACATTGATGCAATCTGATTTTCACTACTCTCACGTTTCTTGTTAAATTTGCGCATCCATGGTTACATTAACCATGCTGGCATCGCACGCAGTCCTATAAAATTTAATGGTGTTAGGATAGCAATTTTAGTTTCAACATAAATTAAATAGTTATCCTAAGGGTAGTCTCAATGCAATATTTTAGGAATTAATTCCAAAAATGGCACGTTATTTTAAAATAAGACGAAACTAAGTATGAAACAACCTCTACAATGCAAAGTTTCATTAGTTGTTATTTCTAGACAACATGCAAACCAAACACATGTATTGGAACCAGTGTAGACATGATTTCATTCTAATGAAAATTATTTCACCTATTTTATCATTAATACGCTCCCACACTATCTGTGTTCGTTACCGCCGACTAGTGAATTTATCGTGGGATACGCGTTTTGAGGTTTCGATGGTTCGCAAGAGGACACAAGGATGTATATTGGTTCAGGCAACGATGTCCTACGTCCAGTTTCGTGCTGCTCGTGCTACTCGCGACTGGTTTGTAGTAGGGGGTTACAAACAGGCGAGAGAGTGACGAGTTCTCAAGTCTCTGAATGAAAAAGAAGAATGTGGAGGAATGCCCGTGCACTCGTTCGTTAGTTCGCTGACTCCCTGGATGTCTCTTGGATCCCCTTGTCGCCCCGGCTTGCTCCTCCTTTTATACCGTAAAAAAGGGAGGTCTGGGTTCGTGTTGCACATAGTGACCGTACGTCCAAGTTAGGCTGCGCCACAGCGGATGACGCCATCAGTGTGGCGGTGCCTCCCCTGTTCGACGGCGTGGCGAGTGTCGTCAATCGCGGCGTCCTATCCGTATGAGGGACGGTTCCTGTTGGTGGTGACGGAATGGCGCCGTGGTCATGGCTGTCACTCGAAGACGTCCCGTCACAGTGGAGTGGCGGGCTTCTGACAGGAGCTATAGCAGCGGCGTCCGTCCTTTGGACAGTGCATGTCGTGTGCATTTATCACCCACTTGCTTCGAGTAATCGATGGCTCCATCCGTCAGCGAGCGTGGGAGTGTCAGGCATTTATTGCCCAACCGCCTCCGTCCCGCCTACTCGTTGCATGGCAGGCGGTCTCGCCCGACCCTGGGGTCGGGCGAAGAGGCGGAGGTGCGGTTCTCCCGACCCCAACGTGGATGGGGTCGAGCGCGTTGGCTGCGTTCGCGGAGGATCCGACCCCTCCCTCGGGGGGTTGGGCGAGGCGGTGATTCCCTATCGATTCGGCCAGTCGGACGTCCGTACGACATGAGGGTCGGTCGAGGTGGGGATCCTTCCCGTCCTAATCACGTTGTTAAGACCGTGGATCATTAAGGTTAATTACCTTTGATATTGACCCTCGGCAGTAGCCCCCGAGTGAGGCCTGACCTCCATGCGAAAGGGAGTCTGGGTCACTCAAACTGGAAGGGGAAGGCTTCGCGACTGTAGGCTCGCTTTTGCCCTTGTCAAGTCCATGCGTTCTACGATCCCGTATTGGATCTCTTTTTGCGATTCCGTTTCCCGAGACCTCCGCTCGTCGTGGTGGTCCATTCGCAGATACGGTTCGACTTGTATCGTCCTCCAGCGCGTCCGTTCGCCGGACGAGGAGGTGCCGGGCCACGCTTTACCGCGGAGGTCGAAGCGTGACGCTCATCGAGCTACAAACAGGAGAGTTCAAGTGAAGCCCTGGGGTCCCTTCGGGTGGCCCTCGATGGACCAGCTGGTGGTCGACCTCGATATTCCTGGTTGCCGTCCCAATCTGGTACCCGGATGCCGTTCGATAGGCTCCGAGGGCTCGTTGCCTTTCTGCGGTGAAATATCCATGGGTCGGTTCGAACCGGGACTCGAACGTGGATCGTGATGCCCTCGGTGCTCGAGAGCCAGGGTACTGGCCGCTAGCGGGCCCATCTCTTTCCACCCCTCGCTTTATTTTCGCCCTGAGCTGCTGTCGAACCCGTTCGCTGGGCCAGCCTTCGAACTCTGTGGGCCGTCGGGGCATATTCCAGCCCAAGTTGCCGCCTGTTAGTTATTTATTTGCGGCAGAGGCGCGGCAAGCGCCTACCGTGATGGGACGCGCGGCGGCGTTCTTAGTCTTCAGGCCTCATGAGTGCACGCGCGCGCATGCCCGCCCGCGCTGGGCGGGGCGCGGCGCGGGCAACGGGGCGGGGCGGGGCCGGGGGAACAGAAACCATCCCCGCCCCGTTAAGGTGTCCCCCGAATCCGCCCCGGCCCCGATAGGTTAACGGGGCAAAATCTGTTCCCGTACCCGAACCCGATGGATCCCCGATCCCCGTCGGGTCCCCGCGGGGATATTTTGTTTGACAAAACAGCAGTTAAAACCAGTCAACACTTGTCATAAATCACAAATTTCCAGCACAAATTAACAAAATAGCATCAAACAGAAACAACCAAGTCTCCACTCTCCATGTCCAGCGACCAACACACACAATAACATATTAAAGTAGCCATTATTATTACAAATAAAATGGTTGAAGCAAATTCAGAAGTTCAGATTTAAAATGCCATCCAGCAGCTTGTCACTTCAGTACTTGGCGTGCACTCTACAGCACCAGAGCAACCAGCACTTATTTCTTCTCAATCTATAACAGTAGACTCACTCTTCTCCTTCAAGGAAATAAGATGATAAGTATTAAAAATATAGGACCATAAATATGAATATCTAAGTCATCAAACCAAATAGATTGTACTAGTTATAGAGACATACCATTTCTTCCTCAATTTCTTCAATACAAGTCATCAAACCAGCAATATGAATATCTAACAAGAAATAGCAAAGAATCAATAAGCTATAATTCAATGCATTTTCAGTTTCATCAGCTGAGATTAAAGTACAAGATTACTGTAAAACACACCTAACATGTGAGCTCGAGACCAAGCTTGCATACACATCAGAGCTTCTACAATGGTTGGAGCAAGTGAACTACGACTAGGACTAATCACCCTCCCACTTGTACTAAAGGCTGATTCAGATGCTACTGTTGTCACAGGAATTGCTAGAATATCTCGAGCTATGCTTTGCAAGGTAGGATACTTAATCCCACCGTACTTCCACCAATTAACAATGTCTAGGTCTTGTGCTCTAGGCAGTGGTGGCTCTTCCAAGTACAAGTCTAACTCCGTACGCACATGAGATGGAGCAGCTGGCTGTGAAGACATGTACTGATCAAATATGTTGAATAATTCATCATCATCTCCAATGTTCTGTTTAGCAGCAGTACTGTTTTCACCATTTGAACCTGAGGTGGCAACAACTTCTGCAACATGCTGATATTGGAGCACCAATTGGTACAGCATGTTCCTAACTTTTTCTACCTCAGCTGTAGCCTCATCTACTCCATAAATGCTTGTGAAAAATGCTTTCAACATGTGAAGTTTGTACCTAGGATCTAGGACACAAGCAATTGCCATGAGACCATGAACATCTGTCCAATACTTGTCAAATTTAAGTTTCATTAATTTTGACATCTCCTCAATCCTAAGATCACCACTGGCACTCCATTTTCTAATGGCCAAATAGACACTACATATTTTGGGGAAAAATAGGTTTGCAGTGACATATTTAGTGCCTGAAAACAGCTCAGAAATGTCATAAAACAACTTCAGCCTAGAGCAAACCTCCTTAGCAAACAACCAATCATTAACAGTTGGGGAAATAGGAGTAAACAACTTCTCACGTAAAGCTAAACGGTCAAAAACTACTTGGTATTCTAGAGCAATGCTGAGCATGGTAAAGGTAGAATTCCATCTAGTACTACAGTCAAGACCAATTCTTTTGTTGTATGGAATGTTCATCTGAGATGCCATTTTTTCAAACCTCTCATGCCTTTTTGGTGTGGCAGACCAAAAACCAACACTATCCCGAACCTTCTCTATACCTTTCTCTAAGAGACTCATTCCATCTTTAACAATCAAGTTCAAAATATGCGCAGCACAACGCATATGCAGCAAGGAACCATCTAAGAGAAGTGAGTCAAGAGGCAGTTTATCTTGCATTTTGATGATCATGTTGTCATTAGTAGAGCAGTTGTCCAGTGTAACTGTGGAAACCTTCCTCTCGAGGTGACAATCAACAATAACATCATGAAGGACATCGGCAATGACTTCAGCAGTATGTGGTGCTGGCACATAAATGAACCTAGAACAGCAAATAAAGCATGATACGATATATAGAACATGGAATAAAAATATTAATTGATCAATACATGAAGAAATAGTTAATCACCTTAACAAAAAGTTTTTTAACTCCCACTTTTCATCAATGTAATGCGCTGTCACTGCCATGTACCCCTTCTTTTGATGATTAGCAGTCCACATATCAGTTGTGATAGCAACACGACATGACAATTTTTGGAAGTATTTTACCAGAGCCTCTCTTTGAACAACATGCATATCAAAGATATCCTTTCTGATAGTGTTCCTAGTAGGCACCTTAAACAATGGTTGCATTGCAGAACAAAAGTTGCGGAAACCAGCATGATCAACAACAGACAGTGGATATTCATGAAGACATATCATGAGTGCAAGCTCTTTCCTAGCAGCATCTTGATCGAAAATGTATTTCTGCACACTAACAGTCCCATCAATAGATTTGTCCAACTTCAGATTAGCCTGCTTAATACCTTTCCTACAGTTCCTAGCTTCACATATGCGAAGGTGATCACGCAAGTGTGTAGTACCATTTTTTGTTTCCCCTCCTAACATAGACTTACACCACATGCATGTAGCTTTCCAGACCCCATTCAGTTTGACTCTATTAAACTCCTTCCACACCTCAGATCTGAGCTTACGCCTCTTTGGGTCATGTGTGTTCGTACCTTGAGAATCAGACGCATCAGTATTCACATCCACTCCAGCACCAGTAGTAGTAGCATCGACACCAACAATTTCGTTCGGATCTGAGGTAGAGATTAGTGATGCCGCCTGGGATGAGCTTGTTGTTGGAGTCTCCATGAACCTCAAGCTGTCCCCAAAAACAAGAATAAAAAATTAGAGAGGGAGAGAGAGATCAGTCGAAGATATGAACATAAACACAACACGCAAGTACGTTGTACCTCGTACGCAACCTGCTTCTTCCTCGTGCTGCTCGGCTCGCGACCTCGCCTGCGGATGGTCTCGCTCTCGGCCTCTCGCCTTGCGCGTCGCGTCGCGTCGCGTCACGTGCCACGGCGAGCTCGCCGCCTCGCCAAGCTGCGGCCTGCGGCGTTCGACTTGGCGGCTTGGTGCTGTGCCGCTCCTGCTCCGAGCTCCGCCGGCCGCCGCTTCGGGTTGAGGTGCTGCGCCGCTCCTGCTCCGGGCTCCGCCGGCCGCCGCTTCGGGTTGAGGTGCTGCGCCGCTCCTGCTCCGAGCTCCGCTGGCCGCCGCTTCGGGTTGAGGTGCTGCGCGAGTGAGGGCGGCCGGAGCCGGGTGGCGGCTGGCTAGCTGGGTGGGGGTGGGGGATGCGAGGAGTGACGAGTGAGGAGGTTTAGGGTTCTCCGTTCTTGGGCCGTTGAACTGCTGGGCCGAGTGCTAACGGATCCCCACAGTTCCGCGCGGGGGAAAAGTGCCCCCCGTCCCCGACCCATTAACTAACGGGGACCCGACCCGCTAGCCCCGCGGGGGGAAAACTGCCTCCATACCCGCCCCGAACGGGTCGGATCCCCGCGGAGCCCCGCCTCTAGCGGGGAAATTGCCGGGACGGGCGGGGCGGCCACGTGGTCCCTTCTTGCAGCGACTGGGGGGCAACCGCCAAGCGGGCGGGAGTTAATACCACGTCGAGAGAAGCGGTCGTGTGGGCCTCGCTTGCAGCGAGCGGGGAGAAAACGCCAAGCGGACGGAAGATTTTCCCATGCCGTGCGGGGCGGGCATGTGGGCCTCGCTTACAGCAAGTGGGAAGAAGGAAGTCGAGCGGACGGAATCGTGTCCGTGCTGAGCAAGGCGGCCACGCAGGCCCTGCTTGCAGCGAGCGGGGAAGAAACGCCAAGCGGGCACGAGATTTGCTCGCGCTGTGCGAGGTGGCTGTGCGGGCCCCGCTTTTAGCGAGCCGGAGGTGAGAAGCCGAGCGGGCGGGGGATATTACCGCGTTGAGCGAACCGGCCATGCGAGCCCCACTGGCAGCTAGTGGGAGGAAGACGCCAAGCGGGCGGGAGATATAACCGTGCTCTGCGAGGCGGGCGCGCGGGCCTCGCTTGCAGTGATTGGGGGAAAGCGCCAAGCAGACAAGGGGTATAAGTACGCACCTCGCGTGCCCGTTCGCCATCACTCGTCATCTGCGTCCCTTCGTCTCCCCGTGCCGCTCCGCTTTCTAGCTCTTTGCCCTTCACACTTCCGCATTGCGTAATCTTCTCCCTCGCTTGCCCGTCTACTTTTCGCTCTCTTCATCTCGCACAATGGCGAACTGGTGGAGGTCTGAGATCCGGGGGGCGCGCCTTGATGGCCTAGTAAAGCGCGGCCTTCTCGTCGCCCGGACGGAGACGAGGGAGTGGTTGCTCCCGGGCGATGAGACGGTGCCGGCGTCGGCGGATGGATACATTGTATCGTTCGCCCACTTCCACAAGCGCAGGCGGGGAGTCCCCGCGCATCCTTTCTTGCGGGGGCTCCTCTACTACTACGGCCTCGAGCTTTAGCACCTCAACCCCAACGGAGTCCAACACATCGCCACCTTCGTGGCGTTGTGCGAGGGCTTCTTGGGGATCGCGCCCCACTTCGAGTTATGGCGCTACTTCTTCACCATATCGCTCCAGACGAAGGAGGGGGCCCCGCTGCCCGTCGGCTGCGCCAGCATCCACCTCCGTGGGGAGCGCGCCGGCGCCTACATCCCCCTGAGGCTGAGGAGCTCCAACAGGGGCTGGCACGGGCAGTGGTTCTACCTCAAAAACGACGCTGCTATCCCCCTGCCGAAGTTCGCAGGGTGCATGTTCGACACGGCGCCTGAGGTGTGGAAGTGGGGGCCACCGTCCGAGGAGTGGAGGCGGTTAGACGACCTCATCGACGCCGTGCGGCACCTGCGGGTTCAGGGGGTGCGTGGCACTGGCGTAATTGCCGCGTACCACGCCCGGAGGGTGTTGCCGCTGATGGTGCGCCCGTTTCGGCATTGGGAGATGGGGCCCGGCTCGGATCGCTCCGGGTCGGTGACGTCGACCGAGCCCCTCATCGAGTCGGAGCTGAGGCAGCGCCTGCGGGAGACCCTCGCGACCGAGGACGCCGAGGCCTCCCTCGACGAGCACCCTTCGATGCGCCCCGCCGAGGGGAGTTTCGCACCGGTAAGCTATCCTTCCTTCTTTTGTAGTTTTTTCTCTTTCTCTTGATTCTTCTGGCCCTAACTCTTCTCCTCCTCCCCACTTTTGACAGCATAAGGCGGACCTCCTCGTCCGACCCTCCCGCGCCCCTCTCCCCGAAGACGCAGCCGTCCGAGAGGTCAATCGCCTGGCGGCTGAGGAGCACAAGTGGAAGAAGGACGCCCGGAAGGCGAAGAGGGCGAAGAAGCTCCGAGCCTAGCTGGACCGGGGTTGGCGCCGCCAGGGGTCCGACGACGACGAGGACGAGGAGGGGGATGAGGAGGAGGAGGAGGAGGGCGAGGAGGTCGTCGAGATCCCTCGTCCCACCCCGAAGGGGGAGGTGGAACGCCCGCGCGCGCAAGGTCTGAGGCTGGAGCCTTGGAGGTCGGAGGCGGCGCCGGCCTCGACCCCCACGAGCCCTGCCGCGCGGCCGGCCCCGAAGAGAAGATACCGGCGCCGAAGGGGACTCCCGCCCACCCCGAGCTGGCGGGGTCGGGGCCGTCGACCTCCGAGCCCGCATCGGGCGAGGCCGCGGCCCTAAGGGCCAGCGGGAAGCAGTTGGTGGAAGAGCAAGGGGGGCGGACCCCGAAGCGCCGTCGCTCCGTGTCTCGGGGGTAAGTGCGTCGCGCGCACTTTACTTTTTATCTGCTCGTACTTACCGTGCTTTTCTTGCAGGGTCGGGGTACAGGCGACGGTACTCCGGACGGCGCCAAAGAAGGCCCTGGCGGGGCGATGGCCTGCGGGTGTGCGAAGGCCCGGCCTGGGCGGGACTTTGGAGCCCCCGCGCCCGTCGGTGGCAGAGCATCCGCCGGCTGTGGAGCTGCCCAAGGAGCGGGCGGCGACGCCGGAGAGGGCGGCAGCGGCGGAGGGGCCGGAGGCCCCCTTGGCCACCCCTTCGGCGCCAAAGGAGGCGGTGGCGGCCACCCCTTCGAACGCGGCATCGGAGGAGGCGCCGGCGGCTCTGGCGACCGAGCCGGGGCTGCCAGTTCTTGGGCCCCCCACGACGGAGGAGGCGACAATGGCGGCCGCGCCCGCGGAGGGTGGCGCCGACGAAGTGCCGGCGGTGGGACCGGGGACCCTGCCGACTGAGGGGCCGGCGATGGGAGGTGCTCCGGAGCCCAAGAGCGCGCGGTGGGCCCTGGAAGGGGTCTTGTCGGCGGCGTCCACATTGGATTCTGTCGCAGCCCTGCTCCAGGGTCATCTTGCTCGCGAGGAGCAGCTCGCCACTGCCCGCCGCGCGGCGTCGTCAGACGCCCTCGCCCGAGAGCAGGCCACGGCGGGGCGGCTTTTGGAGGCGGAGGACTGGCTCCGCGCTGCACTGGAGGAAGTGCGGCCGGCGCGGGCGGAGTCGGCGGAGGCGCGCCAGGCCTGCGACGCCGTCACCGTCCTTGTGGTGGAGCAAGTCTGGCGGACGGAGGTGGCGAGGGCGGGCCTGGACGAGGAGGCCAGGGCCAGGGAGGAGGCCGAGGGGGTGTTGAAGTTCGTTACTGTCGACTAGTGAATTTATCATGGGGGTGCGTTTTGGGGTCTTGATGGTTCGCGAGAGGACACAATGGTTATACTGGTTCAGGCAATAGTGCCCTACGTCTAGTTTACGAGCTGCTCGTGTTACCCGCGACAAGGCTTGCAATGGGGATTACAAGAGGGCGAGAAAGGGAAAGTTTCCCAAGTATCTAAGTGTATTCGTGCGTGTGTTGTCTTAAGCTAGAGTGAGCTAGTGAGTGTTGTAAATGTGGAAGCTTGTGAGCCTGTCCTTTTCTCTCCGGCTTCCTCCTCCTTTTATACTGCAAAGGGAGGGAGTCTGATTCCGCGAGGTCGGTCGTGGCCGTACGCCCAAGTTAGGCTGTGCCACGACGGATGACGTTTTCGGTGTGGCGGTGTCGTTCCTGCTTGACGGAGTAGCCAGTATCGTCAATCGACGGTGTCCTGTCCGTATGGAGAAAAGCCGCTGTAGGCGTTGGCGTGGTGACGCCGTAGTTGTGGCCGTCGCTCGAGATGTCTCGTCGTGAAGAGGCGATGAGTCTCTGACAGGGGCTGTAGCAGCGGCGCCCATCCCATGGGCGGTGCACGTCGTGTGCATTTAACGTCCACTTGCCTGAGCGATGGACGGCTCTGCCTGTCAGCGAGCGTGGGTGTGTCAGGCATTTATTTCCCAACCGTCACCGTCCAACCTACTCGGGCGTAGTGGGCGA
Source organism: Oropetium thomaeum (assembly GCA_001182835.1). Classification (NCBI taxonomy): domain Eukaryota; kingdom Viridiplantae; phylum Streptophyta; class Magnoliopsida; order Poales; family Poaceae; genus Oropetium; species Oropetium thomaeum. The sequence continues at coordinate 917,862 of LFJQ01000033.1, forward strand.
TTCGCTCGACCCTGAGGTCGGGCGAGGCGGAGGCGCGTTCGCTCGACCCCTACGGAGACGGGGTCGAGCGCGTCGCCCGCGTGTGGAGGATCCGACCCCTCCGCGAAGGGGTCGGGCGAGGTGGAGATCGCCTGTTGGCTCGGTCTGTTGTGTGTCCGTACGATACAAAGGTTGGTTAAGGCGGGGACCATTTATGCCTTGATCACGTTGTTAAGATCGAGGGTAATTAAGATTAACCACCTCTTGTTTGGCTCTCAACAGGGGGTGACTGCCTCCTTGGCCATGGAGCTGGCCTAAGGACGTGCCGAGCTCAAGAAGCTCCAGACTAGGGCGACGGGTAAGTCTCGACTTTGCCTTGGCCTTGTTTTTCCTTAGGTGGATAAGAGCTAACCATTGCGCCTTCTCTTCTTGCAGTGCTATCCGGCAAACTGAAGGCGAGCGTGGAGGAGTTGTCGCGGCTCCAAGAAGACTTCAAGCATGAAGCCGAGGAGCACGACGCCCTCCGGGTCGTCGTCAGCGCGGCCCTCACCGACCTCGGGGTCGCCGTGGAGGTTGGGTCGAGCTCCCTTGCTCCCCAAGTCCCTCGCCTCGTTGTCCGGGCGCGCGCCATGGAGTCGGATGGGTTGCGCCGGGAGGTCCACCAGGCGTTCGCCGTCGCCCGGTCACACTATTCAAGCATTGCCCTCGACTTAATGAGTGAGGGCTTTGCTCCCGGCTACACCGACGTCGAGCTGGACACCATCGAGGAGGAGGTGGCCCCTCTGGCGCAAGCCTTAGCTGCTAGGACGGAGGCAGAAGAGGAAGAGGACGACCCCCCTCCCGCCCCCGTAGAGTAGGAAATAGTTAGTCTTAGTTTGTACATAGGACGGCCGAGGCCAAAGTGCCCGGTCCTTTTGTAATTCAAAAGAGTAAATCGAATGTCTTTTGATTATTAAAGTGTGTTCGTCTACTAAGGCGTTCCTTCACAAATTTATGAAAGCGTTCGTCTCCTTTTTTCCTTGTTTTCAAAACTTAGAAATCGTAGGCCATGGGCAGTGTCGACGTTCCATCTAGTTGGTGAGCGCCGTTGCCATAACCTTCAGGGGTCGTAGGCGTTATGCAGTCCGACCAACTTGACTTCACATCATCTTCTACCCACAACTTTCCTTCCTAAGTCTTAAACGTGGGACGAGGGGTCAAAGCTTTCAGAAAGGATAACTCGTGGATAGGATAAGTACTCGGTTTTGCCGGTGAGCGTTGTGGCTGTAGCCTTCGAAGGTTGTAAGCGCTTCGCATTCCGACGGGTCTGACCTCGAGTTTTTTCTTATCCTCTTGTTTATCCTTTCTCGAAGATTTTGCAAGCAAGTGGTAAAATAAACAAGTGTCAGGGCGCGCGTGCGGTGCGCGTACCCTGTCGGTGTAGCCCCCGAGTGGGGTCCGACTGCTGTGCGATGGGAGTTGGGCGCTACTTGTTTCGGCGAACGGGAACAATAAAACGACTACGAGTCTAGGGATAGAAGCGACGTAGCTGTTCGATGTTCCAAGCGTTGGCGATTTCTTGTCCATCCGCGGTCTGCAGCTTGTAGGAGCCGGGTCAGAGGACCTTGGAGACGATGTAGGGGCCCTCCCATGAAGACGACAGCTTGTGGCGGTCCTTGTTGCTCTGGACGCGTCGAAGGACGTGGTCGCCAACGTCGAATGTCCTCTCCCGTATGTTCCGGGTGTGGTAGCGTCATAGCGCTTGCTGGTATTTGGTCGATCGGAGTAGCGCCACGTCTCATGCCTCGTCAAGTTGGTCCATGGCATCCTTGAGGGATGTCTGGTTTCTCTCCTCGTCGTATGCTCTGACCCTCGGGGCTCCGTAGTCGAGGTCAGTTGGTAAGACGGCTTTGGAGCCGTATGCCATGAAGAAGGGGGTGAACCCCGTCGCCTGGCTCGGGGTCGTTCGCAGACTCCATAGTACAGCGGGGAGCTCGGCCGCCCACCGAGGGTAGATCCGAGGCTTTAGCCCTTGAAGGATCATGCCGTTCGTGCGCTCGACCTGCCCGTTCGTACGGGGGTGCGTCACGGCCGCCCAATCGACTCAGATATGGTAGTCGTCATAGAACTTGAGGAATCGCTTTCTTGTGAGCTGTGTACCATTATCCGTGATGATGGAGTTCGGAACCCCGAAGCGGTGGATGATGTCGAGAAAGAATTCGACCGCTTCCTCTGGTCGGATCCTCGTGACCGGTCGGGCCTCGACCCACTTGGTGAACTTGTCAACCACTACCAAAAGGTTTGTATAGCCCCCGGGCGCTCTTTTGAGTGGTCCGACCAAGTCCAACCCCTAAATCGCGAACGGTCACGTGACGGGAATGGACTGCACTGCCTGTGCCGATAGGTGAGTCTGCCGAGCGTAGAACTGGCAGTCCTCGCACGTGCGCACGATTTGTGCAGCGTCGTTGACGGCGGTCGGCCAGTAGAGTCCTCGTCGGAACGTATTTACGATAAGGGTCTTGTGCGCAGCGTGGTGGCCGCAAACCCCTCCATGAATGTTTTGCAGCAGCATCTTTCCCTGTTTGAAAGTGATGCAACGCTGTAAGATCTTGGTGAGACTCCTTTTGTATAGTTCCCCATCGATGGCAACGAAGGACTTTGCGCCTCGTGCGATGTGTCAAGCCTCCATCCTATCCGTGGGAAGTTCTCCCTTGAGGAGGCAGTCGAGGTACGGCGTCCTCCAATCGGTCGGAGGACCAGCACTAGGCACGGCTGCCTCGTCAATCTCCATGACGCTAGGGCTGGGAGGTATTGCAGCCGGTCCAACCCTTTCTCTTGGGGGGCGGCTCGGTGACGACCCCTGGTGCGTCTTCGGGTCGGGCCGATGGTTGGCTCTGGTCATGGGCGAAGACCCCAGACGGGATTTACTCGCGCCCGGCTGCCATATTCGCCAAGGAGTCAGCCTCTTCGTTCTGCCGCCTCGGGATCTGCCTGACCTCGAGACCGTCGAACTTGTGCTCCTGCTTACGGACTTCCTGGCAGTACACGTCCATGGTCTCGGTATGGCAGCTAGACTCCTTCATGACCTGGCCGATGATGAGCTGGGAATTGCCTCGAATTTTGAGTCGTCGAATCCCCAACTCGTCGACGATCTTGAGCCCGCTGACGACCGCCTCGTACTCGGCCACGTTGTTGGATGTAGGGAACAGAAGGTGGATCGCATACTTCATACGCACCCCTAAAGGGGAGACGAAGACAAGTACGACCCCCGCTCCCTTGCTCATCAGCGAACTATCGAAGTACATCATTCAGTACTCCTGGTCGACCGGAGCTGAGGGTAGCTGTACTTCGGTCCACTCCACTACGAAGTCGACCAAAGCCTGGGATTTGATCGCCGTCCGGGGAGCGTACGTGATTCCTTCGCCCATCAACTCGAGTGCTCATTTCGATGGCTTCCCTGTTGCGTCGCGGTTTTTCACGACCTCACGTAGCGGGAAGGAGTTGACCACGGTCACTGGGTGAGATTCGAAGTAGTGTTGGACTTTCTTTTGGTGTGGATGACGCCGTAAAGGATCTTCAATATCTAAAGATATCGAGTCTTTGTGTCCAACAAAACTTTGCTCACGTAGTAAACCGGACGTTGGACCTTGAGAGCATGGCCTTCCTCCAGTCTCTCCACAACCAAGGCGGTGCTGACGACCTGAGTCGTCGCGGCAATGTAGAGGAGGAGTGTTTCTTTAGGGGTCAGAGGCACCAGGATCGGGGGCTTCGTCAGTGTGACAACCCGCAATAACCCTAGTTAATCAACTAAGCTAACAAAGATTACCGATGCTCAATTAAGAGTTAGGAATTTCCGTGTATCCAATTGAGCGAGGGAAAACACGATATTGGCATCCAATTCACCGATTAAAAATTAATTAGAAAAGTTTTCTTTTTCCTATGATTAATTAGTTTAATTGGGAGTTAATCGGAAATCGCGCGTTCATCTTTCCCGTAACTAGATGAAAGAACGTTAATAATGGTTTCGAGGCTAAATTCCAAAGTAACTTAATCGAAAACCTAATCGTCGAGGTAATTAAATAATTCGGTAATTGAAACTTAGTGAATAGCAAGGAACTCAAATATTTCAAAATGACAATTCAAATTCAAATCTTGGTCTGCATGCATCTCGAGCAATTCCGTCTTTTCAGTGAAGTCTCTAAGATAAAGGGAAATTCAAATTATTTGCTTTGCCTTGAGGAGAAATAATTTCCAAAAATTCATTTCTCTCTCCCCATCTTTTCTTTTTCGTCTTTCCCTTTCTTCCTTTCTGTTCTTTCTCTCCCTCTCTGTTTGGCGCCGGCCGGCCCAGCACTATACCCACGTCCGCACTTGTCCTCGTTGCCGAGCGCGCCATGACTGAACCTACTCCGCGGCACGTCGCCTCTTCGACGCGCACACAAGCGAGCGGAGCAACGCAGCAAACGACGTGCGCCTTAATTTCCACCCACGCGCGCCGCTGCAGCCCTCGTCCGGCCGCCTACCGCCGCACGGCGTCTTCACGACGGCCATCATCGCAAGGGCGCGCACACGCTAAAAACCACCTCTGTGCGCTACCAATTTCTCCTCAGCCGGTTTCCCTTCCTCCTCCCCGCCCTCTTACTTTCTTCTTCCTCCCCGAACCGCCGCCTCGGTCCACCATTGCTGCCGTGACCCAAGCTTCACCGCCGGTGAGTCTCCCTCCAATTCCTCCTGCCGGCGAGGTCCTCCCGAGGGCTTCTCTTTATTTCAATTGACCGTGTCGAGTATCGTGGAGCAGGGACGACGAATCGGTCACGCCATCGCCGGAGCTCGCTGCGCCGCCACCTTCCCCGTCGTCGACCCAACTCCGGCCATTTTCCCGGCCACCCTCCTCGTCCGGCGACTCCGTCGCACCTCTCCGTTGCTCGCACCGTCCTTTGTCGTCCCTCCCCGACCACCGAGCTCCTGGAACGCCGCCGCCGCCGTCACCTTACCGCTCAACCGCCGCCGGCATTGCTCCGGTGAGCCCCGTCACCTCTTCTTGGTCGAGTGTGTTCCCCGTGCCGTGATGAGCACGCCGGGCACCATGACGGTCGCCGCCAGCGTCTCTCCGGCAAGAACCGCCATCGGGAACCGCTGGAATGCCCCCTGTGCGCCACCACTCTGCTTTGTTGCCCTGACCTGCGGGCCCAGCTTGAATTCAATTTATTCAATTTCCAGAAAGTTCACTAGAATTTGTAAAATTTCCCAAAAATAGAATATTGCTCAGAAAATTGCAAACCAAAATTTGTTAGATTCCTCTTGATCATATCTATCACCTGGAATATTCAAACCTTTATGTTAATCAATTGTTTGGGCAGAATAATTCTTAGAAGTAAAACTATCATGGAATTTTTATAATTAATTTGACCATCTAAAAATCTTGATTTATGGACAGAAGGCCTCTTTTTGCACAAATTAACACCACAAAAAGTTAAAAATTAATTTGACATGTCTAACTCTATGTTCCCTTAAATGTTGCTTAAAACCTATACATGAATTCAATTATTAATATCTTTTTAATCCTTTTAGGAAAAATCACCAAATTTGGTACAAATGTTCCTGAGCTCATCATTTCCCTTGCATAACAAATTTCATTGCATAAAAACATCAGGAAGGCAAGGAAATTATGTTTTGCTTGCACCCACTATACAAATGACCTAAGTTTCCCTAATTTTATTAGAAAGAAAATGCTTCAATTAACTTAATAGAGTTAACAGTATTAATATTTGCTTGAGCACTCTTTTCTACCACATCATGATAGTGAAGTAACCACCTATGTTTTGCTAAGTCTTGGACATCACCGTCTCACACTTGCATTTGCATCATATAGGGATCGATCCGGATTTTCCGACGGAGAACACGACTTCGGAGGAGGCACCCGCAGGAACTAACTTTTCGCTTGAGTGTGCTAACTTTTCTGCAGACCAATGCAAGCCCTGGTGCACACCTATGTTTTATAAATTTTATGTTTAACACTATGTGTGTAGGAATTGCTTGTGCATTAAGTTTCGAGAAAACTACCGTGAAACCTAGCTGCATGACTTGATAGGATTTTCCTATGGGATATCTTGGTTAGAGCCATCACGATAGACTGCTATGCATTAAGGGCAGGAAAACGGTAGAATATGAGTAGTAGGGAGACTACTCATGTTTGCTCAAAGAAACAATTTCGAGGAATGCGAGTTAACGATTGAATAAAACTTGAAACTTCATCGGGTGCGGTTGCATTGGTAAAGTTTGAGTTGTGTACCGAGTGCATACTGATAAATGGGACCAGGAAACCGACGTAGCTCATTGTGTTTTATTGGACAATTGGCCATCTCTTTCCGGGTGAATGGACTGTCAAGGTGGATGAATTCGCACTTTATTTTTCTTGGACTCGTGCTAGTGGGAAAGGCTTAGGGCCGTACAGGGATGTAGGGCATCGCCTGTAGGACCATGTCCTTGGAGAGATGGATGTTGGGCCAACTCTGTCACGATGTTGCGAAAGATAGACACGTGTGACTCATTCGAGTGTGCACGTGTCGTGTCATTCGGGTTTCTCCTGCAGGATGTAAATCAATTATAATTGTCGTTCTCATGGTTAAGAGTACCACTTGTTCCTTTCTGCCGCAACGATATGTAAAAAGTGGATTAATCATAAAAATGGTTGTTTCAACCCTGAATTGTCGTGCTAAATTCTTGATTGTTTAGCATAGTGGCATATTTAGTATGTTAATAGTGAACCCTGTTAACTTGGCTAAAAATGGAAAAGACAATTAGCGCTGTTTTCGCAATACCAGATCAACTTTCCACCAAATACTCCCTGCATTCTAGGAGTCGGTTATTAAATGGCAACGTTGATGGGTAAGTCTTGCTGAGTACTAGTTGCTCAGGGTTTGTGGATTAATTGTTTTGCAGGTGATGCTTCTAACTTTGGTTCTTTTGGTTTTGGTGGTTGGGAAGGAAAAGCACCCTCGGAGTAGACCTTCGAGTGGGTTCCCGCTTCTCCGGCCCATGAAGATTAAGCACCCTCGGGCCGGCGTGCTTAATTGTATCGTCGAGTTGTAATTATTAGCTTCCGCTATCCTACGCTTGTTTCCGAACTACGTCTTCTGCACTTTTAACCTTTGGACCAACTAATGTAATCCAAGACTTAATGTACACTCTAAATCTTTTGCGTGTCCTCGTGAATCATTGTACTCTATGGTCGCTTGCTTCGTCAAATCACACCCCAAAATGATCCTGGATGAGCAACCGTACGATTTTATCGGACGGGGTTGCGACAGTCAGGATAAGTTTTATCCTGTCGAGGGCATCCTGTGCCTTAGGCGTCCATTAAAATCACTCGGATTTCTTCAGGAGCTGGTAAAGGGGAAGCACGCGTTCTCCGAGGCGTGAGATGAAGCGGCTTAGCGCTGCTAAGCACCCGGTCACGCGTTGTACTCCCTCTAAGTTTTGGATCGGGCCCATCTGATTGATGGCCTCAATCTTCTTTGAGTTGGCTTCGATGACGCGCTCGGAGACGACAAATCCAAGCAACATCCCCCCTCGAGACCCCAAAAACGCACTTTTCGGGGTTGAGTCTGATGTCGTTCGCTCGGAGTTTGGTGAAGGTCCGCTCCAGGTCGGCGATGAGCTGGTCGGTCTTCTTAGACTTGACGATGATGTCGTCCACGTATGCTTCGACGATATCTCCGATGAGCTCGTCGAAGCACCCGATCATGCAGCGCTGGTATATCGCGTCTGCATTCTTCAGTCCGAATGGCATCGTAACGTAGCAGTACGATCCGAACGGCGTGATGAAGGATGTCGCGGATTGGTCGGACTCCTTCATGAGAATCTGATGGTATCCGGAATACGCATCAAGGAAACAAAGGGCTTCGCATCCCAAGGTCGAGTCGACGATCTGGTCTATACGTGGCAAAGGAAACGGATCCTTTGGACACGCTTTGTTTAGACTAGTGTAGTCAACACACATTCTTTATTTCCCATTTTTTTTCGTACAAGAACGGGATTGGCTAACCATTCGGGGTGATACACTTCCTTGATGAAACTGGCTGCCAGCAGCTTGGCTATCTCCTCCCCGATCACCCTGCGCTTATCCTCGTCGAAGCGGCGCAGTCGTTGCTTTACAGGTCGGTACCCCGGCTTGATGTGCAAGGAGTACTCGGTGACTTCCCTCGGGATGCCGGGCATGTCCGAGGGTTTCCACGCGAAGATGTCGATGTTCGCGCGGAGGAAGTCGATGAGCGCGCCCTCCTATTTGGGGGAGAGGGACATCCCGATCTTCGCCACCTTCTCAGGGACGTTGTCGGGGTCGAGCTGGATCTCTTTGGTGCCCTCGGCGGGCTCGAAAGACCCAGTGCTGCGGTTGGAGTCGGGCGCGCCTTCGGTGACTTGCTGCCGGATGACAGCGAGTTCTTCCGTAGACGCGATGGTCGCGGAGGCGAGCTCGCCACTCTCCGTTTCGCACTGATAGGCGCACTGGAAGGAGGCGCCAACAGTGATGACCCACTTCGACCCGAGCATCTTGAGCTTCAGATAGGTATAGTTGGGCACGGCCATGAACTTCGCGTAACATGGCCGACCCAAAATGGCGTGATACGACCCATGGAAGCCGACCACTTCGAACGTGAGGGTTTCCATTCGAAAGTTGATCGGTCCCGAAAGTGACAGGCAGGTATATCTGCGCGAGCGGGACGGCTAGTTTCCCGGGCACGGCTCCATGGAAGGGCGCTCCGGTTGGTCGGATGAGCGACCGATCGATACCCATGGTGTTGAGCGTCTCCACATATAGGATGTTAAGGCTGCCTCCATCCATGAGAACTTTGAAGAGACACTTCTGGCCGACGATGGGGTCGACTACCAGAGGGTATTGACCCGGTCGTGGGACGTAACTGGGGTGGTCAGACCGATCGAACGTGACCGGAGCTTCAGACCACCGAAGGAACATTGGCGTCGCGGGTTCGACCGCGAAGACCTCGCAAACGCTCGTCTTTGCGCGGCGCTTTCCTCCGTGCGCCTCCGGACCCGTGAAGATCATGAGGCATCCGTCGGTTTCGGGGAAACCATCGTTGCCGTCGCTGGCGGCGCCTCCGTCGTCAGCACCCCCAGGGGCTTGTCGTGGCTTGCCTTTTAGCTTACCCCTTGTTGACTCCTGAGTCAAGAACCGCTTTATGAGCGAGCATTCTTTGTAAAGGTGCTTCAAGGGGTATTCATGGTTGGGGCACGGCCCGTTCCACTTCTTCTCGAAGTGGTCCGAAGTGTCCGCCGCGGGCGCCTTGGCGCCTTTGCGGCCGGCGGCCGCAACCATTCGCCTCTCGGACGGAGGCTGTCGGCTCTTCTTCTTTTTCTGGGAGCGGTCGGAGGGGCCTTCGCCAGCGTCCTCGTTCTGCTTACCCTTTGACTCGTGGGGGCGGTTGAAGATTGCGCCCACTGCTTCCTCGCCGGAAGCGTGGCTGGTTGCGATGTCCAGAAGCTCCTTGGCCATTCGCGGACTCTTGCGACCCAGCTTATGGACTAGGGTGCGACAAGTAGTCCCGGACAAGAACGCCCGATGACGTCAGCGTCACCGATGTCCGGCAATTCGTTGCATTGCCGGGAGAAACGCCGGACGTACTTCCAGAGGGTCTCCCCCGGCTTTTGTCGATATTTTTTTAGGTCCCAGGGGTTGCCTGGGCGCGCGTAGGTCCCTTGAAAGTTCTCTACGAAGACCTCCTTCAGATCGGACCAGCTCGCGATCTGATTGGCGGGGAGGTGCTCGAGCCAGGTCCTGGTCGAGTCAGCCAGGTAGAGTGGCAGGTTACGGATGATGAAATGATCATCATCCGCTTCTCCGGCTCGGGAGGCGAGGCGATAGTCTTCGAGCCAAAGGCTCGGATTTGTTTCCCCCGCGTACTTTGGTACGTTGGTCGGAGGTCGGAAACGTCGGGGAAACGGGGCGCCGCGGATGTGGGAACTGAAAGCCCGAGGCCCCGGAGCGTTTGGGCTCGGACTCCTGTCCTCGTTCCCGTCGGGCGCCCACCTTGGCGTGGGTGGCGGACCTGGTCCGTTTTGGAGGCGTGCTCCGGTTGGCGCCGACGCACCTCCAGGGTGGCGCGGGCGTTGCGGTTTGCCCCGAGGCGCCCGCGGACGAAGGCTTTTGAGGCCTCGTCTGTCCCCGGACGTGTCTGTTGGACAGACACATTCAGGGTATGCGGTCTGCGAATTCGCGACCGCGAGCTCTCCGCTTGTTTCGCCGCTGCTCGTTGCAGCAGCACCTCAACTTCGCGTTGAGTGCGTCGAGCCTCGGGCGTGGCGGGCTCAGGGAGCCTCCGAAGCAATGCCGCCGCTGCGGCGAGGTTCTATCTCGCCCGCGTGAAACGCGTGTGTCCGTCACCTTCCTCGATGATCCGTCGGCACACATCGCGCGCCATGGAGCGAGCACATCCACCGGCCCTGCAACGAGCGAGTTCACGGTCGACTTCCGCCTGCTCCTGCTCCAACTGGCGTTTGGCCTCATGGAGCTCCTCTCTCCGCGCTTGTAACTGCTCAGGCAGTACATCGCGGGAAGGGGTCCCAGTCATCGCCGCTGGCAAGGTGACGGGAAGATCGCTCCCCGGGTTAGGGGTCTTCTGAATGTGCCACGAGGCATTCACGTGAGGGGTTGTGGCTTCCCTCACTGTGTTCTGCGCCGGAATCTCCATTCGCCTCGTTGAGGAGGTCGAAGAAAGATTTCAACGCATAGCCTGTCATTCCCACGAACTCGATGTCCATGGTGCACAGGCTTTCGCGCGATGACACGCGGGTCATCGTGATTTTGCCGGCGCTGGCCCGGCCGGGCGAAGTAGTTGTGCACGGGCCCCTGCGGGAGGGCTTTGAAGAGCACGAACCCTTGCCAGATCGTCGTGCTTTTCCGTTGACCGACGCGGTCGGTACGCAACGGAAACCGGAGGCGACAATCGGCGAGGCTGGTATGTCAGCCAGCGCCAGGTTGCCTTCGGAGGTGGCAACGAAGTCAAGACTCCCGAAGCACACAATCGTGTCGGGAATCCATCCGCGGACGTGGTTGGCCATCGGAACCTGAAAAGTAATCGACGAAAACGCGTAAAGGCCCCTTCCTGACGCGCCAACTGTCGGTGTTCGTTACCGCCGACTAGTGAATTTATCGTGGGATGCGTGTTTTGAGATTTTGATGGTTCGCAAGAGGACACAAGAATGTATACTGGTTCAGGCAATGATGCCCTACGTCCAGTTTCATGCTGCTCGTGTTACTCGCGACTGGTTTGTAGTAGGGGGTTACAAACGGGCGAGAGAGGAACGAGTTCCCAAGTCTCTGAATGAAAAAGAAGAATGTGGAGGAATGCTCGTGCACTCGTCCGTTAGTTCGCTGGCTCCCTAGATGTCTCTTGGATCCCCCTGTCGCCCCGGCTTGCTCCTCCTTTTATACCATGAAAAAGGGGGGCCCAGGTTCGTGTTGCAGGTCGTGACCGTATGTTCAAGTTGGGCCGCGCCACGGCGGATGACGTGATCAGCGTGGCGGTGCCTCCCCTGTTCGACGGCGTGGCGAGTGTCGTCAATCGCGGGCGTCCTGTCCGTATGGAGGGACGGTTCCTGTTGGTGGTGACGGAATGGCGCCGTGGTCATGGCCGTCACTCGAAGACGTCCCGTCACAGTGGAGTGGCAGGCTTCTGACAGGAGCTATAGCAGCGACGTCCGTCCTTTGGACGGTGCACGTCGTGTGTATTTATCACCCACTTGCTTCGAGTAATCGATGGCTCCATTCGTCAACGAGCGTGGGAGTGTCAGGCATTTATTGCCCAACCGCCTCCGTCCCGCCTACTCGTTGCATGGCAGGCGGTTCGCCCGACCCTAGGGTCGGGCGAGGCGGAGGCGCGGTTCTCCCGACCCCAACGTGGATTCGAGCGCGTTGGCTGCGTTCACGGAGGATCCGACCCCTTCCTGGGGGGTGGGGGGTCGTGGGGGGTCGGGCAAGACAGTGATTCCCCGTCGATTCGGCCCGTCGGACGTCCGTACGACATGAGGGTCGGTCGAGGCGGGGATCGTTCCTGCCTTAATCACGTTGTTAAAGCCGTGGATCATTAAAGTTAATTACTTTTGGTATTGACCCTCGACACACACCATCAAAATTGCTGACATGACATTATATTTATTGTCGATAAAATTCTATTGAGACTTGCCTAACGTCATTTAGAAAACAACAGAAAAGAAAATTTAAAGAAAAAAATTTCTTCTCTGTGCAAGGTTACCCTGTTGAATGTCATGGATTGGGTAACTACTGAGAATTAAGGACGAAAAACGTAGTAAGTCCATATAAACACACCGGATCGTATCGGTTTCCCGCCCATGAGCGGAGCCTCACGCACCGCGTATCTTTTCTTGGGCCCAAGCAGGCCATGACCAGCATCTTCAAGCTGTCTGGAACGAGAAGACACCTGTAGCCCACAAAACTCCAGCCCACATCGAGGTCGAAGTTCCGACCAACCCTACGTAGAGCGCGGCATGCCCAACCTACGGCGAGAAGTATCAAACGCATTGATCACCACCGTCTCAATATCTCGCCGGACAGCAACAGCACAATGCAAGCCGAAACTGATCAGGCGCTCTCCCCGCCACGCTGCATCCTACGCCTTCAATGAGCACGAGCTGTTGCCGAACAAGCTCATTAAGCCCGAAGCCGTGAGGCCGTTTTATAAATCCCGCTATAAAACGGGCGAGAAACCACGCCACTCACTCACTCTCGGTTTGGAGAGCCATGGCGACCGCCTGCCTTCGCGCTTGGTGCCTCGGTGTGCTGCTCACCCTCGCGCTCTGCCTCGCCGCGGCGGAGCGGCAGCCCGCGAACAGGTATATCTCGTACGCGGGGCTGCCCCGCACCGCCCGCAACGGAGGCAGGAACGGCGCGGCGACGCCTCGTGGGATTGGCCGTAGCGCGATTTGGGCTGGAACCGGGAGGTTAAGCACGATCCCCCTGACTGACCCTGAATCCTTCCTCCGCGTCCTTCGATCGAATATGATATGACTCCAACGCTCACTTTTGTGCCTTGCAGATGCAAGAATTGCCATGGCCAGCCTCCCACGAAGGCTGCGGTTGCCGAATACAAGGGCACTGACACCAGCCATGCTGCTGCGGTGATGACTGGCGCCAAGATCAAGGCGGCCGCAGCCGGATCGGAGGGTGCGTACATAAGCCCTGCTCCCCTGACGGAGGAGAAGCGCAGGTACATAAGCAATGCTGCTCTGAAGCATGACAAGCCGCGCGGCAAATGCCCCCTATCGTTACCCTCTTGCGCTTAACTGGGGATTCTACTTTCTGCTGAAGAATAACGAGGCACGGACGTGCACGTCTTAAGTAATCTGGCACGCGGGTGATGTAACCTCAGATTTGTATTTGCGTGAGCCATCTAAATAAATAATAAGTGTATCACTGAACAGCTGCTGTGATTTTCCCACAATTTCCTTCTGCTGTGTTATCTGGTGGAACATATGTATCATATCAAAAGTATTGTAAACGAAACGAGTCATCGTACCCAAGAAAAACAAAAGGGACGTTATTGCGTTTCTACCCTTATTTTCAATTGCAATTGTGATTTACCCCTCGTTTCGCAGCAGAGCACACTGTTTACCCCTGCTTTCCAACACAAAACAAAGAATACACGATTATTTAAGGTTCTGACAATGTAAATTTCAAGAAAAATTTTACAATGTCTGAGAGTTATCATGTCAAATTTGGGGATATGATAAAAAGTAATAACTTCTTAAGTACTAGGAGATAATTTCACAAGTACAACATAAACTTCAAAAGAGATCTTTTTGCGATGTACTAATAAGTTACTTCAACCTCTTCAATTACAGCCACAATATATTAAAAAGAGTTGGGGAGAAAAGAGAGAGAGGAAAACTAACAGCCTAAGAGCACAACAACAAATGGCACAAAAGCTTTACTACATGCCTCAACTGAAACTAAAACAATTGAAACACTACAAGCTTACATGAGTTCTCAGGACTGTATATCATCCAAGAACAACGAATCACAGTGTTTCTCCTTGCTCCCGTGCCACGGAAGTTGAAAGGATCGAAAGGCTGTGATTTAAAAATGTCAATGCAGATTCACAGTCAGAAATTATTTTGGCGACAGATGAAGGTTCATTAGAAGCTGATAGTGAGCCAGCCGCCATTGCAGTATATGAATCCCGCAGGATCCTTAAATTTCCTAGGAACTGCAAAACCATAAGAAAGCACATAAGTCCAATCCACCATCTAGTTGAAAATTGCATGAAAAAAGGGCTGAACTTTTGCTCTATGGAATAGAGCAAGCTATCGCCAAGATACAGCAGAATTCTGTGCAACAGTGTAAGGTCATACCACCTTATTACTAGTTATTTGAAGACATTTCACTTACAAGAATTAGGGTGCTCACAATGAAGAGAAATTGCAGTAATAAATGGCTGGATTAGTTAGTTTCCCAGGAACTAAGCCTAACATAGTTGGCTGAGTGTGTGAATCAACTTGAGTCCTATTCGATGCAAATTTGGGTGTCCAAGTTACTCCTAGGTTGGCCAAGTTTTTCTTAGTTTTAATTTTCCAACAGAAAGTCACAACAGTCTGACTCATATTGGGTACAGTACTTTCATCCTTCAAACAACAGAATAACGATATCTGGGACAGCAATGAAAAAAGAACTTGAAAAGAGAGAAAATAGTGACCAGTAGCTGAAGCAAATATTCCCATACCTTTAGAAGCGTGTTATATGCCTCCAATAGGCGATTAGCAGCAGGGCCAAAGCCATGCAATTGCGGTACCTCCATCATGTGGGTCCAAGGATGAATCTCCTGTAATGACAATAGCACATTTATATCTAACATAAGATACATGGTGTCAATCACGAGGTAGGGGCTTCCCCTATTGTACTTTCTTCAAAAAATTGTACATAAGATATGTTGGGAAAAGGTAGAAAGTGCTCCACAGACATTCACCTTGGTATATATTGTATTGAATGATTTAACCGTTTCAAGAAAGGACTGCAAATGTTCCCTCAACTTCAACTCTGTCTCAGCATAGTCTTCATTTGGATTGTAGTCATACTGAGAATCAGCAACAACATTGTTAGTGTAAATATCATGCTACATACTCCCTTCGGTGTTTAATTGTTGACATTTGCTAGTTCAAATTGAAGTGGGAGAGAGTACGTAATATGCTGTCTACGGTTCTCATAGAAATTTCAGGTGTTAAGAAATTTTATTTACAAGAAAAATTACGATAAATGATGGTTGGATGCTTTGAATTGAAGGATGGAATAAATGATGTGGTCAAACAGAACTATACTTTTTAAGAAAATTATCAGAATTCACAAATTGCAAAATTACATTTCAGATGAAAAATATATGAGTTTGAGATAAATAGGACACAATCTCAAAGTTTGTTGAGGCAGCTTGTCATAGTTAGGGCACAATGTAAGTGAAATCTCAAGCTACAGAAATAAGAAAGATGTATGTTACACATCACACATGCTCTGTAGGCTCAACTATCGGCTTTAGTACCTTGGATGCCAACTCCTGAACCATTTGTTGCAAATTTGACATCTTTTTGGTATATTCAGATAGCTTCAACTCAAGTTCTGCTATATCAGGCCTGTGAAGTGTGAATTTAAGTCAGATTATAATACAATTGACATTCCATTCATATCAATTGGTTGTTAGGGTTGGCAAATAGATCCAGATCACTGATGGCATTATTTAGGTGTTCAAAATAAGAACCAAGTAAATGATGCAATTGGCAAGAATATCGAATTGAAAGTACTTACAAGGGATAGATTGATTGTATTTGAACATCTGCTGGGAAAAGCTTGCACTCCTCTGAAAATATTTGAGCTTGTTTTTCAGCAATTGAATCAACGAGCTGTACATCCTTTGCCAATTGCTCATCAACACTACCAAAGTGACATTTGTTAGTTTTTTTTCTTTGAGGGATAGACATTTGTTAGTTTATTATACTTCTATGCAGTGAAGTCCATTTTTGCAGAAAATATCCATTTTCTTATCACAATACCAAAAAACAGTTAATGGAAAATAGACGTAGGATTATCAGAACTGATCAAGCACTGTGTATTTTACCATTTCCATTTCATTCATAATCAACATAGCATGAATAAGTCATTCACGATACAAGTAGGCAAGCATCAAACCGACCTCCATTCTGGATTGTCAGCATAGCAACTAGCTTCCACCAGATCTACAATGAGCCGGAGCAGTTCCACTCGCTCCTCGTAGCTGCCTCTACCCTATCACGACAGGTATCAACTTAAAAAAGATGCACAGCATGCTACACATCTCTCATGATAAGAACAATCAAAATTCAACAAATAGAACCACGTAATATATAACTAGGGTCACCCGTTTGGTTCACCTGAATCGCCTCGGTATCAACTGAAGGCGTGATGCCCAGAAAGTTCGCTATCTCCGCCAGGTCTGCACAATCCCAGGCATTCAACCAGCGACAGTGAGGACAACGAGTAATTCAAGGAATATATAACATTTCAGTCCCGGGTCAAACAAAAAATATTACGTTGAATCCTGCTGTTCTCCTCGTCGCGATCGAGGCTATCACCCTGCCAATTCTGCTGCGTGAAAGGCGATCTGTCGCCTAGGAGCCTCCGGAGTAGAAATAAAACAAGCAAAACCCTCAGTTATGAACGCGCATTCAAGGATTGCAGGTCAATCTAGAAGAGAAATTGCGACACCAAACTGGAGCGGAGGGGAAATGCCGCGCGTGTGGGTGGGAGCGTACCGGAAGAAGAGCCACTCGAGAAGGCGGTAGCGCTCGACGCCGGCGAAAAGGAGGGACTGCGCTGGGGCGTTGGCGCGTGGATAGGCGAGCACGGACAGCTTCCGCTGGATCTCCTCCATCTGCTTCGACGCCATAGCTACTTCGCCCCTGCTCCCCGCGGTGGCCGGCCGTCTGCTAGTGACCTGGTTGGTAGTGGGGAACTGGGGATCGGGCCGAATTGACTCGCCAACGGGCGAGATGGTGCGAGATTTTAATTTGATTTAACAATTTTTGTGTTTGTTTTCCTCCAAATCTCTTCAAATTCAAAATTTCGCCTAAAAACCTGGACCCCAGACGTCAGAGTCATTAAGGGCAGCCCAATCAATGGGCCTTAATTAGAGTACGCTTTACTTAGCCCAAATGACTTGATAGCCTGCGGGCCCAGCGGGAGTGACCGAGCCGCCGAGGAAGAATAGCCGAGCCGAGCGGTGCGGTCCTCCGTGCGCCACGAGCCCACGACGGGGAACCCGATGCCGCCCCATCGCGTCGGCGCGGCCGCGGGCGGCGACACGAGCGTGTTCTTCGCGGTGACACTGGTGCTGTGGGCGGTTTGGGTGGGGTTCGAGATCGGCGTGCGAGGGCGGCGCGAGCTGGCGGCCGTGGCCGCCGGCTTTGCCTTCTTCCAGGCCGCCAACACCGCGGTCCGGGCCACGGTCTCCCGCGACCCCCTCTTCGTCAACACCGCCGTCTCGCTACTCCATTCCTCCCTCACCTCCGTATCCGGTACAGACTCTCTTTCTTGTTCCTCCGTCCTCCCCCAAACCTTCAACTTTGGTTCATTAGCTTTTTGCTGCTCTCCTTCTTTTTCCAATGTAATTGCGTTGTAGGCAAATGTTGCCAAGTTTGTTCAAAAGGAAATTTAGACATTTAGTTTTAGTGACATGACAGTCAATTCTTCCGTTTGATTATGCATCTTGAAGCCCTATCATACTCTCATTTATCTACTCTTTCATAGAGCCCGCCAAAGCAAATAACTTAATGTACTCCAAGCTTGTAAAATTCAGGCAATGAATATGTTGACTTTTAAAATGTAGAATATGTTCACAAAACTGTCAATCAGTATTGATCACGTCATTTGATTCCTAGGATTTTTGATATATTTATATGGAGAATTGGTATCTAACACCGAAAGATCACCACTTTAGATATGTACCATAAAATCTTTCAGGTACATTTTGATTACCAATTAAAAATTATCCGTTTAGAAATATACCACTCTGTAACGATTTGCCTTGGTCAGCGCTGACCCTGTCAGTGTCTCAGTGGTGGAACACCATCAACCAGCTCTAGCTGTTCAAGGCCAAGACCCAGTATGGTGCTCGCCGGCCAGGTCGCCGATGTGGTGTTTGCTGGGAAATCTCCCCAAGCTGTCCCAGCTCCCCACGCTGATGGTGAGGGCGAAGACAAAGAAGGGCTGGGTCACTGCTCGGCGTGCTAGCCACCGCCCACCATCACCCAAATTGAGTCGAGATCGAGTGGTGAGCACTGTTCTTCGCATGCGCTAGATCTCTGGTGATCTCAAGATTCATTGGGTGCAGCAAGCTTTCTGCTCTAGACATCACAGCAAACTTCGTTGTTCTTAGCAGCATTGCTGTTCGGATAGTTGGGAAACAAGGCTGTGCGGCTGTTCGGCTCGGCAAGTTTGGGCCTGCAGTGCGTCCTCACCGGCAGCTTGAGCTTGCATTGATGAAATCGGAGCTGACCAAAGAGGGGTGGCAGGTGGCAATTCCAGTGGGAGAACGAGGAAGGAGAGGGTGCCAGAGCTGGTCTAGATGGGGAACGGATGACTCTATTGATGGAAAGAAGAACATGCAGGAGCAATATGGTTATAAAGAGAGAGAGAGAGAGAGAGAGAGAGAACGGCAAAATTTAAAGGAGTGGTATATCTTTAAACGGTGAAACTTTCGCTGGTATCAAAGTATACATTGAAAATTCGGTGGTTAATTTCTAAAGTCAAGATCTTTTGATGTCAAGAATCCAATTTTCCCTATTTATATTGTATCTGCTCATCCTTTCTATGCCCTGTATATTTTTAAACGGTGAAACTTTCGCTGGTATCAAAGTATACATTGAAAATTCGGTGGTAAATTTCTAAAATCAAGATCTTTTGATGTCAAGAATCCAATTTTCCCTATTTATATTGTATCTGCTCATCCTTTCTATGCCCTTGCACATGCAGTTATCTTCATTCTTGTCAACCAGTGGAGACATAAGGGCTTGGAGAACCTGTTTGAGCATGATGAATTATTTGGAGGGAGTTGGGTTGGATCATATTCTGCTCTGTGCTTTTCTAGTGGATACTTTGCATATGACCAATTGGACATGCTTCGGTACCAACTATACACTGGATGGATTCCTGGAATTCTCATGCATCACTTGATTTTGCTCATTTGCTTTACACTAGCTCTCTACAGGAATGTTACAATCAACTACCTAATTCTTACTCTTGTATGCGAGGTATATCTATATCTTCTCCTTTTTATTGAAGGCATTTAAATTTTATTGAGAAAATTGCTCACACTTTTCACACTAATAGTATATTGTTTCTTTCTTGTCCGACATTTTTGAAAGGATTGACTGGTGCCATTTACCAAACTTTACATGCTTTGAGCAATAAAGAATGTGGCAGATGATTGGCAGACGTTATTTTGATTACATACTTGCCTAGTTCTAATTCCAAACGTGGTTGGTTTGCAAATTTATTTTGTGTAGAATGTTTTGCTGCTGACCATCGAGTGGTTTGTACTTTGTACTTCACATTGGATGTCCTGTCCGTTGAATTCTTATTTTACGATAAAAAGTTCTTTTTTTGGCTTGCTAGATCTGAATATTAGTGTGTCCATTCATGTTCTTCTCAGACGAGGGTAGGATAAAGATGTATCATAATAAGCCATTCAGGTCTTTTCTAAACTGTAAGAATTGTCTGGCGGTACTTTTACGGGTTATATATTTACTTGTAACGACTAAAGTGAAGTTAGATTTCTTCAACTTCGAACAACAGTCAAACTGACAGAGTGCTTATGATTGCAGCTGCACTCCATTTTTTTACACATAAGGAAAGTGAGGCGAATGGCTGGATTTCGTGATTTCAAAAGAACAACGGTGAAAATTGAATGGGTCCTCAACTGGGCTACTTTTGTTACAGCAAGAGTCATTTGCCATGTCTTGATTACTTACAAACTGATTACTGATGCCCACAAGTTTGCTAAGGGCATTGAGCTTCCATTAGCTCTTTTTGGCATGGCAGGAATGAATCTGCTCAACATATCTTTAGGGCTTGATTTATTTAAAGCATTTGCACGTGAAAGAACTCGGCAGAGGCATCAAGACTAAAGCATCATCCTTGATTGTGTACTCTAAATTTCAACATGGTTACAATTGTGCTCCAGCAAAAGCAGAGGTATGCTCAGAATCAATTTACTGGACAGCAACGAGTAATGTATGTACTTCACTGTGTCTATTGACACTTATTAATACAATATATGTAACGAAAAGGGTTAGTTGTCTGTATGTGTTGTGCATTACCATGTAGTACTAGTATAAGATTTGATTATGATCTTTCAAAAAAAAAAAAGATTTCATTATGATTTACTAGGAAACACATAGGCGGACCAACCTGAAGCCTTATTGCACTGCAGGCATGCCTAAGCAGCTTATTGAAGTGTCCTGAAGGTCATGTATGTGGATGTGGTAGACTACATATTAAAAATAAAACAGAGAGAGGGGGGTAGGTCCCACCGGGATTCGAACCCAGGTCGCCAGATTCAAAGTCTGGAGTGCTAACCACTACACTATGGAACCACTTGTTGCATGTGGACCACCAATTACAATAGACGACAAGGTCGAGCTCATTTTGCACTTGCCACTTGTCAGGAGGAATCTAAGAATATCCAGTGGCGGATTGTTCCTGTAAATATTGCTGAGAACCTCACAAGAAAAATCAATGGAAAAAATTGACTGCACGATCGCGTCGACTTCAAACGCTACACACAAACAGGCTGCACGCTAGAGGCAACGCAAAACGCAGTCCATTCTCCTTACTACGCCTCTCCAGCTTGTGTCTGAGGCACTTCTCAGTGACGCGTGTAGCCTACCGAACGGCTCCATCAGTTCGTACCTCGCTCCGTGCTTCTGCAAACAAACATAGTACGTGCGGCTGGCGATCTATCGCACGAGCTGCGTCTGTCTGGGTCCTGAGACTGAGAGGACTGCGCACCGCCAGCCATAGATCGGATTCGAGGAAACGTGGCCTCCTGGCTGCCCACCCCGCACCCTATCCTCCACCTCACCGCGCGCCAATCGCCACCACCAAACGGCGCCACGCCAGCTTCACCCCGCTCGCGCGTCTCATAAGAACTGGCCACGCCGCCTCGGAGGCAAACTAAGTATCCACAGCTAAGCGCGCGGACTGGTACGACGAGCACACAACACAACACAAGTGAGCTCTGCCGTGTTCTGCGTGAGCGAGCTTAGCGGGGCACATTCATATGGCGCAGTCCATGCTCATGTCGACGAGCGTCAACGGAGGCAGCCGCGCGCTGCCGTCGTCGCTGCAGGCCGGCCGCCCGGCGCGGCTCATGCTGCCGCTGCGGCCGTCGTGCTACAACAACCACGCAAGGTCCGTCTCCGTCAGGACCATGGCCCTGTTCGGCAAGTCCAAGGCCAAGGCCGCGCCGTCGAAGAAGGTCCGTGATGATGACAAACAACACATGCTCGCGGCCTGTGATTTTGCCGAGCAGTGTACATATATGCTGTGTGTATATTGTGCTGAGTGAGATGTGTATATATCTGGAACTGCAGGCAGCTCCTGCACCGAAATTGAAGGTTGAGGACGGCATCTTCGGTACGTCCGGCGGGATCGGTTTCACCAAGGAGAACGAGCTTTTTGTCGGCCGGGTTGCCATGCTTGGATTCGCCGTAAGTATACACACATCAACGGTCATGAACACTTTTATTTTTGTTATATGCATTTACAGTGTGCGGACGATTTTCTAGATGCACATGCTTATGAATTTGATCATATGCTGGTGCATGTAGAATTCTTTGTTTAAACCCATACTATGTCACGGTAGGGGGGAAATAACCTGTATTCTGGATAAAACATAGTATATCTTACTGTGAATAAAAATTGAGTCAGGAAGAAGAGGACGAATGATAGAGACAAGGAAGTGAATCTGAACAAGAAAAATTAAAATTCTTCTTGGGTATAAGTTTAATTCATTTATTTCACAAAAGGCCAGCAAGATTTTTTTTTCATGCACTCCTTCCTATTTTTAATTATACTGTCATTTCAGACGGCGATAACACTGTCCGTCTTACAAAAATGACAAAAAACCTTGATTTGATGCCAGGCATCTCTGCTGGGAGAGGCTATCACTGGGAAGGGCATCCTGGCCCAGCTGAACCTGGAGACTGGCATCCCCATCTACGAGGCGGAGCCCCTGCTCCTCTTCTTCATCCTCTTCACCCTCCTCGGTGCCATCGGTGCTCTCGGTGACCGGGGCCGCTTCGTCGACGAGGCCACCGGCCTTGACAGGGCCGTCATCCCCCCGGGCAAGGGCTTCCGCTCTGCTCTTGGCCTCAACGAGGGAGGTAAAAATTAAGATACACTCGCTCGTATCACTTCCACGTCGTGTTTATGGCCCGTGCGCGTGTACACGTGTGACCTTGACGATCCTGTGCAGGTCCTCTGTTCGGATTCACCAAGTCGAACGAGCTGTTCGTGGGGCGGCTGGCGCAGCTGGGCGTGGCCTTCTCCATCATCGGTGAGATCATCACGGGGAAGGGCGCGCTGGCGCAGCTCAACATCGAGACCGGCGTGCCCATCAACGAGATCGAGCCGCTCGTCCTCTTCAACGTCCTCTTCTTCTTCATCGCCGCCATCAACCCCGGGACCGGCAAGTTCGTCATCAGCGACGATCAGGAAGACTAGACGACGAACACTCGTACTGCAGACTCACTAATCAGATTTACTGGCGCGTTGTGTTGATGTGCGTCTTGCGGGCCTTTGATTGTGTAGTAGCACTGTGTCAGAGACTGGAGACTAGTAGGAAGTCACGTTTTGCCATGTAAAACAAGAGCTTAGCTAATATGCGCAATGGTTACATGTGTTCTAGCTTTCAGATCGATGGATAACGATGAGCCGGTTTTTATTATTCTAGAGAAATAACATCTCGTTTAGTTGGAGAGATCACTTGCATTTATCTATTGTTTAGTGACTCGTATCTTTTTAGAATAAATTAGTGATTCGTATTTAATCGGAATGCTTCCCATCAGTGTGCATTGCACCAAACAATTTTTCTGGGCTAAGTAGGCCACATTTAAGCCCAAGAAATCCAGTCACAGTTTTCTTGTGCTGACGGCGTAGTTTATCACATGGTGGCCCTTGGACATGCCGGTGTGTTAAACCGCCTAACGATTTGGGCCTTTGGACCCGTGTTGCTGGCTTGTGGCTCATCGATTTATTTCCTTTCATGGGTCATGGACGTGCGAGCAGCGCCATTGCCCAGTCTGTCATGGGTCATGGCACGTACGCGTGCGCGCTAAGCTCGTCAAAGTCTCCTTGTGACCATGTCAAGTCGTCATCGCTTCCGATTAGCAAGATTTATTTTATTAAGAAAACAGATTAGAAAGATCACCGGTACGGTGCGTTTATGCAAATGGCGTGGTGCTAGCTGGGCACCATGCATACATCAACCCCCAGCTAAAGCTCAAAGCGTGCGATCTAGTACAATTCTAGAGACTGGCTTGTCGAAAGGAAGGCCCCCGCTGAATCATGCCATGCAGCAAGCCAGCAACCCGCATCAGCTGAGCTGAAAAGATGCCACTTTATTTTATAGTACATGTGCTAGTTGTCTATCTTTGCCAATAGTTTAACGAGATGCACGCTGAGAATTTCAGATAGAACCGAATCCCCTGATGATTGATATGAACCTTTGTTTAACACTTCAATTTAAACTGCAAAGAGAAAAACTGACGAAATAAAAGAAAGAAGCTAAGTGGGATTCGGATTTTGGAGAGCTACACTTCTCTCTCCTCTCGTGGCGTAGGTACCACAATAAACCGTGCAACCGAACTGTTGGTTGCTTTTGCGGTTGGTTAAGTTGGCTCTCGTGATGGGCCACCAAATTAGAGGAAGGGCTACTATTTGCTGGCACCACACACACACACACAGTTTGCAGCCCCCGGGCCGGTTGCATCGATCCCACGCCACACACCACGCCGGGATGGAGAGAGAGTCGTACGTACTCGTCAAGTAGTATCAATTTCTCCAATGTGAGGTTTTGGAATACGTTGCCGTCGAGCTAACGGTTCGTAGACGAAGTCGATCGCACGGCTATATACGTGCGTATATGATGCGCACGCGATCGAGCTGTCGACAACATACGGCACCACACGAATGGTGCCGACTGCGCTGCCTGCTGGTATATATATATATATATAATATATATATATATATATATATTATATATATATACAGAATAATTCACACTCGAGGTTATTCCAACCGTCGCGCTTCGAGAAAATGAACGAATCGAAGAAAGCATTGCTGTTGCGCCATCGTAGTAATCGTACTTGCACGCCTGATGAGGTGTGTTTTTTTTTTTCAGCCGGCGGGGCCTGCGTCACATGGCCTCCACAATGGCGCTGCTTTGTGTGTACTCTGGAGTCTGGACTAGCTAAACTCAGGGTAGAGAAGCGCTTCCATACATATTCGATTCAATTTCGCAGTTATGTACCACATATATAGCTAACCATGATTTGACAGGCGTAGTGCATACACGGCGCCGGCTGGTCGGATAATGAGTGAATCTTCTAAAGCTTTCCGCGCGCGACGACGCCGCGTGCGGTTTGCAGTGTCCTTTACAGATCGGAGAGAATATCCTACTGGATCCACTGCACACGGCGTCCATCTGTGTACTATAGCCATTATAGTGTAGTATAATGGACTTTCGCAAAAAGAAAAAAAAATGTGTACTGGGGAGGCCCAGAGAAAGCAATATCCAATTTCTATTCTGAGGACCTGCGCGCGGCCACAAAAGAAGGTTCAGGACAAGTGGGACTCGCTGGGTCTGCCTCTCCGCTTAATGCCTCGCTGTGTGCATGTCACGTTACATGTGGGTTACTGGGTGTAGTGTAGTGTCGTCACCCAATTAACTTGACACATTGTCGTCAAGCGTCGTGGTAATCTCTCCTCGGTGAATATCGTCACGGCAACCGGCACAGATGCCAGCGCGCTGTTCCAGCGAAGCGACATGCTCCACCACACAGGCACAGGGCTCGGCGTCTTCTTGGCTTCTAGCGATTTGGCCGCTCTGCTCCGTCCGCTACTAAGAGCCCAGTGCACTGCCCACGTAAAGTAAGGTAAACCAAAGCAGAGGCAGGAGAGAACGGATCCAGCGCCAGCCATGTGTGTTCGCGTGCGCGCCCCACGCCGACGGCCGCTTGGTTTCCGTTCGTTCGTTCGTTCGTTGCTGTAAAGGTTGGCCGGGGTTCTGTCGCTTGTCGTTTGTGTCGCGCCAGGCGCCACACGGCGCCCTGGTGCTCTAGCTAGCGCCTTCACCCCGAAAAAAAAAAATCCCCATTTTGAATTACGTACAATTTTTTAAAATTTTTCTGGGTAACGTATTGAATCCCTCCAATTTCTTAGAAACTGGTTTCTAGAAAAAAACTGATAAAAACTGAATTTTTAAAAAAACTAAATAGGACTGTTTAGATACTCAGTTTTTTCTAATTTCTTAATAAAAACTATCAAAAGATTGGTTGGAGTAGCTTCTTGATTTCTTAAAAATTAGAAACTAGTTTTTAGAAACTAGAAAAAAACTGATCTGTTTGGAGTCATATCAATTTTTAAAAACCAGTTTTTTAAAAAGTGGATGATTCAAACAGGGCCTTACTTGTGCCTGCGTATTTGGCGTTTCAGAATTCAACGCTCGATCCATGACGACCATGATCTCATTTTAACTACTAGCTAGGATTAGGTGCTAGTATCTATCTACTAGTACCAGTAGTATATCTTTTTAATTACTCTAAAAAGTGTTGTGCTCGTCATTCTCTTCAGGAGATCGGCAACTGCATCAACATAAGATTATTGCTGAGTCGTAATCAAAGGATGTTTGTGCTTGGAATTAGTAGCGATCATTCATTTGATCAGATCTAACAGTTAGAAATATGAAGTTACCTACTAAAAGATAATTAAAAAGTGATAAAACGGTACTAAAATAGATGAGTCCAATATTAATTTTTTAATATTAACAGTTAATATTAATTTAAAAAAAGAGGTAGGTAACTTTCAAGCGCATAACAAAACTCGAAAAAAAAAAACCATAAACCGCCTTTTCCGCTTCCGTGGGCACCAGCCAACACGTGTGATCGACGGGCAGGCCAATTGCTGCCCATTCATCAAATCTGTCTTTGGCTCTGTCCTTTCTCTGTAGATTTTGGTAGTAAGAGCGTCAATATCGCTGTCTGTATCCTTCATGTTCACTACAGGTGAAGCGCCCGGGTAGCATACGCAGCGTGTGCCGTGAACAGCGAAACTGTGCATTTTGATCTACTGCTCACTGTGTACTTAAATTGTTTTCGAATGCTGCGGAGGACTTGTATTCTTGGGTCGTCGTTTACTCGTCACAAAATGTTACAACTTAAATATTCCCTCCGTTCATTTTTAATTATGTCATTGACTTTGATCAGCAATTTTAATTATTTGTCTTATTTAAATATATAGTTTAAATATTTAAAATTAAAATTCATGTTTTAAAAAATTTTAATAATAAATAAAACTATTACAAATATATAATATTTTTATAATAAAATAAATAATTAAAGTTAACAAGAATAATTAAAAGAAAACGGAGGTAATACTTAATTACAACCAGCTGATGGTGCCTTGTGGGCAACAGCGTACATTAGATATCAATATGACTAAACTAGTACGCGAACACCTTCCCCGCAAAAAAAAAAAAAGTACGCGAATACCTCACCGTGCGCCATGCTACACGTACTAGTACGCGCGAAGTCTACATCCCTACTGCCAGACGTAAACATGGTTTATTAGTATAACAAAGGAAAAATACTATTTGAAATTAAACTCGCGACAGGTACCAAAGAGAGAGCGGGACAACTCTATCAGAAAAAGAAAAAACAAATTGGTCGGTTAGACCAGACCCAGAGACCCCAGGTTAACTACAAACATCAAACCCTGCAGAGTCGGCAGGTCTCTCTCCCCATCCAGAGTTGTCATGGAAATCGAAAGATTTTGACGGGACAGAAGGATATACGTGCAGTTGCGCTACTCTATACCTGCCCACACGCACACGATTGTGACCCGGACAACGTGCAGTATTACTATGACAGTTGCCTCCTGTTTTACTGTTCAGGCTTACAAAACCCAACGGGTAGCATGGTCACATGACACTTGGCACCGTACTGGTAAGTTGAAGTACTATTAGCTGCCCCTGTGTGTCGGCATACTACTCATTATGCTCATCAGTCAGTGCGGTCGTTTCTATGTTTCGCAGAAGACGTGGTAGTACGAGACACGACGCTGGCTAATTAATTACTACCTTTGGCGCCCGGTTAATCATGACAGACGCGCACCGCTCACATGAAGCGAAATGAGTGCCTCCTGCCGGCGAGGCCCATGATTTTGCACTACTACGTACGGCGGCCTTGTTTTCCGGGGAAGAGAGGGAAGAGGCCCGTACGTGGCAGCAGTAATCCATTTTATTTTGTCCGTCCTTTCCACGGCATATGTCGGTACTACGTTCTTCGGTTCACCACCTGTGACCGTGAGATCTGCAAAGCTCTGATCTGGGCCTTGGATCGGAAGCCAAGCTTTAAGTTTACGGATCAGGATCACGGCAAGATCCAGTAGTTTAGTTTAGTTGCTTCCTTAGTCATGCTGAAGCTGTCAAAAATGACAGTAAAAAAAAATGGAGGGGGTAGTTGACTGCATCGTTAAAGGTCTCCTTCATCGACCGTCCAGTCAAGCTTTACAAATGGCAGAGGAATAATTCACGCCCCTTTGATTTCTTTTGCTACTCAAAAACTATATGAAGGCATGAGGCAAGGAAGAAGATGAAGCTTTGGTTTGAGCCTTTGAGTGGTCTATCAGGGGATTTTTTTTTTTACCATTAGCAGGGGATTTTTAATTGGAGAGTGAAAGGTGTTTTCCCGATCAAGACGAACACCTCCCCTGGCTGGCTGGTCGAGCGAAGCAGAATTTTACACGTCGGACCCAGCGGCGAATGAAAACCAGCCCACGCGACATGGACGCCGACAGCAGGGCCCACCCGACGTCCCCTCCCCGTCCCCCACTCCCCCTCCTCTTCCCGTCGTCCGCTCTCTCGCTGGCGCAGGCTTTCCCCGCCACGCTGCGCTCCTTGCACCACCACCACTATATAATCCGCGATCACCTCGCGCGCACCACGCACCGACCCATCCCGGCCGACGAGGCGCCACCGCCGCGACTAAGAACCACGCGCAGCGCTGCCTGCGCCGCCGTGCCACCCACTCCTCCATCTCCATCCAATCTACTGAAGGATCGGGCTACGGCCGCCGTGAGTCCCGCCGGTCGCGCCTGGCCTGTGCCTGCGCGGGAACGGGGAGAGACGAGGGTGGACGACGCAGGGAAGGGTTAGGCATGGAGAAGTACGAGCCGGTGCGCGACATCGGGTCAGGCAACTTCGGGGTGGCGCGGTTGATGCGCAACCGCGAGACCCGCGAGCTCGTCGCCGTCAAATGCATCGAGCGCGGCCCCCGGGTTCGTTCCTGCTTGTTTGTTTTCTTCCCCTTTGAATTGAAACTCTTTTGTTCGGCTGGAAGGTGGATCCATCTAATCGCGGTTTTTATTTTTTGTTTGTTTGGGATCTCCGCTGCGCAGATTGACGAGAACGTGTATAGGGAGATCATCAACCACCGCTCGCTGCGCCACCCAAACATCATTCGGTTTAAGGAGGTTCGTCGAGACGGAACTACTTTTTCCCATATTCATCATTTTCGTTCGCGTTTTCGTTATAGCTGTACCTCCATTTTGATGCTGGAGAGCTGTTTCAAAGTTCCTGGATAAAGGATTCCTCTGAAAAAAAATGCTGGAGAGCTATTTCAAAGTTCCTGGATAAAGGATTCCTCTGAAAATATATAAGGATTTCCGTTTGAGCGGTTGTTGATTCCTCTTAACTGCGTGTACCGAGGGAATCGTTTGATTGGCTCTGTTTAATTAGGTGCCAACTTTTCCTTCTTTCCTCCTCCGCTGTCCCTTTCGTTTCAGGCTATTCATTTTGTGTTTCATACCAATTATTAGGTATAGAATTTAGTGTCACGGATGCCCTTGCTTTATGCGCTTGTTTGTGGTGCTTTATGTGGCAATTATTTACGAAGATTTTCTGCTTCTATTGTGGTAAAAACTAAAAGGTTTACTTGGATAATTAAAATCACATCGTGCCTTTACCCTGCTACAGCCTTTACCAGTCCTTTCTGTTCTTCTTTTCTTGAATCACATGGTTATATTCATTCTGGGAGAAAAATTCTGCAGGTGATACTAACATCAACACATCTTATGATCGTGATGGAGTTTGCAGCAGGTGGGGAGCTCTTTGATCGAATCTGTGACCGTGGACGATTCAGTGAGGATGAGGTCTCATAAATTTTTACTGAGTATGTATGATAATCTTTGATGAAACGCTACTGAATTCATTTTTCTGCTTACTGCAGGCCCGCTATTTCTTTCAGCAATTGATTTCTGGTGTGAGCTATTGCCATTTCATGGTACTAAACAGATAAATAAAAGATTTACTTATGTGGTTTATGTGAGAAACAGCCAACTATTTTTTTTATAAAACATACAAATGAATATTTTGCTTTGAAATTTCATTTCAAATATATGCTGATTGTTAATATAAATACTATTTTTTATGTATGATTACTTTTATGTTGTTATTTCTAATAATTGATTCCAATCGACTTGTCAAATTCCAGCAAATATGTCATAGAGACTTGAAGTTGGAGAATGTTCTCTTGGATGGCAGCCCAGCCCCACGGCTCAAGATATGTGATTTTGGTTATTCTAAGGTTGTTTCCTGGATCCATGGTTAATGTTGCAACCCTTATTTATCAAATTACATATTGTATTGTTCTCACTGACAAGAAGTATTCTCATGGCTGGACAGTCATCAGTATGGCATTCAAAACCCAAATCAGCAGTGGGTACGCCAGCTTATATTGCACCAGAGGTGCTATCCCGTCACGAGTATGATGGAAAGGTGAGTTTATGCCCCCCTTACGAATTACACTATTCTTTTTGTTTCTATTAGCACCTTTGCAATATACTCTGTTAAGACACTCATAACTTTTAGTTATGACTGTTTTTGCTTTTTCGCAAACATCCTTTTGCTTTGCTCACGTCCATATGTGAATCATCTATATGCAAGTTGAACACGAAAAATCTGAATGGCCAAAGTTTACTGGAGTTTTGTCATAACATTACTCTGGTTCCCAGCTTTTTTAGATTCATTTTATAAATAGGAAAATAGGTTATCAGACTTCCCCATCAGTACCACATTAGGCTATAAGTTTGTCTATGATTGTGACATTAAACTGCACGGCTTCTCAGTGTAATGAAAAGTCAGCTTTAATGATCCATCAACATTCTACATAAGCAGAGTAGAATCGTAAGAAATGTCTGGTCTGTAAGCTTCATTATGAAATCGTACTAATAAGTAGGTTTGTTGGAAGGTGATGGGTTTTTTGGATGAACCAAATCGTCAATGTTTATGCTGATTAGCCAATGAGTTTGTACTAAGCTAGTGCATGTACTCTTTGTTGCTGACATCATGTTGGTGGATTCTCTTGCTTGGCTACTAAATGGGTTTCATAACTGTTCTTTGATAGTGCTTTAATTTAGCTGTTGTCACAATTACTGAGCCAATAGAGCATCTGAATTTCTCTTGATAAATCCTTCTGATTTGGATGAGAAGTCATTGTCAGCATGAGGTGCCGGAACATCTTCTGTTTGGTTTGTTGGGGTAATACGTACCAGAAAGGATGTTGACGTTGGAAATTGTGGGGTTATTTGCTGAACGCAGGACATCTCTATCCACAAAGAAGATTCTTATCCTACATATTCTCCCTGTTTCTATGAGATGGCTGACATGTCAACTGTTTGTGGTGTTGGCATCCAGTTTCTTGTCTACAATTATATCATTACAAATATAGAGGTTTTGGGTGTTTCACTACAAACTGTATTTGAAAATTTTCTGCCATATGATTTTACATTTCTTACGAACTGTACATTTTACCGTCTAGTATTCATAGCACAATAAATCAATAAAGAGCGCTAATATGATGATGTGCTTTGCATAATCAAATATTATGCAAGAGGCTTGAATTCAATTTATACTGTAGGAAATGCGTTATCATGGGTGGCACTAAGCTTCATGGGTTAGTATGAAGATTAAATTTGCTTTTCAAAAAATGGTGCCACAGCATATCATTATTTCCTTTAACTAATTAGCTAAAGGTTTCATATGCATGTAGTTATGCTAACTTGAAAAGATGATCGACCCTTTTCAACTTGTTCTGCTTTCTGTAACTCGAATTTTGGAATAAAACTGTACGAATATGCTTATGTGAACTCGAGCCCTTTCGATACTTTTGACTTGCCTTTTGTCTATTTTTTTTTCTTTTGGTAATACTGTGTAGTGTTACTGACTTAGATCATGTATGATAAGCTGTCAGGTTGTGCTGCCCGCTCCCAAACAACTTGCTGTACTGCATTATTTGCGACAGAAGGTCACAAGCAAAGCAGCTGCCATATTGGGCTCTAATTTTTAATGCAACAGCAGAACGAACTGCACTACTTGAAAGCCATATCACGATCGCTCAAACATAAGTTCATTAGGATGCTTCTGCATTCATTAGGATGCTTCTGCATCAAAATGCATTGTCTGAAGTTTTTTCAGTTTAACACAAGCATAAAAGCAGTATGTCATGTCAAGCTCTCTGAACAGATTAAGCCCCTTTTGAAATGCAGGATTTTGTTTTTTCATGTTTCCTATTTTTTCTTGTGAAATTGAGCTAATTATTGTGAAATTCCTATGTTTCAAAGGGGACCTGCACGCTTAACTCCAGTCTGATAGATCAAACTCTTGACCTTCACTGCATCATAATAAAATTAGTTGATAATCGAGTATTATACATATCTACTCACAGAGAGAGTGGTACTTGTTCATGTAGCTTGCAGATGTATGGTCCTGTGGGGTAACTCTTTATGTCATGCTTGTGGGAGCTTACCCGTTTGAAGACCCAGATGACCCCAAGAATATACGCAAGACCATTGAGGTGACAAGCTATATGTCAATGCTCATACATCATATGCCAGCATTTATTTTCTCCATGTGACTTTACACTCATTCCAGTTTTCTTCACCCGCAGCAAATAAGGCAAGTGCAATATGCGATACCAGATTATGTTCACATAACGTCGGACTGCAGACAACTTCTTGCCCGTATATTTGTTGCTAATCCTATGAAGGTAATGATCTCAATAAATTGTAGTTGACATAACGTGGACGTGGTATATATATTGGAATGTTCATGCCGTATTTTTGTTCTCCAGAGGATCACAATGAAGGAAATAAAGAGCCATCCATGGTTCTTAAAGAACCTGCCAAGGGAACTCACAGAGACAGCGCAGGCTATGTATTATAGGAGGGATAACAGGGTGCCTTCTTATTCAGACCAAACGACAGAAGAAATCAAGAAGATCGTCCAAGACGCAAGGACCATACCTAAATCATCCAGGTCAGGTTACACATGGAGCAATGAATCTACAGATGACGAAGAACAGAAGGAAGTGGAACACAGACCAGAAGAGGATGATGAAGGTGAATACGATAGAAGGGTGAAGGAGGTACATGCAAGCGAACTCCGTTTCGACACATTACGCATATGAAATGTAAAAAAGTTACGTGTAGATAATCAGGTTTACAGAACTGACGGATTCAGTGATTTATGCAATTTTGACAACAGAACTGCTTCTGTTTGGTCTTTTCCCCTGTAACTTAATTACTTTATACTGAGACAGATTACTATTGTCTTTTATAAAGCATATGCCCAATCGTCTGCCAAGTAATGTGCTAAGATTCTGGCATGTTAAGTATGAAACCATGTTTGTTTCAATAAAGCATAGTGACCCATGTTATGATCAATCTGATGTTACTGAAAAATTATACTGGTCTGATTTAAAATACTATGTGAAAGATGAAAAAATATATGAAATTCTTGTGAGACCAGTAATGCATTAAGAAAAGAAAAGGAAAATCAATGTAAGAAGCTTGCTGAACACTACAAGTCTACAAGTCTGCATACACTCTGCAACATACTCTTCCCAGTTTTTCATTGTTGTCATTTATTAGTACAAATTCCCCCCAAAAAACACCTCCAATAACTAAAAAACAGAGGGAGTACTTCCATCTGTGCTAACAATGTGTCATCTCTGATTACTCTGAAATATTTGAGTTTAGAGTCACGAATGACAAAAGCTGGCATCCTTAAACATGGCTTCTAACGTACTTCTTTTTCACAATTCCATTGGATTGTAAAAGAAAAAAACAAATAACAAAGCAGAACTAAAAAAATGTACTGTAATATAAAAAGACCATGATTCATGTCATACAACAGTAAATCTGCTTTCACAGTTAATATGGACTTTCAAAGATTTTTAAGTTACTACTGCTGATTTGTTTCATCATATTGTGTCTGCTACAACAACAATTCCAGGTGTGAAATTATCTTTGTTGGGGTAATCAGAGTGCATAGATATGACAAATTAACATGTACAGAGCTGTGGGTTTGGTCTGGATGGTATGTATGTTTGCCGGTTTATCATCCCAGTTAGCATGGATTAGCATTAAAACACTATAAATTTACATCCAAAAGAGATGCCTTGAAAAAATTTTAGTCCCCTTTTGAGATGACCACAAAGACATCATCCAATGACCATTTCCTAATCTCACTCTTATGTTCTGGGTTAATTATTGCCTGGTCAGTGTTGGCAAGGCGGTAACCAATCACAATCTCTTCTCTCTCCCGAGCTCTAACCATTATATCAAAGAAACTCAATTCCTCTTGCTCATATAGGTAAAATTCAGCAGATCGGATGCACATCTCGTTCCCCTGTAACAAGCAAAGGCTCAAATCAGGTGAAAGACATAGCAAGCTCGGTAGCATAGAAAGGATGTTATATTTGATAGAACATACCTCCTCAGCGAAAAGTTCTTCAAGAACTCTGTTTATTTGCTTATCTTCGGCTACCATTGCTAATGCCATGCTTACAAGTTCATTTGACAGAACATAATCACTGATTTTGGAGACAGATACTAGGTTCCTTGTTCTGGAGTCCAGTATTTCACTGATGATTATAGATTTGTCGGATGCGTGCTGCATTTCGCGAATCCAGGAACTGTGACAGAAGCCACTATAAAGGAGAGGTGATTTTTTCTCCTTGGATGGAAGACGTTTAGACTGTAGAGAGAGGCACACATGAATGACTTAGAAGCCATTTATGTATTTTGTTTGACTGTTATAATACCAGGTGTGATATACCAACCTGAATGTCACGAATTAGAAGAAGTGTAGCCAAAGAGCGTGAATCAGAATGGACAATGGAGTCCTCAACCGACTCATCTGCCAGAATTAAAATCTGTGATTTCAAAGTTAGCATTGGTAAACTGGTGATTGGATCAGCATATATTACTATCATGACCGCTATATGAGTGTTTCAATTCTATGATAACAAAACAATAATAAGCTCCTAACTTCTATTTTAACTATATGCTAACAGCTCAGCTCTAAACATAACATTAGACAAACTCTTAGTACATGTAATGAACATATTATTCACAAAATTAGACACAGAAGATCACTACCTCCATTTTTTAAATGTTGCTGTTAGGACAAAAGTTTTAGTTCAAAATTACACACAAAAGATTACTACCTCCATTTTTAAACCAGAAGGTAAAATTCATTCAAATTTTTTACGGCCTTCATTGATGATTCATCAACTATATTTCTGACTTCATTTGTTGACATTGGTTAGTGTGAAATTGCACAACAAACCAACAATCTAAGCCTTTTATCCCAAGCAAGTTGGGGTAGGCTAGAGATGAAATCCATAGTACCCAACACAAACAATAGACAAAAAGAAGACAGGAAAAGAAAAGGGAACGTGTGAAACGGTAGAGAGCAAAAGAGCATTAAACCAAAACAACTAATAAAGGTAACAAAGGGTGAAATGCCCAAGACAAACGACAAACAAAAATAATGGGAGATGAAAAGAGCATAAATTGTCAAAGGATCTCTATAGTAGAGTAATATGTACTCACAGAGTCAAATGTCTCTAGAGGTAAGCTTTCTAAGTGACGTCTAATCACAGCATTCCCTTCTTTATGTACAAGTTTAATGTTTGTCAATCCACCAATATCCAAACCCCCATCAATAAGCTTTATCTCCCTCTCCTTTTCTGGCACCTCGTTGAACATCCATAATTCTGAACCTGGCGCAAGAAATGCTTCCAGAACCTATAGAAAAACATTAACATTCACTACCAAAGAAAAATAATTTATCAGATATCTCCAGGAAATTATTCCACTAAAAGTACCATTATCATATCATGGATGTCACGACGCCAGCCACAGAATAAAATTTTTTCTGGATATTTAGGAGGGGTGGGTATGTTAGGCAGAAAACCTTTATTCACCTGAAAAGAGATGCTATCAATCAAACAGAAGTTGAAAGAAACAACTAGCATAACAAAAGCAATTATCATAGGAACCAGAAAATTCACCTCCGGCCGAGGTGCAGGAGCATAAGTATCATCATCTTCTGCTATAACAAGGATTTCATCACCTTCGCTCAAAACATAATCATCATCAGGATTGATTAAGATCTTTCCACCTTTTGATGCAACCTTGACCCCACAGGGCACAGCATCAGGAAATGAGATGAACACATCCCCAAACCGCATGCCATCCAGTTCTGGCCATCTTTTGATATAAAACTCTGCATTTTCAAATCCCAAAATATCTTCCCATATCTGCAAAGGCAGTGATGAGATAACATTATGAGCATAATGATTCGTCATGAGGCAATAAAATTTGTGACCAAATAATTTTTAGTCTGCCAGGCAGGTTCAAACTTCAGACATCATGGAATGAAGACAAAAAGGAGGCAAAAAGGAGACATAATGCAAATAACAGAGACACAAGTTTACAAATTTGGAGATCTAATACAAGCAAATCTGCATAAACAGAAATAATAAATCATACAACAAGAATAAACCGAGATGTACCTGTGCCAGGCCAGGTTGGAGTGCACATTGTATCATCAAACGTCCAATCACATCATGGGCAACAACTGTTTCGATTAGATCACCTCCGACTAATTTCACCAAAGGTTCATTGTCAAGATCACTCATCTCGACAACAACATGGCCCCTGAGACCCTCTTTAACTCCAGTCAGACTGAGCACCACTCGCAAAGCTCGTGCGTCACTCTGGCCAACACTAAGAATGTGATTATCAACATATGAATATATGATACCTTTAAACATATCATATGTATGTAGAAGGAAATTACTAACTTGGTCAGCATTTTCATCAGATGCTAAGACAATAATAGCACGAGCTTTAGAAACAGAAACCTGTGAAAAAAAGATATTTGAGGTTTTTTTGAGAGATCTTATTATGGAGTCCGAACAAATCATCAAAATGAGTGCATAATGCAAGAAACAAGGACAATATGTTGAGAAGAATTTTTTAAACTGCTACTACCTTCTTAAGGTCTGCTAAAATTAGTGGGCTGCCACTTCTACATATTACAGATGTTCCCATAAAATCGAATTCTAGTTTTGCTATATCCATCTCCATCTCTTCCTTATCTCTTTCCGCCAGAACAACAACGACACCACCACCAATACTCTTATTTGCTATAGCTAGCTGCTTCAGAAGAGAGCCCTGGTCCAGACGTACAAGTGTCATATGCAAAATTATTCACTCGTATCAACCTGAAAGCAACTAAACTTTGTTGCTTATTGCACAACATTCATTTGGTGAGTTTGAGGATAAGGCACAAAAATAAAAGTGTGTATTTCTCTACACATATAAGAAAATTGTGTACAAAAGTCGTTTGCTATGAGAAATTTTACCAGTTTGTCACTCCACCCGAGTATCAGTATATGATTGATCTCTATCACCTCACTTTTCCCCTTACGCCAAGAATCCACCTTCTCTGATATTGCATCTGACACGAGCCCAAGCATTGTGGCAAACACGAGCATGCCCCCAGAGCTAATTGACACAGATACAATTCTTGGTCCCAAGCCAACCTGATCAGCATGGTTTCCTGAATCTGCCACAAAAGTCCAAGAAAGCCAAAGAGCCTCCAGGAATCCACTGCCACGAACGACGTACAGCGCGATCCCACCTGAAGCAATGAGAATGATTGTGGCCAATAGAAGGGCAAGAAGCTTTGCGTATGGGTGGCCTGAGAAGAACACATCAACCTTATAGGCAATCCGCTTCTTGAGTGGCACTTCTTCCTCACTGCTACTCACCCTCAACGAATTTGTTTGTCTACGTCGGAGCTGATCAACGTATTTAAACAGTAATGGTGGCAGTGCAAAAGCAACGATTGTGCAAGTCGGAGCTAAATTCCAATCCCCAGAATTGATAAAAGCAGAGCCACGGCCCCTGTCAATCCAAGACGTCTTGGCAGGACCCTCGGTATCCACATTATTACCATCGTAACATGACCTAATCTTTTCCTGGAAGAACACACAAGAATTATTAGCTGTTCCAGGAATGAACTCTAAGGCAAAGCAGTGAGCATATCAACATTCACACTTTCACAGATCAAAGGGATACCTGAAGTCCCATAACTTTTATCCACTGCCAAATAGCCAGGGCAGAGCTTGTGACAGCAACGACCAGCAGCTGCAATAACTCATGTTAAATGGACCAAACAGCACATTCGACGTTTTTATGGCGCACGGATGCTACAGCTAGCTAGCTTGACTTACGAGAGGGAGGTATGGAGAGAGATCAAATCGCGGCGCGCGCGGCGGCGGAGGTAGAGGCGGCAGCGGTCTCCGCTCCTCAAGCAGCGCCGCACGCTTCACCACCGAGGCCAGGCTCTTCTCCTCCTCCCTCTGCGAGACGACCACCCTCTGCGCCACAGCGGGGTTAGTGCTCCGGCGGCCAGCACTCGTTGGGTTCTGCTGCTGCTGCTGCGGCCGAGGTGGCCTCGGCCGCGAGGCGTGCGGTCCCAGAAACGACGGGTAGCACCAATCGCGGTCCAGCACCCCTCCGTTGTGCGCCGCGTAGGATGACTCGTCCACGGCGACGGTGAGCCGCCGTGGTGCCTGCTCCGCCGCTGCCGGCGGGAGGGGCGCCGTGGAGGATCGACGTACAAGTATGCTGTCCCTTACTCTGGCAGCACCTCCTCCTCCATCACCGCCCCTCTCAGAGGCCGGGAAGGAAGCCGTGGCGGAGCCGGAGATGCTGCGCGACTTGATGAGCTGCGGCCGCGGCGGGCGCGGGTCGGGAGTCGCCTCACCGCCATACCGCCGACCGGGGCTCGGGTTCGCCGCCTCGCCGCCGTCGCTTTCCGCCATTAACACGGAGCTCAAGCTCCCTCCGCCTCGGCTTCCCCCTCCGGCGCTCGCGCGGTAATAATAAACACTCTAAAATCTCCCTTTAACCATGTGATTAGTTATCCACCCCCCACTAACCCTCGCCCACGGCGTGGGCCAATCTGTGAGTCTGACTTGCGGGCCGTCCACCTTATTACCCCACCTGTCAGTGGCATCCATGGCGCGAAGAGCGATGCGTATGCGATTCAGCTGCTTTGGTCATTAGCTAATGGAAGTACCTGTAACAGCAGGAGCAGGCGGGTTGCAGCTGTGATTATGACGGAGTCACGTGCCGCACGCATGAGCGGCCGCAAAAGCGGGGGCACGGCACGGGCAGGGATCGCGGGATCGCCCATGTCGCCAGCGAACGCCCACTTCGGCTCACTCGTCTATCTCTACAGTCGCCCTCCACGGCCGGCAGCACAGAACGTACTACAGGAGATCGCCGTGCCGCTGCGGTGGGGTCTGCGTTCTGCGTGTTGTGTGACGTGACGTGAGGCGACCCCGCGGGTGGGGAGCCGGAAGGGAGACCAGTGTGCGGGGCATGTGACGCCCGCGGCGGGTGGGGCGATCGAGACCGTCGGTCGCTGCACTTACCGGCGAAGGAATCGGATCTGCGCCGTCCACGACATCGAATAAGGCTGCGGTGTGATATCGTATTACTCTACGTAGTTAGTTGTGATCCAACTAGACGATAAATCTATGTGTTACAGCAGGAGGTAACGGGTGCTGGCCATGTGATGTTGCATTGTTGATTCCTATCATGGGAGATCTTTCCGTGAGCGTTTGTTTGCTAACGGCAGGTCGTGTGACAAGTTGACAGGGCAAAGTACAGACGGATAATTGTATTATGTTGGACTCATTTTACTGGGCATCTGCTGTCTTATAGACAGATCTAGAAACATTTAAGTTCGGTCTTTTGAAATAGTACCAAATTCAAGTTTTTTCCCTTCCCTTTAAAAACCGGCATGGATAATGGCGGTGTCTTTTTTTAGTTTTTTTATATCATTTGAGAATGACGTAAAAATCTCATTTTACATCATTCGTATAAAAGCATTTTCATTTGGTTCACTGGATCAGAAGGAAGAGCGATGATGCAAAATCCCACAAAGAGAAAATTTGCACTTGATTCATTGCGCGTGCGCCCACACCAACATACTTCATGGTAACCATATAAAAAACAAATAAGTTGGCCACAAAGGCAACATAGGAAGTAAAATCTCATAAAATCATGCTTAGGCGTTATTACTACTCAAATCCTCGTTGCGTATGGAAATGCAGTGTTTGACTCTACAATCGTTGTCCTCATCTATATAATTGCCCAACGGTAGCATGAGAATCAAGTTCTTGAACACTGATGAAATTCACGGAAAACATATGTACGGCTTGGTTTCTAAAATCGAGCCTGTATTATATCAAAAGGTTTCGGTCAGTTTTTCACATTTTATCTATCTGACTTTAATGTTTTGATTTTTATGATAAAATAATCAGATGGAAGAATAAGATCGGTCCAACTCATTACGTATTTACTCAAAATTCTATTCCGGATGTAGTGTGGGGGCATGACCATGACGACAATTAAAAGATGAATGTCGAGTGAATGAAGTATAGCTGATTCAAAATAAAACTTCGAGTTATAAACCCTATCTTGAATATCTTTAGTTAAAAAATAAATATGACAAAATATGGTATATGGTTTTACCATACTTTTAAAAGTAAAATAAATGATTATAAATGATGCAAAAATCAATTAGTACAGTACTGTGTCAATAATTTAAAACGGATGCAAAATAGTCAGTCATGCGTGCTTCCGTCCAGTTCCCCAATCCCCATCGGTGTGCAGGTACAGTCTACGCTGACTCTGGTAATATTCTAGTCACGGGCTCACGGCCGCGGTGTCAATGCCACTAACCCATCATCAGACAGCGCGCGAAACAAAAACACACAGGCGTGTTGTAGCAGAGCGCCCAAAAAAACCTTCAAAAAAATTCTGGTGAAACAAGGGGATTGGGAAGATAACTCCAAAACCCTAGCAATGGCCGCAGAGGAGAGAGGAGACCCTCGAGCATGGGTAGCGGTCAACGAGACCGCCGCGGCTTTCCTCTCTCGCTCGCTCGCCACGCGCCCCCCAATCATCCTCCCGCCACCTCTCCACCGCGCGCCACTGCGTCCTGGCAATGTCGTCGAGATTGCCGGACCGTCTAACTCCGGCAAGTCCCACCTTCTCCTTGTGGTAAGTGGAACCCCGACTCTTATTTTCCATTCAACCAAGGAATTTTGCAAATGGCGCCAATAGAGTGGCTGTATGATTACCTTTTGTAATTTTACCTTGACATTTGCTGCACGAAAGTACTATTGCGCAATTAAGAAAAGCATTGATGCTCTACGCCTGTATATGAAACTGAGTTTAATGTCTGTATCTTAGGAATTCGGGCAATTGTTTCATAGGGTACAGTAAATTCCTGCATTTCTGACGCTTAAGTTTCTGATCCTATTAGGATTAACATGCTCGCAACGCTTCATATTGCAAACGAGGAAACTCTTATAGCATTTTGAGGCTTAGTTTCTATAACCGAAACTATGAAATGGTTTTTGCTACTAAAAAAGTTAACCCTGCTTCCCATAAATTAGGAAAAGATATTCTCCTTATGTTTGGGACCTTAGGCTGCAGTGCAGTGCATATTACCGAAGGAGTGGGAGGGAATCTGCTTTGGGGGGCTGGGAAAACCAGTCATGTTTTTGGACCTGGATTGCAGATTTGATGTGCTACGCCTGGCTCAAATTCTGAGGAGTCACATAGCGGAGGGCTGCAGTAAGTTCCCTAACAGATCCTGGATGTGTATGTAAACTTTTTCCTTTTTTTTGAAGGAAGTGGCACAAGATAAATTAAAGAAGAAAGGGTCCTATGTAAACATACCTTTGGAATTTATAATCTATGCAAATCAAGATCCTGGTTTGTATGTACTTCTTTACAGGCTTTGTTGCTTTATTAATCTAAACTGCATACTCGTCACATTTCTCAGATTCATTGCATCCAAGAAGTGGAGATATTGCAAAGAATGGCGCCAAAGACAACTTCAACTGTTCTTTTGAAGACACTCTGTTTTCTGATTGCATGCAGCGATTCTTGTACGTCCGCTGTTACAGCAGTTCTGAATTTATAACTGCTTTGGAGGCAAGTTGTGAGTTATCAGTTTGATGTATCTTGGATTGAGTATGTACACA
The DNA here is from genome assembly GCA_001182835.1 of Oropetium thomaeum. NCBI lineage: Eukaryota > Viridiplantae > Streptophyta > Magnoliopsida > Poales > Poaceae > Oropetium > Oropetium thomaeum. The sequence continues at coordinate 959,580 of LFJQ01000033.1, forward strand.
TACTCAAAAGTAGTTTTGAACAAAGAATCTTCTCTGATTGTTTGTGGCAACAGTCTTCTGTCATGCTTTTATAGACTATCTTTTTCATCTATAAAATGCAAGTTAGCTGTGTAGCTTATGTCTCTTATTTACTTTGCAGACTTTAGAGTCTCTATTAAGGGGTGGTGTTCTGGGTGCTAGTGTATATTTTCTTATGATAGACAGGTATTTTGTTACAGATTGCTTTCTAATTTCACAGTTACACTTCTTACATCTGTTTGTTCTCCCATACTTAAGTAATTGTTATTTGGAAAAAGTCCAATTTACTCCCCTCAAACCAAACTCTAGATAACCCCATAATCTATTTTTTTTGTTTAGTTTACCCACTGGTGAACTGTACCAAAAAAATAGGTTAGGGGGTTATCTAGATTTTGGTTAGGGGAGTAAATTGGGATTTTTCCTTGTTATTTGATAGAAGAAAAATGGCAACTGATATTTTTTTAATCATTTCTCCTTTTAACTGGGGGATATAGTTCTCTTCATTTTCATTCAAAACGCTTGGTACCCGCCCCTGCGGTATTCAATTTAAGGAGCAGCAACACACTCTGGTCCCATCCTCATGGAGCCGTCCGCAGCATTTTCATTTAGAGAGAGATATTAAGCTTTTTCTTTTTTTTTTATAGCATTGGTGCGTTTTACTGGATGGATCGTGGTTGCCAACCTATTCGAGAGAATAAAGGGTGGGTTTAAATAACACTATCTGTTGTATGGTTATCTTAGCTGCCTGATTTCATTTGCCATAAGCAAGTCTGCTCAGCAGCCATCATTTCATCAGTTTTTTTTTATAAGAATCATTTCATCAGTTTTTCAGTATATATGTTTATTTGATTCTTATTTCACTCAAGAAAAGAAGTTTAGTCACCCCTAACTTGTCTTTATATATAAATACATATGGCAATTACAACTACATGACGAAATGTTAAAAGGCAGTAAGGCACCAAGTCCTATTTTTAATTTTAACTGAAAGAAGCTCGAATTCATTGTTTGATTTTGCCTAAATGACTGGATTGTAACTTTCTTTGTATCTGAGTGCTTTATCCATACAGGACATCACTTCAAAGTATTACTGAAGCTGTTGTCGAAGAGATACGCAAGGTTTTGCAGCTTCAACCTGCATTGGTGATGGTCACAAAGTCGCCTATTTATGGGGAAGGAACCACATCAGTGAATGATTTCAACCGGTATGTAATGATATAATCTCACCATTCAGTTAGCAATTTCATCATGTAAATTTGTATCCGCTGCCATGAAAATTTGGATATTAGGAGCTATATATATCAGCTTCAACCTTTCTGACTATCTGCCAAATATTTTAAGCAAGAAGATTATCACGTGGACTTTTAATCTCTTAGTAAGGCTCAGATAATTAAGCATAATTATTATGTTTGCTTATAATCCTTAATGTTCAGACCTGGAGATTTAGTACAACTTGGTATTTTAGTTAGATTAAAAATTAAATCATATAGCTACAAGTGATCAGTCATTGTATGACATTTTTTTTCCTTTGAGATGGATTATTGAAGAATTTTCGTGCATGATAGCCAATTTAATCTGATTAAGACTTTGTAGTATATCGTTGATCAATCATTTCTGTATCACTCTCTTAAGACAAATATTTGCCTCCAAGAAATCTGTTTTTTTCCCCTTCCCAAAATATATGTTTTACCAAACCCACCCGAAAGTTGTCTGATGAGGTAGCACATCCTTGTGCAGATTATCAACGCTCCACTAGCATAGTCTTTTTTAAAGTTTGTGTTTTATGTTTTTACTCCATCGTGGTAAATTATGACTGACCCACTGTTGAGAAAGTGAAGTTGCAACTATTGTGAGTGTTAATGCTATTATTCTTGTGGATTCTTACTTCTTTTTTTTTTTTTCATATGCAATCTCCTTGTGTTTATAGGAAAAAAGTACTGAAACTCTGTCTCATTTGCTACCAGTGTTTCAACTATCATTTTTTTTTCATATGCTGTTTTGAAGTGGTATGTTCTATCCATTTAATGTACAATAATTTTGTGCATGTCATGCTGCTATTTTTATTTCACTTATGTAACCAATATCGAAAGATGAAGTATGTGAGGTGTGTTCTATGGCATTTAGGGGCTCTTCACTATACATGCTAGATGATTCAACAATTATGAGATATACAAGACAGGAGGAAGAAAGAAACCAGTCTTGTCGGGAATATATGCCTCTAGTTTGGCAGGTCTGCTCTATGTTCTTTCTTGCTAAAATTGTGGTTTATCTTTTTGAATGTATTCTATGATAAATTGACACTTAGCTTTAATTACTTCCATTTTGTTAATAATAACCGCATAACCCTAAAACTTCTCTGAATTTGTGTTCTTGCAGTCATTTGTTACGCATAGGATAAAGCTACAAGGTATAGGCTATAAATCATTACATATGATTGATACACTATGACATAGCCCTTTGAATCCCTGCGGTTTTTATTTTGCAGTAGAAGAAGCAGAAGTGTCCTTTCTGCGTGAAAATGATGTGCTATTTGTGCACACTTCTGCGTGGGTGCAGCCTTCCCTTAAAACAAAGGAGAAGTTTTCTATCAACAATGTAAGACCTTGCTATTCATGTTCCTTTTGCTTACTACTTCCTCTGATGTTATATTGTTGATGTTGATCGTCAACAAATAAAAATGCTTATTTAACTCAGATTATTCCTTCTCAATGATCAGGATGGTGTTGTGTTTCTACAGTAACTATATCAGTATGTGCCTTTCTACATATGGACATATCCAACCTCGTAAAAGAATTGTTGTAATCTGTGAAAGAAGTATATGCATGCCTACAGGGGTTTCTGTGGTAATGTCTCAGTTGGTCCTCTGTTATTGGATCGCACACGCATAGAAATCCTTATGTAAGTACTGAGGTTTAATGCATGCTTTTGTACCATGGCTCTATGATTTTTAATCTTTCTCCAGTTGTACCAACAACTGGCAAAGTATTTACATGCTATTAAAGTATGGCAGACATGATTAACCTCTACTGCTATATGGTCTCCTAATTTCTAACCAGTACTCTTGCCCGTGCTAACGCCACGGATTGAAACAAAAATAATATAATAATCTAACACATATGATTTTTTAGTTATATGGATATAATGTCTAACGTCATAATGTGAAAAACAAACAACATGATAACTCAATATTATAAAATTCTATGTAAAAGAGAATAATAATTTCTAAGACAATATGAGGGGTCTCCTTGCTATGTGGGGGGAGCTTGGTCCAGTTAGACAGTGCAAGGTGATCTTCTCCTGGAGGAGCACAGCAGCGAGCGCGCATGTTGTTTCAGGTCTTGTCCGTGTGGAGGCGACGGACGAGCGCAGGCACCACCTGAGAGTCGCGTGTCATCAGCTGGATCTGCTCCTCCGCCTGCCGTCACGCGTCGTTATCTACGGGCGGAGGATGGGGCGAACGACGACTGCCTCACAACCTTGTGTTGGCAGGTAGAGGACGCGACAGGTGACGGCGGCCTCGCATCGGCGGGCAGCAGTGTACGGATGACGGGGCAGTGGCCTCGCAACGGCAACGGGCAGAGGACGGGTCAGGTGGCGATGACTTCGTGATTGCGGAGGGCGGGGCAGCGGCGGGGGGAGGACGCGGCGGTGGCGATCTCGTGGTTGTGGAGGACGGAGCGGTGGTGGGCGGAGGATGCGGCGGCGAGATCTATGACTGCGGAGGACGGGTGAATTACGAGTCGTGAGAGCAAATAACAGATCAGATTAGATTGACGATTGACTCAATATTATCGCATAGATACATGATGTAGAGGCTTTGTAAAACTGTGTAATGGAAGATCTAGAAATTAGCGGTCATTAGATTTGAGTAAATATAACTTTATTAATAGAGGGAACGCACGTGAGTCGTTGGATTTAATTTAACGTAACATTATTATCGTAATTATAGGGATATTATTAGGATGTTGGAATTCTTTTCAGGGGATGGGTGAAAAACGACAGAATTGGTGCATTATAGGAGTAGAGATATTGGTCTTCATGGCTTTTAATTGACGTTTTCAAGTTGTACCATATTTTATTCCAATAAAGTGGCAGAATATTTCCTGTGATTTTATATGTAACTGGAAGGATTTATGTTGAGGTATAATCTTCATAGGTCTGGTAATACACAAATTTACTATTTTGAACATTTTTGTTCCCTCTCACTGAGGTTGCAATTGCCATGACTTGATTGTTAGTTTGACATTGACACACTATGACTAATTAAATATGACGCTACAACCCAACATAAACTTGTATGATACCATTGTTGCAGAACTGCAATAGCTGAAGAAAAATCACATTTACTAAGCATTACAACATTTAACAAAATGATGTATTGATTTTTTTTATTCTTGTTTTCAGTGTCTGGCATGACATAGTGGGGCCTGACATTTTAATCTATTTTTCGTTATTGTTCCTGGGAAAAGCAAGCCATGTTTGTTCATGCAAATATAAATCATTTGGAAGTACATGGGATGCTAACCAGGTGTGAGGAGAATCGAAAAGAAATCTGTAATAGCAAAGTGTCACGCATTACCTTCTTTAGAATTAGGTCAATAGCTATGAGACCTATTGACCTAATTCTGTAAGGAATTCAGACCTATTGACCACTCAGGTTCAGGTCCTCTTTGACGCGAACTTGGGTGCCTATTTCTTCTTAATACAATGCCAACTAGTTCCTCCTAGGTTCATCGAATTATTTATTTTTTATTTTATAATTAGGTCAATACCATCATGTTAAACTGGAAACATTCCCTCCAGTAATTCATGTAGCAAGCCACACTGTAGCACGTAGCAATATATTCTCACAGTAATTTATGTTTGGATGAACCCTGGAACTCGGAACGCATCTAACCACCAGAAATTGAGAAAGGCTAATGCCAGAGGATTTATTCCCATCTGTTGCCTGAGGAATTTGGGGAACTCATTTGGCTAGAATATGAAGAAATGGCCTCAATTGTTTTAAGGTAAAAGAATTGCTCCATTATGTAGCACATCGACTTGTTCAAGGCAGCCGATTGGTTGGCTTCTGTGGGAACATTATTTTGGGGTTAGCTGATAGTGTGAATATCCTAGTTTGAATGGTATAGTTCCTTGTCTTATTCTTCCCACGTCACCTACTACGCACAACTTTGTTGTTCAAACATCTTGCTTTATGCAGTGAATATGCATCTTTCAAGATAAAAGTTTGTTTTTATTCAGTGAGTATCTGCATAAGTTTATAACTTTTATATGTATGTGAGTTTTTATCACAGTCCTTGCAGGTTCTTGTGTTCCAGGTTCCACTAGTGTTAACACTAGTGTTTCACGCGCCATTCCTAGGAAGCGATGTTAACCCTTTTGATGTTCACACAGTTATTTTACTCATCATTATTGGTATAGTCATTGTCTCTGCTACTTCAACACGATGTCTTTGTTATACCTTGTCCTTTAGTCATTGTTTGTAGCATAGCAACTGGTGTGTTGGTTATTTCAAATTGCAACATCAATGATGAACATGAAATGGAAGCCGTTATTGGCAGCGGGCTATTTCTGCCGGCCTGCCAATGTAAACAAAAGATGAGAAAAGATGTCATTTTCTGTCCATAGCAGTTATATGGGCGGGTCTCTGACTTATGATTATATGGTGTTGTTGACTTATTAGGTTTTATAATCTTCACTCAGACATTGATAATAAATGCTTTTTCTCCCTGCTGAGCAGATTTCATTCATTGGTGACTCAGATTGCTGCTGTGAATCTGTGATGTGCCGACCTTATGCACCATGTATCATGTCACCTCGACCTTGTGCACGTGATTCTATGGTATTGATATCGGCTGAACCATTAGATCGTGTAGAATCAAAGGAGCGGGTGATGCCTTTGTGCTGTAAGCACGTAACTTTTGGAGTGACGGAAGCTCACAGAATCCTCGTGCGGCGGTATGTCGAACTATGTCCAAAGTTACACATACATTACGGACTTCATATGGGTAAAGTTTGTGATTGAGTAGCTGCTCGATACGACACCCTAGCAGAGTGGTGAAGATTCCCGTCTATGACATGAACCTTCTTTCCGATGCTCCTGACTCCAGCATCCGTCCAGCTGCTGAAAGTGACAAGCGTTACATCAATCGGAAAGTCACCGAGCTGCCAGAGCTGCCATATGGAAGAAGCAGGAGCAGAGGACATGCGTTTTTCTGCGTTGCGTCATGAATTCAAACCGTCAAAGCGCGGTCTTGTGACGTGTGTTTCGCAGTAAGCAGAGTTGCAGACAACCACCCTGGGACAGCCGGTTTTCTTCAGTTTTCGCTATCATTCCTTGATCCCCCAGGGCACCTGATATTATAATATTTCAAATCTGCTCAGGCATTTTATAGAAATTGTTCCTCGCTTGGCTGGTCAAACTATATCATGATTCTTTTTTAGATAAGATTGCCTTTATACATCAAAAAATATCTTACAAACCATCCACATAAGCCGCCCATCATCAGAACTAACCAAACTTTTCGCTAATGAAATGAAACAAAATAAAAATAAAATATAAAAAAAATGATTTTTTATAAAAATATTAAAACAAACTACAGCTACAACCACTCGCAAAGTTGTTCATCATCAAACGTGCATAAAACGCTACACTGATGAAACTAAAGAAAAAAGAAAAAAAATATCACACCTATTACCTACTCCTTCCATCTCACTGAAATTATCTATCTCTCTTTTTGAGGAATCAAACTTTTTTAACTTTGATCAAGTATATATAAAGTTTATTAATATTTATAATAAGTATTATCTATTATTAAATTTATCTTTAAATATATTTTTATAATAAATTATTATAATTTTTAAATATTAATAATACTTTTTTATAAATCTAGTCAAATTTGAAAAAATATTTAACTGGCGCGCATCACAAACGGACACTTTGAATAAGACGAAGGGAATAGCTTTTAAATCTTCCAATTCATTTCATCCATCCTAAAATAGTTATTATTTCATATGATCGACCACCCAAACTGAATTGTGCATTTCTTTTCCGAGTTAGCTAGCATGCATTTGATCCGGTACGTATCTAGCGGGCTAGGGTGAGCTGGTGAAGGAACGATGGATAGGCCCGAACACACGACAAGAATGTCCAGCCAGGCCGATGAGATCCTCAACCTGCCAAGGAGCAACTTGAATAACTGCTGGGTTATCGCGAGTCACTTGGCGCCAGAGGATCTCACATGGTTTAAGCGAACCATATAGCACATAGTAGCAGCTTCAATACCAAGGCCGCGCGCTTGGATTCTTCTTTCTTCCAGTACGTCATCCTCCCCGAGCCAGCTCACTCGCGCAGCTTAGGATCTAGCTCCGCTCCTTGTGCCAATCAATTGCGCTCTCGCATATCCCGCCCTCTTTCGGCCCACGCGTCAGCCGCGGAGACGATTTCTATATGTACTACGCCGGGGAGCATCGCCTAGTAGCCTCATCTATCAGTTGTGCAGTGCCACCACGCTCTCGCCGCCGGCGACCACCACCTCGCGGTGGTACCACCCCATCGATCAATTCCATCGTTGCGCGCGGGAGGTCGATCGTGACCGAACGAAGATGGCTGACCCGTCGCAGTTCAACATGTCGGTGGGGTACGCCCCGGGTCTCGGCATACCGGACTGGCTGAATAAGGGCGACAACGCATGGCAGATGATCTCCGCGACGCTGGTGGGCATGCAGAGCGTGCCCGGGCTGGTCATACTCTACGGCAGCATAGTGAAAAAGAAGTGGGCGGTGAACTCGGCGTTCATGGCGCTCTACGCGTACGCGGCCGTGTGGCTGTGCTGGGTGACCTGGGCCTACAAGATGTCGTTCGGGCACAAGCTGCTGCCGTTCTGGGGCAAGGCCGGCCCGGCGCTCGAGCACGGCTTCCTGCTCGCGCAGGCCGGGCTGCCGCAGACCATGCACCTGTACAGCAACGGCACCACGGAGACGGCCACGATCACGCCCTTCTACCCCATGGCGTCCATGGTGTACTTCCAGTGCGTGTTCGCCGCCATCACGCTCATCCTGCTCGCGGGCTCCCTGCTCGGCCGCATGAACTTCAAGGCGTGGATGATCTTCGTCCCGCTCTGGCTCACCTTCTCCTACACCATCGGCGCCTTCTCCATCTGGGGCGGCGGGTTCCTCTTCCACTGGGGCGTCATGGACTACTCGGGCGGCTACGTCATCCACCTCTCCTCGGGCGTCGCCGGATTCACCGCCGCGTACTGGGTCGGGCCCAGGTCCACCAAGGACAGGGAGAGGTTCCCTCCCAACAATGTGCTGCTCATGCTCACCGGCGCTGGGCTGCTCTGGATGGGATGGGCGGGGTTCAACGGCGGCGACCCGTACGCGGCCAACGTCGACTCATCCCTCGCCGTGCTCAACACCAACATCTGCGCCGCCACCAGCCTCCTCGTCTGGACCTGCCTCGACGTCATCTTCTTCAAGAAGCCCTCCGTCATCGGGGCCGTCCAGGGCATGATCACCGGCCTCGTCTGCATCACTCCCGGCGCAGGTACTGCATATATGCAACGGCTCAAGTTTTTTGGTTGTTGCACTCTGCTCGTTGTCATAGCCAAGTTCTGTTTGTTGCACCCCCCTGCCGTAGTTAATCAGAAGATGACATCATTTCTTTTGTCATCCAAGTCGGCTTCTCAGCTACTAATTGGCCAGCCGCTGAGACTGACTTTTTGACGCATCTGCCGGCCGAAAACAAAAACTCCCCGTGATTCTGCACAGCACAGCGCACTGAATCTATACAATCTTTAACCCATCTTCACGAGCCTGCTTATTACTAGTACTTTCGCATGCTGTAGTGTTTAGCCACCTAGATCAAACAGAGTCCACAACAACACTTTGTGCCTCAACCAGTCACTAAATGACACACGCATTCTAGTACGGTTTATGCGTTACTTTATCACGCACGAGCGCGAGCTTTCTATGTAGCGACTGTGGAAGTTCAGAAAAGTATGGTTTAAGCCTGAAACATTTGTGCTAAGAATCTAGAGAAGAAACTATAGCACCAAAAGCAGTTCAATTTTTCCAAAGCTACCAAGACTTTGATGACCACGCACCTTTTTAGTACCAGTTATCACCGTATACATCAAATTCAAACCACCAACTTTTTGGAGGATCTCATCTTGTCGTGGCATGCTCTCTCTTCCAAAGTTCTCTTGGTCATTAACTCTGTTTATTATCATCTTCCAGGTCTGGTCCAGGGTTGGGCTGCGATCGTGATGGGCATTTTGTCCGGCAGCATCCCTTGGTTCACGATGATGGTGGTGCACAAGCGTTCGAAGCTGCTGCAGCAGGTGGACGACACCCTGGGCGTGTTCCACACGCACGCGGTGGCGGGGTTCCTGGGCGGCGCCACGACGGGCCTGTTCGCGCACCCTTCGCTCTGCTCCCTCTTCCTCCCCGTGACCAACTCCAGCGGCGCCTTCTACGGCAGCGGGATGCAGTTCGTGAAGCAGGTCGGCGGCGCGGTCTTCATCATCAGCTGGAACGTGGTGGTGACGAGCCTGGTGTGCCTGGCCGTGCGCATGGTGGTGCCGCTGCGCATGCCCGACGACGAGCTCGCCATCGGCGACGACGCCGTGCACGGCGAGGAGGCGTACGCGCTCTGGGGCGACGGCGAGAAGTACGATTCGACCAAGCACGGGTGGTACTCCGACAACGACACGCAGCACAACAAGGCGCCCAGCGGCGTCACGCAGGACGTCTGAAAAATGATGGCATGCATGAATCTTCTGGAGGGATATTGATGATCAATAAGGAGACGGTGACTTGTGATTTTAAGATTATATTTCTGATTTTGTTGGGTTTCGATTGGCCGATTCGCCTGCCTGATTCGGTTACGCGCGTGCACGCGCGGTGTGTGGAATAATGTGGTGGTGCTCTGATCAGTAAGGGATTCATGATAATTAGCTTTTCATTCATCACTCGAGGAATACAGTAGTACATGATGTAGTACATCTCTGCTTGGCTTTGGGCTTTGGCTGAACCCTTTCAGTTCGATCTAATAAGGCCTTCAATTCCACAGTTGACCAGCTTTCCTTTCTCGTCCGCGGAGAAGTCGGCGAACCATACGCCCGAAACGGCTAGCCGGCCGGCAGCGTCGGTGAAGGTTACGAATCAGGCAAAGGTGCCGGAAAAGAAATGAGTCTAACAAAATAGTTGCTTCATGAAGTCGCTGTTGCTGTGGCGCGCCCTAGAAAGTCATCTAGAGAACCTGGGCCTTGGTGGCAGCAGCACGTCGACTAAATTGAAAGCCCACATCAAGCCCAACCGACTTTGTTCATTTGCACTTTCAAACTGTGTTAGCAAGATTTGAAATGCGCCTGACTTCCTTTCCGGCACAGTCATTACAAGGGAATCCAAATTTTGAACTTCATGCACAGTACTGATGCGGATCCGTCCCAGAAAACCAAATCCTAGACGGATCCTACCTCTTGCCAGACCCTATTGGGCAATGCTCGGCAAAGCGAACATACACATGGTACAACACAGGCAAAATAAACAGCAATCTTTTACAGGAGTAGAGAATCTTAATACATCATAATTTCATAAATTAAAATTAAGTCTTACATCATCAGAGTACGAATATAGTTTTTGAAATCGCAAAAGTATGGGCCTTGTCCAGTGGCACCATACTACTACCCATATAACATTCACCGCGACGAACCACAACGTTCCCATTGAAGATTACCAATCTCCGGATGAGGTTCTTCCCACTGGTAACTATCATCCTGGGTATACACGTTAGCGTCAGAAAATCACGTATTCGCAAAGGGTGAGCTTCTAAGAAGCTCAATAAGACTGACCTGTCAAATTGGTTAACTATAGCCGACACCTAGACATGCAGGCTGACTCAAGGAAGGTTTCTTGTCAAAGGACTCGCATTACCTGAACTAGTCTTGGTTAAGTTTTAGCTCAGGTTAAGTGATTAGCATCATAATTTTAGTTTGCACTGATCTAGACAATCATAATAGAATAATAGATAATAATCATCATATCTCAGTCATTATCCTTATAGCTCATCAACTTAATTATAATGTGGTGCGTTTCATAAACATACTCACAAACTGGGAGCGACAGCGATTCAAACCGATTTACACCTGCAGCGATAACCTAATTATACGACACGTGCGCGTCCCAGACCGCACGTGGCAACCGTTCGCACTAGATACTGTAAGTTAATTCCCTCCTACGCCTGCCTTAGCAGTGCCGCATCCCACCAGAACACACGTCCCGGACGGTTTCTGTGGAGTTCCCACACTGCCCACTCCAGATCGCCTCCGAATTAGACACCGTAGGACAGGATCGACTTTACAATCACTAGGCTACGTAGGTTTACTGGGCTCCATTACACCCCGCATATGATCAGTACATTCAATACTCGATCAGACTCGGACCACACGGATCAGACAAGACTACGGTCACTCTGGACCTAGTCCAGTTGCCGACCTACTTTGTACCCTGTCTGACTCTCCAGCTTTTAGCTTTCCTTATCCATAGTCATGTGTCATTTGTTTCATGCAAAGGTTTCAATCAAACCCTAGCAGTCGTGAGTAGCGTCCACTCTGCTCGACTTCTACCGGTAAGTATCGCTAAGCATAACATATTACAATGGTTACCTAAACCAAGGACCGATAGGGTTTTCTTTGGAAAACAGATGCAACTAGGGTTTCAATCAACTCTTAGAAACCTAATGCACAATCACGACACATTGTGATAAAAGGAAAAACTTTAAAACAGGTTGTGCACCGGGGCTTGCCTTGATCTCCTGTGCTGGTGATGACGACTTCTTCGGGGGTCGAAGACTTCGGATTGACAGCTATCTCGTTCGTTTCGGTGTCTACATGATGCAACATGAATGAGATGAGTTATTATTAACTAAGGAAATATGGTGTTTTCATTAGAGAAAAAATCAACAGTTTACTCCTGACAAGGTGGGTTCAACTATCACTTACTATTTTTGACTTTGACTTTTAAATAAGTTAATTACTTGCTTAACACCCATGGTCTATTATGAAATTTTCAGATTCTGTTAGGAGACGATTTTTATCTGATAGTACTATCGGAGATGATTTTTGGATTTGGATTGAGGTTGAACTGAAGTCCCTAGATTTTATAACAATTCTAACGAGTTTCTGCTATGAGATTATTCACAGGTATGCATGGAATCTTGTTAAGGTCAAATTCTAGTAAAAATTACAGAGTGTTTCTGTTTACCGTGACACACTTCTGAGGGTTTTGCTGACTATGACACAGTTCTAGCAAAAGTTCTAGCTCCAGAAGGATTCTGTAACTCCAGATATAAAGCAAAAACAGAACATTTGAGTTCAATGTGACATGACATATATCTGACAAAAGTTTCAACTCTAGATGTAAATCAAAAATAAAACATTTGAGTTTGTGCCATGACATACATCTGACAAAAGTTCCAATTCCAGATGAGTTCTGGAACTCCAGATGTAAAGCAAAAACAGAACATTTGAGTTCTGCTTGCCATGACACACATATGACAGAAGTTCTAGTTCCAGAAGAGTTCTGTAACTACAGATGTCAAGCAAAAACAGAAGGTCTCTACCTATCTATTTAGTCAGTTTCAAGGGAAAGTGCTTCAGCAGATGTTTAGAGTATTTCCCAAGGATTCCAAGAAACTTTGGTTTAGCACTTTTAGAGTTTTCCCTCGATTTACTAGGCATTTTACAAAACTGACTAATTAATAGGAAATTGAAATTCAAAATGAAAGAGGGGCAGAAACAGGAGAGGCGGCGGGCGGTGCTCCGGCGAGAAATTGCCGGTGGGGGAGGCCTCGTCGGCAATGGGGAAGGGCTGAGGGGACTGCTCCAGGCTCGAGCGCGGCCAGGGGTTCCCTGGAAACACCACGGCGACCGGCGGCGGCTAGCGGAGAGCAGCGCGTGATGGCGGCGGGGCCAATGGCCACTCCGGCGAGCAATTGGCGGTGCGGTGATGCACGGTTCTGCTCGGGGTTTGGACCTAACGCTTCTACGAGTCATCGAGAGGACCGGCAACACCATAACGGGGACCGAAGCTCACCGAAAGTTCATCGGCGATGGTGTGCTCGTGGCGGACGGCGGCGGCTTCGCGTTCCCGTTGAACAGGTGGACAGGAGACCTCTTGATGGACCGGTGTGACACCCCGCAATAACCCTAGTTAATCAACTACGGTAACAACGATGTTCGATGCTCAATAAAGGGTTAGGGATTCCCGTTTATTCTATTGAGCGAGTGGAAACACAACTATGGCGGCTAATTCACAAACTAAAATGAATAGGGAAAATTTCCTTTCTTTTAAATGCTAATTGATTAAGCTGGCAGCAAGTTGAAAAAGAGCACGAAAACCTTTCATGTAAACGGACGAGAGAAAAATTAATGGTCGGATAAGGTCGAACTCTCATGACTAACCTAATCGAAGCCCTAATCGTCGAAAGGATTAAATAATAAAGAGGCGAGCGATTAATAAAGGAATTCAAATTTTGCAAGTAACCATTCAAATTCAAATTTTGGTCTTCTTGCATTTCAAACAATTCCATCTTTTTAGTGAAGTCTCTAGATGCAATTGAAATTTCAAATTTATTCACTTTGCCTTGAGGAGAAATTATTTCCAAAATTCATTTCTCTCTCTCCATCTTTTCTTTTTCCTCTTTCCCTTTCTTCCGTTCTGTTCTTTTTCTCCCTCTTACTCCTTTTTCTTTTTCCTTCTTCCTTCTCTCCTGTTTTCCCTCTCTGTTTGGCGCCGGCCGGCCGAGCGGCACTGTTCCCGCACGTCGGGCTTCGCCTTTGCTCCATCGGCACGCCATGACGCCAGCCCCCGCGGTGCACCGCCCTATCACCGAGCGCCAAAGCAAACCAGGCCCACGGTAAGGCGACGTGCGCCTTAACACCGTTCCGCGCGCGCCGCTGCAATGCCGTCCGGCCGCCTACCCCAGTACGGGAACTCCGCCAGCCATCATCACCGTCGAACGTGCGCGCGCCAACTACTCCCGTGCACCTCCCTCCCTCCTGTTTCTCCTCTCGCGGACTCCCTTCCTCTCTTCATCTCCATTCTTTTCTTCCTTCTTCCTCCCGGCGCACCGACGAGCCGCCATTGCCGCACCGTCGAATTCCTCGTCGCCGGTGAGTATTTCTCCGATTCCTTCCGTCGGCAAGGTCCTTCCGGAGTTCCTTCTTCGTTTCAATTGACCACGGCGAGCCTTGTGGAGCAGGAACGACGAACCCGCCGCGCCATTGCTGGAGCTCGCCTGCGCCACCACCACGCCGTCGACAACCCCCTTCCAGCCGATTTCCCGCCACCTCGTCGTGCCCGGCAGCACCACCGACCCCTGCTTTAGCTCACGGTGCCCTCCATTGACCTCCCCCGACCGCCGAGCTTCCGAAACGCCACCGCCGTCGTCGTCATCACCGCCCACCGCCGCCGGCCCTACTCCAGTGAGCTCGCCGCCCCTTCTTGGTCCAGTGGATTCGCTATGTCGTGCTGGTCACGTGGGACACCTCGACGCCCGCCGTCGGTGCCCCTCTGGCGAGAACCACCGAGGAGCGCCGTCGGGAGGCCACCCTAATGCTGCTCCTCTGTTCCGGGACGCTGACAGGTGGTCCCGGCTCCCTCTCAATTTATTCAATTCCCAGAAAATCACCAGAAATTGTAAAATTCATAGAAAATAGAATACTGCTAAGCAAATTGCAAAACAAAATTTATTAGAAACCTTGTGAAAAGTAATAAATTTCTGTTAAAGCACTTTTTTGAAAACGGCCAAAAATTTTCAGAAATAATTAAAATACTCTTGTCTATTTTTGAATTTTAATTTAAATTTCAGAGCAGTGCTAGGGCTAATATTTGATCTACAAGTACATCATGACAATAGACACCTTCTGGAATTTTATAAGGATTTGGGACCACAAAGTTGCATACAACACTTTAACAATACTCCAATCTACCTAGTTAAAATATCATTTTCTAAAATACATTATAAAAGTCATCCAAAAGGCTAGACCCAAAAGCAAAGTTTTAGCTTTGGTGCTCATGAGTGACTACATAAAATTTCATAATTTTACTCTAAGGTTTACTATTGATTTCTGATTTTATAACATTTAATAACAGAAATTTGATGAATTATTATAAAATCTAGAAAATTCATCTAGGCCTCAACGAAAGTTCAAAATGTATATTTCAGAGAGTACCATCAATTAAAAGTGATCTTAAGGTATAATTAAAAGTTTAATTTTTAACCCTAATTCCTAAACGTCGAAACCCTAGTTAATCTTTAATAAAGGCAGTGTGACTCTTTTCATTGAACTTATCATAATCATACTGCATCATGTTAATGAAGTAACCACCTTTATTTTGTCAAGTCTTGGCCATCACTATTTTCCTTACAAATTACATTTTCATCATATATGAACCGACCCGGAGTTTCTGACGGAGAACGTGAATCCAGAGGAGGCACCCGCAGGAGCTAACTTCTCTCTTGAGTACCCTGACTTTTCTGCAAATCAAGACAAGCCCTGGTGCACACCTATGTTTTACAAATTTTATGTTTGACACTATGTGTGTAGGAATTACTTGTACATTAAGTTTCAAGGAAATTGTCGTGAAACCTAGTTGCATGACTTGATAGGTTTACCTATGGGGTATCCTTATTAGAGCCATCGCGGTAGAATGCTAAGCTTTAAGGGTGGGAAACGGTAGAATATGAGTAGTAAGGAGACTACTCATATTGCTCAAAGAAACAATTTCGAGGAATAGGAGTTACGATTGTATAAAACTGGAAACTTTATCGAGTGCGGTTGCATTGGTCAAGTTTGAGTTGTGTATCAAATGCATACTGGTAAATGGGACCAAGAAACTGACGTAGCTCATTGTACTTTGTTGGACAATTGGCCATCTCTCTTTCCGGGTGAATGGACCGTCAGGGTGGATGAATTCGCATTTTGTTTTCTTGGACTCGTGCTAGTGGAAAAGGCTTGGGGCCGTACAGAGATGTAGTGCATCGCCTGGAGGATCATGTCCTTGGACAGATGGATGTTGGGCCAACTCTGTCACGATGTTGCGAAAGGTGGCCACGTGTGACTCATTTGAGTGTGCACGTGTCATGTCATTCGGGTTTCTCCTGCAGGATGTAAATCAATTATAATTGCCGTTCTCATGGTTAAGAGTACCACTTGCTCCTTCCTGCCGCAGCGATATGCATTAAGTAGCAATGTGATGAAAGTGGCTATTATCCCTGATTTGTCGGTCGAATTCCTGTTTGTTTAGTATAGTAGCACACTTAGTACGTAAATAGCGAACCCTGTTAACTTGGCTAAGAATGAAAAAGACAATTAGCGCTATTTTCGCAATACCAGGTCAACTTCCACCAATACTCCCTGTATTCTAGGAGTCGGTCATTAGATGGCCATGTTGACGGGTAAGTCTTGCTGAGTATTAGTTGCTCAGGGTTTGTGGATTAATTGTTTTGCAGGTGATGCTTCTAACTTTGGTTCGTATGGCTTTGGTGGTTGGGAAGGGGAAGCGCCCTCGGAGTGGACCTTCGAGTGGGTTTCTGCTTCTCCGACCCATGAAGATTAAGCACCCTAGGGCTGGCGTGCTTAATTGTATCGTCGAGTTGTAATTATTAGCTTCTGCTGTCCCACGCTTGTTTTCAAAACTCCGTTTCCGCACTTTTAATCTCTGACCTAATGGTGTAACCCTTAGACTAATGTACCCTTTAAATCGTGTTTGTGTGTCCTCGTTAATTCCTATACTGTATGGTCGTTTGCTTCACCAAGCGACACCCCAAATGATCCTGGATGAGCCACCGTATGATTTTGTCAGACGGGATTCCGACAACCGGGAGCTGCGCTAGGATGAGAGGAACACGTTAGACATGGTGAGAGGGGCAGAGAATGGCCAGAAAACGGAGCTCACCGTGCGACCTTCGGGCGGCAATGGCGGGCGTCCGACCGGAGGAAGGAAGAGGAGTGGCGCGCTGTGGAGGAGGAAAAAGGGGTGTGGGGGAAGTGGAGGAGTTTGGGCGCGCCTTAATGTGCCGCGGAGAGAGAGAGAAGGGGAGGGGGAGTGAAGGCGCTCGTCGGTGAATGGCGCGGCGCGGGCGGTGGCGTGCCTCGGGGGAGAAAACAAAGAGAGGGAGAGAGGGCGCCGAGCGCGGGAGAGAGAAAAGGAGGGAGGAGAGAGGAGGATCTTGCAGGATCTCACCGGTGTAATGGCGCGGTAAAAGGCGTGCTGGCCGGCAGCTGCCCCGTTGCGCCACTGCGGTGCGCCGGATTGGCCATCATGGCGGCGGGGCGATTTTCTCTGATTTTTTTGAAATATTTCAAAATTTTAATTTAAAATTCAGTTGAAATTCATAATTCCTGAGCTCAGAAAATTTTGAAAATTTTTGTGGGTGCTTCTTGATTTAATTGGAAAAAGTTTCATTTAAGTATGAAGTCCTGATTCTGTGTCTAAAAATTTGCAAATTTTTAAATTAATTCAAGTTTATTTGAATTTTTAAGGAGTTTAAATCTTTTCCAAATATTCTGATAAAATCTCCAAAATTCTAATTTGAAGTGAACTTAATTGCCATATAAAAATATTGCTAGGGTTACATGGAATTTTTTGATGGATTTTGAAATGGGTGTTTGAATTATTTTCTGTTAAGAATTGATTTGGTACTGTTGGTTAAAACTCCTGATTTAATAAAAGTGTTCTGTAATTCACCAAAATTTTTATAGATGTCATTGTAGTTGTTGAGGGTCAATACCGGCGATGACCGGTATTAATGATCCTCCGACTGCTTTACGTATAAAGCACCAAGGGAGGTTACTCCGTCTCGCCCGACCCCGACGTCCGGACGGGAAGTGCCCGACCCCTGAGGTCGGACAAAAGTTCCGCCTCGCCCGACCCGACCTCGAGGGTCGGACGAGGGTTCCGCATCGCCCGACCTCCGGGGTCGGACAAAGGTTCCGCATCGCCCGACCTCCGGGGTCGGACAAAAGTTCCGCATCGCCCGACCTCCGGGGTCGGACAAAAGTTCCGCCTCGCCCGACCCCGACCTCGAGGGGTCGGACGAGGGTCCCGCCTCGCCCGACCTCCGGGGACGGGCAAGACTGGGCGATCCAACCACCCCGGACGGGACGGATGTCCGGGGTCAGTCAAGCCATTAATAAGCTCAAACTCCAGATGGGACGGTGGCGATGACCGCTCCCGGAAGAGTAAATGCGCACAACGAGCATCGTCCACGGGGTGGGCGTCGCCCCAACAGTCCCCTGTCAGAGACTCACCGTCTCGTACGATAGGACGCCCCGGAGCGACGGCCATCACCACGGCGTCATCAAGCCGGCTCCTACAGTGGCGCTTCTCCATACGGATGGGACTCCATCGAGCGACAGCTCGGACCACTCCGTCGACAAGAAGCAACACGGCCACTCCGAAGACATCATCCACAGCGACCGGCACGGAGTTTGAAGCATCAACAGCGCGGCCTACAGGACATACGGCCATGCCGCCGCCGCCCACTCCCCAGCGCCAACCCTCTGTACGCCCGCCTCCCTCCTTGCAGTATAAAAGGGGGAGGCGGGAGGACGACGGAAAAAAGAAGACTAGTGCAACACACACGATATCTCACCCCACGCCGAACACCTCACAGAGACTTGGGAGCTCATCCCTCTCTCGCCCGTTTGTAACCCCCTACTACAAACTGTCGCGAGTAACACGAGCAGCCTCATCGAACTGGACGTAGGGCACGTTGCCCGAACCAGTATAAATCCTTGTGTCCTCTCGCGAACCATCCGAACCAAAACACGCACTCCACGATACTAATTACTCGTCGGCCACAACGAACGCCGACAGTTGGCGCGCCAGGTAGGGGTTCTTTGTGCGTGTTTTCGTCAAACCCCTCTCTTTGTTCGGATGGCTAGCCGCGCAAACACCTGGGTTCCCGGTGCACACGTGCGTTTCGGGAGCCTCGACTTCGTCGCCATCTCAGATGGCGCTCTGGCACTGGCCGGTGCAGCGGCACCACCGGTTGCCCCGCTTGACCCCGGGCGTGTATCGCCTCTCGCTGGGACATTGTCTCGGGCGTCGACGCTCCCAGCTCCACGCGCCATGAACAACGAGTTCGTGGCCATGGTGAGCTGCGCATCCGAGTCTCTCTTCGACCTCCTAGATGGAGCGTCAAACGAAGATTCCGATGCAGAGTGCAGTGAGGGAAGTCATCATCCCTCACGCGAGTGCCTTATGATACGTGCGGAGCATCTTCCCGCTGCGGAGGGCGAACGCCCTGCGGAATCGTCTGGCCCGCAGGACGGGACCCCACCCCGTGACGCGCAGTCAGAACGACTGCGCGCACGAAGGGAGGAACTCCTGGAGGTCCAGCGTCAGCTGGATCAGCAGCGTGCGGTGATTGATCACGAGCTCGCTCAGAGCGAGTCCAGTGAACACACCCGCACTGACGTTCGCGACTTACGAATCACAAGTCGTGACGATGGCTGCCCGCGCTTCCCACGGGCGAGCCAGAACTTGGCCGCGGCGGCGGCATTGCTCAGGGGCCTCCCTGAGCCTGTCACGCCGGAGGCCCGACGCGCCCAGCGCGAGGTTGAGGCGCTACTTGAGCACGCGGCAGTGCAGCAAGCTGAGAGCTCGCTGTCGCGTCTGCGTGGACAACGTGCCCAGAACACGTCTGTCCACCAGACTCCCCCAGCAGCGGATGGCACGGCGAAAGCCTCCGTCCGCGGTCGTCTGGGGACGAACAGGGACGCCCGCGCCACCCTGGATGCGCGGCGGCGCCGCCTGGAGTTCGACGATGGCACCTCCCGATCGCGTCATCCGCGTCGAGGAGGACGCTACGACGACGACGAGGATAGAAGCCCTAGCCCGGACGCCCCGGGACCGAGGGTCTTCAGTCCTCACGTTCGGAACGCAGCATTCCCGCGGCGTTTCCGACCCCCGACCAACGTACCGAAGTACGCGGGGGAAACCAACCCCGGCCTGTGGCTCGAGGACTATCGCCTCGCGTGCCGGGCTGGGGGCGCGGACGATGACGACTTCATCATCCGCAACCTGCCATTGTATCTGGCCGACTCGGCCAGAACGTGGCTCGAGCATCTCCCCGCCAATCAGATCACCTGCTGGTCTGACCTTAAGGAGGTTTTCGTTGGAAACTTCCAGGGGACTTACAACCGCCCAGGTAACCCCTGGGACCTCAAGAACTGCCGGCAGAAACCTGGAGAGTCGCTCCGGGATTACATCCGGCGCTTCTCCCGGCAGTGCAACGAACTGCCGCACGTCGGTGACGCCGATGTCATCGACGCATTCTTGTCCGGGACGACCTGTCGCTCCCTAGTTCACGAACTAGGGCGCAAGAGTCCCCGGACCGCCAGAGAGTTGCTGGACATCGCGACCAGCTTCGCCTCTGGCGAGGAGGCGGTGGGTGCGATCTTCGATCGCGCCCAAGACGCCAAAGGTAAGCGGGTCGAGACAGCCGGCGGAGGCTCCTCCGACCCTCCGAGCAAGAAGAAGAAGAAGAACCGGCCGCGTCCGTCCGGAGAACGGATGGTCGCTGCCGCGGATCGCAAGGGTGCCAAGGCACCCACGGAGGACATCCCGGACCACTTCGAAAAGAAGTGGAACGGGCCGTGCCCCAACCACGCCTTCCCAGTGAAACACTTATACAAAGAGTGTTCGCTGATGAAGAAGTTCCTGGCCGAGGAGGCCAAGAAGGGCAAGCCGAAAGGCAAATCCAGACAGGCTCCCGATGACGCCAGCAACGACGTCGACGCCGCCGACGGCGACGACAACTTCCCGGAGACGGACGGCTGCCTTATGATCGTCTCTGGGCCGGCGCCACACGGTGGCCGACGTCGGGCCAAGCTGGAGCGCCGTGAGGTGTTCGCAGTTGAGCCCGCCGTCCCGTCGTTCCTCAAGTGGTCGGAGTCTCCGATCACGTTCGACCGGTCAGACCACCCCAGCCACGTACCGCAACCAGGCAAGTACCCGTTGGTGGTAGACCCGATCGTCGGCACTAAGCGCCTCTCCAAGGTGCTTATGGATGGAGGCAGCGGCCTCAACATCCTCTACGTCGAGACCCTCGACGCCATGGGCATCGACCGGGCGCGCATTCGCCCGACCGGCGCACCCTTCCACGGCGTCATTCCTGGGAAACAAGCTGTTCCCCTCGGGCAAATCGATTTGCCCGTCACCTTCGGGACTCCGTCCAATTTCAGGACGGAGACTCTCACCTTCGAGGTGGTAGGATTCCACGGATCCTACCACGCCATATTGGGACGGCCATGCTACGCCAAGTTCATGGCCGTGCCCAATTACACCTACCTAAAGCTCAAAATACCTGGGCCGAAGGGGGTGATCACCGTCGGGACGTCCTTCCAGCACGCCTACCAATGCGAGGCGGAGACTGGCGAGCTCGCCTCCGCAACCGTGGCGACGGAGGAACTCGCTGTCATCCGCCAGCAAGTCACCGAGGACGCGCCCGACTCCAACCGCAGCACTGGATCCTTCGAACCCGCGGAGGGCGTCAAAGAGATCCGGCTCTACCCCGACACCGCCGACGGCAAGACGGCGAAGATCGGGACTGCTCTCTCCCCCAAATAGGAAAGCGTGCTCGTCGACTTCCTCCGCGCGAACATCGACATCTTCGCGTGGAAACCCTCGGACATGCCAGGCATTCCGAGAGAAGTCGCCGAGCACGCCCTGCACATCAAGCCGGGCTCTCGCCCGGTCAAGCAACGTCTGCGCCGCTTCGACGAGGAGAAGCGCAGAGCGATCGGGGAAGAGATCGCCAAACTCCTGGTAGCCGGTTTCATCAAGGAAGTGTATCACCCCGACTGGTTAGCCAACCCCGTCCTTGTACGAAAAAAGAGCGGGAAATGGAGAATGTGCGTTGACTATACCAGTCTCAACAAAGCGTGTCCAAAGGATCCGTTTCCTTTGCCACGAATCGATCAGATAGTCGACTCAACCGCGGGGTGCGAAACCCTATGCTTCCTTGATGCGTACTCCGGGTACCATCAAATCCCGATGAAGGAGTCCGACCAGCTCGCGACGTCCTTCATCACTCCGTTCGGCTCGTACTGCTACGTCACGATGCCGTTCGGACTGAAGAATGCAGGCGCTACATATCAGCGCTGCATGATCAGAACCTTCGACGAACTCATCGGAGACATTGTCGAGGCCTACGTGGACGACATCGTAGTCAAGTCCAAGAAGACCGACCAGCTCGTCGACGACCTGGAGCGAGTCTTCACCAAGCTCCGAGCAAACGGCATCAAACTAAACCCCGAAAAATGTGTTTTCGGGGTCCCGAGGGGGATGCTGCTCGGATTCATCGTCTCCGAGCGTGGCATCGAAGCCAACCCGGAGAAGATCGAAGCCATCAACCGGATGGGTCCGATCCAGAGCTTGAAGGGAGTGCAACGCGTGACCGGGTGCTTGGCGGCGCTAAGCCGCTTTATCTCACGCCTCGGAGAGCGCGTTCACCCGCTTTACCAGCTCCTGAAGAAATCCGACCGATTTCAATGGACTCCCGAGGCACAGGAGGCTCTCGATAGGATAAAAGTTATCCTATCCAAGCCACCGGTCCTGGTGCCTCCGACCCCGAAGGAGCCACTCCTACTCTACCTCGCCGCGACGACTCAGGTCGTCAGCGCTGCTTTGGTCGTAGAACGAAGGGAGGAGGGCCACGCCCTCAAGGTTCAACGCCCCGTCTACTTTGTGAGCGAAGTCTTGTCCGACACGAAGACTCGGTATCTCCAGATACTGAAAATTCTTTATGGCGTCGTCCTCGCCAAGAGAAAACTCAGACACTACTTCGAGTCGCACCCGGTAACGGTGGTCACCTCTTCCCCCTTGCGTGAGGTCGTCGAAAACCGCGACGCAACGGGGAAGGCCGCGAAATGGGCTCTCGAGCTCATGGGCGAGGGAATCACGTACGCCCCTCGTACAGCGATCAAGTCCCAGGCCTTGGCCGACTTCGTGGCGGAGTGGACCGAAATCCAGCTCCCCACTGCCCCCGTCGACCAAGAGTACTGGGTCCTCTACTTCGACGGCTCGTTGATGCGCGCAGGAGCAGGGATCGGACTCGTCTTCGTCTCCCCCATGGGAGTACGCATGAGGTACGCAATCCGACTCCAGTTTCCCGCCTCCAACAACATGGCGGAATACGAAGCGCTCATCAACGGGCTCAAGATCGCCGACGAGTTGGGGATCCGACGTCTCGAGGTCCGAGGCGATTCCCAACTCGTCGTCGACCAAGTCATGAAGGAGTCAAGCTGCCACAGCGATGTCATGGACGCGTACTGCCAAGAGGTACGCAAGCTCGAACACAAGTTTTTCGGTCTTGAGCTCAAGCATGTCCCGAGGCGACAGAACGAAGAAGCCGACTCCCTCGCGAAGATGGCGGCGGGTCGGGACCAGATCCCACCAGGGGTCTTCTCCCACGACCTAAGCCAGCCGTCGAT
Organism: Oropetium thomaeum; assembly: GCA_001182835.1. Taxonomy (NCBI): domain Eukaryota; kingdom Viridiplantae; phylum Streptophyta; class Magnoliopsida; order Poales; family Poaceae; genus Oropetium; species Oropetium thomaeum. The sequence continues at coordinate 983,108 of LFJQ01000033.1, forward strand.
CCGACCCAAAGACCCAAAAGGGGCCGACAACGAGTCGACCCCAGGGGAAGGGGTCGGGTCGACTCCCGCGCCTCCAGGACCCGACGTCATGGAAGTCGATGAAGCATCCACGTCGGGGTCGGGCCCTCCAAACGATTGGAGGACCCCATACCTCGACTGCCTCATCCGAGGGGAACTCCCCACGGACAAGGCGGAAGCCCGACGCATCGCGCGTCGGGCCAAGGCCTTTGTCCTTATCGATGGGGAACTCTACAAAAGAAGCCTCACCAAGATTTTGCAGCGCTGCATCCCAACCGAGCAGGGAAAGCTGCTGCTGCAAGACATCCACGGTGGCATCTGCGGACACCACGCGGCGCACAAGACCTTGGTCGGGAACGCCTTCCGACAAGGATTCTACTGGCCAACAGCTGTCAACGACGCTGCGCATATCGTGCGCACTTGCGAAGGCTGCCAGTTCTACGCCCGGCAGACCCATCTGCCGGCGCAAGCGCTGCAGAACATCCCCGTCACATGGCCGTTCGCGGTCTGGGGACTCGACCTGGTCGGACCGCTCAAAAAAGCACCCGGGGGCTACACCCATCTCTTGGTGGCCGTCGACAAGTTCACCAAATGGATCGAAGCCCGACCGGTGGCAAGGATCCGACCGGAAGAAGCGGTGGAATTCTTCCTCGACATCATTCACCGCTTTGGAGTGCCCAACTCCATCATCACGGATAACGGTACGCAGTTCACAGGAAAGCGATTCCTTAAATTCTGCGACGACTACCATATCCGCGTCGACTGGGCAGCCGTAGCGCACCCCCGGACGAACGGGCAGGTCGAACGCGCAAACGGCATGATCTTGCAGGGATTGAAGCCTCGGATCCACAACCGCCTGAAGCAGTTCAGCGGTCGGTGGGCAGCCGAACTCCCTGCCGTGCTCTGGAGCCTGCGGACGACCCCTAGTCGGGCCACGGGGTTTACCCCCTTCTTCATGGTATACGGCTCCGAAGCTGTCCTACCAACCGACCTCGACTACGGTGCTCCGAGGGTGAAGGCGTACGATGATCAAGGGAACCAGACGTCCCTCGAAGACGCGATGGATCAGCTCGACGAGGCTCGAGACGTGGCGCTCCTCCGATCCGCCAAGTACCAGCAAGCACTACGCCGGTACCATGGAAGGAACGTGCGGGAGCGAGCGTTCAACGTCGGCGACCTCGTTCTTCGTCGCGTCACCAGCAGCCAAGGTCGACACAAGCTGTCGCCACCATGGGAGGGGCCTTACATCGTCGCCAAGGTTCTCCGACCCGGCACCTACAAGCTACAGACCGCGGACGGACAAGAGTTCACCAACGCCTGGAACATCGAACAGCTACGTCGTTTCTATCCCTAAAACTCGTAGCTTGTCTATTTTCCGCACCCCCCGAGCAGCGTCCGACCCCTGCTACACAGGGGTCCAACCAACCTCGGGGGCTCAACACCTGTAAGGTGTGCGCACGTATTCCATGTGCAATACGTGCGCGGCCCGACCCTCGCATGTTTTCAAAAAACTCACGCAAAAACATGTAAGTCAAAGATAGGAAAGCTTGAGATCGAACTGGTCGGACCGCGAAAGTGCTAACGAGCCCACGGGGGCTATAGCCACAACACTCACCAGTCAAGCTAACGATCGATCCTATCCGCGACTTACGTTTTGCACCGAGCCTCGGCCCCCCACCTAACGTTTAAGACTCAGAGAAGATAGGTCGTGGATAGGAGAAACACGAAGTCGAGTCGGTCGGACTGCGAAACGCCTACCGCCTGCGAAAGGCTACGGCAACGTCGCTCACCGGCAAAAACTAAGTGTCGATCCGGTCTACAACCTACGATTCTTTGGGGACACATAAACGGACGAGTGAGGGACAGAGCGCTTTTTCACGCAAGTGATAAGGAAACAGGCCGTCGAGGTCAAAATCACTTGTAATACAAAAACTTGTTTTTACAAGTTGTCCGGGCGCTTCGGCCTCGGACACCCTAAATACATACTAACATCTACTCCTACTCTTCGGGGGCGGGGGTCCGCTCCTGCTCTGGAGCCGGGGGCCTCTCATGCTCCGGGGTCGGGGGGCGATCCTCCTCCTCTATCCTCGCCGCCAGAGCGTGCGCCAAGGGGGCGACTTCATCTTCAATCTCGTCCAGCTCCGCGTCGGTGTACCCGGGCGCGAACCCCTGACTCATTAAGTCCAGCGCGATGCTGGAATAATGAGACCGGGCGATAGCGAACGCCCGGTGCACGCCTCGGCGGAGTGCCTCCCTTGACGCCTCCCGTGCGCGCTCCTCCACCTGCTCCGTGAGCGCTGCACACATCGTCCGACGGTCAGACCACGCTGCCTAAGGAAAAGAAAGCTAAAAAGAGCAAAGGAGAAAGGGTACCACATACCCGCCACCGCCTCTCGAAGCTTCTTCACCGCTGTCCGGGCGTCGGACAGCTCCGCTCCCAGGCCGGCGGCCACGCCCTCGGCCTCCATCCTCGCCTCCCTCTCCTTCCGGAGCACCGCCCGAAGCTCGCCCACCTGCTGGCTCCTCTCCACCGCCACCACGGTGACGGCGTTGCGAGCCTGGTGGGCGGACTCCAGCTCCTCCCTCAAAACGCGGGCCTCCTCCTCCGCCCCCCGGAGTCGGCTGACCGCGGACTCCTCCCGGGTCTGGGCATCGGCCGCCGCGCCGCGAGCAGCGATAAGCTGCCGCTCGAGTGCCTGGCGCCTCCTGAGACCCCCCGAGAGGCGATGTCGGAGTGACGCCGCGATGTTGTCCAACGCGACCATCTCCGAAAGCTCCTCTTGGAGGGCCTGATCTACGGACCCCACCGCGGCGCCCCCCGACGCCGACCCCTCGGCCACGGGGGCCGTTGGCACCACGGCGGCCGCAGGCCCGCTGGTGCCCGCGCCCTCTGGCGCCTCCCGCGGCGCCACCACCATCGCCTCCGCCCACACCGGCTCCGCCGCCGCCACCTCCCGCTCCGCGGGCCGCGCCGCCTCGACAGCCGTCGCCACCGCGCGCGGGGGCTCCATCGCCCTGGCCTCACCGGCCGCCGATGACTCCGCGTCACCGGCCCTTGGCGCACCGGCGGACGGGCGCCGCGCAAGCGCCTTCTTGGGCGCCGTGGCCAACGCCAGGACCATCCCTCCGACCCTGCACAACGAGCGAGCGGCGGTGAGCAGGACACTTAAAGAAAAGAAAGAAAGAATCAAAACTACTTACCCTGTGGCCATTCCCCGACGACGCTTGGGGGTCGGATCCGACTGCCCCTCCGAAGGGCGGGGGCGCTTCTCGCTCGCCCGCGCTGCCGCCGGCTCCCCCGGGGCAGCCGTGGGCGCCGCCCTCCCGCTCGGGGGCGTGCCGGCCGATGGCCCCGCCGGCGTCGGCGTCCTTGGCGCCGCTCCCGCTGTCGCGGACCCCGCGGCGGGCACGGCCGGGGCGCGACTCGGCGTCGCCTCCGACCTCCGAGGCTCAGACCTCGGTGGCTCCTCCTGTGGGCGCGTCGCAGCCGGACCCCGGGGGCCCGACCCCGAGGCCTCCGGCCTCCGAGCCTCGGGCCTCCTCTCTTCCACCAGCGGGCGCGACCCGCTCGACCCCTGAGGTTTCAACCTCGGGGGCTCCAATGTCAGCACTTGGGCCGACGGGCGCGACCCGCTCGGCCCCTGACCCCCTTGACGGGGGCCGACCTCCTCCTCCTCCTCCTCCTCTTCCTCCTCGTCGTCGTCATCGTCGTCATCGCTCTCCTCCTCCTCCGACCCCTGGCGGCGACCGCGCCTCTGGAGCTTCGCCGCCTTCTTCGCCTTCGCGGCGTCCTTCCGCCGCTTCTGCTCCTCGGCGGCGAGGCGGTTCGCCTCCCTGGTCGCGGCGTCCTCGGGGACGGGGATGAGGGATCGGCGGAAGACCAGGCCCTCCTGGCACGCATCGAAATAGTCAATATCGACTCTAGAAAAGAAAAAAGACGATCTACAAGCTAAGGATGGGGAGAACTTACAATTTGGACGCTCCCGGGCCACGGAAGGGCCCGAGGATGGTCGTCCAAGTCGACGTCGGCCTCCTCCGGGAGGAGGGTCTCCTTCAGGCGTTGTTTGAGCTCCGACTCGGAGGGGGGAGCTCCCGCCATCACCGACCCCTCCGCGTCCACGCCGGGCCCCATCTGGTCCAGACGGAGCGGGCGGGCCACCAGCGGAAGGACGCGGCGGGCGTGGTACTCCGCGATGACCCCAGCACCGCGCACGCCCGCCTCCTTCAGCTGCGCGATGGCCGCAAGGAGGCCGTCCAGCATCATCTGCTCCTTCTTCGGAGCACCCCATCTCCAGGACTCCGGCGCCCGCGCGAAGACCCGCCCCGTGAACTCCGGCAGGGGACCGGCGGTATCGTTCTTAAGATAGAACCATTGACCATGCCAGCCCCTGTGGGAGCTCTTCAGCTTCACGGAGACATAGTCGGCAGCGCGGTTGTTGCGGAGGTGGATACCAGCGCACCCGATCGGCGCCGGTCCGTGCTCCGCCTTCACCAGACTGACGGCGAAGAAATGCCGCCAGAGGTCGAAGTGGGGCTCGATCCCCAGGAATCCCTCGCACAACGCCACGAAAAGGGCGACGTGCTGGATCCCGTTGGGGTTGAGGTGCTGCGGCTCGATGTTGTAATAGTGCAGCAGCCCCCGGAGAAATCGGTGCGCGGGGACGCCGAAGCCCCGTTCATGGAACGGCGCGAACGAGACAACGTAGCCATCCGGCGGGGATGGCACCGTCTCGTCGCCCGGGACCTGCCACTCCATCGCCGCCGTGCGCGCGCGGAGAAGGCCGCGCTTCACCAGGCCCTGGAGGCGGTTTCCACGCACGTCGGACCTCAACCACGACGCCATTGCTATCTGACGAGATTGACCGAAGCAGAGGATTCGGGAAGTAGTGAGAATCGGAGACGGCGAAAAGGCTGGGGGGCTAAGCACGCAAGACAGCGGGAACTCGAAGAGGCAAAAGACTTGAGCGAGGACGAACGGAGCCCGTGGTACGTTTATAAGCTCGGCCGAGGCAACGATTCCCGCGACGCTCCCCCTCGAGCAGCGCGCTCCATTCACTCCCGCGCCAGGTGAGACAGGTAAACGTCTCGTCACGTTTTATTGCTGACGCCTACAGGCTTCGACAGATCGAGCGCCACCGCGCGCCGGCGGGCGACGCTTCAACTTATCGGGTTGGGCCAGCTCTGGTACCCCCGCGATACCGAGCGACGGTTCGACTTATCGGGCCGGGCCCGCTCAGGTAAGAAAAACACATGGGCTGAAACATGCCCCGACGGCCCAAAGAGTTCGAAGGCTGGCCCAGCGGATGGGTTCGACAGCCGCTCAGGGCATAAACAGAGTGAGGGGTGAAAAGTGATGGGTCCGCTAGCGGCCAGTACCCCCAGGCGGTCGACCGCCCAGGGGCATCACGATTCGCGTTCGAGTCCCGGTCCGATCCGACCCACGGGTATCTCCCCGCAGAGAGGCAACGAGCCCTCAGAAGCCTATCGAACGGCATCTGAGAACCACGTGGGACGGCGACTAGGAATATTGGGGCTAACCGCCAGCCGGTTCGGCTGGGATCCCCCCGAAGGGATCCCGGGGCTCCACTTGAACTTGCCCGTTAGCAGCTCGATGAGCGTCACGCCTCGGCCATCGAGGTAAGGCGTGGCTCGGCTCAACCTCCTCGTCCGGCGGACGGACGCGCTGGAGGCACGATGCAAAGACGAACCGAACCCCCGACCGGTCACTGCGACGAGCAGAGGACTCGGGGACGGAATCGCAAAAAGAGATCCAACGCGGGGTCGCAGAACCTTAAGTCCCAAGGATGAGTTCGCTCTCGCGAACGAAAATTCCTTCTTGCCGACTTAAGCGACGCCTGATCCCGAGAAGGGATCAGACCTCGCTCGGGGGCTACACCTGTAAGGTGCGCGCTCGCGCGCGCCCCTTACAGCATAAATAAGGGATCACCACGATCGCTCTTCCTCCCGACTTAAGCGACGCCCGATCCCAAGAAGGGATCAGACCTCGCTCGGGGGCTACACCTGTAAGGTGCGCGCTCGCACGCGCCCCTTTCCGGTAGAAACGCTTCTACAGCCACCACCGATTAGAGCGACGCCCGACCCCTCTTATGCGGGGGGTCGGACCTCACTCGGGGGCTACTGTTGAGGGTCAATACCGGCGATGACCGGTATTAATGATCCTCCGACTGCTTTACGTATAAAGCACCAAGGGAGGTTACTCCGTCTCGCCCGACCCCGACGTCCGGACGGGAAGTGCCCGACCCCTGAGGTCGGACAAAAGTTCCGCCTCGCCCGACCCGACCTCGAGGGTCGGACGAGGGTTCCGCATCGCCCGACCTCCGGGGTCGGACAAAGGTTCCGCATCGCCCGACCTCCGGGGTCGGACAAAAGTTCCGCATCGCCCGACCTCCGGGGTCGGACAAAAGTTCCGCCTCGCCCGACCCCGACCTCGAGGGGTCGGACGAGGGTCCCGCCTCGCCCGACCTCCGGGGACGGGCAAGACTGGGCGATCCAACCACCCCGGACGGGACGGATGTCCGGGGTCAGTCAAGCCATTAATAAGCTCAAACTCCAGATGGGACGGTGGCGATGACCGCTCCCGGAAGAGTAAATGCGCACAACGAGCATCGTCCACGGGGTGGGCGTCGCCCCAACAGTCCCCTGTCAGAGACTCACCGTCTCGTACGATAGGACGCCCCGGAGCGACGGCCATCACCACGGCGTCATCAAGCCGGCTCCTACAGTGGCGCTTCTCCATACGGATGGGACTCCATCGAGCGACAGCTCGGACCACTCCGTCGACAAGAAGCAACACGGCCACTCCGAAGACATCATCCACAGCGACCGGCACGGAGTTTGAAGCATCAACAGCGCGGCCTACAGGACATACGGCCATGCCGCCGCCGCCCACTCCCCAGCGCCAACCCTCTGTACGCCCGCCTCCCTCCTTGCAGTATAAAAGGGGGAGGCGGGAGGACGACGGAAAAAAGAAGACTAGTGCAACACACACGATATCTCACCCCACGCCGAACACCTCACAGAGACTTGGGAGCTCATCCCTCTCTCGCCCGTTTGTAACCCCCTACTACAAACTGTCGCGAGTAACACGAGCAGCCTCATCGAACTGGACGTAGGGCACGTTGCCCGAACCAGTATAAATCCTTGTGTCCTCTCGCGAACCATCCGAACCAAAACACGCACTCCACGATACTAATTACTCGTCGGCCACAACGAACGCCGACAGTAGTGTTTAAAATAACATTGCTTATTGACATAAGGGTGAATTTTGTTTTAAAATGCATGATCTAATTTTCAGGGTTTCAAATTTATCGATGAGTTCTTAAGCGATACCTGAGGTGTCACAAGTACTCTAGACGAGCTAAGTAAATTTCAGTTTGTAACACTGGGCTAATCTTACTTATTTATCATATATAAATTAAAAACAGTTCAAATGATTTTTTTTCTTCTATTAGAAACGCGAACGTTATGCAACAAACACCACCTGTTATCAAATACAAAACACGACACCTCATCAGGCTCTTGAAAGTTGGGACAAAAACTTTCCGGCTTCCGCAAATGGCACTGACAACACGTGGGCGTTATCGGTTATCTATCCTCCACTCGCTCACTCCCCCCCTGTTGCTGTTGGTCAGGTTTAGCAGCGGCTACTACCTCCTCCTCCTCCGCCTCTCTGCTCTTCCTCATGGCCGCGCCCCACCTCCTCGCCGCCTCCTCCTCCTCCTCCTCCTCTACCTCCTTCCACGCTCCTGTCCGCCTCCTCTCCCCTCGTCCCTCTCCTCATCTCCGCCTCAACCGTATAGGTACAGCCCAACACTCGCATCTGTCTCTGGCTTATAGAACATTGCAATTTGCACGGCCCAGGCAAGTTTGACCTTTGCACGTCGGCTCCATTCGCAGGGAGGCGTCCGTTCCCGGTGGTCCGCGCGGCCGAGGCAGACGCCAAAGAAGGTGCGTGCTCGCGCGCCTGCAGCGCCGCCCCTCCGTTCGATCGAGTAGAGGAGCTTTTGTCGGTTGGTCTCCCTCCGGACCGTCTCTGATGTGTGGTTGGTTGGTTGCTCAGCGAAGGCGAAGGGGAAGGCCCCGGATAAGGCGCCAGCGGCGGCTGGGTCGAGCTTCAACCAGCTTCTCGGCATCAAGGGCGCCAAGCAAGAGAGCGTAAGTCATCCCTCCATCTGGTCCCCATGCATTTGTTACTGCACTGCTCGGTTTCGTGGTGAATTAGGGATCCATCGTAAATCGTGGAGCTCCTGTATCGTTGCAGTCTGAAGTCTTCCATTTTTTTGCACATTGCAATTAAGAATGACTAGGAATGAAAAAGAAAAATCGAAAGATACAATACGTCAATTTGTGCAGTTGCGCGCTGCGACTTCCAGAAGGCCGTGTGAACGCGTATGGCACAAAATGCATGCTTTGGGTTGCCTTTTGATGTTGTTGACAAGGCAATGGCTTTGATAGGAAGTGAATGAGGCATGTAAATAACTAATACGGTAGTGGCCTTAGCAAAAACAAAATTGATTTATGATGCTGGAAATTATACTTTTGCCTTTTGCGTCGGACCATTGATCACCTCTCTTGTATGTTTCATGATGATATGTAACAAATATGTTTCCATCTTTAGTCTTAGCTACCCAAACAAGTAACTATAGTTATGGTGGTTGCAGCATTTGCTTAAAAAGGTTATAATTGCTATGAATTTGAACAAGCTATACATGGCAATTGCTTGGTATACTTTGCCTATATCTGGTAAATGCTGTCCTTTCTGTACTTAACTAGGTACTTAATACAGTTTTTGTTTTAAAAAAGTGGCATTTAATACAGCTGAATGGTTGAGTGATAGTGATTCACTTTGTTAAACAAAAGGAACAACACGATTTTGTTTGAACTTTTTAAAACAAATATTTCTTTCCATACATGTGTATTTAACTGGTAATGTTGTAATGTCATCACTCATCAGCGCCCTCTTTCACACGGTTTTCACAGGACATATGGAAGATCCGCCTTCAACTGACCAAGCCAGTGACGTGGCCACCACTTGTATGGGGAGTTCTTTGCGGAGCAGCTGCCTCCGGTAATGTTTTATGAGTATCAAATCATTGAGTCTTGTGTGCCTCTCGAGAACAATCAATCCTGTATAATTTGGCGACTGTATTTTTAGCTTCCCTTCTTTGACCTCTTCATCCTTTTTACCCCTTCTATTTCTTTTCTTTTTTTCACTTTCCCGTCTCTTAATTTTCTTCTTTTTTGCTCTTTTGGTTTGTTTTGTTTGTTGGTTCATGTCGATTTCATCTCTAGCCTATCCTAACTTGCTTGGGATAAAAAGGCTTCATTGTTGTTGTATTTTCTGGTGTAGTTACATCATGAGGTATAATCCTTTCCGGTGTATTTTCAACGCAGCCTCTCTGCAATTTATTGTAGGGGTATTACAGAGTAAGGCTTGCCTCGTATAATCCCATCCCCAGATCCCACCTTGTGTGGGAGCTTCCAGCATTGGGTCTGTCCTTTTACAGAGTTACATCATGCGTTATAATTGTTCTTGCGTTGTCACCATCCTATGACTTCGACTTTGCTAATGAACGTTGAGAAAATCTTCTTGTATATTTTATCCTTACATTGAAATAGTTACAGAGTGATATTTATTGAGTTAAGCAAGTAAAATAGCCTCAAAGGCATATGTATTCATCATTCCTTTTGTTTAATGTAAAATGATAAGCACATAAACTTTCATGATACATGGAATCCGTTTGTTCAGAACTCCTTAGAATTAGGATGCAGACCTCATAGGACAGTGTCCTATTGTTGTGCATACGGTACTATTACTGTTGGCTTACAAATATTATACTTATGTTTTCCCTTCCTAATGCATCATATTCAGGAAACTTCCACTGGACAGTTGAAGATGTTGCAAAATCTATTGTATGCATGATAATGTCCGGTCCATGCCTTACAGGATACACACAGGTTTACTTTTAGATTCTCTGCAGTGGTTTAAATCACCAAACATATATTGTACAGAAAGACTATTTCTACTAATAAACATGTTAGCTACAAACATTCTTTATTGTAGACAATCAACGATTGGTATGATAGAGACATCGATGCAATTAATGAGCCTTATCGTCCAATTCCGTCAGGCGCTATATCGGAAAATGAGGTATGCCTGCATTTCAGAGGCCATTCTTTTTTCTTAGCATGTGCAATTACACATAGGTTTAGTCTCATAATACTGTTTGATAGTTTGTAGGTATATTGTAACTTGTTTCATTGGTGCTAACTAACTAATTCCAGAAATATAAGCTATGCATGTACATTTAATGCTTTTACATTCATTTCTTCCATATCTTGCCAGAATTTTATTTTTGTTTTTAACTGAAATAGTCTTGCCAGAATTTTATTTTGTTTTTAACTCAAATATCATTCTTCAATACTCTAATTTGTACAACGAGCAAGAGATTGAATTAAGAACTGGTGGAAAACAAAGGTATTCCATGAAACAAACTACAAATTTTGCAAAATTTTCCATCAATGGAAGCATGATGTCTACATAGCTTATCTTCTCGTTTATCTGTTTATTGTTCTTTTGATTTAGTGTTTTGTTCATTTAAGTAGTAGTTTTTAGCTGTTATTCAAATAGTCATAATGTTGTTCTTGGCTTTTCAGCTTTGTTTCTATATTCAGATTCCAAATATTGTTTACGAAATTGGCCTTTCCCTTGAGGAACATGTAATGCCATATACTGTCATGTAACATTTGAAACAATCTATCTCTTGATGATATTTTGATATCGTTTACAAGAATTTATTGCCAGCTCCTATGAACTAGTGTCATGGCAAACCTATTTCTGATGACAATGCTTTTCTTTAGGTAATAACTCAAATCTGGGTGCTATTACTGGCAGGGCTTGGATTGGGCGCGTTGTTAGACGTATGGGTAAGTCCTTTAAAAACTCCTATTTAGTACCATCAGGTTGACAAAGTACACCGATATTTTCTTATGGTTTCTGTTTTCAGGCAGGACATGATTTTCCAATTATTTTTTATCTTGCTATTGGTGGCTCCTTACTTTCTTACATATATTCAGCACCGCCTCTCAAGGTACTTCATTTCCTTGGTTATACAATTTTGTTTCTGTAAGCATAGAACACAGTTTATCTCAACTTGCTTTCTGATTAAAACATATGCACTAAAATTCGAAATTCAGCTCAAGCAGAATGGATGGATTGGGAACTTCGCTTTGGGTGCAAGTTACATTAGCTTGCCCTGGTATGGTCAACATTGCATATTGCTTCGTTCTGAGCAAATAGTGTTTGCGGAAACCTTACCAACTTATTTTAAAGAACTTGTAACTATGTAAATTTTTGCAGGTGGGCTGGCCAGGCATTATTTGGAACTCTTACTCCCGAGATTGTTGTCCTGACTACTTTCTACAGCATTGCAGGGGTATTTCTTCTCCATTTCATAGTCACCATTTCTTTTTATCGTTTACACCTATTATGGTGATCGACTATTTTCTTGATGCAGCTAGGAATTGCTATTGTAAATGATTTTAAGAGCATTGAAGGGGATAGAACACTGGGTCTTCAGGTTATGCTTCTTTTCATAATTGTTTTTTGAAATTTAACTAGTACTCAAGGATTCTCAGTACTAAATTACCCTTCTTCCTTTTTGGTAGTCACTTCCTGTTGCTTTTGGAATGGAAACTGCAAAATGGATATGTGTTGGAGCAATTGACGTCACTCAATTATCTGTTGCAGGTAAGACTCTTTATCCTTCTCTTTGCATGTAATTTACCTTCAATACTTACTAGTCTATTTTCATTTGCATAACAATTGCTTTGTCATGTGGTTCGTTCCTCCATGGTGTTGTTTAATGTAACCACATTGCTGATGCAACTTTTAAAAAGAACTTTAGAGGCAGTTGCTTTTGAACAAAAGATGTGCTTAGTGAAAATTGTGTTAGGGTTAGCTTAAGAAAATTTTACAAAAGATGTGCTTAGTGAACTATGTCTAAATTTTACAAAACATATGTCTACAAATGAATTTTACTTGTCAATGAACTATCTCTAAAGTTAAGATTTTAAATATATTATTTTTGTGCCACTAGGATCAAGTGTAAACCCTAAACCCACTGGAATGAGATCTACCAGATTTTATTGATATTAGTAAAATTTATCCGTATCCTTCTATTATTATGATGTACTCTTTGAACATAGTTCTTTTAATGAAATAACACGCAGCTGTCATGTGTATTCAAGAATGAAAAATAGTAATTCGGGACTACCTTAAAATCTCTCTCATATGATTGATTTATCATCTATGTTGAATTTCTATATGAATTTATTATAACATAGAAGTTTCACTTTTCAGCCTACCTATGGAGTACTGGTAAGACGTATTATGCCCTGGCACTGCTTGGACTAACAATTCCACAAGTCATCTTCCAGGTAAATGTTCTTCTTCCAGATGTTTTGCATGTTTAGGCGTCTGCTCTTCTCTCTGCATGTTACTACTGAATGTTGTAGTCATGTAGTAGCCTCTAATGAATGGATCTCTGGAGAATATATAGCCTTGAACGTAGCTCTCAACAAAGTAGAACTTTGCTTATAAGGAAACTTTTTATCCAAATCTTCATAACCAAAGCAGAAACAAAGTTGAACGGAGAATATATTGTCCTATTAATTAATAGTTCGACTCATATTTCCGTTCATCTGACCCTCTTTCCTCTCATGGAGCAGTTCCAGTACTTCCTGAAGGACCCTGTGAAGTATGATGTCAAATACCAGGTGCGGTTAAGCAAGTTGTCTTACTGTCTTTCTTCCGCCGGTCATTCCCTGGTCCCAAACTATAATAAACAGGGAACAACTTCAGGCAACCACGATCTAATCAGGATAATCTTATTCCGGTGACAGGCGAGCGCGCAGCCGTTCTTTGTCTTTGGCCTGCTGGTGACAGCCCTTGCAACCAGCCACTGATGAATTAATCCAAACCACATCCACTGAAGAAGATGAAATTAGGTTCCAGCCAGCTGCAATGGATGTGAATAACAATGCATAAGCTGCTTGGGAGCAGGATAGGATTGTCCTTTCGGCTTATGGAACTGGATCAATGTCGTTAGGGTCATGCTATGCAGCCATGCGAGTGACGGAAGATACAAGATGGACCATTGTAACACCTTTTATAGATGTCTCAGCTGGAATTGCACTCTGCATTGAACAGACTGTTTGCAAATGAAATCGAGAATTGTTAGGTGTTTGGACGTCACCTTGTTACTGCAAGATCAATAGTTTGCTTTTGAAATTTCAAACTGATGACTATCTGATGAACTGATTTCCGCTCGGGAAAACTCGATCAGAAAAAACACATGTATGGAACTATATGTGCTGATGACACGGAGACTGGACGAGACCGTCTACACTAGAAAAATGAGAGAAAAATGAAAATAATGAAATGAAGGATATGTTCTGAAGGAAGAATACGGGAGTTTTGGATGCCGGGTTATAAGAGCATACATAGCGTTATGCTCTCTCGGTAATCTGTTTTGCTTTAGATGGATCTCTGTTGTACCAAGTCATGACAACTTAGTGTAGAACATGCAAATTAACGGGGCAGTACACAGAGAAACACCATTTGAACAGAACAGCCAAGGATTACACAGAAGATACGTTGACACTTATAGTTGTTGGGACATCAGATACGACCTAAACCATCCATGCTGATACAACTAGCTAATAAGGCTCCTCGCGCGGAAACAAACAGGCTGGGTGCACACGGACCAGCCGAAGCTGCCTCGCACTGAGCCTCGACACAAACGACGACTAGTACCCTAACCTAGATCAACTTGCACGCGATGGAACATACATGCGCGCAGTCTACATTATTACACACTACATGCCTTCGTCCATTCATGGAACGGAAGCAAGTAGAACCTAAGACAACCTAGCTAGGACCTTGGCTACTGTTGACCTAGAACGACATACAAAGGACAGCATCGTCCTCGTTGCCGCCGAAGCAAGGCCGCGCGCGGACGCCTAGGCCTTGTTGGTGAACTTGGACTCGTCGATGTCGATGCCCTCCCTCTCTGCGCGCTCGCCGCCTGACTCGTCCTTGGTGCTCAGCCCGCCCTTCCTCCCCATCTCGCTGTACCCCTCGTGGCCGAGCTGCTCCTTCCGGGTCTGCCCGCCCTTGCTGCCCATCTCGCTGTACCCCTCGTGGCCGAGCTGCTCCTTCCGGGTCTGCCCGCCCTTGCTGCCCATCTCGCTGTACCCCTCGTGGCCGAGCTGCTCCTTTCGGGTCTGGCCACCTTTGCTGCCCATTTCGCTGTACCCTTCCTCCCCGAGCTGCTCCTTGCGGGTCTGCCCGCCTCTGCTGCGCCCTGCATCAAAAACACAAGAACACGAATCCAAGGAGAAAAACATAGATCAGTGTTCGTCTCCATTAACGGAGACGCAGTCAGGCATTTGCGTATAGAGAAGAAAGAAATGGAGAGCTAAGCAGCAACGAAATAAAGTACCTTCAGCGAGGTGCTCCTGAGCCTCGAGGCTCTTGCCGCCGGTTCCGCCGGGGACGACGGTCTCGCCCTGCTGGGCCTTCTGGTCCAGCTCCTCCCTGCTCTCCTGACGGGACGCCATCTCTCACCGCGGAACGCACGAAGCTTACGATGGTATTGGTGTGTGTGAATGTGATTGCTGCAAGAGACTTTGATCACAAGGCTGTGTGTGCTCTGTTGCTGAGCCTAAGCAGCGTCGCACTGCCCTTTTATAGCCGCGGGCGGGCAGCTCATGCCAGGCGCTCAGGAGCCGAGGTGGGACGACGTGGACACCTTTGGTGCCCCCGGAGCACGACGTGTATGCGGGAACGTTCCCGGCCGGCAACACGTAGGCACGTTTCGAAGCGAGAGCGCAGCAGGAGTGGAGTGAGGCGGTATCCATGTCCCCGAGACGACATGCCCCGCGTGTTTATCCACCGGCCTCAAGAGGAAAGTAAAAAGTGAGCGCGCGGGGGCGCGCGAAGCCTGTCACACTGTAGTAGCACCCAGGCTGCTACCTGGCGCTCCTCGCTAAGCTGCATTGCCGACGCGTGTCTACGCGGCGCCCGAGACCGAGATGCACTACAGCTGAGGTGGCTCACAGCTGGTCTCGCCGTGATAGTGTACAGGGATGGACCGGACTGACTCGGCGGTTGTCCGTTCAAATCGTGGTCCATGGCGGTGCGGCCCACACATTTGGATGGCCTAATCAGTGGATGGACCAAACTGTAAAGGAAAGTTCTCTCGGGTTTGGGCCTAATAGTTTCGTATGGCCGCGGCTGGCTGTGCTTCGTGTGGCCTGATCGTTTTTGAGAGGAAGACTCAACGCTTCTCGATTGCTGTCTCACTTCACTGGGCAGTTCTTGGCTGTAGCACCCGAAACAGCCGATCAGCTGGGATGCATTCGGGTTTTGCTTCACGTTATGAATTCGGATTTGGTGCTAGATTTCACAATCTTTCAATTTCGATTTAAGATTCCTTTTCAGGATTTTATACAAACATTTACCTACATATTATTGTGACTGAAACTAAACTTTACAATAGAAAAGAGAAAAACAAACACCTCTTTTCATCATAGAGTTTCGCACAAATTCCACCAACCTAATACGTAACGAAATCCTATGATTTAATTTATGAATTTAAGCAACTAAACCCATTCTGATTTTTTGAATTTTTCAAATGCGACAATTGTTTTTTTATATAAAAAAACAGAATTCCAGTTTTTTTTTTTCTAGATCCCGGGATCTGATGGACCGCTCCTCGAAATTGTCGTTCGACAGCTTCCTATGATCCTCTCTCCTCTTCGGTCTCGTCGCCACGGCAGGAGACCCCGAAGGGCTCGAGACGACGACCGGGGCGGGCGGCCGCACCTTATCCTCCCCCACCTAGGGTCGCTCCCTGAATCACTGTTTACTGACCCGAAGGCGTAGCTTCTCCGTCTCACGATGCCGGCGGACGACGCCGCCGGCGAGTCGGCCGGCGAGCTGCTGCTCCGTGCGGCGGCTATGGTGCCCCCCGAGCACTACGCTGTTGCCTCCCTCATCGTCGTGTCGGTCATCGTATACCGATTCCTCGAGTTCCATGTCATCGGCGACCTCCTCCGTGGTTTCCGGGGCAGCCGCGTCGAGCTCACCTTCCACCCGGCTTCGGAGATCTACCACCGCGTCGTGTCCAAGTGCCCTTCCCTCCACGGAAGGTACGGCTCTTGGTTCTGTTGTCATGATCACTCGTGAGTGATATGGGTATTAATACTTGCATTCACGATTTAGCCGCTGCGATTATGTGGTGGTAGCAGAATTAGGCGTCCTCAGTCAGTTGTGTTAAGCTTCCGAGCTGGGGTTCTGAATAATGCCATGCCAGGAGATACTTGCATTGCGTGAGAATTTTCTGGTTAAGTTGCGAGTGGTGACGGATGTTTGGTACGTTATGTAGGTACCTGGCAACACCGTGGTTGGCAAGCCCGCATCTGCAAACATTGTTCCTGGGTATCTTTGGGAGGCCGCCTTCATTCACTTATAAGAGGTTTGACTCAGTCTTCTATGGAGATGATTTACATTCTGATTTTCTAGATTGTCTCATTGGAGTTAAGTGTTCCTATGTAAAATTGAGTATACTGGACTCCACAATTTAGCATTTTCTAGATTGGCTTTCTTGTACAGCATAAACATACATTTTTATCTTTCTAGATTGTCTCATTGGATTTAGGTGTTCCTATTGTACATCAACATTGACTTATGAATTGTTTAAATACATTCTAGTTACTGTTCATGAGCGAACTAATGATATAATTTGTTAATGAATCCACACACTGATTACATTCTCCATACTGCTTATACTGCAGACAGTTGTACACAGTTCGTGATGGTGGAACTATTGCTCTGGATTGGCTGCTGGCCTCTGATTTGGAATTGGAAGGCATGTAGCTCATGGATTATGTGTGGTTGTATGTAATACAATATGATGTCTAACAATATTAGTTATGTTGCAGATGCTGATGGTTTCATTTCTAAAGATTCTTCAACACCCCTCGCGGTTTTGGTTCCTGGATTAACTAGTGATTCTTCTGCTGCTGTTAGTCCCTAATTTATTTATTATGATGTATTCTTCTATTGCTTTTATGAAGATCTTTTGATTTTTTTTTTCCATCGCATAACTTATTATTATATTTGCTTATCATTCTGAAGATATAGTAATATGTTGCAGTATGCAAAGCACATAGCCTACTCCATGGCAAGCAAAGGGTGGAACGTCGTTGTAAGCAACCACAGGGGTCTTGGTGGTGTGTCCATTACTGTAAGTTACATAATTGAAATGTCGAGTAGTTAAATTTGTTTCACTATACAGTAGACACCTTGAACTATGGATCAAATCCTGGTCATCTTTTTGTGTCCAGCTTGTTGCGACTTTCACCATATGTTTGTCTGATGATAGAAACTGCTGACACTTACATTTAAAGTTTAACATTTGTTTATCAATGCTGCAACCACAGTTTTCAAAGGCACCAAATGATTCATTCAGTAACCATCACCACTGAATTTGTAATATTTGTTTCTGATGGCAGTCAGATTACTTCTACAATGCTGGATGGACAGAAGACATCCGAGAAATCATTAATTACCTGCATCAGAAATATCCTAAGACTCCAATATTCTGCATTGGTACAAGCATAGGTGCCAATATTCTGGTACACACCTTTCAACTTGTCATGATTCATATTGTCTCCGTTCTGCTTGTTGAAGACTTAATATTATCAGTCTACAGTTTTCTTCCACCAATCATTCAGATGTGCTAGTTGCTTAGTTTTATCTGTATCAATAGCAACTATAATTCGTAATCTTGATAGCTGGTCTTTTATGCTCAATTGAGTCATATACACAGTTTTGCAGAGACAAGCTTGGTATGTTAGCTTGAAACAATTATTTAACCACGGTGTGGAAAATCCATGATGGGATGAATAACAATAATAATAATAATAATAATAATTGTTGTTGTTGTTGTTGTTATTATTAATATATTACTATTATTATTATTATTTTGCAAGAAACTGGCTGGAGAAAATGTCATTCTTCAAAGTCCAAAGTAGTTTGTCCTCACCTACATTTTGTTTAATTATGATTTGAAATACAAGAAACATACAACCCAATTAGGCGTTAGCTTGGTTATTTAACTGGTGCTGCTGCAAATCTATCAATAAGTGATTTTTCTTTTTACTGACTTTGAAATCTTGTTCCCAACTGTTTGTCCTCCACCCCTCTACTTTCTTTAAGCTGACTCATTTGACAGTTCATCAGTTACTTATCACTATACTTTATAATTGTGTGTATGCACCAACTCCCGTGGGTACATTATCCCTATCAGTATTGCCCTATGGCCATTACAAAAAAGAAAGGAAGTATGTTACTGGATCTTATAGAACGTAATGCAATGCAATTGATGCAGGTACTGCATATTCATTCCACATCTTTGTACAGGTCAAGTATCTTGGAGAAGAAGGTGAAACTACACCTGTGGCTGGTGCCGTTTCTATCTGTTCTCCATGGGATCTGTTGGTTAGTTGCTGGACCTGATTTACTCAAAACATGCATGCTTATCATGTAGACGTATGTACTAGGTTGTGTCAAGAATTTTTGGTTCAGTTTTGACACCTTTCCAGATGCCCAGTGACTTTAGGTTTTCCGAGTTTATTTTCCTGGTCTCAAATCATACCTATCCTTGCCACTAAAAAGAGTCAGTTTGTCTCTGCCTAAAAAGATAAGGAAACCTTGCTCACTATGCTCAAGAATGAGATAGACTAGGGAATAGTCGTACATCCTCCCCCTCGTGCTTACTCGTGGATCCATTTTGAGTTTACAATTTCGTTGAAGTTTTTATTTACTGCATATCTTTTTAAGCGGAAGATTACTGCACCTCAACTTTGTGTCTTGCATCTGGGGAAATACTTATGCTTTGCTATTTGTGGATTAATGAACCAATTGTTAGGATCATCTTTATAATCGGCAAGCTATGAAACCAACTTATACATTTGCTTATATAACAACGCCAAAACACCAAACTGGCTCTTAATCTCTCTGTTTTGTCATTTCACTTCAATTTTGTAGATAGGTGACAGATTTATTTCCCGCAAGTTTGTGCAACGTTTGTATGACAAAGCCCTTGCAATTGGCCTGAAGGGCTATGCGAAGCTGTAAGCATCCTTTCCTCACTAAACTTTCTATACATTTATGTGATTCTCTTATTCGACAGAATCTCCAATTATTTATGGTATACACTAGCACTATCATTATTCAGGTAATTTACTGTCAGTACGATGCAGCACATTTTTCCAGTTATATGCTATTTTTCCCTCTTAATTCAAAGTTGGTTTCAATAAGTTTATATTCCCTTTGAAATAGCACACATACATTTGTAAAAAGCATATATCCTATATCACTTGTTAGCGATGCTCAAATGACCAAATTATAGTTTTCTACAGCAACACATAATGACCGGAATAATGTTTTCATGGTCAAAATATATCTTTAGTATTCTTGGATGCTTTCTCTATTCAAGTGTAGTGGTTAAGTACGTGTCAGGAGCTTGAAATTGAACATAACAGAAAGAATTGTTCGGTTTCCTGCATATTGAAAATAAATGTGTTATCTGTTCATCTTTTGTTTACTGGTCTGGATTCACTATGGTAGTAACTCTTAGCAATCGCAGTCTGCCACCTCCGCACAGGCAGAATAATAAGAATGTAATTACCATTCACAATTGAGAAAGCTTTAACCTTTTCACCTTTTGCAGACATCAACCTGTCATGGCTCGACTTGCAAACTGGGAAAGTATTAGAAAGGTTTGACTCATTCTGCTCTTTTTTCTTTTTTGACGGGGATTCTGCTCTATTTCACTGCATTTACAGGAATGTTAAAAGTTTAGAACTCTTTATTTGTAGTTTGCTAATTTGCATCACTAAATATGACTATTTAGTTTCAATGAATTCGCTTGACTACTCTATGATTCTTGAATTCATATACTGGTCCAGAAGAATCATTTCTCTTGACAGGCTCTTCATGACTTGTATAATATCTCACGTCTTATTTTCTTTTCTTTCTAATTTGGCAGTCCCGCTCTATCCGGGAATTCGACCACCATTCTACCTGCGTTGTTGGAAGATTTGAGGTGCTATTGCCGATTCTGTCCTTAATCAGATAATGATGCATGTTGTAGCATATAGCTTTCTTCTGTAGCTTTTATAGCATTAACTGCTCTACAAGAACAACTACTACACAAACAACAAACAAAGCCTCAGTCCCAAGCAAAGTTAAGTAGGCTGAACAAACCCAATAAGAGCTACAAACAAAAGTTATTATAAATAAAAACATCCTATAGTGTCTGCTGTTCGATAAAAACTAGATAGTATTCCAAATGCTGCTCTAACAGCCAGTACTTTTGAATAATATGAATGTGAGTCATCATTTTTAGTGATTAATTTTCTCACAGACAGTCGATACCTACTATCGCCGTTGCAGCAGTTCTAGTTACGTTGCAAATGTATCAGTTCCCTTGCTTTGTATTAGTGCTTTGGATGATCCCCTTTGCACAAGGGAGGCTATTCCTTGGGATGAATGCAGGTGATGTCTTGCTCGTGGAAGCTATGCTCCTTATTCCTGAACAGTTATGTTTACGTGTTAATTAGAATAATATTGTTTTGATTTAGGGCCAATAAGAACATTGTTTTGGCAACTACTCCAAATGGTGGTCATCTTGCATTCTTTCAAGGACTGACTGCTGGAAGACTATGGTATGGTGTCTGTGTGAATCTGAAACATTGTGTTCCATATACTTGTGGATTTGTATTTTTGTATTACACTTTATATCTATATACTATTGATGGATTCTTTTGAACCAGTGTCTTCTGACATATTTTGTAGGTGGGCGGGAGCTACTTCTGAGTTCCTTTGTGCTCTTCATGACAGCTCCTACATGCATCGGCAGAAGGTGTGGGGCACTGGCTCGATGATCATTTTTTTAATGCTGGTTAGTGGATTCACTTATTCATCTCACAATTAAATGCAGGCAGAAGATCGTGTTCTGCACACTTCCTTGGAATCTTCCATTGATAAGAGCCCCTATGTCAATATCGTGGAAGATGGAATGATAGCTCCAGTAACAAATGATGACACTGGCAATGATGGTTCACCTTCTAACCAAACAGTTGATGAAGTAGAATTAAGCGACAAGGTGGGCGTTATACAACAGAATAAAGTATCCACTGAAGGACACAATGAAGACGCCAGTGGAGTGGACAACAAAAGGTTTGCAGGATCTACAAACCAGCAAGGAGAAGATACCTACAGTAACAAGCTCCGTGAGATGATCGCTCCTGTCAAGAGATCCATAAACCAGCTGACTCGATACCAAGGGAGGTCAGTCTGGTTGCTTGCCTACATTGCTTTTGTAACGTCATGGCCACTTCTCGGCTCCCTAGCTTTTATCGCATTTAGGAAAAAGACAAGGAATCCATTGAGAGCTAAATAAATACTGTACTAAGTTTCCTTAAAAATTAAGATAATTAGGTATGCCAAGTGCGCATACATGTATTTATTTCTTTTGCGTCAAGTGAAACCTAGAAGCAAAGAAGTATGTGAAGGTCTGTAGCCACGATCACATGTACTCTTTCATCCCCCACCTATGTTGAGGTCCTCCAGGACACAATACTGTTACGTTGTCATGTTGCATGTGTATGTCCTTACGCACCTAAATGATATGACTGTATATATTGATTTTTAAGAAAATAATTTGCTGCATGGATGGTCGGGAGCTTCAAACTTTTTTTTATCATGTTTCGGATGAGAAAATGGTCGTAACTTGTCAGCCAGTTGATGTCAAAAGATATTGTTACCCGATAACGTGTGGTGCCGCAGGAAAGAGGTTGATGTATCTTTTCATGTTGACATTTTGGTCCCCAACGATCCCTTGATAATGTTTTATACTAGTTATTGTTTGCTGCGTGATCGTACGTGCGCATTTCGATCAGGTTTTCCCTATTTTACTTTTTTTTTCCTGGTCTTGCGTGCATATTGATCGAATTCAATATGTGCCTTTCCTTGTCAATATGTTGATTGGGTTCTCTGTGTGAAGGCTGAGTTATAGTAGTTTTGAATCTACTTTTGAGATGAACTTGACCTACATTACAAGATAAGTCTTATGTATTACGGATTACGTAAGTCTTTTAGACTTTATTTTCGAGACGTAATTCATCATCTAGTGATTCTCTGTCATAGTACTTGAAAAGAAATTATTTCGCTCTAGCTGTTTGCACTACGTTAACAAGATTAATAAATATTATGGTCAACTAAGATCCATAATGGAATTGTCCTCCTCGGATAACAAAAATACCAACGATGCTGATAGCTCATATGCCCAAGTATACTCATAAGATGACACGTTGAGTTATCAAGACAAGTGAGATTGGATATTGGTACCATAATTCTACTTTAAGCAGATGAGGGTCCCCCAATGGCCAGCAATGATTTGGATTGCTAGAGGAGCAGGGTCCAGTATGCTTCTGTTGGTATGTTCTGTTTCCTTCCGTGTGACCTCACGGATGATGTCAAAACGATTGCGGCTTGAATGGTTCTTCTAGGGCCATGGCCGTTGTGGTGCAAGCCGTGCCGTCGTTGGGATTGGATAACATGATCTCTACCGTTCCATCGTAGCCTCGAGTTCGAGCTTTTGAAAAATTTCGAGTCTCCAAATTAGTAGCCTATCTATCCAGGCGCAGTAGAGACTGAAGCTGCAAAATTATTTTGTTTTTTGGGAGTAAAACGTGCAGAAGTGACACTGGGCAACACTTGCATTTTATTACTACTACTTTCTCATTTGAACTGGAGTGCATAGATATTATTCTGATCCCATCTACTTGCAAATCAAACAGGGCCCAGCACTACAGCACAGATAATTCGAAATGGCAAAAAAAAAAAAATCAACGCTGAAAAGGCAGCAGATACCAGAGCCATTCCCTGCGAATTTGGTATGTTTGATTTTGTGCGACTTTTCTTTTTGATGATGAGTATGGTGAGCGGCGGATGGATTTCTTATTCCAACCTAATCCAGTCGAGACGATAGCAGCACAAAGGAAAAAGCACAGCGGTCAAGTGTACAAGTAGAGAGAGCGACGTGAGGAGGTGGGCCCTTATTAGACTTGGGCCTCATCAATTTTCTTTCTGGAGGCCCGAGTTTCGCCCGGAACTGACCGGCATTGAGGCCGGTACGGGACGCAAACCGCTCGGTGCCGGTAAGGTCGCCTCGTCCAGTCCGCTTCTGTGCGCCACTGGACCAGGCTACGCTGAACGAGAGCCACACTCGTCGCGTAGTTGTTGGAGGGATGGATGGGTTACACTGACTATACGGCCCCTCACCACCCGACTTGGTATTTTGGTGTGCAAAGCATCTGGTGCACGTTGGGCACAGTAAAGTATCCAAGGGAGTTCCAAAGGTCAACGAGGAAGAGGAAGGTTCAGGCCTCCTTCCTCCTGCTATAACATCACCTCACCCGGCGTCCGAAATCCCATTTTCTCGCTCGGGAGCCTGAATTTCTACCCTCCGCGTAAGTCAGCCTCCTCGTTTCAATTTCTTCTTGCTGGTTCCAACCATGTTCTGCTGAAACAAAACACCAATTTGAGGCAAGTTAAGAAAATAATCAAGGCTGGAAATTTTGTCTGGATTTGCGTTGGTTGCTTCTTGATGATTCTCTAGATTCCTTCTTTGTGTAGTTCTGATCTAGCTCAGTCCGGGACCAGTTTTTTTTTTCTTTTTCTTTTTATAAAAATTAGTGGAAGAGGATCTAGAGAGTCAAGATGAGATTAGATAGAAATACACCACCAACTATGAAACGAGAAGGAATCCATGTGAGGTGAGGGCAGAGAAAGAAGCTGTATGCAGAATTTTTCTTTGAAAGGGGATTTTGGATCGTCAATTAAACTGTCTACTAGGAGTAGCTATTCAATTGGATTTTAGGTTGATTGTATCTAACTCTTTTGCTATATAGGTTCTAGAAAAGAGAATCTCTTTTGTTGGGCATCGTTTTTTTGTTTTTTTTGGATGCGCTAAGGCCAAAGATCTGTTTGTGCGTAGGGGCATGAATTTACTATATTGAAGATCTAGAGAAGCGTATATCGGTAAATTATTGAAATAGTAGTTCGGCAAGATATCGTGTTAGTCGAGATAACCAGCGATGATGTCTGAAGTTTATTGCTTTGATTTTGACTAGCAAGCTTGGTTGGTTGGCGAACTCATTGCTTTAACTCCTAGCCCTGGCCGTGTACTACCTGTCTTCTCATCCGATTCCTGAAACAAGTTTCTAACTAAAGCACGGAGCTTTTCTGGCATCTTACATGCGAGAAATGAGGCTAAATTCAGAGGCGCCATTTATGCGTCTGTTCCTTTTCAGTTTTACTTTTGAACAAGACAGGTTTTTTCATTACTACTTGAGTCGTCATGGAAACTTTGCAGCTATTGATAGCATGTCAGATCTGTCTGCAACCAATAATCTTTGCTTCTGTCGCAGGGTTCATGCTTGCCTGAAGATCAATTCTTTGCTGTCTGATGATTAGCTTCGTGCAATAGGAGGGTGTGTTAAAGTGGAATTCCGGCAGCATTAAATATTAATGGAAGGTGAGATGATAAGATCTCTGGAAACTGCCATGAAAGCTTCTTCATCAATGGCAAGTGGCACGGATAACCCCGACCAACAGATTGCGCCTTCCAATTCTGTGGAGCAGTTTTATTTATCAAGACCAAATCAATCTTTCCCAGGCCTCCCTCCATTCTTTGGGTCTCCATCTTCCAGTTTGTACCTTCCTAATGAAAATGAACCTAAAGTTGGCAACCAGTTTGAACAAAATCCTTCAGTGAATAATCTTATAGATTGGGACCCTCAGGCAATAGTGAGCAACCTATCCTTCCTTGAGCAGAAGATTAAGCAGGTGAAAGATATTGTGCAGTCCATGAGTAGTCGAGAGAACCAAACTGCTGGTGGTTCCTGTGAGCTAGCAGCAAAGCAGCAGCTTATAACTGCTGACCTCACTAGCATTATAATCCAGCTTATCTCAACCGCTGGTTCACTGCTTCCTTCAATGAAAAACCCACTTAGTAGCAATCCAGCAGTGAGGCAGCTCAGCAACCCTCTTGGTTCCCCTATGGGCTTTGGCATGAATGCTAATCAGCGACTGAGCACAAACAACAAGACTATGCCTGATGTGAACAAGGCCTCTGATTATGACGAGCTGATAAATAGCCTTAATACTAATCAAGATGAAAAGGATGAGCTGATCAAATGTCCACATCCATGTGGCGGAGAAGGGTCAGAACCGACTCCAATGGAAGACCATGATGTGAAGGAGAGTGATGATGGTGGTGAGGGAGAGAATCTTCCCCCTGGCTCGTATGTAGTCTTGCAGCTGGAAAAGGAGGAGATTTTAGCACCACATACTCATTTCTGCTTGATCTGTGGCAAGGGTTTCAAGAGGGATGCTAACCTAAGGATGCACATGAGAGGCCATGGAGACGAGTACAAGACTCCAGCAGCCCTGGCCAAACCCTCAAAAGATTCTGGTTCAGATCATGCACCGGTTACAAGGTACTCGTGCCCATTTATGGGTTGCAAGCGGAACAAAGAACATAAGAAATTCCAGCCTCTCAAGACAATCTTGTGTGTGAAAAACCATTACAAGAGAAGCCACTGTGACAAGAGCTATACTTGCAGCCGTTGTAACACCAAAAAGTTTTCTGTCATCGCCGACTTGAAGACTCATGAGAAGCACTGTGGGCGTGATAAGTGGCTCTGTTCTTGTGGTACAACCTTCTCAAGGAAGGACAAGCTTTTTGGGCATGTGGCTCTTTTCCAAGGTCACACACCTGCACTCCCAATGGATGATGTGAAGGTATCAGAAGCATCAGAGCAGCCTCAGGGCAGTGAGGCGATGAATGAAATAGCTAAAAACATAGGCTATAGCATTCCCTGCAGCTCCTCTGATGGTATTTCAAACCTCGACATGAAAGTGACTGATGACGCACGTGGTTTTTTCTCACCGCTGAATTTTGACCCTTGCTTTGGTGCGCTTGATGACTTTACTCGCCCTGGATTTGACATTTCCGAGAATCCCTTCTCCTTCCTGCCTTCAGGTTCATGCAGTTTTGGGCAACAGAATAGTGACAGCTGATGGAGGTCCACAACTGATGATGATGAAAATAGCCCTGTTGACCTCTATTTATGTTTAAATTGTTTATGCATGATGCTAGTCTCCTCTGTTCAAACTTCAGAGATTCATTAGATTATGCCTTTGCTGAAGTGCACGTCACTTGGTGTGGTGGTCATCAATAATGATCCAGCACCTTTATCATTATATATAGAATCAGGTAGCCCAATTGTGCTACATATATTAGAATCAGTTCTATCTTACTAGGCACTCTGGCTGTAGCGGTAACACGTCGTCATAAGAGGACGATGTCTTTTGTACCTAGTACCTTTGGAAGTGATATATTGTTTTGTTTACATGCATAATGTAGTTTATTTTCACTTAGTAGTTACCAGCTGAGTGAAACCCCGTCAGAGAAGGCAAGCTCAGAGGTGTCCTATGTCTGTTTCTCACAATCATCCTTGTCAAACATTAGCACAATATCTGGTGAGTTACTTCATTACAAATATATAGAACTCACTATAGTTCTAGAGCTCAACGAGCAAACAAAGGCAAGGTGGGTGTGATACATGCCAACCTCTGCGTGGCTACAGTACAACAAGGATATAATACACGCCGCATGCCACAAGAATTGCATCATCCTCCACATTACACTGTCAGCTTAAATCTACTAAATCATGAGGTTCTGTGTTGCATTCCTTTGGGAAATGTTGCACCGCATATGAAATGAAGTTCATGAGCAAAATACTGTATTCTTGAGTTCAGAGACCATAAAACCCACCATACTATGCCTTGTTTGTTTTTAATTTTTCAGCTAGCTTTTCTAGCTGAAAAGCCAGAAGCTAAAACAAACAATATTCTGATATATGACATTAACTTTATCTTACAGTCCTTTCCTTTTATCTAGCTTTATACAATAACCATTTCCCACTAACCCAATTCTCTTGCACCTCAATGTGCCATGTCATCAACCCACATCAGCCATCCGATTAACATCATTAACAAACCACAACCAGTCCGATTAGTCTAAAGATTTATTAATAATTAGTGTAAAAATTAGGTTATAATGAAGAATTGAACTCATGACCTCTAAAAAGCAAGAGAATCCCATTACCATTGAGCTATCATCACTTTTTTGTTTAAATAAAAAACTATAAACATTGTTAAAAGGATATTGCTTAATGATGATCAAATTAAACCACACTTTTTTGTTAGTAAAACTATAATTACAATTCCACCATATCGCGCGGGGTTGTCAACTACTCCCTCCGTCCGTGTTCAAGTGGCCACCTGGGTTTCAAATGGCAGTAGCAAGGAATGAGGTAATAGACTATAAAATTCTTATTTATTACACATGAAGAAAAAAAACTTTTGTCATCACACACAATGTGACCTTAAAAATAATATAAAATATTACAACAGCCGCATGAGATGGATGGAGGATGGGCTTCGGTTGTGTAGGAAAAAAATCTCCTCATGTGGGTCCCATCAGGCCAGGAGGCCACTTTTTGCTGGACTGATTTTAGAACGCAGGTGGCCACAAGTGGATTTCTACTCTTGAAGTATGGGTACTCTCGAAGCTTTCCTCACCGATAAGTATTACTGATAAAGTGATATAGCACATGAACACCAATGCGTATACAATTAAATTCACATCAAGTGATGGATCTCCAGCTAGATTTGTCCAACAAGAAACCTACTGTGGCTACCCTACTCTAGTTTCCAACAACTACCTCCTCAAAGTTCCAGTTTCTGACAAGTTCTCTGGAAACTGCATGGCTCCGCTGAAGGCGAGGAGCATTCTCGGTGCCCCGACAAGCAGCCATTGCAGGGAAAGGGGTCACCTTTGATGTTCCAACATCAGTGGTGGCTGTAGGAGTAATTTTCCGAGATAGGCAAGCAACTATAGCTCCACATCTGTTGTCCTCCTCTGAACTTGAGACTGAATAGCTTCTGAAGGAGTCTGAAGAGCTGTTCATGCCGTGGCATACTAGACAAGCTAGACTCATAGTTATGGTGTAGATGTAACTGCCTCTTACTGCAAAAAGACAATATGAAAAGGATTTCGGTAAAGTGAACAAATTCTATCATAGGTTAGAAACCTCTTATACAGATGGAGTAGTGTAAGCTTCTCGGTCACCCGATCCTCACAAGTAGACATATTTGTGAAAAAGGAGATATAACGCTTACACATCATCTACAGTTTCCATTTCAGTTGAAAACTGTGTTTACATATTCATCCTTCTACAAGACAGAACTCCTTTGTTTAATAACGATTTAAACATCTTATCTTACATGTTTAATAAGCCAACAGTTTATACATCTTACATTGTTTCCATGAGATGAAATGTCTGTTTATTATGCAGTTGCAGCACAGGTGCAACATCATTTCAGATTGCATTAGCACAAAAAATGCAGAGTACTCGACCTGCTAGGTAATTATTTGTTTTACTGTTAATTCAATCTGCAAACAGGTCCAGAATCTGGGCATGGGCAGTAGTAAACAGAATAGTGCAAATCCAGAAAGCAACCCCAGTTAGGAAATACTCGTATATTCTGTTTCAGATCATTTGTCATTCTAGTGTTGTCTTTAGTCAAACAGTTCTATATTTGACCATCAGTTTCTAAAAGTTCACATCGTTTAACAGCATGTGAGCTATATATTATGAAAGTATTTCTCATGGTAAATATATGTTATCAGAATCAGACTATGGATTTATAGAAATTGGTGGTCAAGGATAAAAATGTTTGACTTAGGACAAAGCTAGAATGAGAAGTAAGTTGAAACAGAGGACTACCGTTCAATCAACAGCCTTGAACACATTAACCAGCGGGTAAATGCATGTAACCTGCATTGCTAAAGAAAAATCGAAATGTACCCTGTAACTAAGAAAGTAAAGCGTACCACATCCAAATATGTTGCAAAAAGGCCATTAATACAAAGCAATCATCTATTCTTTTTCATGAAGATTATGAACAATTGCAATGTGGAGATGCGCAGCCAAACAAACAAAGAAGCTATCTGGACACTTCCTTCAGGAAGAATGTTTCTTAACTACTAAAGAAAATATATGGTCTTACATTATTTCCCTGAATTGAAATGCCTGCTTATTATACAGGCATCAGCTCAGATTGCATAGCTCAAAAAGTGCAGATTACTAGTTCAGTAAAATTATGATCATTCCAACCTGCAAATGGGTCTGGGACTCTAGATGTTACTGGTAGCAAACAGAATTGTGCAAATCCAAAAGCTACTCCCACCTCACAAATTTGATATAAACAACAGTCATGGAAAAATTACCTCGTGCAAAAATACGCATACCCTGCAGTCTCTAGCGAAAATTGGAGATGCACCTATAGTTAGAAAAATTATAAGAACCTGACTACGCAAATGCCATCAATACAAAGGAATCATATGTCTTTTTCGAAGAGGATCATGCACAACCGGAGAGTTGAGATTTTACAAGGATTATGCACAACTGAAGAGTTGAGTTTGTAGTTCTGTAAGACAAACACCACCTTTCAGTGGATATGAATACGGATGGCATATGAGCTAATCAGCACGATTGAAAAAAAAAAAAAAAAGAATAGTAATGGGGGTTAAAAATAAGAGTACCATATTGAATACGATAATCCTTAAAGTACGGCACTACTCACATCCTAATTATCCATTTCACATAAAAAAAAACTAGCGATATACTGATAATATAGAGTTATTGAAAATAAATTGCAGCCACGCGTTAATTATGTACCAAGAAGCAGTCCTGGGCCAAGCAACTTCGATGTTGCGCTCTGCGGGACTTGATTATGGCACCATTCGGCGCACAAGTACTCAATTAATACCATTCTGGGTCTGATTGAGAACAGAATGAACAAATTCGCGCAAACAAGGATCACGTACCAAAACAGGAAGCAATCCGTCAACAGTCTTTGCCCACAAAATGGATCCCCGACCACAGTCTACTAGGCCAAGAGAGGAGCGACGGGATGGGTGCAGGATCCGGCCACAAAGGAAGGCGAGAGATCGGGAACGGCAGGCGTCGGCGTTGGTCTCGAAGGAAAGGAAACGCAGTTGCAGTTTCTGGAGGAGCGCAAGGGGAGGATCGCCGCGATTGCAGTTGTAGTTGTAGCCCAATGTGGCTATGTATGGAAACAGGACTTAGAGAATTGGGGCGCCTCTCCCTTTGCGCCCTTCATTCTTTTTCTGATTTATTTGAAAATTTCAAAATCAAATCATTTTGCTTTCAAATAATATTTTTAGACTATTTTTACACAACTTTTGACTGACTGATTTAACAGAGAAGCAATTACCATGGAATTTTTATAGATAACGATTGTCTGTACATTGGCGCACCACCAACTGCCATACGCTCCATGGGACAGGGGACTCGAGAGCATATGCAGTATGGAGAGCACGATGTGCTGCCTCCAGGTTTGGACACACTGATGGCTTCTTCATGAGAGAATTGTTCGGTCCTAGAATTGTTTTTCGTTATAGTACTAGTAATTGACCATCACTAGTGATTACTGGTTAGTAAAAAATTACGGAATCAATGGTCAATCGGAGCTGATAGTGGTCAATTGGTCTGCGGTGTCCAAGTTGCTTGTCATGACAGCTTGAGAGTTGAGAATAATTACTTTATATAATTTCAACTACTACCCAAGGATAAAATAACAGCTCCGATTTCCCATAATTAAATCACCACACCTGGTCAAAGTCAACCTCACCAGAATTTATTTACTAACAATTATTTTTATTTATTTAATAAAAATAATCATCATATTTCGTTTTTTACAGAAATAGATGCCATGTCACCATCCAAAAAACTTATACAAGGGTGCCACGTAGGTGAACATAGGCTCGCCCTTCTGGTGGCGATAGGTTAGCATTGCTCTTGTATTATTTATTTTTATAATTTCTCTAGTTTAATAATCTAGATTCCTAAGTCTTACTAATGTTATGGTCCTATAAATTATACTATTTTTCCTAGTGTTAGAACAAATATTAGGGAACCCATGGAGCTCAATAGATTCCAGAATCGATTTTGGATTTTAAACTAAAAGTTCATTAAAAAAGGGAAGTTGTTAAGCTCTAGTTGAGTTTTTAGGGCATCATAATCTTCTCCAAAATTCAGAAAAAAATTATATAAATTCATTTTATCATGAGCACTATCAAGACAAATTTTGGTTAGTAGTAGGTTATAGTCAAGAAAATTTGAGTTGTTTTACAAGACATGACATTAATTCAAATACGACTCGTGGCCATTGGGTTTACTACGAGAGTTACTCATTGTTGAAGTATAAGTGAATGATCCATCTTTTCTACTCCCTCCGGTTTTATTTTGATGACGTTTTAGACAATTTGATAAAATAAGGATGCAGCTAATTGATCTTTTTAACCCTAGCATCCTGTATCCCCTCGGCCATCAAACACCGCATGGTCTCGCCTGCCTCTGCTTCATGCTTCCGCTGACGCGTACTGCGGCCGGACCACTGGAGGCGTCGGGGCAAACAGGGAAAAATGGTAATGCTTTGCATTAGGACGTCAACAATTAAAATTCTTTCCTAATTGAATTAGGACGTCAATAAAATAAAATCAGAGAGAGTATCAGTTTAAGTTTTTGAGTGACCTAATTTTGGGTCGCCTGCTTTCTCACGAGCATCTCCTGTCACGTCACCATTCAATTCGATTGCTATTGAGCTTGAGCATCTGCCGCTGTCAAGCAAGTGTCGTGTCCTGCTACGTAGTACGATATTAGTATGCGATTATTTCAATGGCGGTCGCGGTCAGCCCCACGACACGATAATCGCCGAGCAGCAAGCCAGCAAGACGATTGGGGGCATAATGCAATGCAAGCACCGCGGATCCAAGAAAAATCACCAAGATTGCAGGTTCCCGACTTCCCGTAATACACGTATTTGCTCCGTCAGCTGCTATGTAGGCAGCGAGCGTGTCCGAGGTGGCGCGGAAAAGCCCGTTTGCTGCAGGTGACGCCCGCGCCGACCACGCGCGCTCTGCTGCCGGGCGCGGGCGGGCTCGCAATTCCGCGGGGACGCCACACGCTGGGATTTCCTGTGCATGCCAGAGCTCGCTGGATACTTGTAGCTCCGCGGATCACAGCGCAGACCCCGGTCTCCTGCATCGTTTCTGTTGGTGGCGGAACCAAGAAAGTCGGTGAGTGTACTCCTAGCCCGTAGCCACGCCTCTGAAACACCGTTGTTGATTTTATTTTATTTTTTTTGTTCAGCTGAAACACCGTTGTTTATCTCCTTCTCGAGGCTCCTTTTGTGAACCTAAGAACCCGGCCAGAGGCATTCGTCTACGGCACGGTCAATTCTGCGCGCAACGAACAGCGACTTGTGCAGTTGTGCTGTTATGTTTAGAGAAAGTGAAGGCCCACGGAGGGAATAGAGTAGAGTACAACGATTTCATTGTCATCGCTCATCGGTACAGACTATACAATGGAGAAGACACGTCTCTTTCAGTATCTACTGCATCACACTAGCATACTCGCCGGTCCGACCAAGGAGCCCAGGTCCTTCAGTTCTTGACGCCGTCCACAAGAAATCCAGGATAGGTCCCCGGTGTTCCGCGGATTCCACCCCGGCGCAACCGGCCAAACGGGCTCGGAATAAACTCCAGGTCATGTCGCCTTTCGGTGCACGTCAGCGCTGCGAGTCGCTTCTTCTAAAGATCTCACGAAAAAGAACATTTTGTTCTTAAGATTGATGCAGAAAAGAACAGTTCCTTATGTTCGTGGCGTGTAACAATCGTGTGATCCTCCGACTCCGCAAGCACATGGTGGGTGGTCCGATCGGCCTCTAGTGTTCCGCTGCGGCAACTCGCCAGCGGATTCGCCGTGCTCCGGTGCATGCACCTGACATCACAGAAGTGACAGAGGTTATTCCGAAAAGCTGTCCAGTAATGGTCTCAGAATACGCAATGTGGAATAAACGTAAGCCAATTGCCTGTTAAAATAATCGATTTCTTGCCGTACCCCTTGTCCCAAAGTCGTCTGGCGCCATGCGACCTGGTCTGATCCCTTTCCCCATCAGCAGCATTATATCATCTGAGGAGTTCGTCAGCAGAAGCGCTCGGGCAAGCACGCATTTCCACTCGATCGAGCACACCATACGCGCAGCGGCAGCGCGCAAGGACTGGACCACCCACGGCAATGGACACCCACGCCGTCACCGACGTCCTCCTCCTCCCGCGCTCCGACGGCGTGGTCGCCGGCGCCGTGGACTTCCGCGGCCGCCCGGCCTCCCGATTCGCCACCGGCCGATGGCCGGCCGCGATGTTCGTCCTCGGTACAGCCTCTTTCCTCGCCGGACACGCACGCACGCACGCGCACGGATCGATCTGATGTGGTGGGTTTGAAAAACTAATCGAGAGTGGGGGATCTGTGTTGGATTCGATGAATGAAGGTGTGGAGATCGCGGAGAGGTTCGCGTACCACGGGGTCTCGGCGAACCTGATCAGCTACCTGACGGGCCCGCTGGGGGAGTCAACGGCGGGAGCGGCGGCGGCGATCAACGCGTGGAGCGGGGTGGCCACGATGCTGCCGCTGGTGGTGGCGTGCGTGGCGGACGCCTGGCTCGGGAGGTACCGCACCATCGTCTTCGCCTCCCTACTCTTCGTCGTGGTCAGTTCCGCCTCTCTGCCTCACCCCCCGCTTCCTTTTACCACCTCTGCCCCGCGCGCCCAGTGACGTCTACACCCGTGAACTTTAGCATCGAAGTGCGTCCTCTTCGGCTGGGTTCCTGGATTTCACCGGTGCCTCGTGCAAAATTGGACTATTTTTTTTTTTTTTTGTGGTGCTCATCAGCTCTGCTAGTGACCCGATGTCCATTTTTTAGAAAAGAATATTCTGTTGATCTAATGACTTTCTAGACATGCCGGATTGCAACGTGCGATTTACTGAATTGCGTCCGAGAAGCAGTTCAACTGCTTCACTGACAAGCATTTGCCGAACTGCTCGTAGAACAATTACCTTAACCTGTTCTTGTGATCGCAGAGCATGGGCATGCTGACAGTCTCGGCGCTCCCGGCGTTCCACCAGGACGGCTGCAGCATCCACAACACCAAGTCCCTCGCCTGCTCCCCGTCCCCCGCGCAAGAGGCCATCTTCTACGTCTCCCTGTACCTGGTGGCGCTGGCAGAGGCCGGGCACAAGCCCTGTGCGCAGGCGTTCGCCGCGGACCAGTTCGACCAGCACGATCCCGAGGAGTCCGTGGCGCGGAGCTCCTTCTTCAACTGGTGGTACTTCGGCATGTGCTCCGGCACGGCCATGACGACCATCGTCTCCAGCTACATCCAGGACAACATCGGCTGGGGCCTCGGCTTCGGCATCCCCTGCCTCGTCATGGTTTTCGCGCTGCTCGCGTTTCTGCTCGGGACACGGAAGTACCGTTACTACACATCCACGGAATCCAGCCCCTTTGCTCGCCTCGCAGAAGCGTTCGTCGCACTGATCCAAGGCCCCAAATCCAGCCAATGTGACAGGTAATGTGCTTGTTTCTCAATGTTTTCTGAATGCCAGGCCGGTCGAACACGCGGTTAACTTGTTGGATGATCTTGACAGTGACGATCATCAAAGCGACGACGCCAGCCACAAGGAAGAAGTGAAGGGCGTGCTGCGCCTGTTCCCCATCTGGGCGACATGCATCATCTACGCCGTGATCTTCTCGCAGTCATCGACGTTCTTCACGAAGCAGGCCGCGACGCTGGACCGGAGGATCGGCTCGACGCTGCGGGTGCCGCCGGCGGCGCTGCAGACGTTCATCAGCCTCACCATCATAACCTTCATCCCTGTCTACGACCGCGCGTTCGTTCCCCTGGCGCGGCGATTCACGCGTCTGTCGTCGGGCATCACGATGCTGCAGCGGATCGGCACGGGCCTCGTCCTTGCGCTGGTCGCCATGGTCGTCGCCGCGCTGGTGGAGACGAAGCGGCTCGGCGTCGCCAGGGACGCCGGCCTCGTGGACCAGCCCAAGGCGCCGCTCCCTATGAGCCTGTGGTGGATGGTGCCGCAGTACGTGCTCTTCGGGCTGTCGGACGTGTTCGCCATGATCGGGCTGCAGGAGTTCTTCTACGACCAGGTCCCCGACGCGCTGCGCAGCCTCGGGCTCGCCTTCTTCCTCAGCATCTTCGGTGTGGGCCACTTCTTCAGCAGCTTCATCATCTCCGCCATCGACGACGCCACCAAGAAGAGCGGGGCGAGCTGGTTCTCCAACAACCTCAACCGCGCCCACCTTGACTACTTCTACTGGCTGCTCGCTGCCCTCTGCGCAGTGGAGCTTGTTGCTTTCTTCATCTTTTCCCGCGTTTATGTGTACAAAAAACGGTTGCCCCACGACAATGGTGCGGTGATGTAAGAAGCACTATGTCGTCCTTGTGATCGAGGTCTAGAAAAATGAATGGATGTAACTTTTGACAGACTAAAATTCGTTATGTATATAGTTCATACCTGATGTACAGACTAAGAAAGAATTTCAGCTCTCTAAGGTCCTAAAATAATCTAAATGAAAGTTTTTAGCATCTTCTAAAACCTCCAAAGAAATTAAATATCCAAATTTGGATGCCTTTCTCGTACATAATAGAGCCTGGTAGACCAGATTGTCTTACATCATACGATAACAATCAGAATCGTTGATTTATAGAGTAAGACCCTCTTAGCAGAGCTCCACGGAGCTGATTCTCAGAGAGAATCTAGAGAGCTCTGCCAAACGCTGTATTACAGGAGAAGTGATTTTTGGTTGATTCTATGAAGTGATTCTCTGACATGAACTAAAGGGCTGGGAGCTGAAAAAAATAGTTTCTCCTGATTCTGTGAAGTGATTTACTGTCCTGATTGTGAGAGTATATCATAAAGAATCAAAGAGAATCAATTTTAGCCACAGAATCACTTCTAACTCAGAGAATCACTTCTCACTGAGAATCACTCCCCAAGAATCTCTGCCAAAGGGGGCCTAAAACTAATCTCACTCCTCCTCTTTCACGCATATTTGTTAACATGAGGTACTCCTAAAATCCCGACAATTGTAACTAATCCAACTTTCTAGGCACCTAATTTTTCCAAAAGAATTAGCCACATCAGTTTAAATCCTAAATAGTAGCGATTTATTTGTGGCAACAAACTGTGACAAGTATCATAAATGTCGTCCGTGTAAGATCATTTACGCAACTAAAAAAAAAATCCCAACAAAATGTAACATCTACATCTAAAAATCTGTCATGAAAATTATGGTTGAGTTATTTTTACAACTAAAATCATCATTTATGCATAAAAAGAAATTTGAACAAAAAGGTAACATCTACTCAAGATTTGACATGAAAATAATTCTTAGTTTTTTTTGACAATTAAATTATGGCATGTTTGGAATCAATCATGCGTCACTGCAATATCTAAACAACCCGTTGCTATCAAATTCCGAATGAGTTTAACAACTAATATCTCTTTCTATTTTTCGAAATTAGTAATAACAATAGTAAGTAACTAAACTATTACACCATACTAGGGTGTAAAGTTTTATCATATATCTCGAGACCTACACAAATGAATGATTTAGAATTATCTACAAATGAATGATCTCGAGTTATCTGTGTCTACTGTAAACTTTACCACATAAAAAATGGGCCAAGATCGTCATATTCACCAAAAAAATCTTCAACATCCGGTGCAGCAGGTTCACCTGGACCTGGAGCCTTGGGTTCAGCAGGTCCAACTCCTCTTCCAAGTTCATCTTCTTTCTGCACAGCTGGATCACCAACACCGCCAACGGCTGCGGCTCTCGTTGGTTCGGTGATGTCGTGTATGCTGGCCCGCTTGCAGAGTTTGAGTTTCCTCTGCTCCAACCGTTTACAGTGCTTCTGGTGGTGGCTGGCAATCTGGAACGCGGTCTTTGTCGTCAGGTACTCTGTTGACATCGCCTTCCACTTGCCCGGTCCGTGCTTTTCAAGGTACTCCAGGAAGAGACTGCACGCGTTTAATTAGTAGATCTATTATCATTAGCAATTCGCGCGGTACAACAAATGCTATAGATGGAAACATGGCCAATCACCTACTACTACTTGTGAGAGCTATAGTCCTACTATACACGAACACATTTGTCCGAAGAAAGACATATAGAATACAGGCAAGAAGAGAATAGCGATGATGTGCGTGTACCTGTGCTCTTCCTTGGTCCACTTCTCAGGCTTCTTCCTCTCGGCTTTACGCTTCCTCTTCGTGGCTGCGGCCGCTCCAGGCTCTGATGAGGCGGCTGCGTCCGTGGCTGCTGCTGCTGGCGCCGCCACAGCCTCCGGGGAAGCTGCCACGGCACTCTGCACGTCCCACTCACGCGGCGTCTCCACCTCCGGCGCGTGGAGGATGCGGGTCACCTCATCAACCGTGCGCTCGTACCGCTGGTAAACCTGCTCCAGCGTCTTTCCCACGAAGCGCGAGGCGATCATGTCCCACCGCTGGAAGTAGGGGACCAGCAGCAGTAACTCCAGGAGCTTGTCGTCGCTACGGGTCCACATGGCCACCGGCTCGGGGAGCACCGGGGCGGCGCCGGCATCGTTAGCATGAGGCATGTATGCGTTCGTTAGCTCTGATCTAAACAGATCCCAATAATAAATAAACTCAGGTGTGTCCAGAGCAAGCAAAAAGGAGGAGGAAGCGGGGATGAGAAAGCCAACCATCGTATGAATAACGAACGGATCCCCATATATTCTCACCGTCGTTTAGATCCCGTCTGCAGCGCCGCATAGGCCCTCGCGTGGTGCTGTCACGAACGAGCCCATGGGTTATGTAGTGAAGCCCGCATGGGCCACTAACGTCGCCAGCGCATGCGTAGCACTGGTCCCACCACGCGGCCACCGTCCGTCCATCCGTCTTGGAGCCCATTTAGACTGTTTTCGGCCCACGTACGTGTTTAGTCCTGTTTTCTATTGCTACAATTTTTTTGTATTTTAAACCGCTGTACTACTAGATAATGAGTTTAAAAAAGCGTCCATTGTATAATTAGTTAGAAGTAGGTTCGATCAATTAAAAAACATAGTTCCATTGCATGACTGTGGAGAAGTCCTAT
Source organism: Oropetium thomaeum (assembly GCA_001182835.1). Taxonomy (NCBI): domain Eukaryota; kingdom Viridiplantae; phylum Streptophyta; class Magnoliopsida; order Poales; family Poaceae; genus Oropetium; species Oropetium thomaeum. The sequence continues at coordinate 1,021,419 of LFJQ01000033.1, forward strand.
AAGTTAGAATCGGTTCCACTGAATAGTTAGAGAAGTTCTATGAGTCAGGGAACCGAGCGTGCTCACCCAGGTGCCCCCTACAAAAAGTTGCCTCTAAAACAGAAATAAATTCAATGAAGCGTGCATGGACGACCATGAATACTGGGAATAAAGAGTAATGAAAGAAGCGAACGGTGCATACTGAATATGAAATGGAAATAGCATCCAGGAATGAGTACGTATTGCATTACAAGGCGATATATAATAAAATAACAGCGGGTGGATAGCTACTCACTGTTGGAGCCCGTAAAATAATTGGGGAAAAAAAAAACTTGAACAACCTTAAATGGGCTAAAAATATTCACCTAGGCTTTGTGCACGGCCGTGAGCCCGTGACAACTGACAAACTTGCTAATGTTTCAGACTTGTCAGTTCGCCATTGCTGTTAGCTGCAGGACTGACAGTTGATGCAAATTAAAGGATTGGCAGATGCTTCAGTCGTCCAAATCTGCTTGGAAGTGTGAAAAGCGCTGGGCTACCTGGAAGTCTGGAACAGGAAATCTTAGCAATGCATGAACCATATCACTGTGTCAGTCTGCAGTACACTGTTTCCTCAGCTGCTCAACATGAACATCAATATAGATGAACGGTGAATTTGTTTTGTCGCTCGCTGAATTATTATTGTTTGTCACGAAAATTATATACAATCACAAAAGGTCAGTTGTTAGGCTATCTCCTCTCTTTTTGCTCCAGAATGACGCCTGCCTAGTAGCCTATGCACTTGATTATGCGTAGCTTACTAGGTGTGAGAAACATCGATCGGCCTCGTTGAACTAGGTGTTGAATTCTGTTGTTAGGCTACTCCAGATTTTGCACTCCACTTCCCAGCACCAAATATTAATTCAGTCCAGAAAGCGCTTTGACGTGCTACAGCCTACAGCGGCGACGAGTCGCTGTGTAACTTGTGGCGACGAGACGACACATCATGGATTCATGGTTCATGGCAGAAAACTTATCGGCAGCAGATTTGATTTGAGGATAAATGAGCATCTGGGTGTACCGTCTGGAACTCATTTTCCTTCAGAGCTCGTACAGTATGATGCTGATCATATCAGACGATGCGTGCTGAAGCAGTGATGCCTAACATTTCCTGTACTGCGTATTTCGTGACCTACTTGGCAACAGTTCCTGTCCGTTGCTTTTCTGCATGCTTTCAGTAATAGCAGGACAGCAGCGGCAGCAAACAAGTCAAGAAGAAAGATGCATGCGGCTTATCTCCACAAAAGATAAGAGGATCTGAGCCGGCCATCCATGACCGAGCCGGCCTCGCGCAATCAAGAGCTTGGGCTCGTGCGTGCGGGCACGCGTGCGGGGGCGTTGTCGCCAGTACGCCACGCCCGTGGCGTGAGCTAGGTCGCCGAACACAAGGCGCAATGGGCGCACGCGCGCGCATGGCGCTTGCGAGCGTGCCTGCGTTGGCCCGCACGGAAGGCGTGTGCGGCACTCGCTTCATAACTCTGAGATATATAAGGTTATTGGTTATAGTGGGGAGCAATCTCGGAAAGAAAAGCGCAATCGGGTACCTCTAACCTTTTGATTAAGCCGGCCGCGCGCCTACATAAGGTCATCCCCAAAACCTGCGATGATGCCATGCCGCATGTCTTGTTCGAGTGAGCTACTACTGTCTCCACCCGTGCTGATGCAGCCAGACATGTCGGACACCGTCGCCGGCGCCGCCAACTACCGCGGCCAGCCCGCCTCCCGCGCCACTACCGGCGGCTGGAAATCGTCGGGCTTCGTCATGGGTACTGTTTCGACACCTCTTGTCTCGTTTCGGGCTCTTTGTGTGCGGTGCGTGATCGACATGGTTGGGACACGCGTGCGACATGCATCGTGTTGCTGAGGATGCAAAAGAATTTCGTTTGTGATGTTGCTTGGTTGCGTGCAGCGATGGAGATCGCGGAGCGGTTCGCGTTCAAGGGCGTGGCCGCGAACCTCATCACCTACCTGACGGGGCCGTTGGGGCAGCCGATGGCGCGCGCGGCTGCGTCCATCGACGCGTGGAAGGGCGTCTCGCAGATGCTGCCGCTGCCGATCGCGTGCGTGGCGGACGCCTGGCTCGGCCGGTTCAGGGCCATCGTCCTCGCCTCCCTCATCTTCGTCGTGGTCAGTCTTCACACTCTCACCCCACGAACGAATTTCAATTCGACGATTATTAACCTTGATATGTGTGACATCCTCACGCGTCGCAGAGCATGGGCGCGCTGTCACTGTCGTCTGCGTTCCCTGTCGCCGCCGGCACCGGGCACGTCGCCATCTTCTACGTAGCGCTGTACCTAGTCGCCCTGGGCGAGGCCACGCACAAGCCGTGCGCGCAGGCGTTCGCGGCCGACCAGTTCGACGAGAAGGACCCCGAGGAGGCAGTGGCGCGGAGCTCCTTCTTCAACTGGTGGTACTTCGGTATGTGCGCCGGCACCGCCGTCACGACCGTGGTCTCCAGCTACGTCCAGGACAACGTCGGTTGGGGGCTCGGCTTCGGCATCCCCTGCGTCGTCATCGTCGCGTCACTGATCGTGTTCCTCCTCGGGAGCCGGTCGTACAGGTATTACCACACTACCAGCAGGGAGGCCAGCCCCTTCTCCCGCGTCGGGAAGGCTTTCTTGGCGTTGTTGATCAAGAGCCGCCGATCATCAAATCGTCCTACTCCTACCTGCGGCAGTCCTGTGATGAGCAGCAAAAGCGATGACGGCAATGCCACCGCCACTGTCGAGCAGGTGAAGAGCGTGCTCCGCCTTCTTCCGATCTGGGCGTCGTGCATAATCTACGCCATCATCTTCTCCCAGACTTCGACGTTCTTCACGAAGCAGGCCGCGACGCTGGACCGGCGGATGGGCTCCAAGCTGCGCGTGCCGCCGGCGGCGCTGCAGACGTTCATCAGCGTCACCATCGTCGCGTTCGTTCCGGTCTACGACCGGCTGTTCGTCCCCCTCGCGCGGCGCTACACGGGCCGGCCGACGGGCGTCACCATGCTACAGAGGGTCGGCGCCGGCCTGGCCCTGTCCCTCGTCGCCGTGGCGCTGTCCGCGCTCGTCGAGAGCAAGCGGCTCCGCGTTGCGAGGGACGCCGGTCTGGCGGACGACCCCAAGGCGACGCTGCCGATGAGCCTGTGGTGGATGGTCCCGCAGTACGTCCTCGTTGGCATCGCCGACGTGTTCGCCATGATCGGCCTGCAGGAGTTTTTCTACGACCAGGTCCCCGACGCGGCGCGCAGCCTCGGGCTCGCCATGTTCCTCAGCATCTTCGGGGTCGGGCACCTCCTCAGCAGCCTGCTCATCTCCGTCATCGACAAGGCGACGAAGAAGAGCGGGCAGGTGTGGTTCTCGAACAACATCAACCGCGCCCACCTCGACTACTTCTACTGGCTCCTCACGGGGCTCTGCGCCGTCGAGCTGATGGCATTCGTCGTCTTCTCGCGAGTTTACGTATACAAGAGAAAGGGCGGTGATGGCAGTGATTGCAGGGGCGCAGAAGATGACGACCACACCGTCGTGTAAACATGGTTGTCTCCGTTCCTCATATAAGAAATCAAGCGTAGGTAGTTTCCATGTTTTGACTACAAGAATCAAAGAGATGCAGGCTTTTTCAAGATGAGCGGACGTTACTCTGATGTTCTTGCTCGATTCACTCAGGTGGCGAGTGGACTGCAGTTGGGCTGTATTGGGCCTAATTAGCAGTGGCCGTCCCATACGTTTTCAAGCAATTACTGTCTTCAGTTACTTTCACATCGCTTTGTGCTCCAAAAAAAAAAAAACTTTCACATCGCTCGGAATAAATAATTAACTTGATATTGACAGATCAACCGATCTGCCCTCTGCATATGAAGCAACGAAATTATTGCGTGCTCTTGGGTTCTTTGTCTACCAACCAATGATAGAGATCGAGAGACCCGCGTAGTACATAGATGCGCAGAAAGGCTTCCCCGGACAAATATACAACAGTACTTGTTCCCAAGGCGACCTTGTTCTTCATAGCTGAGCTCGCTCCCAGTCAACATCTCTCCACCAGGATTCTCTGACGATGTACCAAGGATTCTGTTGGGTACAGATAGCATCAGGGTTCCTCCAAACTCTGCATATTCCAGTTTCTTCAGCCATATTCACATAAATCACAACTCATCAAAGGGCAACTCTTGGCAAACCGGTGGTGTTTCAGCCAACGCATACAGTTCGCCTGCAATTACAAAGGGGAGGCAGTAATGGAGTCCGGCGAGCTTCTACCGCATTCTGGACCGTCGTTTACCACCAAACCCGCCGATGGCCGAGGCGGCTGGCGCGCCGCTCTCCTCATCATCAGTAACCTCTCCAATATGATAGCTTGAATCCATTATGCCAAGCTAACTATCGCTGAGCTCTCCTGTAGAGAGATTTAACACTGATCGCCCACGCAGCTCTTGGGTTCTTTGAGCGTATCGGATTCATCGGCGTGTCGGCCAACTTGATCATGTACCTGACTGGTCCACTTGGCATGTCCACGGCCGCTGCGGCCGCCAACGTGAACGCTTGGGGAGGGACCGTGCAGGTGCTGCCGCTCGTCGGAGCGCTCGCCGCTGACTCCCGGATTGGGCGGTACAGAGCGCTCATGGCCGCCTGCGTGGTCTATCTGTTGGTTAGTACTACTAATTACTTTCTCCAAAATAGATTTTTTGTTTCCATCCGGTAAGTATACCACTTACCGAACGCTCATGAGTCCAAGTTTGACACTGACAGAGTTTGGGAATGCTGACGGCCTCATCCGGGCTGCAAACGCCGCACAACCACGCCGAGAGCTCGCTGTCGCCGCCGACGACGTCCCCCGCCCACCTCGCCTTATGCTACATCGCGCTCTACCTGCTGGCGTTGGCGCAGGGCTTCTACGGGCCATGCGCGGAAGCCCTCGGCGCGGACCAGTTCGTCTCGCGGAGGAGAGACGGCGGCGGCGGACCCAGCGCGACCGCGTCCCGGAGCTCCTACTTCAACTGGTACCACTTCACCGTGTCGTGGGGCTACGCCATCGCGTCGGCCGGGCTGAGCTACATCGAGGACAACGTCGGCTGGACCGTCGGGTTCGCCGCGTGCTGGGTGGCGATGGTGCTGGGCTTCGCCGTCTTCTTGCTCGGCACGCGGACGTACCATACCGAGCGGCCCGTCGAGGGGGGCGCCTTCGTCGAGACGGTCCGGGCGTGGGCGGCGAGGGTGTTCCGTCGTCGCAAAGACCTCGCCACTGGCACGGAAAGGTGAACACGAGCGAACTTTTCGCTCTCCTCTTTCCGCCGCCACCGGCACGCGGAATGGGAAAATGATGTCCTTGTCTTGTGCAGGCTTCTGGATTCACAGCCGAAGGAAAGAAAAGGACTCGTCGCCAAGCTGTTCCCGATCTGGGTGACGAGCCTGGTCTACGCCGTCATCTTCTCGCAGGTCCCCACTCTGTTCACCAAGCAGAGCAGCACGCTGGACCGGCGGCTCGGCGCGGGCGGCGTAGTCGTGCCGCCCGCCGCGCTGCAGTGCTTCATGAACGTCACCTTCATCGTAATGCTCCCGCTCTACGACCGCGTGCTCGTCCCGCTAGCTAGGCGCCTGACGGGGCACGAGACGGGCGTCACGATGCTCCAGCGCATCGGCGCCAGCATGGCCGTGTCTTGCGTCGCCATGGTCGTCGCCGCGCTAGTGGAGCTGAAGCGACTCGGCGTCGCCAGGGACGCCGGCCTCGTGGACCAGCCCAAGGCGTCGCTCCCGATGAGCTTGTGGTGGATGGTCCCGCAGTACGTCCTCCTCGGCCTGGCCGGGGTGCTCGGCGAGATCGGCCTCATGGAGTTCTTCTACGACCAGGTCCCCGACGCGCTCCGTAGCGTCGGCCTCGCGCTGTGCTTGAGCATATTCGGCGTAGGGAGCTACGCCAGCAGCGCGCTCGTGTCTGCGATAGATTGGGCGACGAGGAGGAATGGTGGGGAGAGCTGGTTCTCCGACAACCTCAATCGAGGGCACCTCGACTACTTCTACTGGATCCTTGCTGCGCTCGCCGCTTTAGAGGTGGCTGCGTTCTTGCATTTTGCGAATCGATACGCCTACAGAAACAGGCGACCTATAATCACTCAAACTTCATAAGCAGCACTAGTATAAAATATGTTGCCTCAATGCCTAGTGTGATCACTGCTGCTATCAGTAGAATAATTTTTACAGTTCGCACGTGGGCCAAGAGGTCACTTGTATAATCACTTGTATACCTTGAATCACATAATAATAAAACAAGTCACCATATGTAACTACAAGAACTAAGAGCAACAATCTCACGTTGGTGAAATGTCATCAGAGTCACAGCGTACTGTTCCGGTCTGGATAGCTCGGCCACGTTGCAGAACGAGACAACTTGTTAAAATATTACTAGCGCTCTTCCGATCTAGGCGGCACTACCTCTGCCTCTGGGGAGTCTGGACTCTGGAGACGCAGCTATGGAGCCAGGCGAGCGGCCATGGACGTCCCTCAGCTCCAATCCCGCGGCAGCTGGCGCGCCGCCATCCTCCTCATTGGTAATCTCTTGGAACTTGAATCAGCGTCCAGTTCTAGTATACATCTCTTAAAGTCAAAGTCAACCACATGCCCGGTCGTCAGCGATATTTTCTTTGTTACTCCATCGTCACGTAACATTGGGGTTCAAACACTTGGATTGCGGATCGTCGGCCGTAGATCTGCCCCCGCTTTTTGTTTGATTAGGAGGCCTAATTATTAAAATGCGTTTAGTGGTGAGGGGTTTCTGTGCCAGCCGAACATCTGGCCGAGAGCTAAAATATCCCTGCTACTTCTTTACCTCTTCTCACTGACGCATGGGTCTCACAAGTCTCTTCTTCCTCTTACCAACCGATCCTTTTCTTTTCCTCTTCCTCGTGAAGGAAGGAGAGAGAAGCAGAAAAAGGGACGGCCCTCCGCCACTACCTCAAGTCCGAGGAGGTCAAGGTCAAGCTCCTCAGCGCCCCCGCGCACGCTCTCGCCGACGCGCCGCTCCGTCGGGGCCGGCTCTATTTCCTCGTCACGCTCCCGCACCGCCCCGGGCGAACATGCGTTTAGACAACCTCCGCGTCCAGGCCCGCGAGTAGCTCGTGTCACTCATGCTCGCGCGCTGGTCCACCTCTGACCTCAACTCCCTCACTAACGCCTACGCATACGCCTCCATGCCCACCGGGCGCACCGCCTCTTTGCTTGCTCTCCGGCGCACGGCGCCTCCCGCCGGCGAGGGACGCACTCATGACCGCCACGCCGGCGTCCAACCCTCCCCGGCCTATAAAACTGAAGCGCGGCGAGCTCCTCTACCTCACTGTCCCCTGCTTATCCTCTCCCGAGCACCACAAAGCTCTAATTTGATATTCTTCCTGATTGTCCTCAACTACGGTCGCCGCCGCCATTAGCCTCGCCGAGCCATCCCCGATGCCGCTGAGGCACCCAATGGGCAGGCGTGAGTACGAGGAGTATTTTCCCCCGGTTCTGGACGAGCTTTCGGTGGCCTCAGTCTTGTATTCTGCCACTCCGGTGGCCCTGCCAATGGTGCTGTCGTCACTCACGTTGGCCGACAGCTCGCCTTCAGAGACGCATTCGCGGCGCAGGAGGAAGGCGCCTTCCATCCCGAGATCAGCACCGCCGGCGCTGGTTTTCCCCCACCCCCAGTCGGTGCACTGCAGCCGCGCCCGGGAGTCCGCTCGTCGCCTCCATGGGTGTGAGCTATGCCAGATCTCTGGTTTCGAAAGGAAAGAATGGTCCGGCCAATTGATTCTTCTGGGGCCCACAAAGCTCCGGTTCGTCTACTTCACAGCGACAGCTATTTTGTTCTTGTTCCTCATCTGGACGGTAAGCATTCTGTACGTGTTCCTAGTTACAGCGCATCAACGTCCTTCATGTACCACTGCACCGCGCTTAAGTGCTGCCTGTCAATCAATACAACCGACTGACCTCCCCCCATCTGACGGCTCAAACTGACGTCATTGACACATCGTCCGCTTTGCGGTCGTCAGTGTCACTTGCCTTCTTCCTGCTATGTCCTATGTATCGCTATGCAGCCGTGGGGTCACTGGAGCGTTTTGGATTCTACGGCGTGCAAGCCAACCTGATGATGTACCTGACCGGCCCTCTCGGCATGTCAACGGTGTCTGCGGCTGCCGGCGTGAACGCGTGGGCTGGGGCTGTGCAGGTTCTTCCCCTCGCCGGCGCGCTCGCCGCCGACTCGCGGCTCGGGCGGTACCGCGCGGTCTTGAGCGCCTGCATGCTCTATCTCCTGGTTAGTGTGCAAAATATGTTTTTAATTGTGTTTATCCTTCTCTCCCATGTAAAATGCTTCTTGTGAGCCAATCAAAATCAGCTGGGGAATTTTTAATCTTGTAGTACAATGTGCAGTCAAAGACAGAGAAGAAAATTCCAATTTCAGAATGGTGACTAACTGGAATAGACTGCAATTCTTTGGGGCAGAACATTAGAATGCAAGCTTAATTTCTTGATCAATGGTCATTGTTGTCACAACCCACCATACCAAACTGCAATCGTGTCATCAGGGCTTGGGAATGCTGACGGTGTCCTCCGCGCTGCAAACACCGCCAACCCATCAAGAGAGTTCGCCGACGTCTGCCTGGCGGCATGCTTTCTTCTTCGTGGCGCTGTATCTGTTGGCGCTCGCGCAAGGTTTCCACAGGCCGTGCACCGAAGCCTTCGGGGCTGACCAGTTCGCCGCAGCGAGCGAGGCCGAGGACTCCGGTGGTACGCGCGCATCGCGAAGCTCCTACTTCAACTGGTTCCACTTCTCCATCTCTTGGGGTTACGCCATCTCCTCGACGCTACTGAGCTACCTCGAGGACAACGTCGGCTGGACCGTCGGGTTCGGCGTGTGCTGGGCCACGATGGTGCTGTGCCTTGCCGTCTTCTTGCTCGGCACGCGGACGTACCGTGCCGAGCCACCCGTCGGAGGTATTAGCCCGTTTGTCGAGGCCGTGGGCGCGTGGACCGCGAGGGTCGTCTTCCGCCGCAAGGACGAGACCACTGCCTTCACGTAACGGTGAGCACGCGCCATCAACTTCCTGGGATCACATCAGGTTCCAATTTCTGCGTCGTCGTATTTTGCGATGACTCCTTCCTTGATTTGCGCAGGCTTGTTGTGCACGGAGAAGTCAAGAAAGGTGGTGATGGACTCGTCGTTAAGCTGCTCCCAATATGGCTGAGTGGCATGGTCTACTCAACCATCACCTCGCACAATTTGACACTGTTCACCAAGCAGGCCAGCACGACGGACCGCCGCTTCGGCGACGCGACGGGCTCCTCGTGCCACCCGCGGCGCTCCAGTGTTTGATCAGCTTCACCTTCATCACGATGCTCCCGGTCTACGACCGCGTCTTCGTGCCCTTCGTGAGGCGGCGCATCACCGGCCACCACGCGGGCGTCGCGCCGCTCCAGCGCGTCGGCGCCGGTATCGCCGTGTCCTGCGTCGCCATGGCCGTCGCGGCGCTCGTGGAAGCCAGGCGGCTCCGACTGGCCGTGGAGGCGGGCCTGACGGACCGGCCGGACGTGACGGTGCCGATGAGCTTGTGGTGGGTGCTGCCTCAGTACTTTTTGATCGTCCTGGCGAAGGTTTTGGGCGACGTCGGGCTGGAGGGGTTTTTCTACCACCAGGTGCCCGACGCGCTCTGCAGCTTCGGGCTCGCGCTGTCCCTGAGCGCCATTGGCGCCGGCAGCTACGCCAGTGGCGTCCTCGTGTCGGGGATCGACGGGCGACGACGAGGAACGGCGGGGACAGCTGGTTCGACGACAACCTCAACCGAGCGCAGCTTGATTACTTCTACTGGCTCCTGGCGGGCCTCGCCGCAGTGGAGGTGGCCGTGTTCCTGCAGTTGGCAAACAGATTCAGGAATAGAGAAGGGCTATGATCTTGAAGAATGAAGCTTTGTAACTAGTAGTACATAATTTTTTTTTTTTTTTTGTGAAAGAACTAGTAGTACATAATTAAACTTGGGCATATAAATATTTTTTGAGCTGGATATAGATATCTAAGAGTAAAAAAGGCATGAAAAACACTTGTGATCCTTGAAGTGGCTGATATAAGAGCTAAACAAGATATACAGTCTACTAGCAAAAAAAAAAAGATATACAGTCATATAAAGAGTCAGTCTTACAAAACAAATAAAGATATTTTCCTAGATTATTCAAATTTTGTAATAGTCTTTCGAAAGATTTCTAGGGCCTCACATTTGTAAAGTGCCTTTCGGAATTTTTAATCCTCTTTTTTTTTTTAGGAACTCCGAATTTTCAATCTGTCGGTCTTTTCTTGGCTGGGCTAGATATTTAGAAGGCCCATCAAAATCACGAAGAAAACAACTGAACTGACGAGTGGGACTGCAAGGGTGACTACCGGAGTGCCAGTCAGGGTGCGTGGGGTGAGCACATGGACGCCGGGACGGAGCCTCTTCTGTCGCGACCGGCGACCGCCGTGGACCACCTCGGCCAGCCAGTCTCCCACCAAACCTCTGGCCGGTGGCCCGCCGCCGTCTTCATCATCGGTAAGCAAATCGCGTCCCTCCTCAAAGCCTGCGGCATGCGCCAAGTCAACAAGCGGTCGCCATCGTCCCCGTCCCGACTACGCTCCGCCATCTCTAACCCGTGCGTGCGCATCGCCGTTGGTATTCCTCAGGGGTGGAGATCTCGGAGCGGTTCGCGTTCTCCGGCATCGCGGGCAACCTGATCACGTACGTGACCGGCCCGCTCGGGCAGTCCACGGCGTCGGCAGCGGCGGCCATCAATGCCTGGAGCGGTGCCGCCCTCATGCTGCCGCTTTTCGGCGCCGCCGTCGCGGACTCCTGGCTCGGCCGGTACCGAACTGTAATAGTCGCCTCTGTCCTTTACATCCTGGTACGTTCGCTCTATTCTTTACATTTCACCTGGGCTTAAGTGTATAGGTTGCAGAATACACCATCAGATTTCAGCTGCAGTAAACTTAGGCAGCATAGCATGCACGAAGTTTCAAGGTAGTGCGCTTGTGCCCTGAAATGTTGGATCAGAATCAGTGAGGGCTTCTGAAGGAACGGAAACCATTCTGGTAACTCTTGAAAAGAGTTAACCATACAATCTTAGGTGGAGTTTATTGAGTTCAGTCTGTTCATGACTCAGCATTTAGGACTCACCCAGTTATGACCTGCTTCAAGTTAACCAAATTTATACTCCATGTCCAGCTAGAACATTGCCCTCTTTTGGTTCGCTTTCAAAATTGATCCAACTCTACGATCAGCAGTGTATTCCGTACATAGGTTCATCCAACGTTGGATGAAGTGAATTGCATAAGGGGAGCTCCTAGATAAATTTGACCCTGGCCAAGGATTGGGACAAAGTTACTGTACTTTCTGATTTCTGAATGACCAAATCCTTAACACTGGAGATCTGTTTCGTTTGTGTAGTTTGGTGCTTAATATTGTGAGCATACCAATCGACATGTTATGCATCTTTGGTAGAACAATCTTCAGTTTTCTGTATTGTGCAATATATTGAATTAATATGAAGCATTCTGGGTTTATCTTTTTTTTTTTCGAACGACCAGCCAGGGCCTACTAGAAAAGCTACTACCTCCGTTTTTTAATTGTTGACACTTTTAGTACAAATTTGTACTAAAAATCATCAACAATAAAAAAAATGGAGGTAGTAGTTGACATGCTTTATTGCTTGGCCAAAACAGTATCGGTTTATGGAAACCTGAAATATGCAGTTTCACTGAATCACACGAAATCTCCAGGGACTGGGCATGCTCACCTTATCATCAACTTTTGTGCCTAATGGAGACCATGTGGACTCATATTTTTCCAGTACTACGGGTGGTAGTCATTTACTTTTCTTTTACCTGTCCCTGTATATGGTGGCCGTTGCTCAAGGTGGACATAAACCTTGTGTGCAAGCATTTGGGGCAGACCAGTTTGATGAGAATGATCCCGAAGAATGTGCCTCAAGGAGTTCTTTCTTCAATTGGTGGTATTTTGGAACATTTTTTCTCGAACACGCAGGAGAGCTGCGTATCTTTGTATTAAAGGGAAGAGAAAAAGGTCCATACAAGACCCCTCTAGCTGGACCAACACTAGAGCGGTTTAAGCCAAACACAAAGCACTAAGCCAACGACAAGGACGACCACTAGAATTATTGCTCATCTACTCCAGACTTAACAACTGACCAATCCCTAACTCCTGGAGCTTTTTAGCTCCAGCGAATGTCCAAAGTTGAGCCTCCAGCCTTAAGCTTTGTAGGGCTGAATGAATACTCGGCGAGGCTCCCTCAAATACCCCAGCATTCCTGTGCTTCCAGATTATCCAAGCTCCAAGGATAACTAAGGTGTTTAGCCCCTTTTTTTGTTCTTTAGGGACCCTCCTAACTGCCTTATCCCACCAACCAGCAAAATCGTCCTCATTTTGAGGGGCAAGTCGTTGCAGGTTGAGAGAAGCCAGCACCTTGTACCAAAATTCTCTAGCAAACACACAACCGATGAGAATATGTTGTATCGTTTCTTCTTCTTGATTGCACAACACACATTGTTCTGGATGATCCAAACCCCGCTTAGCTAGCTGATCTGCAGTCCAGCACTTGTTTCTGATGGCAAGCCAGAGAAACATTTTACACTTCGGAGGGGCCCAAGATTTCCATAGGCGCCGCCAAGGCTCAAAGGTGATTGCTCCACAGAAAAATAAAGCATATGCTGATTTAGATGAAAAAACTCCCGAGTTCACATGTCTCCAACAGTGTCGATCCTCATCCACTGTGAGGGTAATCTCCAGCAATGCATCCCATATCTGGATATATTCAGTAAGGCCCACAAGGGAGAGCCCTCCCCTGATATCTCTCACCCATGTATGATGATCCAGTGCTTGCTCTACTGTTTTACTGCTGATTATCCTTTTTGACACGCAGGAGACCACCTCAGGAGCCAAATCTTGCAAGGAACAACCATGAAGTCACCTGTCTGACCAAAATAAAGTATTCTTTCCATTACCCACTTGAATAACTACAGAAACAACGAACAAAGACCGGGCATTGGCATGCACCGGGATGTCCAGACCATCCCAAGGGCGATCAGCAGTAGTCTTTTGCAGCCATAGCCATTTCATTTGTAGTGCCCAGCTCATGATTTCCAAGTTCTGATACCTAAGCCTCCAAGATGAAGTGGCCGTTGCACTTTTTCCCAAGAGACTAAACAACTTCCTCCATTGGCCTTCTTTCTTCCAGTCCACAAGAATCCTCTACGAATTTTATTTATTGCTTTGAGCACCCATTTAGGAACCTTCATTGCTATCAGAAGATATACTGGAACTGCAGATAAAACAAAGCGGACTAAGGCCGCTCGACCGGCCAAGTTCATCAAGGCTGCTTTCCAACCAGGTAGCTTGTCTGCTATCTTTTCTATCCAGGGAGTCAGATCGCATTTGCGCAATTTGGTGTGAGATAGCGGCAACCCCAGATAAGTACATGGAAAATCCTTGGCTGGACAATTTAGAGAGTTCTCCACCATCTGCCTAGTCGCTTCCTCACATCGGATTGGTACTACACAACTTTTTTGGAGATTAGTTTGCAATCCTGTTGCTTCACCAAATTACTTTAGGATCTCCTTGGTCACCTGCAGTTCCTGCTCCACTGGTTGTATAAACAGAGCTACATCATCAGCATAGAGGGAAATGCGCTGATTTGGGACTTGGCGCAATAAAGGCTGCATCAGACCCTCCGCCGCCGCCTTCATGAAGAGACTATTTAGCACGTCCATTACTATGATGAAGAGCATGGGGGACAAAGGATCCCCTTGCCGTAGGCCTCTCTGATGATTAATGACATCTCCTGGCTCCCCATTGACAAGGATTTGAGTCGTTGCTGTCTTCAAAAGATTTGAGACAAGATTACACCATCTATGACCGAATCCCAAGTGGGATAAGACTTCCAAAAGGAAAGACCATGCAACAGAATCGAAGGCTTTGGATATGTCCAATTTCAAGAAAAGGCTTGGAGTTTTCCGACGGTGAAGAGTCTTAACAGTTTGTTGGACAAGCATAAAGTTATCATGAATACATCTGCCCTGTATGAAGGCACTTTGACTTGCTGCAATCATTCCATTTAGTCTTGGGGCCAATCTGTTAGCTAGAATTTTGGTAATGAGCTTTGCGAAGCTGTGAACAAGACTTATAGGCCTGAAATCCGAAGGCAAAACTGCATCAGCCTTCTTTGGAATAAGAGTGAGATAAGCTGAGTTAAGCAGTCCCAATTTCATTGCATTGCCTTGCTGCAGTAATAGATAGCTGCCATGAAGTCCATCTTGACTATTGTCCAGCAAGATTTATAGAATCGCCCTGTGTACCCATCAGGTCCTAGAGCTCGATCTAATGGTAGAGTCTTGATTGTAGCCCACACTTCTTCTTCTGTGATAGGTGTATCCAGCTCAGAAAGATCCAGTCCCCCACGATGAAAGTACTGCAGTTTTAAAGAACTTGACCGAGGCAAGGCTGTTCCAAGAAGTTGTTCATAATACTCAAACATTGCTTGCTGCTTCTCAGCTTGTGAAGTAATAATATGATCATTGATTTGCAGTTTGCTAATATAATTCTTCTTTCTGTAGCGGGCTTGTAGGTAGAAGGAGGTATTTGCATCACCGTCTTTTATGCATCTAACACGGGATCTGAGACGGGCAATGGTTCTTTCCAAGGATGCAAGAACAAGACAGTGCCGTTTTAGCTCTCCGCGTAACCAGTTTTCATCTGCAGTTAGGGTCCTGCTATCTTGAGCCACTTCCAGACGATGTAGAACCTCTCTTGCCAGGCCAAGTTGGGTTTTAATATGTCCAACCTGACGTTGACCCCAAGACTGAAGATCTCTAGTCAGTCGCTTCAGTTTAAGAGAAACTTGCTGCACTGCACAAGAGGCTGAGACCGGTTTGCTCCAGGAGTCTGCCACTGTATCATGAAACCCTGGTAACTTTGTCCAGAAACTCACAAAATGAAATCTTTTTTACCTTGTGTTCCATCTTTGAGACCAAGAAGTAGAGGACAATGATCCGACAAATCTGTTGCTTGGCTTTGAAGCAAACCGTCAGGGTAAATATTATCCCAGTCGACAGTACAGAGAACACGGTCCAGCTTAACTAAAGTTGGAGAGTACCTTTCATTAGACCATGTATATCTTCTGCCAATCAGCGGCACCTCCTTAAGTTCCATTTCGTTGACAAAGCGCCTGAAACGCCCCATCACTGCCCTATTAATGTTCTCATTGTTTTTATCTTCTGCGCTATAAATCAAGTCGAAGTCACCGGCAACACACCAAGGGCCAGGACAGGCTGTCCTTACTTCACGTAACTCCTCTAAGAAGGAGACTTTATTCGCGTCACTTTGAGGGCCATAGACCCCCGTGAACCACCAATCAATCCCCCCATCAGCTTGGAACCGCACCGATACCGAATTACGGTGGACACGATGTTCAATAGCTGAGAAAGATTCACATCTCCAAGCGACAATAATACCGCCTCTAGTGTTCTGGGCTGGCAGGTAGACATAAGAACTGAAATCCCAACCAAGAAAGGATAAGATGTCCCAATCTGAAATCACAGCTAATTTGGTCTCCTGTAAGCAAATAATGGCCGGGCAATATTGATCCACCAGCGTACGCACTGAGTCACGTCGACTTCTATCATTCAGCCCACGTACATTCCATACAAGTATTTTTGGAGAAGCCATTGATGAACATAAAAGAGAAACACGACCTGTCAGAGAGGAAAATACTAGACAGAGGGGAGCTCTTCCATCGATTGGACCTGGCTCTCGGGTGGTGCAGTCCACCCAAACAGTGCTGCCAGAGCTGTGAGATGCTCTCTGCTAAGCGGCTTAGAGAAGAAATTAACATAGTGTTCCAAAAAATCCTCCGGCAACTTCTCCTGTTCTGGGAAGAGAGATAACTTGCGGCATATGCTAGCAGTAGCTTTGTGATCAGTTTCTGGAGGGAGATTTGCCATTCGCCGACTTCTTCGTGGAACAAAATCGGACGGTATTGTTTTCTTTCTTCTTTTCTGCACCCCCGGGGCGACCAAAAGGGTTTTAACAGGCTTAGAAATCTGTTGAGTGAAAATCGCACAAGGTGATTTGCTAGCTCTGATTTTGCCTTGCGATCTTCTGCTGTACATGACGGGTGACTTACGAATCAACCCATTAGCTTGAGACACCTCCACAGGGGTTGATGGTGACCTACAGGTATCTGGTGCTTGCTGGGGTAGTGTCATGCTTGAGCCTTCTGCTGTTGACGTGGCATTCGAAGGGAGAGAAGCATGTATCCTAGTTTCTTCCATCTCGATCACAGTCTGTTCTGCTAGCGGGAGACCGGAGCCTACCACCGGCAGCAGGGATTCAGGAGGGGCAACACTTGTTCCCGCTTCTTTGATCTCGGCCAAAACCACATCTGCAGACGGGAGGCAAGAGCCTTCCACCGCCAGCAGAGTCGTTGATGGTGTCGTTGCGTCCTCTACCGTTGCCGTGGAGCTTTCTAGTGCAGGTTGGATTGTAGATAAATCACCGAGTGCTTCCAAAACCGGCTCAAGTAAGGGAAAGTCTTCAGCAGACTGTTCGTCAATACGCTGATGCGCCCCTGACCCATTCTCACCTAGAGTGGGCTACTTAACAGAAAAATGGGCCGAAGGATTAAGTAGCAGAGGATCCTGGGGCGTGGAGACGTTGGCCCGTGGGACAATGCCGTCGCCCACATAGCCCAAGACATCGTCGCGGATTTCTAGGAATCCATCCGCCTGCCCGAGACTTGGCTTGATGACGAGCGCCGCCATGTCTTCGAGAGGATACACTGCGTTTGAATGCAACGCAGCTCCCGAAGTGGAAGGCACCAAGGGGGCACCTAACCGTTTGTGTACCGGGACCTGAGATGCCTCTTCGGGTCGGGAGCTTGACTCAGCATTGAGTTGCTGCGCCGACCGAGGAGCCCTTCACCGAGGACGCCGCCTACTCCGATCATGGCCGTCCTCCGACGGCAGGGACGGCCTGTCATCTGTGGATGTCGAGGTATTGATCAGGTGCACCATGATGTCAATGACATACTCCAAAGCCTTCTGGAGCTCCGGTGACCCAACGGGGAGAACACGCCGGCGAACAAGCTCAGCCGCTAGACCATCAACCGCGTCAGTCGCTAGACCATTCACGATCGAAACCACGAGCACCTTGCTCAGCTCATCCTCCGCCCTCGCCATTTGAGCTAAACAATTGATGATGCGACGAGTTCGAGGGGGGATCCAGAACAGTCGCTGGCTCATAGACGGCCGGGGAAGCAGAGTGGTCATCCTCGTCGGGCTGGGAGGACTCATCAGTTCCAGAAACCCTTGTCCTCCATCTCTTGGGACGTCGACGACGACTACACTTGGCATGCGCCTCCTGTCCACCTGCAACGCCAGCAATGTGGTTGTCATCCCCTGCAGCCATGACCGCAACTTTGCCCACCGATACGCCGCCGTCAGAAGGCAAATGGATTGGTCGTGCCACAGTAGCAGGGGGCTCCGGGAGCGACCCAACACGCCACCAGACGTAGTTCCGAAAAGGATGAGCCAAGGACTTGACTGAGTTGCCATAAGCAGGGCAGTTGTACGAGCGATGCCCTAAAGTCTTGCACTTGAAACAGCGCGGACTCTTGCGGCATAGAGCAGCACGATGGGATGGGGAGAAACAGTTGAAGCACCTTCCACGCAGGTCCTCCGGAACTGGGCGCCGACGATCGCGAAACTCACGCAGGCGAGCCTTGCGAGTGTGGCGACTGACGACCTGCCTCCAGCCTTGCTCATCCGGTCCATTAAGGGGCAGAGCAGGGCAAGGCTTGGCCTTCAGGATGATCTTAGGAGGTGGCGGGTCCGCAGATACATGCTTTTTCTCCGGAGGTGCTGATTGAGTCCCCTGAGATAGCAACACGTCCCGGTAGGACGGCGTCGTCTGGAAGCTTCCGCAGGAGTCTCCGAATGAAGATGGACCGGTGTCACTCCACCTTTGTTCCTTGGAGCGTCCTTTAGGAACGAACGGTTTGGCTAGAGGAGACAAGGGGGAGGTGGAAACCGGCGCCTTGGGGGAGAAGAAGGTTGCAGCTGCTGTAGCTACCACCTTGGAGGTGGCCGCCGGACCAGATGGTGGTGCCGGCGTGGGGCTGGGAGGGGTGGAGGCACCGGGAGCTGAGAGGGTGGGAGCGGAAGAGGCCATCCTCTGCATGATGAGTCGGGGGGAATGTTATTACAGTCTCCATCTTGAATTACATTCAAGACAACATAAGTTGGCAGTTTGGATTCGGAATCCCATGCATTGCCATGTCTCTGTCTCTTGCAGTTTTCTGGCTTGGGACCCCAAAATATCGCTTTTATCCTCCAAGAAGTAGCAAAGGAATATTTGTAAATATTGGCAAATCACTTCGAGCATGTATTCGATGCTTGTGTGCCCCATGTTTTCCAAAGTATGTTTATTTTCTGTCATTGCACTTATTGATCTTAGTATTCCAATTTATGACAATATAGTTTTTTGCTCCTTGGTACACAGATCATCTAGTGATTCTTGCCGTGCATCATCCTCATCCTCTAAGAGAGATAATGATGATGCAGAAAATTCACTTTTCCCTGATGATGCTGTTGCAGTGCTTAAATTGCTCCTGATAGGTGCAAGCTGCCTGGTCTATGCCGTTGTTTTCGCACAGTGGATGACACTCTTTACTAAGCAAGCAAGTACATTAGATTGGTGGATAGGTTGCTTCCAGGTACCGGCAGCTACCCTTCAAAGCTTGATCAGTGTGTCTATCATTGTCTCTGTTCCTATATATGACCGCATCCTTGTTCCACTATCTAGAAAATACTCGACGAACCCCATTGGTATCACAATGTTGCAACGGATTGGAACTGGGATTGTTTTTCTTGTGATTCTCATGATTGTCGCAGCCCTTGTGGAGATGAGAAGGCTCAGGGTAGCAAGAGACGTTGGCCTAGTGGACAAACCTGAGGTTACATTCCCTATGAGTTTCTGGTGGGTGGTCCCTCGATTCATTCTATCTGGTTTGGCAGACATGTTCACAATGGTCAGATTACAAGAATTTTTCTATGACCAAGTACCAGACAATTTGCGCAGTTTGGGCCTTGCTTTATACTTGAGCATATTTGGAATTGGGAGCTTCATGAGTAGCTTTCTTGTGTTTTCCATCGACAAGGTGACAAGTAGGAATGGGGATAGTTGGTTCTCCGCCAACCTAAACCGAGGGCACCTTGATTATTTCTACTGGCTTTTGGCTGTGCTCAATTGTTTTGGGTTGGCTTCTTACCTATACTTTTCACAAGTGTATACCCATAAGAAAAAGGGGATTTCAGTATGATGATTTTTGCCAACACTCACCAGAAATAATATGCATGAGTGAAGCAAGGATATATTGGTGATCACAGTTGTTGGTGTTTAAAGATGACTTGCATCTTATAGGATGCTTTTGTTGTTGCAGTGGCCTATCAGGAGAGAATATGGTCATAATACTTGGTTAGATGAGATCCCACTGGCCACTGAGCATATGTTCAGCTCAACAAATGATATGCATTCATTTCCTATTTTTTGAGCTGAATTATGATCTGCAAAACTATTCTACAGAAGTCACTAAACTCTGATGATACAACAGCTGATTGTGGAACAGCTATTTCTTCTATTTCATACAATTGTACAGATAGATACTTCTTTCAAGCAGTGAATTACTGAGCTACTAGGGGCTTCCCCTTCTGTAATTCCCTCAAAATAATATATACTGATATGTTCGCAGCTGATGGCATACAGTACCTGATGGTACGCAGCCTGGGCCTAGCTTTGTTCCTGAGCATTACTGAGGGCACTAATATACCGTGAAATCCCCAATTACTTATATTGGTTTCTTGCTGTTCTCAGTGCTTTAGGCCTGGTTGCTTACATGTGCTCTGCATAGAACTCTATAATATCAATGATCATGAATGAAACCTCAAGCGAGTGCCTTTGAGTGGTTATGGATGTTACTTATAGGTTTATACATAAAAGGAAGAAGTCCTTTTGATCAACTATTGCCGAACCTTCTTCAATTACAAAACCAGGTACAATGGCTCTCTCAACTTTAAAAACCGTTTGTTTTTCCTCTCTGGCCGGTTTTACTGATGTGGTTGCCACGTTGGCACGGGTACGCACATGTTGCTCTAAAAATTGGTTTAAGCTATTTATATTACTCTAAAAATCATGAAACTTTTGTGAAACTAAAAAGGTTATGATGAGAAAGTTTGATTATTGGACCAGGTTCTTGTTCACCTCTAAAAAATTATAAAAAATCTTTAGTTAAGGTCAATTTCGAGGAAAAAGGGACAATGACACCACTTTAAAGATGCGCGAAAATTCTAAAAAAATCAGAAAAATTAGTTTTTGAGGTGATTGTTTTAACCATGAAGTCCTTGACGTGTACTTATGTTGAAATATTTTAAAAGGAAGATATATTCGAATTCGTCAAAAGGTATATTTGAATTTCTCAAGATTCTCAACATTAGTGCGTGACAAAGACTTCATGTTCGTCAAGATTATCTTAAAACATATATTTTTTTATTTTATCAAAAAAAATTCACATCATAAAAGTGACGCAATTGACCTTTTTCCTCCAAATCAGTCCTGTTTAGAGATTTTTTTATAATTTTTTGAGAGTTGAACGGGAACTTGGTCCAATAATAAAAGTTTCTTTCCATAACCTGTTAATGTATCACAAAAAAATTCAGAACTTTTAGAGTAATCAAATGTCTTAAATTTTTAGAGTAACACATGTGTATCTGAGCCAACGTGGACAACCACGTCAGCAAAACTGTCATCCACGTCAGCAACACCGTTATCCAAAACTGCTCAGAGAGAAAAAAAACAAACGGTTTTCAAAATTGAAGGAGTCATCCTGCCCGGTTTTATAATTGAGGAAGATAAATTGAACTTCGACAATAGTTGAGGGAGGTCAAAAGGACTTCTTCCTACATAAAAGGTTATCAATATGGAGGATGGCTTTATTATTTTCTTGTACATAGCATTCAAGAATCTATTACGGAATGCTATTTACATGCAGCCAGATGGAAGATGTGAAAATGGAGCATAAACATGAACATGGTATGAACTTTATAGTGCAGCAAATGACAATTTCACTGATGTTGTCAGCGATATATTATAGAAAAACTATTTAGTGAACTGTGTATGTTTGATTTTCAATGAACATTGAACCCCTCTGAAATATTTTTTTTTAAAAAAAAAACAGTGAAGCTTTATAACCTGCACAAAGGGAGAATACAAGGTAAACATTCCAAGGAAAGGCAGAAGGATTATCTACTGCGTCTCAGTAATTTCAGGATACATCACATTTATAAACAAACAAGTTCGTCATCCTTATGTTTCCTGCTGTTTTTACTAAACTAGGAAAGTACTCCCTCTGACTTTTTAATTGTTGGCATTTGTTAGTGTAAATTTGAACTACCGTCAACAATTAAAAGTCGGAGGGAGTACATTATAAATTAGCAAGAAGCAGGTCCGAACCCCTGGATTTTCTGTTGTTTACAGTTCAGCACCAAATTGGCACGATGTGACAAATGAGACACAAATAGTGATTTGATCTTCTGAATATTCAATATCTTGCTTGATCTAAGAATTTAACTTCATACATGAAGCGTTGGAACGTAAGACAAACAATGAACTATAACAGCACTGTCAGTCGATGCAGCAGTAGAATCATGTCATTAAATGGCTTTCTGTGTTAACTGTTCCTAAACACAGGCATGTACCACTATTTGCTGCAACGTTTTACAAAAGAAAATGTAAAAATGAAAAGGTGTGCTATAAGAAATTTTTGATAATGATGGAAAATTTTAGGGACATCAGTCAATCTGCCAGTGAACTACCGTTGCAGAAACTCCCTACAACTAGACACGGCAGCAGGATGGCTGGAGAAATATCGCCCATGTTCCTTCATGTGGGAAGGCCA
Source organism: Oropetium thomaeum (assembly GCA_001182835.1). Lineage (NCBI taxonomy): Eukaryota > Viridiplantae > Streptophyta > Magnoliopsida > Poales > Poaceae > Oropetium > Oropetium thomaeum. The sequence continues at coordinate 1,043,426 of LFJQ01000033.1, forward strand.
ATGTGCTGTACTGACATTGACTAATTTGAGCTTTTGGAATTTAATTTGTATTGAAAGTCAATTCTTTTGGCCGCGTTGGAGGTCTTCAATTGCCTTCTTCCACTGCCATGCACGTTGTTTTGCATCCTCAAACGTTGACACCTTCTTTGGCTGCATGAGATATGAATAAGTTGTCATGAATATGGCTTTTAGTACAATACTAAAAGAGCAATAACAACGAAGATGAATACCGTGCATATTCTAAAATGTGAAGAATTTGATACTTGCACGTTGAGTTCGCTTGGATCGTCAGACCAAATAATATTCCCCTTGGCCACCATTTTTGCAGGGTCAACACAGATCAGCTGAGGTTTGTCAGTGAGGATCAGTTGTACCTTCTTGTTTGCTAGCTTATTGATCTTCTTCAGCATTGAAATTAAGACTACAGACTCTCCAGGCTCAAGGAAGTCTTGCCTGCCAAATTGTCAATGCAACAAATACCATGAGTCACTCGCGGTAAAACTAGGATCATGGTGTTGATCACTTCCTCCCTTTTATGTCCCTTTCCTCCTCCGATGTTATTGTATAACAGAATTTTCATAATATACTGTGTTTACCATTTAGAATCGAAGGAGTCGATAGAAGCTAATTTAGATATATGGGAGCGTACTTCAGAAGATGATGGAGCGCCATTACTGATAACCTGTTGGTTGCCTGGCGCACTTCCTGTATGTGATAACCAATTTGAATCCTGGGTATCATCATCCTCATTTGCCTGAATGGGAACATTTTTCAGAAGGAAGAAGCAGGAATTAAGTAAAGAATTGCATTGATGCATATAACAACGCATACATTTGCCTCCATTGCAAGCTTTGGCGCTCGTGTTTTCCTCAGATTTTTCCAGTCAATGCCTCTGAAGAAAGGATGTTTCTTCAAGGAAACATAACCATCAGGTCCTGCACCTGGCCGTTTGCTTGGATCAACATCCTGCATATCAACATAGCATGAAAAATTATGTATACTGAAGCATCTTGAGACATTACATTAACTCTTTTTAAATTTTGGATCTAAAACACATTTATTTATATTGAAAACGTGTGCATATCTATTATGTGAAATAACACCACTTTGCATTTGAACAGGAAGGTAATTAACTAACCGGTGAATGATCACATAATCAAAAAGTGGATGCCTATGTATGCAAACTCCTTTTTCAAAACTTAGGTTTGTAATAAGCCCCTAACTAAGCATAGTTAGGTGTCTTATTGTGTTTTCCTTTCCAGATATTTTTCAAAATAATCCTGATATTTCAACCCATATCATTGACAGTGGCCATTGTGCACAAGATCTATGCAATGAGTACTTATTAGCACATACCAGCAACTTGTCGATAAGATCCCTAGCTTCATCTGAGAAGTAATCAGGGAATTTGAGGTCCCTTGCAATGATTTTCTGGAAAATTAACCATTCACTAGCATCTTTAAATGGTGAAGAGCCAGAAAGCATTTGATATAGCGTGCACCCTAATGCCCAAAGGTCGTTTCTGTCAAGATCGCACGATGGATTATAAGAAAATGGTAAAATATGCATAAGGTTATAGTCATATCACCACAAAGTGCAATCTCTGAGACTTGATGGCTACCAAAACAGACAACATGCATTCATAATTTGATACAAGTTTTACTTAATGTGACATCTTCACCATTTATGTTTCCATGCAGCAAATAATAACAAATAAAAGATTCCACAAGAGTGAGTTATAGCTCAAGACTGTTTAGGAGCATGCTCAGCACTCAGACCTTCATTTCATGCATGAATCACTAATACCAAATACCAATGTAGCTTAAATCTGAATATCTTATATGTTAGTATAGTACTGATACTTGATAGCTGAAACTTCAGATGCGAAATAGAAACATAACATGCATGAAAAAAAGAACCACTGAGTATCACAAAAGAAAAAGAAGAATTATTCCATAAAATCTAGGACACTGAAATATTATTCTTTTCGTCTCTTCGATCCTATTGCTTCCCCCACCCAACTATCGATTTTTTTTTTTCATATTTATTAGAGGCAAGTTGTTCACTCACCCAAAAGTTGCTGGGGCAGAGTTCAGGACCTCCGGTGGTACATATGCAGCGGTTCCCACAAATGTACAGGCCCTTTCATCTGTACAGTGAATATAAGAAAGACAAGACTTCTCAAACGCTGCATTTTGAACACTAAGGCAGTCCAGCAGGGTTAATGATTTCTCTTACTCGTTGAATTTGGGAGGACTTTGATTGGTGTGTCCTTTGTAGGCTTCACACTACCAAAATCAGCAATCTTGATGTGGCCATCAGAAGTAAGCAGCAAATTTTCTGGCTGAAAGATGAAGACATACGTGTGAAATACGACACAAAGAGAAATGCCAGTGGGCCACTCCATTTGGAATTACGCACCTTGACGTCCCGATGAATTAGGCCAACGCCGTGCAAATACTCCAGTATATCAACAATTTCAGCAGCATAAAACCGTGCCTCGTCCTCAGGAAGCCGTCCTTTCTGTAACAGAATTCGACGCATCAGAAGAAAAGATAGAGCAGGAACGAACCACATTCCGATCGAGCAAGCAGCTTAACACTAACCCGGACAATCTGGTCGAATAACTCCCCGCCTTCGCACGACTCCAGCGCCATGTCTATACAGTAAAAGAGAGCTCGTGTTCACTCAAGGGCCGCATTGTATTGTACAACAGAAGTAGTAGCTGTTGGTCCTAAATGGTGACTAGTGCGGGTTGAGAAGGCACTGACAGAGGGAGTAGGTGTCCTGGAAGGTGAAGAAGAGCCTGATGACGCCGGGGTGGTCCAGCTGATCAAGCACAATGCGCTCCATCTTTACGTAGGAGATCTTGTTCTCCTTGGTGATGAATTTCTTGTCCATGATCTTGAGCGCGTAGACGTTGCCGGTGTCCTTCTTCTTGGCCCTCACAACCTGCCATTTTTCAGCGCATGCAGCAGAACGTTTCGAGGCCCGGTCAAGAACCGCAATTCCCACGACAAACGTACACGCGGGAATGGAATGGAATGGAAGTAGTGTGAGAAGTTTAACAACCTTGGAGTAGGAGCCGACGCCGTAGATCTTGCCGAGCTCGAAGTCATCTGCGGTGAACTGCTCCTGCGGCGCGCGGAATGCGATCCCGCCGACGGTGGGGGAGGAGGAAGCTGGCGGAGGCGCGGACGAGGGCGCGGGCGAAGAATGCGCGAGGCGCAGCCTGGCGGCGAAGTCCCTCTCCATGTCGTCGTCGCCGGCGACCGCCATCGGGGAGAGGGGGGCACGCGGCGGTATCTATAGGCTGCTGCTGCGGAGGGGGGATAGGAGGAGGCTGGCGCGGGTGCCGAGGCGGAGGCGGCGCGGCCTCCGATGGCGCAGGCGGTCAACGGGTGGAACCATCGGATTCGGCTTCGAAGGGTGGGAAAGCGGGGGCGGGCGGAATCGATGGGACTGCGACGGCCGCAGCCTTTGCGTCGTTGGGCTGCCCCTAAGGGCCCTGCCCGGCAGCGCGCAGCAGCGGTGCGGAGGAAAGGAATCGAATCTAGCGAGGACGGAAGACCAACCCGACGGGGAGGAGAGAGACGGCGTGCTGCGGTGGCCGCCTCCTTGTGATCAAAATGATGGGAGGAGATGGGGGACGAATGGGCTCTTTTGCCTCTTTCCGAAAAACAGAAAGAAATGCTTACCTCAATTAGAAAACAGAACATTCTTAAAAAAAAATGAAGTTAAGAAAAACAACCAACACCTGGCAATATGGATGAATTAGTTGGGAAACTAGACAGGCGATGCTCAACTCTGGAGTGAGCTGATGAGCTTTTGATACAGGCGATGTCCTCTGAAATCAAGACAGACGCAACTGTACTTATCTGAGTGGTCCTATTAGTTACCTTGGCTACTGTAATTTACAATATCCTCTTTGTTTTTACGGATTGGAGCCACCCCGATAGTACAGTACAAGGAAAGCAGGAAATCATACGGTCGTCTGCGTCAGAACGGCCCCAGCCATGAAACGAAAAGCATGACATAGGATAGGAACAGAGCAAAAGCACGGCGCACATCATTAATCCGTCTCTTTTTTTTTCTGGCCGTATTGCGGAAAGCAGCACTGATGGCCGGGGCCAGGCTTTCAGTTGTGTTGCGTGCCCAAGAAATTCTCTTCTCTGCTCTATGGACAGGATGAAGACTGCAAATGTGTGATATTGAAGGGTGCGATGCAACACACGCTATTTCAATTTCAGTGGTGCTCGATTGCTGAAGTATTCAGTAGCAGCGCTGAAAGATAGTACTGTCATTTACAAGGGAATGGATTCCGTAGATACTAGTAGTGCCTTGAGAAAAAAGGTGTCCACGGCATACACAGGCTTCACAGATCACTGCCTTGCCCTGCAGATGTTAACACAGTCTGTAATAATGCAGATAAGCTCTACTAGTACTACGCTGCAGGTGTTGGCTCGGAGAAGAATGGCAGTCTGAAGACAGTAGACTTTTGCTTTCCTGATCAACGGGCAATGGCGTCACTGAAAATGGAACATATTGTTAAGGTTAAGCACCTTCTTATGACCAGTGCAGTGAAACAGAGCAAATGTTTCTCTGTCCTGTTAACCTCCTTCAGCAAACTAATGCAGCTAGTGATGAAAGCCGGTTCTAGCACAAAGGTCATGTTGGAAGATTGGTTATGTAATAAATTCACTAGCTAATCTCGTAGGTTTTTCCTTTTGGGCCTAGGGCCTTGTAAATGTACATTACTTTTAAATTATAATAGAAAACAAGTAGGGCACTCCCCTGCTTGTTTACTTCCCAAAAAAAAAAAAAAACTCAGGCAACAGGAAACATTCCTGCCGTACCGGTGCGCCTCTCTTGACCTTTTTCAAGTGTCTTACTACAGGTCAGTTGGTTCAGTTCGAACTGGCAATGGCCATGGAAGCCTACAGTACTTCAGAACATGACCGTGGATAACATCACAAGAATCACAAACCAGGTAGACTCAGGGTTCAGAGAAAAGCATAAGAATTTCACCATCAGAGTGCAGTCCTAGTAACCATTGTCAAGCGGCTCATGCCTCGATCAAGACAGACAATGGGATAAGAGAAACCAAAATCACTAGAAATAAAAGACAAAGATGTTATGGACATAATCTGAAGACGCCAGATCTAATACACTCAGTCAGCATATATTTACTAGTAGCAGAAATGAGAAGATCCAACAGCAGCATCACATGAGCACCTTCTTGCTGTTGGAGCACTCGTCGTTTCGGCGGCCACGACTAAAGATAAACGATTTCCTATGAGGATTTGACTAGTACCTTCTTGCTTGAACTGAATGCATGTCAACATCTAAACAAGGACTGTTGTCGGATGACAGGCAACTAATACTATACAAGGACTGTTGTCGGGTAATAGACATAGTATACTATGGTTACAGTAAGAATTCTAAGCACAAGCGAGTCAAAGAATTCTCATGCTTCACTTTGCAAATCGAGACATTGTGAAAGTACATTTGGCAGACATGATTCTCCATTTCAGTAAGACCTAAATCAAGTTTATCAGCGATGCTCCATTTGATGAAAGAGGAGTCCTGGTCAACCTTTTTACGGATAGCTCAGCTCTAGAAAAGGCATTGAACCAAACTTTGATTCTAGGGAGACTCATACCAACTTTAAAATTATGTCATGTTCTTCACTAGGCCAGTTTAGTCCATAGAAACTGTGACGCCACAATGAAGAAAATAGAAGCCCCCGAGGCCCCCCCCCCCCCCCCCCCCCCCCCACACACACACAGAGAGAGCGAGAGAGAGAGAGAGAGAGAGGATCATTACGTTTGTTCTGCGTGACAATTGAAAATAACACCAAACAACGACACAGTGAACCAGAAATGGACAAGATTTTAACTATGTGCCATTGAGGCGAGTATCTTGTTCATCATCATCATTGCAATACAATAGAGTATACCAAACCCCCATTACCAGTTTGATCGATGCACAGACCATGTACCCCGAAATTCAGATTGATGAACGCCAATGGAAAAGATAAAAGTTGCAACGACCAAAATTGAATCTAAATACTACAGTAAAGCATGAGGAGTATACAGCCACTCCCTTGGTTGCAACAAAACAGTTAGTCTTCGAAGGCGGACACCAGCTCCGGCACCGGCTCTGGCACAGTGGGCAGCACTGGGTAGTTCCGAGAGAAGCATGCATCACAGAGCTCATGTGCTTCATCGCCATAGATGCTGTGGAGCTTGTCAAGCGAGAGGAACGCGAGTGAATCACAGCCAATTGTCCTCCGAACCCCCTCGAGATCCATCCTGTTGGATATCAGCTCGCCCTCGCTCGGCGTGTCAATGCCATAGAGGCATGAGCCGATGACCGGGGGGCTCGCGATGCGCATGTGCACCTCGCGCGCGCCGGCGTCACGGAGAAGGCGCACGATCTTGCTCGAGGTGGTGCCGCGCACGAGCGAGTCGTCGACGACGACCACGCTCTTACCATTGATGACCCCGCGCACGGGCGCGAGCTTCAGCTTGACGGCGAGGTCACGGATCGCCTGCGACGGCTGGATGAAACTGCGGCCGCTGTAATGCCACCGAATGAGACCCTGCTGAAACTCGAGCCCCGCTGCCTGCGAGAAGCCGAGGGCAGCGTAGAACCCCGAATCGGGCACAGGGATAACAACGTCCGCTGTGGGGGCCGGCGACTCCTCCGCCAGCGCGCGGCCGTAGGCGGTGCGGCGCTCGTGGACGGCGTGCCCGAACACGACGGAATTGGGCAGGGCGAAGTAGATGTGCTCGAAGACGCACGACTTGCGTTGACGGGGCGGGACGAGGCAGGCCGAGGACACCGACATGTCGCGGCGGTCAACGACGACCACCTCCCCTGGTGCCACCTCGCGCTCGTAGGAGGCTTCAATGAGGTCGAGCGCGCAGGTCTCTGACGCGAACACCACGGCGCCGTTGGGGCGGCGACCCATCACCAGGGGCCGGAACCCGAACGGGTCGCGCACGGCGAAGAGCTTGTCTGCCGTGAGGAACAACAACGAATACGCGCCGGCGAGGCGCTCGCAGGCGTCGCAGATGCGCGCGAGCAGCGGGCGCGTGAGAGAGGTGGCGATGAGATGCAGGATGACCTCCGTGTCCGACGAGGTATTGAAGATGGACCCTTGGGCCTCCAGCCGGTTGCGCAGCGCTTGGTAGTTCACGAGGTTCCCGTTGTGCACCACGGCAACCTGCCCGAACCGGTACGACGCGAGGAACGGCTGCACGTTGCGCAGAGCGGCTGCGGCGCCGGCCGTGGAGTAGCGCACGTGCCCGATGGCGGCGTCGCCGGGGAGCTTGGCGAGGCGGTCCGGGTTGCGGAACACATCCCCGACGAGCCCGAGACCCGTCACCGACTTTATCTTGCCGTCCTCCGCGGCGGCAGCGATGCCCGCGCCCTCCTCCCCGCGGTGCTGCAGCTTCTGCAAGCCCAGGTAGCAGAGCGACGCCGCGTCCGGGTCTCCGATGACGCCGAACACGCCGCACTCCTCGCGAGGGTGGTCGTCTCCATCTGCATCGAAGTCGAACGGCGTGACGCGGTCGGGGAGGAGAGCATGCGCCGGATTGAGGCGCGCGGCGCGGTGCCGCAGCTCGGGAGGCGACGCTCTGACGAAGCACCTGATCTGGTAGTGACCGGGGGCCTGCGCCCCCGCGGTACGGCGGAAGAGGCGGGTGGAGGCTGTGTTCGCGGCGGCGGCGGCGGTGGCGGCCATACGAGAGGTGTGGGTGTGCTAGGTGTTCGGAAAGGTGAGGGCCTTCGAGGATGCCCTTCCGAACGCACGTGAAAGGACGGGATTTAAAGCGGACAGGTTGGGTCCGCCGCGGGCGTGTGGAGGCTGCATTCCTTGGGCCTCCAGTAATTATACGGCGAAAATTTAGTACGTAATTCTCTACAGGATGTTTCCTAGTACAAGGTGGGGAGAAACTCTGAGTACATTAAAGATTACCGCAAAAGCAAAATGAGTTAGTAGCGATTAACTAGGATATCTGTTTGACCCATTTCGTTTCTTCTTTAGTGACAATTTGTTTCTAAACCTATTTCACCAAAAAAAATTGTTTCTAAATCTCACAACATCTGTGGAGAATGTCAACTTTGTAGCTTTCTTTTTTCATTCACATACATGTAAACACAGAGATTTACATTGTTGAATATAAATACAATCTTTTTTGGGGGGAGGGGGGAAGGGGGAGTAAATGCAAATCTTAAATTAAATTAAAACAAGAAAAATACCTGTAACAACCACTAAAATACCAGAAGATTTGTAAGATATCAAAATCATCAACTACAAGACATCATGTGTCAGTTTTGTTATATTTGTAGTTTTTCGGTGAGTACGCCGTCAACCTACTACCCCTATTATCGTATATATGAGAACTTTACTTGAAACATTAACCCTATTTGAAGCCACTTTTTTTTCAACAACTTCCATAGAAAACTCACTTCCTCTCAACATAGCCTTGAAAATAATTACTAAGAAAAGAAGCTAGCTGTTTGGGGTCCAACTTCCTACCAAAGCACCTACCGTCGTGCATGAGCTGCCGTCACGCTGGGAGCTGCTGCGCTGCCGTGGAGGCCACCGCCGCTTTCGTGGAGGCAACCGTGCGCAGGAGCCGCCATCACCCAGGAGCTGCTGCCGCTGCCGTGGAGGCCGCCGTCGCGCCGAGAGCCGCCGCCACTGCCGTGGAGGCCAACATCGCCCGCTGGGAGTCGCCGCCGCTATCGTGGAGGCCGTCGTCGCGCAAGAGTCACCGTGTAACCAGGAGCTGTTGCTGCTGCCGCTATCGTGGAGTCCGCCATCGCGCCAGGAGCCGCCGCCGCTGCCGTGGAGGCCAACATCGTGCCGGGAGCTGCCACCGCTGCCGTGGAGGCCGCCGTCGCGCAGGGAGTCACTGCGCACCCAGGAGCTGTTGCCGCTGCGTGACGACGGCTCGTGCGCAGCCGTCACCGTCAGGGAGGCCACCCAGGAGCCGTCGCCGCGCAGCCAGGGAGGCCGCCCAGGAGCCACCCCTGCCCTTGCGTCCGTGAGAAGCACCCTCTCCCACCGATTTCATGTTGTAGACAAAATGAGATGTCTAGAGGAAACGTGTGCTTTGGAAGCGCTTAAGAATCGGAGCGTTTGGGGCGGGCACCCGACAGATTATATTTAATGGAAGATGCGGTCCCAAATAGGGCCATTGCATCTTAGCTAACAGTCAAACGAATGTGGAGTAACTTAGATATGCAGGTGAACCTTTTTTCATGTTGAAAACAAAATATATTGTATATTGATGATCATACCTAAATAATTTATGTTAGTTCTAATAAATATGACATCTGCTCGTGCTAGATGCGGTGGACTTTCGTCACCTAATATTTCGTCATTCTAACGACCGAGCTAATACAATATATAGTCAACTTAATTTGGATTCATAAATTTATTGTACATAGTACATGATTGAATGTGAAGAGTATTATTCCCTGAATAGTGTCGTTAATATTTCACTAACATATACTCATCCATTTCTTTTTGTGATATTTAGGAAGAAATAATTATACCAACCATAATACTAATACATCTTTGGTGGTTCGAAAAGAAAAAAAAGTACTATATACTATCTCTATTTTTATTTTATTGATCCTTCTTAATATAAATTTATATTAAAAAAGATCAATAAAATAAAAATAAAGATAGTACTTAACAACATCCACGAAGAAGAACATAACAATTTTTCAGTTCAAAAAGCTCGTTGCTCGGCCTCTCAACTCAGCGGCCGCCACGGTTGAACAAAATCAAAACGACTTTGACCGTACTGTGCTAATTCGGGCCACAACTACAGCAGCCACTGCCGATCCTCCCTCTCCCCAGCTTCTGGGCTTCATAGGCGGTGACGTATGCCATCCATTTCTTTTCAGTTATATAGAGGCCGACTTCACGCATTCCAAATTTGGGATTCCCGTGGTGGGCTCGAAGAGACAGACCCGAAAAGGCTGACGCGTGGGTCCACCACTGAACCTAACTACAGCCGCCGGCAGGTGTCCCCGTGAAACAAGTGGGCGTAGTGGGTCGTGGTGCTTTCGTACACAGCGTACGTACACTATACATAAAGGTCAGGTCCACTAAGCAGCATATAGTAAGTCGGTACCAGAAGGATAGCAACAGAATAGGGGGTTCGGGCGTACCGTAGCCGGCGATGGTGAATTGGTGATTCGCTTGTGTTTACCTGCGCGTACAAGCAGTAAACTAGCTTCGCCATCATCTGGAGAAAGCAAGAACGGATGAAGCCGAATCAGCGGTCTGGATAGAGCGAGCAGACGTGCCGTGGCTTGTGGGAAAAGGGCAGTCACCGTCCAAGTCTAAAAGTTGTTATCCAAGGAGCAGAGCAGAGAAAATCCTCTACCGCGTGGCTGTCAACCCGTCGTCTTGTCGGGTCTGGAGCGGTCGACGCAGGTCGGGGCGCACCGTGGAATCCGATCCACTTTGCCGCCTCCACTACTACTAGTAGTACTGCTAACCAAACCGCCTGCGCAGCAGGAGCCGATCCGGGGCGCGGGGCCGTCGAACTCGAACGGGAGGTTGCAGCGCCGGCCACACGCGGAAAGTTGGCTACTACTAGAGTCCAACGGCCGCGCCGCGTCCCCGTCGCGGAATCTTAGCAGCGGCGGGGTTCGTTCGGGTGGTGGTCAGCCGGCGCCTCATCCCGCCGCCGTGTCGTGTCCCCCTCGTCTAGGAATCGAACCCGGTGCATGGCATGGCGTCTCTGGTCCGCACGCGTCGCCATAGGCTCACGATGGGTTGGAATCGTGCGACGCGTCCCGCCGGACGTACGTAACGTACGTATCCGCTTCCTGGACCGAAACTCCCTCAGACTCCCGGATTTGGAGAACCGGATGCCTTGACTTCCACTTGACGGCGAAAAAGTTTGGAACCAGCGGCGGTAGTCGCGCCGCGTGAGGGGTTAACCCACCCGCCGCCACCGCCGTCGCGCGCCCGTGGTACTGGTGCACCGTACCGTAAGCAACCATGCCCTGTCATGGCGGACATAGAGGTGGTGGTCGCCGCCGACAAAGGTAAGTGCAACATTAGTTTGTTGCGTAGTCGAGTGATCTGCATTGTTTAGTATGTGTAGCGGCTTGGCACCTGAAATTGTCGCCGCTGACGGGACTCGACACCACATCCCCCGGTCCACAGCACCAGCACCAGCACCAGCACCAGCAGAGGCCAGTCCGTGACTCGCGGCGAGAGCAACAGCTACCTCCCGAAACGAGCCCAACTGCCCGATGTTCTTGTGAGCTCTGGTCATGCCGTCGGCATACGTGGAGGAGCCGGAAGGCCGGTTGCACTTGCACAAGAAGTACTAGCGTTGCTGGGGAGTGAAGACGTGCGAGCGGCGGTCGTCCGACCGTCACGCGATCTGTGGGTCGCACGCTACGCACCCATGCGAAACAGTCTTGCATACGCTGACGAGTGAACTGGAATTGGAGAGAACGCTGCTGCCGTATTGCTCCCCCCATCTTCCACGTTTTTTTTTACCGGTAGGTTACACTCATTACTGTCGCCCGCGTGCTCGCAGTTTAGAGCAACTTCGATGCTGACCAGAATCCTGAAATTACTATTTTACTAGTACTAGATTCCCCTTATCAGTTGTCAGCCGTGAGGGAAAAAAAACTCACAGTACTTAATTATAGAAAAGAAAATTGTACTGTAGTGTAAGCACACACTTCCCGGCACATGTTGCCTTCGCTCCCAACTCCCAAACATCAAGTCGAACACGACACTGCTGCGTGGCGGAAGCCCCCGGACACTGCGCACATCCATATACAGTACTTCCAAGCAACGCCTAATAAGCAAAGAGCTCAGGCATAATAAAACGAGAGGAAATGGTAGGGGGGACTAGAATAATCAACAATTCATTTCTAAGTAAAAATCCTCCGCCGCCTGCTACACTTGTTTGTTCCGTTCCTGCGTCTGCGTGGCTCCTCCTCCGTCCGGGCTCCAGCTGCAGCAAGGCCCCATCGAGACCATCGCCGGTCAAAACTCCCACAGGCACCACCGCGCTTCGGAATCCCAAATCCGAACCTAGTAGGCCCAGCAGGAGCTCAGCTCGCTTCAAATGCGCCGGCCGCGCAGCGCCGCCAAACGCCACCGATGAGCACCGACGTGGCCGAAGCCAGCGGCGGCGACCTCTTCGGCGCGAACCTCAAGGGCGCGCTCCTCGCCATCGCCTCCTCCGCCTTCATCGGCGTCAGCTTCATCGTCAAGAAGAAGGCTCTCCGCCGCGCAGGCGCCGCCGGCTCCCGTGCAGGTAGCTAGCTGTCGCTTTCTCCCCACCCCCAGCACCACCGCTAGGGCTTTCTGGTTGCTGATTCGAATCGTACGTGCTCTGGAATGTGCCCAAGGCTGCTCCTCTATGCCTCGCCGGGTCGAATTCTTGTGACAGACGACGTGACCTTGCTTGTACTGCGCCATATTTCAGGTGTCGGAGGTTATGGCTACTTGCGGGAGCCGCTCTGGTGGGTTGGGATGGTCACCAGTAAGCATCAACTGCCCCTTTGGCTTCGTTTGTTTCTAGTATATTCATTCTAAAATCGGGTTGAAATGTTCGATGAAAATTGGAATTTCTGTAGTGCTTGTTGGGGAGATAGCCAATTTCATAGCTTACATGTTTGCGCCGGCTGTCCTGGTCACACCGCTGGGCGCACTCAGCATCATAGTCAGGTAGAATGGAGAATGTTTCTGTTCTTCTGTTCTGAATTTTGCCTGTATGACTCTGAGGTCGTTTGTTGAATGCAGTGCCGTTCTAGCCCACTTCATACTGAATGAGAAGTTGCATCGGGTTGGTGTGTTGGGATGTGGTCTCTGCATTGTTGGGTCAACGATGATCATACTCCATGCTCCACAGGAGAGAACCCCTAGTTCAGTGGAACAGATTTGGACCTTGGCAACACAGCCTTGTATGTCCTCATGTTTTCTCCATGCAGCTTATCCGCACGTGCACTTGCCATCACATTGAACTTATGTTCTCTAATTGTCAATGCAGCTTTCCTTTGTTATGCTGCCATAGCAGTTGCAGTGTCACTGTTCCTGATGCTATATTGCTCTCCACGATATGGGCAGACAAACATAATAGTTTATGTTGGCATTTGCTCAGTGATTGGGTCCCTGACGGTAAATGTTGTTCATTTTCCCCCCTTGGATATCCTTGTTGATTTGTTTGTAACATGGAATTTGTTTATTATTGTTGTTTTGCTAGGTAATGAGCATAAAGGCTGTGGGCATTGCCATTAAGCTTACAATTGAAGGCATAAACCAGGCTGGTTATTTTCAAACGTGGCTATTTGCAGCGATATCAGCAACATGTATAGTTATTCAATTAGTTTACCTGAACAAGGTACAGACAGGCCTGATCAGGGGATCGATGTACAGTAAAAGCAAACCTGCTACTGATAATGTTTTCTCCATTCTTAAGGGATCTTAACTACGATATAAACTATGCTGAATTAGCATTTACATAACATAATTTATTGCAGCATCATTTGAGTGATTGTGCATTACTTAATTTCAGTTTGAAAGTACTACAGAGTTTGCTTGTAAAATGTAGAAGCTAATATACTTACCGTGTTGCAACATGCTTTGCTAATTTTTTCAGGCCCTGGATACTTTCAATACGGCTGTTGTCTCTCCTATTTACTATGCCATGTTCACGACCCTCACCATTTTAGCAAGTGCCATAATGTTTAAGGTGAGCATCAGTTCTTTCAGAAAATTAGTAGAACACCTATACTCCTATAGTGTAGTTTGTTAGTAAATTTTGTCTGTTGACTATACAGGACTGGTCTGGGCAGAGAGCAAGCAACATTGGCTCCGAGATCTGTGGATTTCTGACTGTTCTTGCTGGTACTATTGTGCTACATTCTACTAGAACACCTGATGAAACTATATCAGCAGGTAGATCCTCATCCGGTCCGTACTTTTACCTCAACAAACTCTTTTTTTTGTGTGTGTGTGTATTGTGACACATGTTTGTTCATACTGCAGACCTGTATACACCCTTGCCTCCAAAAATATATTGGCACATCCAAGGAAATGGTGACATTGGGAAACAAAAAGAGGACGACTCCCTTACATGTGAATTCATCACTGTCGTGCGGCAAGACTATTTCGTGTAGCCACTTGCTAAAATTTTGTAGAAATTATGTTGTGTTGTGTTTTAGTCTGACAATGCTGTGAAGATGCTGTACAAAGTTTATCAAGCCTTGTGAATTATGTAAGGTTGTTAGCCTCGTGATGCTATCCTAGAATTGTGTTTAGCCTTTTCGGCCCCAGAAGTTGATGTATTTGAGGTTCACATTTGTGCAGTGCATTACCTATTACCTATGTATGTAAAATCCCAAGCCCACTGATGTTTTTATTAGCTGATTGGGCTGTTGCTGTGTTATTGTAATGTATGATGTACCTAGCTGCATAGCACGCATCGTTGTTCGATGTCATTGTTGCTAGACTGTCTAGTCATCTTGTTGGGCCTTTGTTGTTGGCCGATCATGACAAAGCAGGGCACATAGGTAGCAATACCTCAAAGGGGGGGGGGGCGTAGGGGGGGGGGTGGATGTAGCAATTCAGTATAATGCAGTACCGGCAGATGCCATTTTGAATTTACATGTTTTTAACTCAGCTTTTCCAGCCCTCCTTAACCATAATGTTCTATTGGACTCCATAAATATTTACCTCTATTACAACTAGACCAAATGAGAAGAACAATATGCAGTCAACACATAAAGATGCAAACAGTTCGACCACAACTACAGTGTCAATAGGATGCTGACGACTAAAACTGAGCAGAAGCCATTTGCGAAATCAAGCAGTTAGGAGACCCAAAGCTTGTGTAAAGCATGCAGCTGTCCAAGAGAGGTACATTTGAGTGACAGGCGATACATCTCTTTCAGTTTAGCAGCATCTCCCTTGGTGCTGGCCTGGCCAACAGGAGTAAGTCTTCCTGTGCTGTTGGGTAGGGATGCCGCCAGCATGCTCTTCAACAGGCTCTGCAACTGCCTCCAGAATTTCGGTTTTATCTCCAGATCCACATCGTTAGAGTGGTCTTCATTTGCTTCCACCACATGGCGCCCTTCCAACAAGTGAGCCAGCGCCGTTTCAAGCATCTACAATGAAGAGACCCAGCATGTCGAATAAATAAGAAAAACCCATTGGTTTTCAAAAACTATATACATAACACGGTCAGAACAAGGTGCAAATCCTGTTGCGAGAACAACACAGCTAGTTTCTACCGTGAACCTATGTCACAATACGATGATACTATATTACTAGACAGAATAAACTAAAGGCTTTTCAGTTTTATTCGCACGATAAAATGTACAACTCCGTAGCAGAAACAAGACTACCTGGCCACTAAAGTTGGAGTAGTTTCATATCAAACACAAAGCATTTGTCAACATACGATGCACTAACACATGGACCAATAAGGTAATAAACTTAACAGCACTGGTAGGGAACTGGAATTGGTAGAAAGCACCAGGGTAAAAAAAAAAAAACATACCACACTGGAGTGGAAGGAGTCAGAAAGGTTAATGCAAAGGGCACATTGCGCCATAAGGATGTTAAGAAACATAGTGGGATGTGTCTTCGAACCATAGAATTCTAAAGCCTTCTGCCAATTCTTCTCTGCAAGTGAACCATACCACTTACTTTTCTGGCGATACTTCTCCTCATTTTTCAGTTTAATCTCCTTGTCAACTAAATCAAGGAACCTTAAGCATAGATCCCTCTGGTAACAAGCAAGCTGAAAATGACCAAAAGCAGCCTCTTGTTTGCGATGGTCACCAAGGGATTCATATGTAGATAAAGCCTCTCGAAAAGCATCACTAGCTGAAACCTCAAGAACTGTTCTGTTGGATGATTCATCGGCAAGTGCACCTTCATAACTATCAGTTAAGAAGCTTTCCCTTGCCAAAAGCATTCCAAGCCTCAGATGGGTATGTGCATACTGTGTATGAACCTCATTGTATAGTACTTTATCAACCTCATCAGTAAAATATGTCAGTTGCCTCTTAGCTGCTGAATAGTAGTTTATTGCTTGAAAATATTCTGACTTGGCAGACTTAATGGATTGCATATATGTGCCTTCAGGAAGATCAAATTTTTGAAATTCATCTATCTTTGATACCAATTCCTCTGCTAGAGATCTTCTGCCATGACCTAGGTTACAATTGATCAATATAACATTTGTGTGGTCAAAGACCTCTTGAAATGCTCTAACAGCATCAGAAAAAGCAATCTCAGCACTACTCAGATTGCCGCTCTCAAGTCTACAACGACCTAGTTCATTAAACGCCCAACCTTTTTTCTTAAGGATTGTAGATATTTCTGCAGAATGCATTGGAAATGCAAACAACGCTTGCTTCGCCGCAACATAGCAGTTGATAGCACAAGACAGGTTGTACTCAAGATCTCCTGGTCTGGGACCACTAAGGAACTTGAAAATGCCACCACTCCTTATGCTTGTAATACCTTCATCAGATTTAACAGGAACTCCATCAGGATCCCTTGAAAGGTTTTTTGTTGCATGATTGCAATGATCAACATTATCATTTGATACTGAGATCTTTTCAGACCCTTGCATAGCCTGGTGTGCCTTGGAGATCTCATTATCTCTAGATAGTGAATGAATGTTCCTGCTGAGTGATTTTTTATTTTTCTTTCGACCATAGAATGTAGAGGCCTCAGGACTGCTGCTGCTTGCACTACTGCCACTGCTTGCCCTATCACTTTGGCAGCTACAGTTTATCAGAGAGCATGTGCCACAATTCTGTTTATCCTTTCCCAGTTTTCTCTTAAGGCGTTTGACTTCCATTGCAACTTCATTTGACATTCTAACTGCATCATGAGATTTTTGCTTCTGTACCACCTGTGCTTGATGACCATTCAATCTGTGATATTCCGCATAGACATCACCTACAAGCATCCAGGCCTTTGCCCAAAATAAATAATTTGCAGGCAACCTATGAGAAGAAACCTCATAATCAAAGCATTTAGTGTTCTTGCAATATTCTGCCTCATCAAGTACAAGTTTGGTTCTTAGACCAACATCTTCATGGCTCGATGAACTGTTGGACATGGATGAGATGAACTCATTACCATCAAGAGGTTCAGGCATAGACCCATATACTAGACAAGCTAATTCAACTACTTTAAGGGTACGCTGAAGCTGCCCATCATTCTTATAAGCCTCTCCAAGTGCCAAATAAGATTCACCTAGCAAAAGAACTAGTTTCCATAATTTATGATCCATTTTTGATTTTGGTAGCCACTCCCTGATGTCACAGACTTCAATGCAGTCAACATCACCACATCGACATAAAGACAAGTCAACTGATCTCTCCCGCAAAGTATCTGCACTGTCAACACAACCATCCTGAGCATTCTGCAGTTGTCGACAAGTATCTGCACTGTCAACACAACCATCCTGAGCATTCTGCAGTTGTCGACTCCACCTAAGAGATTTGATAGCTTGTGATATGTGGTGTATAGCAGCCAACTTAGAGGAGATTGCATCACCAATTGTTTTTGATATCTGGGATGTACCAGCCTGGCACATTGCCAAGCTATCCACAGAAACATTTTCTCTTGTAACTGAAGTTGAAGAACCATCATCAACGAAACCATTTGTTGTAACAGAAGACTCTGACTGTGAGCACTCCAATGCATTATCAATTCTTGTAGTCTCATTATTGCCAATTTCTTGCAGTACACCATGTTGCTTTGATGGTAAGTTCTCAAGGCTGGACTCTGGGAAACCATCATCCAAATCAGTAAGGGTAACTTCAGATTCAATCATAAATGATTCGGATGTCAATTCCAACTCCTCGTAACATTTAAGGATGAGCCTTGCGAATTGTTCGTGAGCACATGCCCGGACAACCTAGAGTATAACAAAGAAAAAAGACATAAATACAACAAAACAGTATGTAAGAAAAAACATTGACATGATCAGTAGAATACCAGGTGATCCTGCTCACTGAGGAAATCCAAGCATTTTCTGAAAAATTTTGCACATTTTGCTCTATTACTAGGCACCTATAAAGCAGACATACTATTAGTAGTCAACAAAAATGTATGAAAACAATATAAGACATATGATCCAATAGTACCTTTGATAAGGACATCCTGTGAGCGACGCGATAGAGGAGTGTACCTAGAGAGAGCAATGATTCCCTTCTCCGCTTGTTCATCAAAGAAGTCATAGGACCACATGGAGATCTATGGTCACCAGTTGGATGTTTTTTTGGTAAGATAGACAAGTCATATAACTGTATGACATCTTCTTCAGCGCCTTTGAACAGCTGAAAAAGCAACGCTCAGTACAGTGAATAAGAAGCTTGATGATTATCGTGGAAAGGCAATCTATTTAGATGATATGATGGAACAGCTAGGCACAACACAAAACTGAAAATGGATTCATACCCAATATGCACCAGGGTCTTGCTTACAGTTATCCTGAAGGAACCTCAGGACAGCAAGGCCATTTTGCTGGACAACTTGAGGGTGAAATGCAGGTGTACCATCATCTGAGACGCCTTTAAGAAGAAATATATCATCATTTTTCAAAAGCTCGTAACCTTGAACAACACCATTCTGATGATAACATATGGCCAGTTCTGGCACACTTGCCATTACATTGTCAAGCCAAGCTTCAAGCCAGTTCAAGGATGTAACCTATCAAACACATATTGTCAAAGGGGGTGGAAAGAGAGAAAAAGGTAATATAGAGCAACAATGATGAAAATGTACCTGTCTTGAAACATCCCATAGGTGCAAGCTGACCGCTATATATTTCTCATTGCTAAATATAAGCAAGTCACTACCCAAAAGCATATTGAAATTGTGAAATTGCCAAAAGCAAACCTTCCGAAATCCATTATTTCCCACTCTCTTGCTCTTCTCAGATTCTTGCACCTCACATCTGGTTTTTTCATCATCATGCTTTGTTTTATTGATAGGATCAGATCCTTTGACCTTTTGCTTATTTTCCCTTGTTCCCAAGTATAGGCTTTCATGAGTACCACGTGATGATTTTCTACTCTTACTGACATTCTGATCCAGATATGTTGATTTGCTAAAACTTGATGATGAAGATGAATCCAGGGAACCCTCCCTACAGTCAATGGGTCCATGCAAAACAGTAGATGGTGTTTGCTTCTCTTTTGATGGTTGATGATTTGGAGGGCAATCACAAGCCTCTGCTCTCACCGAGTGCATAGCAAAATTCAAAAACATTGAAGGATCAGATCCTTTAGGCTGGTTACTCTGTCTTCTGAATACCTTTTCAGCTTCATCGATATCAGGCCTACAAAACAATTCCGTTTTACAATTAATTATATGGAGCATACTTATATACTGTAAGGAAACTACCTACTTACCCTGTGTTTAAAATGAGTGTATCTCCTATACGGTTCACAGCAATAGATACTTGTGCCTTGGAGTATGGTATTTTAAAAATCTGCTTCATGATATCAGCTGGTGCAACTACATCAATTTCATCACCATACTCCGCTAGACCTGACACAGCTAATGCTTCACACTTCCTTGACAAGTTCTGGTTCATTAGTCCACAGTCATACAGTGATCCTGAAGAGTAAGAAACAATGATGACAATTAGAAATCTATTGCGGTGTACAACATCCATAAGCACAACCAATTATGAGTTCTGGATGGCTCAAATAAGATTAGCAACACACTAGTATTCTTTTTTCTTTTCTTTTTCTTGATCAGAATCAAAAGTCAAAAGAGATCACCTTCCGCACTCTTTGTGTCGTTTGGAAAACCCTTCCCTGGTGGGTTTGGAATCATGGGTAGTGTATTGAGATTAGTCTCCAATGGCAGCATTTGATACCTTGGGGCTCCAGTCCTTCATCAAATTTTACAGGAAGAGAAACATTAGATAGCAGTTCTCCTGAATAGGAATTTGCAGGCTATATGAAATTCCATCGGATAGGATAATAAGAACCATGTGAAACCTTTATTCAATAAAGATTTGCATGTGCTTGTTAGACACTATTGGACAAAATATAAAACAAAGTCAGGAGTGGTAGCCACTAGTAGAATATATCATATTACTTCATTTTTAATTAAGTTCAAAACATTGGATTCAGAGATATTCATCGGTAGCCTGGGATACTGGCATCCGCAGTAGAAAAAATTTGATAGCATGTTACAAAGTTGCCTAAAACATGTTGCAATGTACACAAAGAGTTAAGTTAACCAGCAATGAGTTGCTTCCAAATTTATCTTTGATACCAATTTTAAAAAAGACTAGTTGTAACGTTGTCATGCAATGAAAAATGCCATACTGATTCTTGTCGATTTTGCTTCTTGACACCTACAACGAATTTGGTGCTGAAATTTTATCGATTCACTGAGGTTAGTGTGCACTACATACATGATTCTTGGATGAATTTTAAACCATTGCAGTACTATGAATTTGCTGTTAGGTGCGCAGAACCCCTGGACACAAAATCCACATTCCATAGATAATTGCAGCACTTGACTGCTATCAATGTCACCAAAGGAGTCACCACCATTGCCTCTTATAACATTTGATGAATGGCAAGTAGCAACTGGTGCCTTATCTCCAAGGCTTAAGCCTACTATCTCCAAAATTAGAAATGGATGTTATCTAGTTGCACAACGCAAAGAGCGTTCACTCCATCACGTTGTGTGAGCAAATCACCATAAACCCCGCCAACACATCGAGACGTTTTAAATCCTAAACACCATCCGCTCGTGATCCGTACCAGGCACTTTGAGTCATCCGATCAGGAACTACAACCACATCCAACCGCAGCAAATCGCACAAGGACTAGCTAGATGCCTAAACCACGCACGCGCACAAGGGAGGAGGGGGAGGGCTCACGGGGACGGTGAGAGCAGGAGGGCGGGGAGGGAGGCGGAGTCGTCGGTGGGGACGGGGAGGGATCCCACGCGGAGGTAGCGCGCCGGCGGCGGTGCGGCGACCTCCAGCCGCCCCACGCACTGCAGCTCGCCTGGCGCGTCCATCGCTGTCCGCCGTCCTCCGCGTCGCCGGCGTCGGCTTCTGGCGCTCTACCACTTCGATCGCCACAGCTTTCTCGTTGTTTGCTTCGGGTGATTTGCTTGGCGGTTTGATGGATGATGGGTTCGAGAAGGCTCTCGGTCTCGGAGCAAAGGCAGCTTGGGCTATGCAAACAGGCTTCCGTTCTTCCCGTAGGGTCGGGCCTGCATTTGTTCTCATTTTTCCATTTTGCGAGAAGGGAAAAATTGGTATCTATCCAAAATAAAAGCCTAACAAACACAAGCCTACTAACAACCCTTTAAAAGCATTAAATCTATGATAAGTTAACGCTCATAGTGTTCTAAAATTTTCTCTCTATCAATTATTTTACGCGGCCACACACACTAACTACTACCAGTAGGGTCAACAAACTACAGCAAAAAGTACTCGCCCTAAATCGCCACTTTGAAAACGCATTACCTGTTTATCGTGTAATTTGCCCAAGCTCATTGGTTCACTGATCAAAAAGCTGAAATCAAGGTTTGACAAGGCTCAACCTGCGTATGTTACGCCGATCCCAAGCTCAAAATTTCATAGCTGCAATGCAAAGAAATGCAGCTTCGGTGGGCTACATTAGCGCATTAGGCCTTTCTACCCTATGCAGAGTAACTTAACTGCTGATGCTTGACAATGAAACGCGAGAACTTGACACCTTTTTCCCTACAAAACTTGCATTCCTTGTACAAGAGCTAACAAATACAACATATCCCTTTGTACAATAAAATTCCCCTTTCATTTCAACCCACCATATATCATACACCAGTCGACCTGCACATGAACCATGGCCACCCATCTCTACACTCTTGAGGCCTTCAAGTAGGCACGGTGCCAGTCCATCTCAAGCAGGCACCTTAACACAGATAAACGCCGATTCAGTCCAACAGATTTCATGAATCCTTCAGACAATCTGGATGTTTACAATATCACAGATCGCAGCAGACTTTGGAATTGATTCATGACTGTCCATTTAGATTGTCAACTCTATCGATCACATCAAGAGCTTTTGTCCGATTGATCTCAAAGTCAATCACAGGAAGCAACCTCCTGATTGATAACAACTCTTTCCTGTTGCCACTGCTTGGCGAATGGCTACTACTTTTGCTTAACCTGCTTTGCTTGTTATGTCTTGATGCAGTGTCAAACTCTTGGCTTTTGCTAATACCAGGGATGAACTTCCTGTACTTGACATCCCTTAGCATCTCTTGATCTTCTTGCGTTAGAAGAGGGGATGAATTGCTGCATGTTGTGTTCGGGGATAGTGTGATTGTAGAACCCCTTTGAGTAGGAGACCGGACAGGAGACTTTATTGGAGACCTCTCACCATTAGCAGTTTTTGATTGACTGATAAGATGATGAAGCCAAACAACAAGCTCAAGGATATATGCTTCGGTCTTCTCCTTGTCAGCATGGTACAATGTCTCCACTCGAGTCAGATCCATCTGCCCAGTTGGCTTGCAGTTGACCTCTGACCTGCATAGGGCAAAATATCATTCCCTTCATATTATATTCTGTTGTACAAATTTCCTCTTAAAGTTGAATGAAATTGGATACCAACCCTGTATTTGCCCACTCTCCAACCCAGCCAAAACCATGGTGAGCCCTGAATGGACAGATAACCAAGAATTAAATAAGAAACAGAAAAAACAACAGTCTGTAGCTGACCTTTCATGCTATAACCGTAGCTTAGATTACTTAGTGGTGTTATTAGCAATAGGGACAAGCCACCGCAGAGTCTTCTCCATTTCAGCCTTGATTTGAGAAATAGTAAGCTACACAAATGCAGTGAAAGCTAATATCAGCTTAACAGTTACATGTAATAACCATAATACCATACTATGGGGGGAAAAAAAGATATGGGCCCTAGTCTGCATACCTCTTCTTTGACTCCAAAAGAATGTAGTTTAGAACGTAGGGAAGATTTAATAGTAGGTGGCAGACTTTGATATAATGCATCCCTTGTAGTTGGAGGAACAGAACTTGATCGGGACGCCTGCCAATTTATCACCTCTTGTTAGGTTACCAGCAAAGTAAAAATATGGTGAGTTTCTTAGCACAGCAACAACATCAATTTAGTGTGGCCTTGCAACAAATACTATTATTACCCCATGAATTGCAACACAAATAATCTTTATGAAAACTTGCATTTTCTTAACTAAACCTTCGGCAGCAAGGGACATGTGATATCAACAAAATTGCCTCAGTAAGGTAGGATTTCTGTTATATGGAGAAAATAACTATTGAATTTTCTCCCCAGACAACAGAACAAACTTCTAAAAAAACCAGTGGAGTCTGTGAACTTACAAGAGTATCGATCTGACTGATGATATTGGCATAATGCAGCGCAAGGCCTGCTGGACCCAATCTATTACGTCGTTTGGTAGGTTCCTGTGACTCTTCATTGTCTACATATTGGTAGAAGCATAAGTTTGAATCACAATAGTAAACATAAAATGGTGGGAAAAAAACATGATCCATTCAGCAAAGAAACATAATTTGTTTAAAACACTAAGATGATTATACTTTCATCAACCACTAGAGCAAAATACTCAAATAAAGGTCTACATATGATGGATGATTTTTAATTTTTATTTGTGATGTTTTTTCCACAACAGTCTTGTAGTGGCATAACAGCATTTAACATAGTAAGACAGTTGGCCATTCACTCTTCATTGTCAATGATAAATTAAACCTTTAATGTTTATATATCACGTATTTAGCTTAGCCTATGTTGTCTCAAAATAGCCAGTCCCAAGCCCAGGTAAAGGAGGGGTTGCAACAGACTTGGTGAGCCAGCTACTATACCTAACCATATTTATGGAGATGAAACGCCAAAGAAATATGTCACTTATTTACAGTGCCAAACCTACTGAAATGAATTATTTGCTTGCAAGCACAGATATTAAATTCAAGCAACAAAAATGGCAGAATGTATAATAATCCTTGTTTACATCGAATGTGTGTTCCATGCGACAATAATGATCAAGCATAAAGTCAACAGGGCTAAGCTCAGCTTCTTGTACAAATCTACGAGAAAACATGTGGCTATTTAACAAGCTAATGAGGCCAATGATTTTTAGAGCTGCTGACTTGCTTCACCTAATAGTATAACGTCCATATTCAACCGAGGTATGAACATACAATCCTTCATTGTTGTACAGACATATACGCTGTGTGTAAGATAAATATTTAACAAGTGGAAATAAGTAGGCATAGCTCCTTAAAGGGGATAGGGGAGTGGGCGTAAATGTGACAGGGCCTATCAAATCCCAGAGGAGTGACAAACTATGAAGCTTGATTTGTAAGAGCCTGATCCAGCTGCTTACAAAAGTCTTCCAAGGCAAATATACACAGTTGGTGCTTATCCCAGGGGCAACTCTAGGGAGCAGGTGAACTGAATATAGATTCATAAAATTCGTAATGAGATGTACCAGTACTTGTCTCACAGTTGTTTCAAGCAGTGAAGCAATCAAGATGACAAACTAGTCAACAGCTCAAGATATGTGCAAAAGTTTCACATGACAGATAATCACAAAGCTAATTACCTGATCGCCCAAAGGCATTATGGATCTCCAAATGTAAACAGTGCACAACATCTACAAGCTTTTCCATGACCTGCCAGAAACAAATATTACTTTTATTGATCAGGAAAAGATAAAATGGACAAATCTAGGCTCTAAAAGCTTTTTCAGAGTATTGAGGGAGTGAAATTTGTTACATATGACGATACAAAAAGATGTTTCAGAGCTATAAAGGTAGTTCTAAAAAAGAAAAACAAGAGAAAAATATCTGGTTTTCAATCTTTATTTTTATCTCTTTGAAAGAGAAACACAGCAGGAGAGGCTCTCATGGAGATAAATCAGATTTGGTGCATCGAGAATATATGCAAATAAAACTACGGCCACAATGTTGCATGTAGCCACACAATTGTGCACACATAGCAACTAGCTATAATAAACTACCTACCAACTAGTACCAACCTCGTCCAAGTTCTTAGACCAGAGAGACTTTTTCTGCAAACTTTTAACATGCTTGCGTTGGCTTTTCACTTCCTGCTTTAGTATATGTAGGTTCTCACCTGTAAATCAACAGGACCATATGTAATCACCACTATTAAATGAGATACTAAAACAGAGCCAAAGTTTATGCTTCACCAGTAAAAATAAGTAAATTGGCAGGTATCAGAGGCAACTGCTTTCAAAACTAATCAACACCTAATGAAGAGAGGGAACAGGGCATGTCACAACAAATGATCCAATAACAATAAAAATGGAGGAAACAGAACGAATTTAACCAGTAACAACAGAATAACTTATATATAGCTAAATATTATAGCTGATCCGGATGGAATAGTAGTTATACGCTTGTGCTAACTGTTAAATGTTCAAAAATGAAAATAGGTACCCGAATGGACAGCAAGAGAGTTCTTCTCTGTGGATTACTCTTATTCATAACCTATGATCACTATGTGTGGAGGCTATAAAGTATTTTGACAAGAAGTGAACACAAATCCAGGCTTGAAGCACAATTAAATTTCCAATAGTATTATTTATTGTAGTGCTACTCCGGTCAATTCAACCAAAACAAAATTTATATTATCTTCTCAAAAGAACAATTATCAAGTGCAGTAAATGTAGTCAGATCAGCTACTGCAGTACCCCCATATAGATGCATCTGTCAAAATACAGTAGCTGTTGCTCACCTAATGACAATTACAGTTAGTTGACAGTGAGAGATGACAACATAAGAGACTTCAACTCAGTATATGTATGCGCAAAACAACTAAATCCAAGCTGACAATCTTAACACTTGATGTCAAGAAATCAATCATATCTCCTCAAAAAGTGACCCTAGAGCCTAAAATAGTTGTTATCCCAAATTTAGCACCAACAATAAGAGGCTAAAGCTGCTCTCAAACAAGGACTTAAGCTTACTGCCTATAGCTCTGAGGATATCTTACAGATGACTCCTATATATCATGGAAAAAGAACTGACCTCTTGGTACTACACTGGAACCATCCTCTTCCTGCTGCTTACGCTGATAATCTTGTTCAAATCTATCCAAGGCATGCATTTCGTGGTATAACTCCTAAAAGTTGAAAATGAAAGTCTATAATTAGAACCTCATTAATCGTAAGTAATCTACTCACCTAGTCCAAACATTTGTTTCGGTATTTTCAAAACAGAGCCCGAACCTGGGCAACTAACAATCTAGGGGCTAATCTGATCTCTCTATTCTATTGGAATGTACAGCTTATGATTTGTCAAGAAACCTTCAGCATATTATCTTAGTCATCTATAGTCTGCTAAACCTAAACAACAGTAACCCAATACACAAATGCCACACTACTTCCAGGGCACATAAATCTGACTTACAGCTGTAAACTGAACAGAAGTCACCAATTGCTGCATCACTGATTCTGCATCTTCTTTCAAATGATGTTGCGGAGTCTTTTCTGATGCCAGCCTGTAAAAGGTTGATGCATGAAGGCATTTATTTTTGCTTCCAATACCAGCAAAATCATTGCCACTATCAAATGTAGGGACCAAACATGAACTTACTTGTCAAAGTAGCGATCCAAGTTGTGCCATTGAGGATCCTTGCAACGATTTCCAAAGCGAACGACTTCTGTAGAGAACACTTTCAATTCCTCCCTGTTGGACCAAACAAAACATCAGGAACTACAATTATTGCAACACATTGAATCACCTAATACAAACAAAATAACTTTCCAACAACTGTTCTAGGTAGTAAAAGCAGCAGATCCGAACTAACCTTTTGTCGGCGGCAGCAATCTTAAGTAACTCATCCATATCTTTGGATATGAGATTTTGAACACCTTCTGAGTGGAGAACAACTTCTTTTAAATGTTTTATGCTGTCTTTCGAAAGGGCACGCATCAGATTGCAACCTTTTACTATGGTATTGGCAACCTCGAATGCTAAAATTGTTATTTTGTTGGCTTTTGTTGCAGTGCCTGATCCAAAACCACTAGTATTCAAATTTGTCATGCTACTGCCAAGTGTGTCTAGCACATCGACCGCTTTCCCAAGCCCAGACCCAAAAATTGAGCCTACTTCCGAAACCTGTTTTAACATGCAAGGGAAACATAAAACATGTCATACCATTGCAATCTCCCTCATCAAACGACAGATAGAACAACAACAAAAAAAAAAAGGATATAAAGGAGGGGGGGTCTATTTAACGATGATAAGAAAAAAATCATTAATGTTAACATATTTCCTAGGTTTGGCACAACTGTTCATATGAAGTAAAGAAATATCAGTAGACAGCCCAATCACAAGCATAACCTACTGAAACATGCTTGATAATAGGAATGCAGGTTAAAACAGCACCACTGCTTTAGATTTGAAGGTTACGTATTCTCCAATGTTGACTCCCACCCTCAGACAATATAAAGCGAAAAAAAATAACAGAGAACATCAAATATCTTGTTGTCCAGCACTCAGAGTGAAGCAGCAAACTCAACCAAATACTCTCTGCAAAGATGCTAGCAGAACATCTGCTAGTCAAATATATAGAAAATAACTTTAGGATGCACATATCATAGCGCACTATCTATTGAGAAATGTTATCAACGAAAACACAATCATTGACACGAGAGAACAAATTAATTTTCAGCAGATGATGTCGTCAACTTTTGAAGCTGCATTCGTTGGTCTGATGTTCAACACAAACTATGAAGTACAGAAAACTTGCCTTGGCTGCGCTAGCTTTTGCAACACCCATCCCCAATTTCTGGGACGGCAACCGTGCCAGCTGTGGCACCCCATCCCATAGCGGCGCGGCAGCATCGCCGGCACCTTCATGCATCGAAGTTTGTGAGACCGACATAGGCTGCTGCTGCAACGGCGGCTGGAGTGGCTCT
Source organism: Oropetium thomaeum (assembly GCA_001182835.1). Taxonomy (NCBI): domain Eukaryota; kingdom Viridiplantae; phylum Streptophyta; class Magnoliopsida; order Poales; family Poaceae; genus Oropetium; species Oropetium thomaeum. Next base: position 1,071,432 of record LFJQ01000033.1, read on the forward strand.
TGCGTCCTCTTGGCAACAGCCTCATCCCCAGGCACAGTCTTCTTCTCCTCCTTCACCAGCCCACGCTCATGGTGATCGAGCACGCGGCCAGGGCCCAGCGTGGTGTCGCTGGGCGACTTGTCCACAGCCGATCCCTTAGAGCAGAGGCCTCCCATTTCCTTCGCCGCTCCAGTACCAAACCCTAGTCACCTAGTCCCCCCACCAAGGTGGCTCTCAGCTCCCACGCACCCAAACACTCTTGATCTCCACGCCGCCTCTTCCCATACACACTAAACCGATCCACGCGGAAACGAATCCGCAAAGAAGGAGAGTCCCGACCCAACCGCAGCACGATCCCGGCGGCTCCAAGGGCGACCCGCCTACCTGCATACGCCACGGCAACATAGCCAAGTCAGAACGAAGGCACGAAGCTTCCGCGCAGAGCAAGAGATCTTTCTCCAAAATAATCCATTCTTACCGCGAATTGGCGCGGGAGACCACACCAGCGGCGGATGGATCGGCGAGGCCGGACGGAATCGGGCGCCGAGACGAGGTGTAGGCAAGGGGAATTGCCCGATTTGGAGATGGACAGGGTGGGTGAGTTGAGCTGGTTCTTGGAGTAGAACGCGGGGGGAGGAGGGAGTAGCCGAGCGTCCACTCCACCAGCAGCGACGGCAGGCAGGAAGGGTCCAGTCCACTGCAGCAGACGGGCTCGGTGGCCAACTGCTGTGGCTACTGCCACTCGCAGTAGGCGCACGCGTAGCGGCGGACGCTCATAACGCGGTCGCACGGCGTCCGTGTTGACGCAATTAAAGAGATTTTAGCCACTCTAGTCATGCCAACTTATTTAATGAGCTTCATCAGAACTCTACTTCATTACACTAGTTCATACAATTAAAAAAACTCGATTTTCATAATATAAACATGTGTTTTTTATTTACATGGAGTTATTTTTTTAGAAGGATTTTCGTGGAGTTATTAAAGTTCTTCGATTCCTTTGCGAAACTTTGACTTAGAAAAATATACAGTATACTGTATTAAATAAACAGTCAAAAGCTACAGGTATTATCTTATAGACACCTAGTATTGAACACCGATTTGATAATTGATATGCTATTTCTTCACGAGCATGTGCAATAATATGACTCGATTTGTTTGACTGGATACTTTTTTTTTTTTGGTGAGAAAGACTGAATACTTTAACCTCTGTCTTAAACTATACTACTAGCTGCTCGTCGGGTGGTGCTACAAATACGCAAGCAAGCGATTTTTGCAGCTCGGTTTATGAATGAATATCTTTCGTACGCCCACAGGCATCATCTTGCGTGGGTTGTTGAAGCGTATTCATTTCAGCTTGTTTTTTTTTTTTTTTTGATCACACATTTCAGCTTGTGATGCCCCGATCCAAGGAACCGAAGCATCATTTTTCAAGTCACCGAATAAACCAACAAAAAGAACAACGGCATGTGAGTACAGTAGGTTGGAGCTAACCAAAACTTGAGTTTTAATTGCGTGGAGTGTGGCTGTGGCCAACAAGAGTAGGATGTTCGATCAATATATATGGCTTAGTACTGGTTTAGCTAGCTAGAAGCAGGCAAGATTTCAAGGCAAGCAAAAGCAAATGATCCGTGTGGTTCCTAATCCTTGTCAACTTGAATACCTACCTTTGCGCCGTCGTTTTCGTGTACCAGGTCAACCTCCTTATCACTCGTTTTGTCACTGTAAAGGAAAAAAAGAAGGAAAAGGCGAGTGAAAGAACCATGATTGGATCTACGTGTGCTAAGCGCTAAGCGTGTAGGGAAGAAAAAAAAAGAAAGTAAAGAGCACCGCTAAGCGCTAAGAATACAACGACTTGAATTTTTTTTTTCCAACGACCGAAGTTGGCAATGATTCTATCGTCTAAACTAACCGTCCAAAAGCTCCTCCTTCCTTAATTCAGCGAAGATAGCGTGTTGTTGGAGTTTCCGTTATGATATACTAGTAATCTCCGCACAGAAAGGCGTTGTGCAGACAGACAGAGCCACCTCCTGTCCGTCAGCCTCACGCTGGGAAAAGGAACAAGGAAAATCTAATCGAAAGCGGGATTCCAATCCAACAATCCCATCCTTTCCTTTCCTTGGGTTCACGGTGCAGCCGGGGGGTCTCCGCGGCGCCGGAAGAACGTTGATCGCAACCGGCTGCTAAACCCGCGCGACACATTTCCTGCCAGAGAAGGAACCTTTGAACCGGTCCTGCCTTTGAACCGGTCGTCAGTCACGCGCTGTACCCGTCCTCACCGATCGAGAGCAACCAGCGACAGCAACATGTGGTGAGGAATGATGATGAATGATCGGAAGGTTCGACGCCATGCCATGTGTACGTAAGTATGTGCGGTCAAAAGCCAGCACAGTAGCACCCGGCCGCGCGAGAGCGCAGAACGTTACCCGCCGCCGCTCGCTTTTCCCCCTCGCGTCGGACGACGATGCACTGCAGTCTGCAGAAGAACGAGTCACGCGAGACCGACCGATCCGTTTGGCTTGGGGCGCGCGGTCGTGGCGCCTTGGCCGCGCGCGTGATTTGACGGCAGGGCTCGGTCGCTGGCTGGCTGGCAAGCGCAGCAGTAGTCGCCCGTAGCCGCGCGCCAGCTCCACAGGTTGCCGGGTATCCTGTCCAGACCGGCCACGACGTTGAGATAAGATGAGGGGACGACGGAGCTGCGTTGCTTGACTGCTCTGGACGGTCGTGTTGTGTGCTCGCTCTTCTCCCGTGCGGGCGTGAGGAGAGGACCGGTGAAAAGTTGGCAAGCGAGTGATCGGCGGCCAGCCTAAGCTTTGCCCGGTGGCCGGTGAGTGAAAAATTGCATTTGGAACTGGTTCGCCCCATCCATCCATCCCAGTGAGCTGGGAAGCGAGACGTGCCCCCCGGCCCCGGCTCGGTTCAGCTGCCATTGTGGAACGCTTTCTCTCTTTGTTTTTCCTCCATGCAATTCTCCATCCACCTCTCGAGCAGTAGTCATCAACCCATCAAACGCGCCACGGGAAATTCGTGTCCCGGACCCGGCAGACGGGGCACGCCTCCATTCGTTTTCCATGCATGGACGTACTAGGAACGTGGAATTCCATCCTCACACCTAGTAAGAATTATCCCCAAAATATCGGCATCGGTGGTGTTCCTTTCAGCCCTGACAGGGTAGAGGGTGCTCTGTTTCTTCTTCACAGAACCAAATAAAGGTCTTATCGCGAACATCCCGTGGAAAGAGAGCATCGTAGAAGCACTGAAGCAGGGATAACTCAGCATTGTTTAGACCCGATAATAATGTTAGAGTTTTTTTGTAGGGCTACGATAATGTTAAAGTTTAAATGCATGGCACAGTGACCAACCACCACCGGACGATACACCGTACCATCCGTCTTTAACGTCGCCCATGCTCTTTTCGCCATCGACGATTAATTCAGGAGGCCGCTGATGATATCACTGAAAACGCTTCTTTCCGTCAACCGATGAGTTTTCTACTCTACGCTCTACAGGAAATCAAAACGTTCGGACGAGCGGTGTCGTTGCCTAGGGTGCATGGGCTGTTGATACAGTGAAAAAGCCCTCGCTTTCTCGAATTTATTGGGCCTGATACATATTTGGCCCTCTTTCTCGACGGACTTAATACTTCCAACACCAAAGTCATCGTGCTGCACGTCATCCAATCTCTAAGCAAATTTGCATATTGCGTAGGACTTGGAAAGTGCAAACCGTGACCAACTTCAGAAACATATCTCACTGTTGATGGTTCTGCTGTAAATTTTCCCAAGTCTGACCACACGGAGTAAAGTGAAGACGGGGTCAAAACACCTGCAGAACAGACAGTAAAAGCAACAGAATTGACTTGTGGAATGATCTGTTCTTCCAATGTCATAACAAACTGGTCAATGTAAAGACTAAAGGCCTTGACTGACCTATAACGAATTAACATGTTTGACCTACGAAGGTAAAATTTTCAAAAGTCAACTCTCGACTAATTCATGGATTTTAGAGGGTTCGAGCATCACTGCTTCTGAATGCAGAAAAGAGTCGTTCTTACAAATTATAATCATAAAACAGAGGTGGCTAAAGTTGAGAAACGGGCGATATGGTCTAATGGTAGAGAAGTAGAGTTGTCATATGGGGCAAAAGGCCTGCAGAATATACAAAAGCAGCAGAACTGACTCATGTATGATGCACAAATATCCAGCTGTTTAAACTACTGAACACTCTGAAGAGGTCAGTCCGGTTAGGCACTATCTGACTTGGTATTTTCAGTCTTTGAGTTGAAAACGCATGGACGTGAGAATATGATACCATTTCTTTAAGCATATTCGTGTGCATGTTATCTGTTCTTCGAAATGTCTTATAAGTCTTAACAAACTCGTCGACGACGATACCACGAAAACCATGGCCGAATTATATAATAAGTTCTGCCTTATGAGAATGTGGCAGAAAGCTACATCAGCTGAGCAAGCGATTAGAAGTCTGAAATTGAGATTATCATGTAATGAATATTTTGTAAGTCAATTCTCGCCTAAGTCATGTATTTAACAGGGCATCTCCCCCATTCCTAGCTTCTGCCGCAAAGGAATGAAACCGGTATATAATAAGTAGGGGTTTCCCCTCCTGTTTATTAAAAAAAAAAAGAGAATGAAATCGGTCGACGAGACGACGACACGTGCTAATATGCGAGATCATAGCAGAGGTGGCTATGGGCCCTTCATTTCTCACACGACTCTGCTCTATTTTGATTTTCCTTCCGTCACCGACTGAATAATAGAATTCCTTTCCTAACAACAGTTTTTGATATGTGAACACTAATCTTTTTTTCTTGAGGTAAATGTGAAACACTAATCAAGTGTCACCATAATTGTACTATCTGTTTCAATTAACCCAAAACGAGTAGTTATATTCATGTTGATTCGTCCATACTTTTTATTTCGATATTGATGCAATTGCAAAACCATCCACATTCAAATCTAATTCTAATTTTCAATCTTTTTCTAAGACGACTTTGCAAAGTTGTTAATTTGGATGCATAACCCTATGGCAAAGCTTTTAGAGCGCATCTCCCCCACAACTTCACTTACAAAAAAAAAAAGATAACTTATTCGACAATTTGGCAGGGATGCACTATCATCAGATGTTACGTATACGTGGAGCCTGCATCATCCCAATTATGAAATTGGAGCAGACGAAACAAACATATTCCATCAGAACCTTGACATCTGACAATTAGATGGGCACAAAACTTCTAGTGTGAGGAGTGCATTGTTGGTTCAGAAATGATTCTTTGATGCTAAACATTTTGTTTTCATTTTCATTTTTTTTAGTTCTTTCAGAGTTTTAGATATGACTCCATTTTCAGTTTTTTCCCCTAGAAACAGAAGAGAACACACGTTCCTGCGTGTGTTTGCATACAGTGCTTTTTCCTTTTCAGCTGTCAATAAGGAGGATTACACTAGTCTACTTCAAACCATACGAAGCCACGCACCTAAACAAAATGTCTTGTATTTTTTCGGTAAGACGAATATTTCGCCCCTATTCTCCTGACCCAATCAACTGCAACAACTCATAGATATAATTGGAATTCGATTATTCTTCAGAGAACGGCGACAACACAGCAAGTTGTGAGGGAACCATCAGGTAGGTTAGGAGGGCTGTACTGGTGAACAAAAATACACGTATAAACAAAGAACCATTGTCATAAGATACCACAGTTAGGTAGGCCTTAACATCCTCCAAAATGCTCACACGATCAGATCGTGTATAGTGCCACCTCATGGATGTAGTACTGGAGCAAAAAAAACAAAGACACGGTGTGGTTGCGACTTGTCATTCACGTACAATACTGTATAATATATATGCCTCCCTTAGTACTATACTTATGATGCGTAGTTTTCAGTAGTACGTCCTGATTTTGTATCGATAGTACTTTGTGTTTCAACAGTCGTATTTAGTAGCGTCTAGCGGTCCAGAAAGTAGCTGACCACTCTAGATGCAGCATAGTTCAAGGAAGAATCACTAGTACTTTATATCTTCTGGTTGCAAAAGGGAATTGGACTGTGAGGTTGAGGTTTTTCAGACTTGAGTAACCAAATAACAATTGCAATGTCGAGGTCGAGGGCAAGGAGCTACGACATGCAGTAGGAGATTCAGCACCTACTCATGTCTATGAATTGATCAATTACCGCCTCTCATTTGCTAGTGTATTCTACTTACAGCAAAGCGGACGCTGTTCCCTACCATCTACCAACTTCACTTGAATATATTGACAAACAATTTTACTGACAGGATTCAAGGTCACTTGCCGGAACAACTAGTCAGTCAGCTGACAAGAATACTTCTGGCTCGTGAAAGCCTACTGAGCCGAACCGAAACCAGTGCCCCCTCCCTTGTCTACACCTGTAAACTGAAGGAGTCCACTCCTTGATTCTCGCACACCAAACACTCGGAGTCCAATCAAAAGATACGTTCATCGTTGGCTGGTAGTAGACCTTGAGCTAGTAATCCATGTGTTCTTCGGACTAGAATAATCTAGCTTCCATTAGATAATCAACCACAGAGAAAACTGCCACGCTGAAAAGAAATAGTGCAGTATGAACCACTGGAATTAGGCCTTAGGTGTCTAGCGTGGCAACAAAACTTCAGTCTTCTGTCTGTCGAAGTACTGCAAGTAGAGAACTCATCTCTGAGGAGGCTGAATCGGCAAAGATCCTCCCCCTGCTGGTGCTGGACCCTGGTTCAAAATGAAAAAGGCCGGCACCCGCCACCCTGCAATCACCAATCAGCACGCCATGTGCTGTTGACTTGGCGAAGTCTTCCTGCATTCCTCCATAGTAGTCAGTCCCCCTCTCTACGCATGCTTGGACCGGGCTAGCGGGGGACAAGCGAAGCAAATGTTCCAATCCACGACTGATGACTCCACGAAGCATAGCATCTTCCAGTGTACTCGTAGTGTAGGTAACGACGGTGCCACGCGAGCGTGCCATCGCTCTGTTGTTCAGACTGATTCATTCATCTGCTGCGGTCAAGCACTCATCAAGCGTAGCAGGATCGCGACATGGTTCTCGCTGCATTGACCCCTTCTTAACGACGCTGCTGAAACGAATGATGACGAGACGCCAAAAGGATGAGAGGTGCCAGTGTACTAGTACTCCTTTCAGGTGAGAATAGATAGGGATCCTCTGCAGTTCGCCAGGAAGGCTCACCAGCGGGCCCGGTACCCCTGCTGGCCCACCTGCAGGGACTCCACTGGCCCCCTGACGTTCTGCAGAGGAACCGGTTCCGAGTACTTTCAGGTGAAGCTACCGAGTGAATCCTTTCAGCCGGTGCATGTGAGGCGGATCAGCGAATACTCCAGCACCCATTCTTGTGCGCCGTATTAATTCTGTACTACTTCGTTTTATTCAACATCCTGTTTTGACCATTCATTTTATTCAAAATATTTATAAAAATACTAATGATTTTGTTGTGACATATTTTAGTATGAGATAAACTATAAATATAATATATTGATTCTTACATTTTGAGAAAAAAATTGAATAAGATGACCGGTAAAAAATAATGTTCAAAAATTACTAAATACTTATATGTGTGGACGAAGGAATTAGTATAGTTGGGAAGTTCAACCGTCCTGTTTTATAACGGCCATGAAGAATGAATGATTTTGTTTTTTTTTTTAAGGATCTAGTAGAAAAGTTGTGCGTAGTCCTTTTGTCTTGCGTCTACGACTTTCTGCGTACCCTGATAACGACTTTCACTACTGATCGAATCAATTTAACCCCTATACACCGCGCATTATGCAGTCTTCCTTCGACTCGGCTGCTGGCTGCTATGGAATGGAAGCACTGAAAGGAGGTCATCTTCAGACATTATAGTTCGAAAAACGAAATGAGTACTACGTAGTTCACTGGTAACATCGTCATCGCTAATGCCTACTGCTACGGCCGGAGCAGTCGCAGAATGGCGATAAGCAACAGTGCAGCGGACAGATTCTCCGTTGGGTCCGATGGTCTACCTGTACGCGTACACATCCACACGACGTACGCGCGACACGGCACCAACCAGGCAACCAACTAAACCACCCAAATACCCGACGGGGAAACTGTACTCGAGACCTCGCACCAACCCGAGCTACAACATCGCACCGCGGCAGCGCGGCAGGACAGTGGCACCACCGACGACTGCCGTCGGCGTCCCAAAACGGCCCCCGTCCCGTCGTACGTCCTCGCGCGCGGTTGGTACGAGCGTCGCCGTCCGAGCACAGAGCGATCCAGCCATCCAGGTGGGCGAGAGAGCACGAGCGCGCCGCGTCCGCTCCCTCACGCCCACCGGCCGGCCAGGCGAGCGCGTGGTGGCCCGGCCCGGGGCTGCGGTCCGGCGCGGCGCGGCTCATCTGTCACGGGCACGGGCACGCAGAGCAAGGCCTTTGTTGACCGTGCACCAACCGGTGGTGGTGGCGCCGGGGGCGGATGGAATAGAAACGGATAGGACGGTCCCGTCGCACTTGCATGCATGCGACGGTGCACCGCACTAGAATAACGCCTTGTGGATACGGCGGCGCGGTGGTTCGCTCGAGCCTAATCAGGACATGCCCTGTTGCCTTTTGTCATGCACTTGGATGAAAGCGACGCACCCCCGACCGGTTGGATCCGCGCGGATCCAGAGATGAGCAAGTGCAGTTCCGCGGACTACAGCCACTGTTCTTTTGCGATGGCGATCTAGAACGAGAAACCGACACAAAGTTACACGGCGACTAAAGCCACAGTTTTTTTTTTTTCTTTCTGTCAAAGCCTTTGGCGTTGCAAGGTGGAAAAACACACGTTTAACAGGTTACTCACTAGAACGTACTCCAACAAACGCGTCACATGATCTATCTACATACTACTAGCTTAGTAGCCGCGCGTGAACAACCTTAACCTAGCGGTTCTTTCTGTTTGAGATCTGCAGACCATGGACTGCCATGGGTACACGCAAAGCACAAATCTGCGAAACCACTCCTTTTCTTTCTTCCTTTTTTGAAGCCACTCCGGTGGAACCAATTTGACGTGACAAGCAGACTTCACCACGTCCTGCCCTGCCTCACGCGCGGGCTCCATTGCTTTCACCGAAGAACGGTCTAATGGTGCAGAGGACCCCCGGTTCTACTGCTATAGCTCCTCGCACGCGCGCTCGGCCGACCTCCTTTCGAGCTTAGCTAGCTTAGCTACCGCCGCTACGACTACTTGTAGGCTTGTATAGCTTGTTCAGTGAAGTAGTACTAGTGGGTCTCGGTCTCGCGGAGCTTCAATGTGCACGCGCGAATCTGCCGAAAAGATCTGCCGCTAGCTACTCGCCGTAGATGGAGTTGACTCGCGCGCAATTTAATGGAACGGCTAGCACTAGCAACCTTCTTGTCGCGATCGGCGTCCGTCCAGTGGCGGAGGCGGATGGAACCGGTGGTGACACGCCATAAATCAACCGAGGAGGTTGGCCGCCAAACAGGAAGTACCTGTGGTTTTATTGGGCGTTGGGGAGTTGTGAATTGTGATGGAGAAGCAAATCGGGGAAAAAAGGTTGCATTAAACGCACGCCTGAAAACGCCTCCAACCTCCTCTCGGCCTCCCCTCGACTCAACGTTTTTCAACGAAGCAGAGGTCACAGTGTCGTCACCGTCCCAATGCCGACAGGTGAAGACGACTCGCATTTTATCAGGCGCCGCAGATAAAGTTATACTCGTCCGGGCAGACGTACAGTAGTGTGCAACTCTCTCTGCCTGCGCTGGCGGGGCGCTGCGCGACCGAGATTGAACCGACGGCGGATCTTGCGTTCGCGCCGGGGCCCAATCCCGGCAATGATCCTCAACCCCGGCAGTTGCCAACGGAAAGAGGGAACCAGCGCATGTTCGTTTTGACCCGGAGCCGCGTTGCTTATGCGATCCGAGCCCACCAACGCTACCAACCTCCTCAAACTAGAGGCACAGCTAAGCCGCGAACTACCTAAGCAGGAGTACTTGCAGGCCATGGCCATTATTCTATTATCCGGAGATAGGATGGGGTTGCTCTTGTGCTCTTGGGGATTAAACAAGCCGGGGGAGCTCGACACACATACACATGACGGAACGCTAGTAGACACATCGGCACAGCTCACGGGTTAGCTAAGCCAATCGGTGGCGGTTGCTCCACCAATTTTTGGAAACGAGTAGCAGTACCGTACCAAACTTGATTCCTTCCCCCCTCCTGGCCTCCCTGATCGCCCTTTCGTTAATCATGGACCTGTCCGGTAATGAATCATGGAGCTCCTTCTGGTACTGCTTAGTTAATTAGTTGCTGTTAGTACTAACCACCACCATAAAGAAGAAAAAATTAGCTCAAGTAGCAGCAGAAAGTAGGAACAGATAAGCAACTGGTAAGGAGGAGTTCTGTGTACTTAACTACCAAATTAATCCACCAAGAACAAGAGCCTTAATTTCTCCGCGGTACCGATCATAAGGTTTAGAAAAGTGTTCAGTAGAAATCGTCAAACCCGTCGAGAACTCGTTACGCTTTTCAGTAGTACTACTAGTGTACATCCGTATTCCGTAGCAAAGCCTGATAAGTGAGTCCAGCACTGCCACCAAACCAAACCAAGGACGAAAGCCGACTCGTCGTGGGCTGGGCATGCGACCAGCAGCACTCCCCGCTCGCGGTCAAATGCCGCGCTCCCCGTGGGGTCCAGTCAATGAACAGAGAAATCAAGGAAAAGAAAAGGCACCAAAATCCCTCTGCCGCGCCGGCTTCCCTCATATATACGCGAACCTCTTCGCACCCCCCTCCTCCCCTCCCCTGTTGTATCTAACCAACCAACACCAACGCTCGGGCTGCTCCAGGCGAACTCTCTGCTCCTCCTCGCAGCTCGTCGCCAAGGAAAGCGAGCACCTAAAAGCGCGCGGCAAGCGAGAGAACTGAGCTGAGGACACGCCAGCCATGGGGAGGTCGCCGTGCTGCGAGAAGGCGCACACCAACAAGGGCGCATGGACCAAGGAGGAGGACCAGCGTTTGATCGCCTACATCAAGGCGCACGGCGAAGGGTGCTGGCGCTCGCTGCCCAAGGCCGCGGGCCTGCTGCGCTGCGGCAAGAGCTGCCGCCTCCGCTGGATGAACTACCTCCGCCCGGACCTCAAGCGCGGCAACTTCACCGACGACGACGACGAGCTCATCATCAAGCTCCACGCCCTGCTCGGGAACAAGTAAGCGCCCACAGACCAGCCAGCAGCAGGATACCCCTTTTCCATATTCAGTTATCCCGTCCCGTGTTCTTCTTCCTTGCTGTCGAGATGTCGAGTTAGCGGCTGATTGAGCGGTCGGTCTGGATGCAGGTGGTCGTTGATTGCGGGGCAGCTACCCGGCCGGACCGACAACGAGATCAAGAACTACTGGAACACGCACATCAAGCGCAAGCTCCTCAGCCGCGGCATCGACCCGCAGACGCACCGCCCGCTCAGCGCCGGCAGCAGCGGGCTCACGACCTCCAGCACCACCGCCGGCTGCTTTCCGTCCACGGCGGCGCCAGCGTCCAGGCTCGCGCGCCCAGTCATCACCGTCCCGCCGCCGGCTAATGTAATGTTCGCCGCCGCGAGGTCCGCGCCGTCGGAAAGCAGCAGCGGCGGAAGCGGAACCACGGACGCGCCGCGGTGCCCCGACCTCAACCTGGACCTCGACCTCGACCTGTCCGTGGGCCCGCCGTCGTGCTCGCCCAGGACGCCGCCCGTAACCGCCTCCACGCCCACGTCGCAGCAGCAGCAGCAACAACGGACGCCAATCTGCCTGTGCTACCACCTCGGCGTCCGCGGCCGCGAGGCCTGCAGCTGCAAGGCCGGGTCGCCGTCGCCGGCATTCCGGTTTCTCAGGCCACTAGAGGAGGGACAATACATATGATAGGCGTAGTCAGGCATCTGAGGAATCCTGTAAAGAAAAAAAAATCAAGAAGAAAGAGTTTCTAATGACTGATGTGCATGATGATGAAGTGTCATTTCTCACGTACCAGTCCCTTGGTTCAAAATCTATCTATGAGCTTTTTCCTGTTTTCGTTTAACGTAGAGTTAATCAGTAGTAGTACTGTAGTTCGGTGTCTCATGACCTGCGCATTCCTGCCTTCTGCTCCACAATGTGTACGTGTTGTCTCATTCCCTAAATTATTGTAGTTTAAAAATAGAGTAGAGTCTTGTCCTAATAACTGTATAATAATTTAAGGAGCATGATAATAAATTAAGAGGGGAGTTAGTATAACACGGGATCACAACATGTCCCGAGCGTTTGGTTTTGGTAGATACGACATTATCAGGGTCGAGATGGAGAGAATTGAAAATTGAGGTAAATTAGGCACGGAGGAATCAGAGGAACTGATATGGCTGGACATGTTTGTTTCTTTATTTAACCATGACAGTGAAATGGAGTTGTAAGGTTTGTTCTTTTTTTAACCGTGATACTGAAATGGAGTTATGAAGTGGTAGTTAGCCAGCCAACTAGGCAGGTCGACAGGTAAACGGACATGGTAACCATCATTACTAAAAAAATACAAGTTACACGTCCACAGTGTGTGCTACTCGTTTCAACAGAAGTCCTTCTCAAGAAAGGTAATTTCCGTCAAAGGTAATCAATAATCATGTTCGCCTAATGATAAGATAAAAGGCACATATGTATTCTAGCATGTCGTTTCAGGAACATAGTTATTCTAGCATTCAATTGTTTTTTTTTTTTGCCATATGAAGGTTGTTGTCATTCTCTTTTGCCAATCCTTGTACTATTTTTTTTTTTTTTTGCGAGAAACCAATCCTTGTAGTACTAAGATGACGCTTATGGCATCATTATGTTATTCACAATTTGTTTGAATCCCATTTTCAGTGTGTGTAGTACGTAGTATTGTGGAGGTTGGTGGTTTGGTGTCACACATCGGATTTTTTTTTCGTTCTTTTCGCTGAAGGTGCATTTTAAATGACAGGGATGGACAAATCTGTGCAGCACTAGAGTACTAATTCTCTGAAACTGTAGAATCTATAGCATATATTGCACAACAAACACATTCCGAGCAAGGGGGACAGAAAAAAAAAATCGACGAACCACCACCGGAATCTTCTTAAACTTTTGAGGTTTTGTCAACTACAAACCTACAGTACAACAAGTTTAGTGGATCTGCACGTGGAATCAAGTATCTTATTAACCACTTTGTCAAACTGCAACAGGAGTTTCTTGCAGGTAAGTTCGATGTGGACACGGATTAATTTTCCCTAAAACCGGGGACTCAACCAATGATCTTGGGTAAATGTCTACGACTTCCTTTGTTAACGGTATTATCATTTTGGTTCATATCAGGTGAATAATGCAGAGTAGTTACTCCTGTCTTCGGGTCGTATTTGCAGACCCTGAAATTTCGCGCGATGTTTCTGGCGTGCCACCTGAAGGCATGAAGATTGGTCAGGTAACGAGTCCCCGTCTGATAATTCCAGGGATTTGTATGACGACACGATAACGTCAATTGAGTCGTACCGTATGCTAGTATCATACTACCACGAAACTAGAATTTTTTTTTTTTGATGTCATTTCTGAAGTCCGACTGTGCCTTGAGCACCCTGTATCGGAGGAGGTCAGAGGATAAATTATATGACTCGTGCCGTCCACGTAGAAGCAGTTGCTGATCTCCTGATCTGACAACTCCTGTTTCATTTTTAAAAAAAATCTCCTGATCTGACCACCCAGTTGTACTAGATTATTGCTTGCTAAACTCCCTATCTTAGCTCGTTCGGATTAGACAGGTACTAGGCCAATAATTTGCCAGACCCGAATGCGTCGTTGGCGCCCGCAATGTGAACTGCTGGTGGAACGCGTCAGAGAAAGAAAAAAAATATTAAGTACTACACGCGACCCAGTACCGTTTTTTCCTCTTCGATGACGCAGGGATTTCCTCTCGGCGCGTCGTAATATGTTTAGTACTACGTACTGTATTCTCCATAGCAAGTTGCATTTGCCCTGTAAATCAGTGATGCTATGCGCTCGTTTTCCTCGCTCACTCCTGTGAGATACTTGTGGCAGCTACGGATCCCGGTTACCTGTTGCTTCACGGACAATTACCTCTACCAAACCACTGCTTTAGCACAGCCCAGGTGATCATTATCGCAAAGATTAGAGGCCTTAATCCACCCGTATCTGGACACCTAGGTTGCTTGCGCGCCGCGGACTCCGTCCTCACGCCGCCAACGCAAACTCCATCAAATCCAACCGAGCCGCAGGACTGCTTGCCGCCGCCTGTCCAACTCGGCCGTCGCCATGGCCGTGTGGACATGGCGAGGCCGCGCGCCACGGCTGAAAGGTTTTGTTTTCACGCGCTCTCGTCTCGTCTCGTGACGTCCGCCGGATTGATCTCTCTACCAACCTAGTAAACCGAGTTCCCACCACGCTGGAAAGTTTACTTTACCGATGGGTAGTGAGAGCCCGAGAGATTCACCAACACGCAGGCAGGATCTCCATCCATATCCAGGACCAGAAGAGTGTCGGTATCACGGTTGCTGCAAGTGTCACAACTCACAAAACGTTTCTCACAGTTTACTAATCTTTCCGGGGAAGGCACAGCATGTACCACAGCTCCTAACTTCCTATCGCGCGAAAAAGCGACCTATATCAGGACTTATCTAATGCTGATTGACAAGTCTGGATCTAATGCTGATTGAACAAGTCTGGACGGTATCATAAACCAGATAATAAGTATAAATAGATGCAAGTCTACCTCGACCCCACACGGGTGCTTTTGGGCTGCGTGGCCGTGTCGAACCCCACAAAAGTTCGTTCAATCGATGGATGGCGACAAGCACCAACAAGCAAGCGGGAGAGCATTTTGGCGCGGGCAGTGGAGAAGGAAAGGAGGACGTGTGGCGTGTGCGATGTGGTAGTTGCTGGTTGGTGGGCGGATGACATCACCGACGACCACCGCACCTAACCGCTTTCCTTCGCTCTCACCGGCACCGGCGCCGAGGTCCTGCATTTCGATGTCGATCCACAGCGCCATTTCCGGGCCGTTGTTGGCTCCTTTTTCTCCTCCTAGATTCCCCCGACGCCCCGGCGCTGTTCCTTTTCCAGGCTGAGAAAGTTCCCTGGAAACAAGCCGATGATCCCCCCATTCGAGCTAATAATAATAGCTGTTTGTTCCAACCAACGAGTCTTCGGCGCGAATTAGGAGGCGTTGATTCCGTACGCCGTCTTGGCAGGGGCAGATGGTGAACCGCTAACATCAGGAAAGAACAACTTGTAATCAGAAAATTTAATGCTTGACGCAGCCAAACTGCGCTGGTTTAGGCAAACAGTTGCTGCTTTTGGCCCAGAAAGCCGGCCGTGGCCCCCGCCCCGGAACGGACGATGATCCTTCCGGCCATGCTGCTGGTGCTGTCACGGCAGAGCATCTATCGTGCGCTTGGAAAGTTGTGTGTCCAATCTTGCGGTTCTAATCAGATGGATCTCACCCTTGCCATGAAAGCATCTCTAGCGGCAGGGACGTTTCTTGCTGCCAGGGGCTATACATTTTTTGATGGTGTAGTACCGACGCCTTTCCACAAACCTTCATGTTACGGTAGGGCCGTAGGGGATGTTTGGAATAGATTATCGCTTGATTATTGTCCTAGCTGGTTTGGCCATACCTACTGATACCATTTATGTCATAGTG
The DNA here is from genome assembly GCA_001182835.1 of Oropetium thomaeum. Taxonomy (NCBI): domain Eukaryota; kingdom Viridiplantae; phylum Streptophyta; class Magnoliopsida; order Poales; family Poaceae; genus Oropetium; species Oropetium thomaeum. Next base: position 1,087,074 of record LFJQ01000033.1, read on the forward strand.
GCGTTTGAGCTGTTGCAGGCGATACAACAGCACTACAGCAGCCTATCAAGGCATGTGAACTTCGCTACACTTCCTCCAATCCAATCCACTCCCAAAGTTGCACCATCTTCGGATCAATTAGTACAACTGTACAAGGTTGTACCAGCGCTTTATGACGGCCAGAAACTGACTCCAGGATAATCAATGAAGTATAGAGAGTTTCCGTCGGCGAGTGATCAGATTGCCGGCTGCTGCATTTAACTTGCGCTGTAGTGCACAGGGCCGCATATACGAAATCTTCAACTGGACGAGGGGTGCCATAATTTTTCAAACACGTAGACGTCGGTTCCAGCCTGTGTTTCCTGCAAACCTCATGATCAGCAGTACTCCTTCTTGTCGCATTGCGAGTGAGCACCAGGCAATCAGCCGGGAAAGGGAGCGCTTTCCCAGGCCCATGACGCCACTGAAATGGTCAAAGGCTACTCGTTTTGAAGTCTGAGACGACCGTCGTCAGGCTACTTCTTCACGGAGCAGCGATGCACGACGTTACTAGGACGACTCTCGCCGCCGGCATCACTACGGCTGCAAGAATTGTGCTCTCAGGCCAATTAGCTGCTGTAATAAGTACTGATGGGAAGAATCGACGGCACAGTAGTACAGTACTACTACTACTCGGCTGTTGTTTGCGCAGCACCTAATTGCAGTACAGTTACGTACCGGCTGCTAACTCTTGGCTGCTAACTCGAGACGCGGAAGTCGTCGCTCACCTGCAGATTCGCCGTTGTCGCGGTCAGATTTCCGTAAACCACCACGTCGGCCGAGGCTTCAGTTCACCTTGGGTTTTGTTTAGCCGTGCAGGTTTGGTTCGAGAACAGCGCATGGCTCGTCTTGACTTTATTAGCTGACGTTTCACGGAATTACGGCCATGTCTGTCTGTGCACAGGTCACAGGCTGCTTTGTTGACTTCCTGAGAGCTCTATCTCCTCCTGGCGCAGCGACCCCGGAAGATGCTCCGAACCCATGACGTACTGCAGACCTGATGCCTATAGTTCGAGCTCAAGTAGTGCGCGAGGGTACTGCGACTCAGTACGTGGCGATTGCGGGTATTGCGTGTTGTGAACTTTATTTTTAAATTACATTTCATACAAGACCTGACCCTCTTTTATGTAGTTATTAACAGTCTGGACTTTGAAGAGGTCGTCTAATGAGTCATGTTTTAAGATAATGTAATATACGAGTGGTTAATAATAGAATGTCAACTCAAAAAAGACTCCAGGATAAAAATGAAAACTGATCTGCGTGTTGCTTAGCTCTGTCAAACGTTGAGCACCTTCGTCATCAAGAGAGAAAAAAAAGAAGAAAATCTTGACCAACTCTACGTTATATCAGCCTCTCACTCAAACACGAGGCTCTTCTGGGCCTACTCTCGTGACCTTTTGTTAGCTCCATCGTGGGCCTTAAGTGATTTTTTTATATGTGCCTTAAGTGTTATGGAGTGGAGTGCACGGGATGTGCAGTCCGATACTACCGGGACATGTAGATGGCGCGTTGGTCGACGGCCCATACCGAAAGAAAGAAACTTACGGGCCAGTGAAAATTGGTAAGTGTGGTGTGGTCTGGGCTATGTCTATGTGCTGGATGGCCCGATCATGGCTGGAATAACATTGACGAGGATTATATTACGTCTTAACGTCGCATCCCTTGACACACATGTTCTCCGTATCAGGTTTATTGTTGGTCCATACATTCAGTCCTCAAGGAACAGACTATAGGACGAGAGCCGAGAGGGAATAGAAAAATAAATCAAGCCAGTCGACCAACACATTCGACACGCAGCAATGCTGGAGGTGTGGAGGACGTGCCATGATCCGTCCGCGGTGACGCAACTGCTCGCCGTTCCCCAGACTGGCAGTCGGCTACATTACTGTACAGTACTACCATCCTGCCGGTGGCGCGTGATTGGCAGCACATACAGTATACGTGTAAGGATCCGCAGGCCATGATAAACAAATAGAAGAAAATCAAGCAAGTTCGTCACCGTCTCACCGATCATGTGCCCGCCACCGTACATACCACCAACAGGCAACAGTCATCCGAGAAAAAAGAAGAAAAAACACGTCGCCGTTGGATGATGCGATTGCGATTCCAGCCTCTCCATACGTTTTGGGCTCCACGTCTGGGCAGTCATACTACTGATTCCAGTCTGTGGGCCGGTGGCTCTGCATCGTGGAGGCCACATTTGAGTTGTCCCCCAGCCTCCAACCTCCATCCATCTGGCGTTGGATCTTCTCGCTCGATCACGGTGAGCTGGGTTGGGTTGGTGCTGCTATACTCCGATCCAACACGATTCACGAATAAACACCTGCGTTAGTTCAAAAGAAAGAAAAAACGCGAGTAATACGAGGGAAATGATAGTTTGGTCAGGCGTAGTTGCCCCCCACCCCCAACCCCCCCCCCCCCCCCCCAAAAAAAAAAAGAAAAAAAAACGAGACCAAATTCAATCGTAATCGTCGCAATCAACCGTCCCCCAGAGTCCTCGGTCCAGCGTCATTGCATTCCTGGATCAATCATTGCTGGGACCTAATTCCGGTAGCATCCCATGCATTCCGTTCCGTTGCAGACTGTGGAGGTGTCAATGTGTCATTGCCACTGCACCTAAACAAGTAGATAAGCATGGATTAACTAATTGCCCGGACTGTAACATGAGAGCAGTGACATCATGTGGATGGGGACTTATTGGTCCAGCGATTGTTAGTCTGCTCGTAAATGGGTGTGAGTCGTCGGCTGCTGCTTTCCCGTTTGGTTTATTAGGGGTGGAAGTACATCAATCTTAATTAGATTAACCTCCAAACCTTTTTTTTTCAAGGGAACCTCCAAACCTGTTAATTAAAAGGACTAATTTTAAATACAGTTAACAAATTTCAAAGCTCATTGTAATCTTTTTTAAAAAACTCACTAGATCATCTTTTCAAAACTTAATTAGTTTGGTTGTGCAGCGTCGGGCCAAGCACGTACACACGCGGACAGTGGAGTTGAATTGATGGATGAATGTTCCCTGAAAAAAAAAAGAATTGATGGATGCGAAACCAGAACCAGGTCAGTGGATCTTGGTGTCTAAAATAGTTGTCAGCCGGCACAAGAGAGTGGTGCACCTGTCTGTACCAGCAACGTTTCGGTGATGCATCCATTGCTCGGCAGTTCAGTTTTCTTTTTTTGGGACCGATTCGCTGCCAGGCACGCTCCTCTTCGATTAGTGTTGTCAAAGGTTCTACTACCAATAATATCCCCCTTCTGTTTTAGACTTTTGATTAGTGTTTGCCAAAGATTCTACGGTCAATACTATTCCCCTTGTGATTTAGACTTTTGATTAGTGTTGTCAAAGTTTCTACTACCAATAATATTCCTTCTGAATATCTGCTTTGGATATGCTGATGTTTTCATGTTCTTCTCAACATTTTTTGGTTATTCTGATGCCTGCAAGCAAGACTGTTAAAACAAATTAGGACTAGTATAACGTTAGTACAGCAGGATCCAGCACTGATCCACCGGTCCAGTAGGAAATGACAACGTAAGTCGCGGCGCAGGACTACCGACCGATCTTTCGTCAGACCAGCCCACAACGTCTAGAAGTCGAACGCACTGAAACAGTACAGTACAAGGCAGAACAGAACGGTAGCTTTGCATTGGATTCTCATGGTAACCGTGCCTTGCCTCCCCCATTCCTTTCTGGAAAAAGAGAGAGGGAATAAAACAAGCAGCACATAGGATCCGCTCCGTGCGCGTCTGACTCATGCATCTCAGCATCTGCTATGTTCCTGTTTTTTTTTTTTTGAGGATTATATGTTCGTGTTTGAGGTACTGAAAATAGATTACAGCTGCCAATCGAGAGGCTCGTTTCGTTCAGCGGAATACTTTTAGTCATCCTGTACTCATCCCATGATTTCACTGCTTCCAGAATTCGTGGTCTCTTCGGTTGATTCATAACGATGGCGTTGTCATGAGACGAAAAGTCATAACGATTGGTTCCAGAATACGACGATTACATCCAAAACAAGCAGAAGAAAATGAGTTAAGGATAATCTCTAGCTGTGAAGCCTGATTCATATCGTACGCCGGCTGATGGATTTTTCTAACTAATCCAGCTTCGTAAGTCAGCATTTGCAGCGACTGATACCTGAAGGTGGGGGAGGGGGAGTTAATATTAAAAAAAGAGAGAAAAGATAATCTTATCCAGCGGACACCTGTTTCCAAGCGAAGATCTTACTAGCAGCTGACTAGAAAACGCTAGCCATAAAAAACCAACCATGCTATTATATATGTTTTTTTATTTTTCCAAAGACTAACCTTGCTTTTACAGAATTGTCACCTCGTGCGTGCTGGATAGAGATAGAGAAGATGACAGAGGAGCACGGAGTCTGTGATGCGAATTACAGTTTAACTCTACTCATGAGTACTGACAAAAATTAATTGCAGCTTGGCTTCCTTTAAAAAAAGCAGGTTGGTTGCCTGAAAAAACAGCATATTGTGAGTGGAAATGAACCCCTTTCATATCAGCTGATTAATAATTGCTGATTGGTCTGGATATCTCCGACACGTATGGATTTTGTGTAAAATGTTTGAGAAAATTAATTGTCCCATATGCTCTTTGCAGATGATCACAATTGAGAAATCAATGAGTCATACTGTTTTGCTCCATCAATAGATATAAGTATTTGAAGACATTTCTTAGATTCACAGAAGATGTTACGAATCGAGACAAATATTAGATCTAAATAAATAGAATATTTAGTGAACCTAGACATTTTTTTCACATGGCTTGAAATGCTTATACTATTTGTGGAATGACAATGAGACCCCTCTAAATCAAGCTTTATTACTGACAGAAATAGAGACAAAGGTTTCAAAAGAGGAAAAACGTTAGTTAACCCACTGTTGGCCGGCACTAATCCGCCGCAAGGAGCGGGACCCACCACGCTACGGCTTCCTTCGCCCCTGCCCTGGTTTGGTTCTCTGTTCACTCTTCCAGCCCAGCAACGGCAAGAGCGCAGCAAAGCTGGCCTCCTTCTTAGCTCTGACAGCTCAGCTAGGCTCCTCCCTCCTTCCGAGCTCCCCATCCCCCTATATCTCTCCCGTCCCATCCCCCAAACCCTAACCGCAGCACAACATCCAGTACCACCCTGTCTCTCTATCTCTCCCCCTCTCTCTTTCTCGGGCGCCCAGACTTGAAACCGTTCCTAGAAATGGCAGAGGAGCCGCAGCCGGCGGCCGCCGCGCCCGTCGCAGCTGAGGTGGTCGTGACCGAGGCGCCGCCCGTAGAGGCTGAGAAAAAGGTGGAGGCGCCAGCGCCGGCGGAGGCTGAGACGGAGAAGAACGCCGATGAGGCGGCGGTGACCGCCGACGGCGCGGGGGCCATAGAGGGTACTGGGTCATTCAAGGAAGAGAGCAACCTGGTGGCCGACCTGCCCGACCCGGAGAAGAAAGCGCTCGATGAGTTCAGGCAGTTGATCGCCGCCGCCCTCGCCGCCGGTGAGTTCAACCTGCCACCACCTCCGCCACCGCCGAAGGCCAAGGCTGAACCCTCCACTGAAGAACCCAAGGCCGAGGAGCCGGCCAAGACGGAGGAGCCAGCCAAGGCCGAGGCGCCTTCGGAGGAGGCAGCCGAGAAGCCCAAGACCGAGGAGCCCAAGACCGAGGCTCCCGCGGAAGCATCAATGGAGGATGCCAAGGCTAAGGCACCGGTCGAGGAGGCCAAGGCTGAGCCAGAGGGGGGAAATCCGGAGCCCGAGGAGAAGACCGTCGTGGTCAGCGATGGGGAGGGCGCCGCGAAGACGGTCGAGCCGATCGAGGAAACAGTCGTGCCGGCGGCCGCGCCTGAACCCGTGCTGATCTGGGGTGTGCCGCTGGTGGGCGACGACGAGCGCACGGACACGGTGCTGCTCAAGTTCCTGCGCGCGCGGGAGTTCAAGGTGAAGGAGGCCATGGCGATGCTCAAGTCCGCGGTGCTGTGGCGCAAGCGCTTCGGCATCGACGCGCTCCTCGAAGCCGACCTCGGCCTGCCGGAGCTGGAAAAGGTGGTGTTCTACCGCGGCGCCGACCGAGAGGGTCACCCCGTCTGCTACAATGTCTACGGTGAGTTCCAGGACAAGGATCTCTACGAGAAGGCTTTCGGGGACGACGAGAAGCGCGAGCGCTTCCTCAAGTGGCGCATCCAGCTGCTGGAGCGCGGCATCCTGTCGAAGCTGGACTTCGCGCCCAGCGGTATCTGCTCCATGGTGCAGGTCACCGACCTGAAGAACTCGCCGCCCATGCTTGGCAAGCACCGCGCCGTCACCCGCCAGGCCGTCACTCTGCTCCAGGACAACTATCCTGAATTCATTGCCAAAAAGGTAACGACTCTCAGCTTCGATTGAAATAACAGTAGGGGATTTGAAATTTTACATGTTACTGGCATTATGAGATTTACGATTAATTTTGTCATACGAATTCAGAAATTTAGTTCACCAATATCATAGATTCCATTTTAGCACTGTTGCAGTTCAACATTGAGACTGAATGATTCGGCCAAAGCTGATTCATCGGGCCCTGTGATAAAGATGGACCTTTAGGGGCCCTTGGACTTTTTTATACTCTAATCCTGCTGGTTTGAGTTGACTGTTGTCTTTTGGTGGTGCTTTATTAATCATAGCATAACTTTGTGATCTATTCACGGGCTTTATTTTTCCTCATGATCATATTTGAATAACTTAGGTGTTTTTTCTTAGTCTGAATGATATTTCAAATGTGGAATGGGATCATAGATTGTTGGATTACCCTGCGCAGGTGTTCATCAATGTGCCATGGTGGTATCTCGCGGTCAACAAGATGATGAGCCCATTCCTTACACAACGCACCAAGAGCAAGTTTGTGTTTGCAAGCCCGGCCAAGTCGGCAGAGACCCTTTTCAGGTTTGGCTTGAAAAGTTCTTGGCAACTGATAATTGCTTGTTTACCTTTTTATTCATATATGTTACTAAGTAATGTTCATCTTTTCCTATGAAATTCAGATACATCACGCCTGAGCAAGTTCCTGTTCAGTTTGGTGGGCTGTTTAAGGAGGATGATCCTGAGTTCACCACATCTGATGCAGTCACTGAACTTACTATCAAGGCCTCGTGCAAAGAAACCATCGAGATTCCAGCCACTGAGGTTGTCCCTTGTTTACATCTTTTTACTAATTCACATGAGCATTGCAGCGCTCATCTTCTTACCTTGTTGAATGCAACTGCTTTTACTAATGTACTGTGTTTGCAGAACTCCACCATTGTATGGGAACTCCGGGTGCTTGGTTGGGAGGTGAGCTATGGTGCAGAATTCACCCCCGACGCCGAGGGTGGATACACTGTCATTGTTCAGAAGACGAGGAAGGTGCCTGCTAACGAGGAGCCAATCATGAAGGGCAGCTTCAAGGTTGGCGAGACCGGGAAGCTTGTGCTAACTCTCAACAACCCTGCATCCAAGAAGAAGAAGCTCCTTTACAGATCGAAGGTCAAGAGCACCAGCTAATGAGTTTGAACGTCGTAGCTGCCCCGCGTCCTGCAGTTACATGATCAACAAGCGGTTCAGCATATCCTGATGATAGAAGAGAAAGCCTTCTGGTTTTGGTTCGTTAATTTTGTTGGTTTTGGTTGACATTCGATGTTTGTTTAATTAAACCAAAGTGAGGTCGTTTTTTTGGTGATAGTAGTAGTTGGGTGGTGTGACATAATGACATTGTTATGGATGGTTGTTGACAGCAGCGGAGAAAATGGTGGGAAGTACTGAAGTAACATATGTGCTCCTCTGTATACCTTGTTTGTACATTGCACATCTTGATTCTCGTGGATATGTTAAATTTCGCAGTAGTACTTGCCATCATTGTCCAATCTCCATGTTACCGGCATATTCTTCTGTTTGCGTACCCTGTGGGTGTCCTGTCCTTTGTATTTAGAGAATGTTTTGTGCGGTGCCTCCATCCATTGATGTCTGGATCTCTCCATGTTTCTCACACCCTCTCTGCCTGCCTGTTGATGAAGCTTGAGAATTACTACTACTAGTACCAACAGGCAGCATCTATTTCATTTCTCATTAGGGAAAGGGGACGATTAGAGCAAAACATGTTGAATCGCCCTTGCCATCATGGACTAGCACCAACCTGGGGGCTGCCTTCCAAAGCCGGAGCAGCAGAAGGACAAGGCTGCAGGCCAGAACAGAAAGAAAGGCGGGCGGGCGGGCGGGCATGTGCCCCGCAGCGTTTTGTGCTGCTAATGATGAGCTTAAACTAAGCGTGGGCTGGAAAAAACATCCACAGGAGCTGCCGCCCGTCCCGATGCCGTAGTCATCGTGTTCCTCGAACGACAGCACGCAAAAGCAACCGAACAAAGGTTGGGGGGGAAAAAAGAAAAGAAAGCGCGGCCGGAAGGAACAGCTGGTGCGAATAAAGAACGCTCCTGTGCAGCACCAGCACTTGCAAGGGCAAAAAAAAAAAAAAAAAAAAAAAAACTCGCGTCGGCCTTTGACTATCCAGCACTGTGCCAGATTGGCCATGTGCTGGCCGCTTTCAATGGCCGAATCGGGAGAGCTTCCGTTCTGTCGGGGTGCTAACGAGACCCGTGTCGCGGAGGAACGGGGGGGACGCGCCAATGGCGGCGGCTTCAGGGAACGGTTTGTTTTCCGGTGATCCGGGGACATGGGTCGGGCATGTGCGGTTTGTGTGTCTCTCTTTGCACCAAAGCCAGTGGAGCGGGAGGGCCCGTGTTCATGATTACTGGCGTGGACATGCAGCGCTGTCATGTACTGTACTAGTAGTAGTACTAGAGAGGAGTAATAGCAACTTCCCAAGTCTGGATGTCAGTGTGTTGCAAACTTGCAATGCTTTGCTTCGAGGATCAAAACCAAGGGAATCAATCCGTCCCCAAATTTGGCCGAACTAGCCGAGGACGCTCACGTTGCCCTGCTGCGTGCTCCTCAATTGAAACGGCCGCACACAGGCACGCGGATGATGAAATGCTTCGGGGTGCAGCACGGGGACGGGACAGCGGACGCGCACCGTTCGTGGGCGACGACTGGACCAGCCCGGGGCCGTGCTGATGCCGTGCCCAGGGACCGGACAACCACTCGGCCGTTCGTCCGTGTCCAGCCCGGTCCACGGACTGGATGGGCCGCCGTACAACGCCCGTTCGCCGTGCAACGTCTGGTATTGGTGCCAATAGCATCTGGGCGCTCCGTTCTCGGGCCAGTCCCAGCTCCGTCGCGTTGCAGCTGCCTGCTCTGCCTCTGCTGCGTTCCGTTCGTGCGTCCTGCCGTTAACGTAGCAACAACGCGCCGGAGGTCCTGGTCCTTTGCAAAAGTGCGACGCACCCGCTCAAGAGATTTGTGAGGAAAAAACATACGTGCCCTGCACCACGCAGCCATCGCGGCTACCACGTAACGCTTGAGTTTAGAGGAATCGTGGCGATTGGTCGGGGGCTCGACTCCTCGAGTAATGGCGGTGGGCTAGTTTCGTCCATGGGCTCGTTGTAGTCAGTCCATTAGGCCCAAGCTGCATTGCACTCGCGAGCTTTGTGAGGAAAAAGGCCCTTGCGTCGTCAGTCGTCAGCTCCTGAGGACCGTCCACGACTCCGTCGGGCTTACGAATCGCAACCGGCCGAGCTTCAGAGTCCCCGTGCGCAACGCAGCAGAGCAGGTTTCCCAAACGGTTCCGTCTCGTACTCTCGTCATCGACGACGTCCGGGTCCTAAACGGACTTCATTTAGCAGCAGCTTCAGAGTCCGAGGACGCAACGACTGGAGGATCTCTGAAGCTATAAAACCAGCAATCAACCGCGTTCAGAAGGCACATCGCCAACAACTCGCAAGATCTTGCATACGCAGCTACACGTCGAGAAGAGGCTACTGGCCGCCGGTTCTTTCGGTCCGGCGACGCACCAGTGCGCGACATGGGTAAGCTCAACTCGGCGACGTGGCTCGTCCTCGTCGTCGGCCTACTCGCCCTACTCGCGCCCTCCTCGTGTTTGGCCGCGCAGGTGAAGACGTCAGACACGCGTTGGAGCTTCCACGTGCCGCTACCCAGCGGCGTCACCGGCGCTGAGAGCCTGGCCTTCGACGCCAACAGTGAGGGTCCCTACGCGGGCGTCTCGGACGGCCGCATTCTGAAGTGGGGCGGCGCCGACGTTGGGTGGACCACGTTCGCTTACACCGCGAACTACAAGAAAATCCCTCTGTGCACGGCGTCCGCGGTGCCGTCGGAGGAGACGGAGGCTATCTGCGGCCGCCCGCTGGGGCTGCAGTTCCACAACAAGACCGGTGACCTCTACATCGCGGACGCGTACTTGGGCCTGATGAAGGTTGGGTCAGACGGCGGCGAGGCCGAGGTGCTGGCGACCGCTTCCGACGACGGCGTCCCGTTCCACTTCGTCAACGGGCTCGACGTGGACCAAGCCACCGGCGACGTCTACTTCACCGACAGCAGCGCGACATACCCGCGCCGGTTCAACACGGAAATCATGCCGAACGCTGACGCCACGGGCCGGCTGTGTTAAAAAAAAAAACAATTCTTCTGTTCCTACGCATCAATCCAGAATAGTATAGCTGTTGATGGAATCGGGAGAGTAGTTACCGATTCCTGTCATTGGAGCAATGGTCGACGAGGAGGATGATTCACTGAAGTCCTTGTTCGCCATTGCGTGCGCGGTGGAGGGGATCAGTAGGGCAGTGGGTCTTTCCCCGTCACTGCCGCGCCACCTTAGATCGGATTAGGGTTCTGTGGGGTGGAGTAGCTGGCGGCGATCAACTTGGGCGATCGTGCCCCGGCCTCCACCCCCTGTTTTATATGGCGCGGGTGACAGAGGCCCACCAGCCAGGCGTGGCTGGGCGCCCCCGATCAGGGCGCGAACGGGGTCGGGTTCGGTCACGTTGGTGACCGAATCCGCCCCGGTTGAGATCAATCTAACATTCTCCCCCTTGATCTCACTTTTACTAATTACTTTCACTTTTCCTATTGCATCACAGATTTACACATAGAGCATGCTTCATCGTCACAGTTTAATTACCGATGGATTCCACAGCTACAACGTGCATATCTGTTTATCAATAGATGACTTTATCTTTTGGGCCCTTTTACAGTCCAGAGATCACAGGCTTTCCTTTAACCCCATGCCGGCTACATGTTCCTTGAACAAGTTGGGAGGAAGGCCTTTCGTTAGCGGATCCGCGAGCATTTTTTCTGTTCTAATGTGCTCGAGACTGATTTGTTGATCTCGGACTTTATCCTTCACAACATAAAACTTTATGTCAACGTGCTTGGTAGCTGCACTTGACTCATTGTTGTGAGTATACTGTACTGCGGGTTCGTTATCGCAGTATAACTTCATTGGTCTTTCAATAGTATCGACCACTTTTAAACTGGGTACAAATTTCTTTAGCCAGTTAACCTGCCCCGTTGCCTCATAGCATGCTATAAATTCGGCATACATTGTGGACCCTGCAGTGATAGTCTGTTTTGTGCTTTTCCATGAAATAGCTCCCCCTGCGAGAGTGAACACGTATCCCGATGTTGACTTTGTATTATCCTTTGCAAAATCAGAATCTGAGTAACCCACTATTTCTAGTGTGTCAGATCTTCTGTATGTCAACATGAGGCCTTTCGTACCCTGCAAATAACGCAGGACTTTCTTTACTAAATTCCAATGCTCTATGCCTGGATTACTTTGAAATCTACCAAGTAACCCGGTGACAAAGGATATGTCAGGGCGTGTGCACACCTGTGCATACTGTAAACTCCCCACAGCTGAAGCATATGGGATTTCTTTCATTCTGTCGAGCTCGTATTTACTATTTGGACATTGCCATGTTCCATATCTATCGCCCTTGACTATAGGAGCAGGTGAGGCACTACATTTGTGCATGTTGAACTTCTTCAACACTTTTTCTATGTACGCCTTTTGAGACAGTCCCAATGCATATTTTCTTCTATCTCGGTGAATTTCTACGCCCAGGACATATGAAGCTTCACCAAGGTCTTTCATGTCAAACTTTGAGGACAGAAATTTCTTTGTCTCATGTAGTAGACCAATGTCACTACTAGCCAATAGGATATCATCCACATACAAGATTAGGAAAATGAATTTTCCTTTCTTGAACTTTCCATAAACACAATTGTCCTCAATGTTTGCTTCAAACCCAAATTCCTTTATTGTTCTGTCAAACTTCAAGTACCACTGTCTTGAAGCTTGCTTTAACCCATAGATGGATTTCTTTAGTAGGCATCCCAAATTTTCTTTTCCTTCTATAGCAAATCCTTTCGGTTGTGCCATGTAAATCATTTCATCCAATTCACCATTTAGAAATGCTGTTTTCACATCCATTTGATGTAACTCTAAATCATAATATGCCACTAGGGCCATTATAATCCTGAAGGAATCTTTACAAGAGACTGGTGAAAAAGTCTCATTGTAATCAATTCCTTCTCTCTGTGTATAGCCTTTTGCCACTAGACGCGCTTTGTACTTTTCTATGTTCCCTCTAGAGTCATATTTAGTCTTGTAGACCCATTTACAGCCTACTGTTTTGGCTCCTTTAGGAATTTCCTCTAAATCCCACACATCATTAATCTTCATGGATTTCATTTCATCTTCCATGGCTTCCAACCACTGAGATGAATCAGCGCTTCTCATGGCCTCTTCATATGAGGTGGGATCATCCCGCACATGAGACTCTTCTGTATTATATACTTTATAATCACTATGGATAGCCGATCTTCTAGTTCTTTGAGACCTTCTAGGGGCTTCCATATCTGGCACATTTTCTGTTTGAGGCTGTTGTACAACCTGAGCTGGCACATTTTCTGTTTGAGGCTGTTGTTGCTCCCCTTCATCTATAACAGTGGGTTCCGTCGGATCCTGAAAAGCAGGTTCCTCATTTCCCACTTGAGGACTAACAACAGGTGCTGGAGTTACTACATTTTCATCTGTAGACCCAGCATCAGGAGGCAGCGAGAAGAAAGGCTCCTGAATCATTGGAGTGGGCATACACACCCGCTTCTCCTCAAGATCGATCTTTCTAGCCACTGTGCTCCCCCTCATCATATCGTCTTCTAAGAAGACGGCATTTCTCGTTTCTACAATCTTTGTATATCTGTCTGAACAGTAGAAACGATAACCTTTTGATCTTTCAGGATAGCCAATGAAATAGCAACTGACTGTTTTGGGATCCAATTTCCCAAGATTTGGGTTAAACAATTTTGCCTCCGCAGGACTCCCCCATACACGGAGATAGTCTAACGAAGGTACTCTGCCTGTCCAAAGCTCATACGGCGTTTTAGGCACTGATTTGCTTGGCACTCTGTTGAGAATATGAACGGCGGTTTTTAAGGCCTCCATCCATAAGCTCAACGGTAGGTCGGAGTAGCTCATCATACTGCGCACCATATCCATCAAGGTACGGTTACGCCTTTCAGCCACTCCATTCTGTTGAGGTTGGCCCGGTACTGAGTACTGAGCCACTATTCCATTCTCTTGTAAGAACCTTGCAAAAGGTCCAGGGACTTGTCCAACAGGCGTATGTCGACCATAGTACTCTCCCCCACGGTCGGACCTTACTATTTTAATCTTTAAGTCGAGTTGATTTTCAACTTCTGCTTTAAATACTTTGAATTTATCCAATGCATCTGATTTTTCTTTGATTGGATAAATGTAACCATATCGAGAGTAATCATCTGTAAATGTTATGAACGAGTCATATCCATCTATGCTTTTCACAGGAAAAGGACCACAAATATCTGTATGAATGATCTCTAAAATTCCTGTGCTTCTCTTAGCATCCTTTTTAATTTTCTGTACATATCGTCCTTTTATGCAATCTATGCATTGTTCAAGGTCTGAGAACTCCAATGAAGGAAGAATTTCATTCTTTACAAGTCTCTCAATTCTCCCCCTCGAAATGTGGCCTAAGCGACAATGCCACAATTTCGATGAGACGTTAGGAGTTCTCTTTCTTTTCTTTTCTATTGTCGACGATGACTCATGAACATTCACATCACATATGACGTTCACATTTTCAGATATGGATAATAAATAAAGCTGGTCATGTAAGAATGCAACACCAACGCATTTATTATTAATCCATAAGGTACATTTTCCATCTCCAAAATGGCAATCATATCCATCACGATCCAATCGTGATACACTAATCAAGTTTCTTTTTAAAGAAGGTACATAGAGAACATCTCTAAGAACAAGTCTAAAACCATCAGCTAAATCCAAATGGACATCCCCGACAGCTTTGACTTCTGCTTCAACTCCATTAGCCACTCTTATGGAACTTTCGCTTCTTTGCGTAGTCCTCGTCGAATGGAATCCCTGCAAGGAATTAGCAACATGAATAGTTGCTCCTGAATCAAACCACCATGTGGTTCTAGAATAACTCACAAACAGGGATTCATTTACAAAGGTTACTATGTTCTCACCATTCTTTGCCATAATCTTCTTTAGAAAATCTGGGCAATCTTTCTTGTAATGCCCAGTCTTTTTGCAGTACAAGCACTGATCTTTCTCCACAGTGAATTCTCCTTTCTGTGGGTTGTTATTCAGTGGCTTCTGAGGTTGCTTTCCTTTTGACTGTGAGGAGGAGGAGGGCTTCCAGTTTTTCTTTCTCACATAGTTGATAGAGCCACCACTGGTGGACTTTATCCTTTCCTCCTCTTGCACAAGCATCGCAATGGTCTTTTCCACATCCCATTTTTCAGGGTTCTGGTTGTAGGCAATAGTAAAATTGCTAAACTCATTTGGCAACGAAGCAAAAGCCAAATGGACAAGGTGATCCTCCTTGAAGTCCAAGTCCAGTGGTTTGAGCTTGTTGTTCAAAGGCACCATGCGATGGATGTGCTCTCTTATGCCACCGCCTGTGTACCTTTCTGTCACCAGCTGTTTTATCAACTGGGTGCCATAAGTCTTTGAAGAGCCAGTATACTGACTCTTTATTCTGTCAAGGTACTCAGTCACAGTGTCACAGCCTGTAATTGAGCCCATAATGCTTGGCTCAATTGTGTTCTTTACCACAGCCAAACATTTCTTGTTGGCTATGGCCCATTTCGTACGATCAAGATCGTGTGACATCTTTACTGGAGCGAAGTCCAGCTCTCTCTTTTTCCATTCCTCATCAGTCTCTGTTTCGCCTCTGACTGGTGCAGTAGGCTCTTTAGGACATGGGGTGGTCAACACCCAGTCCACCTCTCCCAAGGTAAAAGCAAGGTCGAGCTTGCTCTTCCATTGGTCATAGTTGTCTCCTTTCAGAGTTGGAATGTCCTTCACGCAACTCATCAAGAAGGCAGTACCAGTTCCTGAAATTAACCAATTTATGACAGACATATAGTCAAGTCTACTACTACCGTTGGGCAGAAAATAGACAACATTAATCATTTAATCAATAATGTATTTAGCCTATATCACCGTTGGGCAGAAAATAGACAAAATACATACAATTAATAATTATGACATTGCAATTATCAACGTTGGTCAGAAAATAGCAATATCATAAACATATAACACTGTATCTAAAATTGAAATTCTCCCGTTGGTTCAAATTTCAATTTTAGATTGCAATAATTTCTATCAATTTGCAGCGGAAACTATACAATAATCACATGATCAGTAGCAAAATAACTTTCATTTACCCTCTGCAAATTTTATCCCGTTGGTTCAAAAATTTACAGAGGTAAATTTATCAAGATTTCATTCAAATCTATTCAAAATTCTATTCAAACAATTGACAAATCAAATCAAAATTGCTACTGAAACTGTTAATCTGTCGGCCCATAAGCCAAAATTCGGCTCGGCCTGCAACTGTGCTGGCGCGCTCGGGCTGAGAGCCCGACAGCCAACCGCCGGGCCGCCAAAAACGGCCCATTCCAGCGCAGCTGCGCGCCCCGCCTCGATCCTGGCCGTTCGTCCCGATCAACGGCTCAGCGCGCGTTTCGGTGGAACAAAAACGGCGAGCGACCGGGCGCGCGCGCTCTCTCCCGCAACCCTAGCTCATTTCTCTCCTCTCCTCCCTTCTCTCCACCGACGAGTCGACGCCGGCGAAACGTGGCCAGCGCACGGCGGCGCGAGCCCGACGGCGTGAGGATGAGCGAGGAAAGGGGAGCGCTGCCGTGAGTCTCTCGCCGACACGTGCGCTCGCCCGAGGGTGAGCGCACTGCCGTCGAGCGACCCTCGGTTGCGCTCGTCTTCTCCGTCGCCGGCGACACGACGACGGCACGTCGACGGCAAACAGAGGTACCCCTAATCCCTTCACCCCCCGACCTTCTATTCTTTCTTTTTCTTCCGAATTGCTCTCGGGTTTCGAGGGTTAGGGTTAGGGTTAGGGTTAGGGTTTCAATTCGGTTCAATTGGACTTTTCCGATTTCAATTGAATTCTTTCCTACTTCTAGATGATGCATTAGGGTGGCTCTGATGCCATTGTTAAAAAAAAAAACAATTCTTCTGTTCCTACGCATCAATCCAGAATAGTATAGCTGTTGATGGAATCGGGAGAGTAGTTACCGATTCCTGTCATTGGAGCAATGGTCGACGAGGAGGATGATTCACTGAAGTCCTTGTTCGCCATTGCGTGCGCGGTGGAGGGGATCAGTAGGGCAGTGGGTCTTTCCCCGTCACTGCCGCGCCACCTTAGATCGGATTAGGGTTCTGTGGGGTGGAGTAGCTGGCGGCGATCAACTTGGGCGATCGTGCCCCGGCCTCCACCCCCTGTTTTATATGGCGCGGGTGACAGAGGCCCACCAGCCAGGCGTGGCTGGGCGCCCCCGATCAGGGCGCGAACGGGGTCGGGTTCGGTCACGTTGGTGACCGAATCCGCCCCGGTTGAGATCAATCTAACAGGCTGCTCAGGTACGACGCCGCGACCAAGCGGGTGGCCGTGCTCAGGTCCGGCCTGCCGTACCCGAACGGCGTTGCCGTCAGCCGCGACGGCGCGCACGTCGTGGTCGCGCACACCGTACCCTGCCAAGCCTTTAGGTACTGGATCCGCGGCGACAAGGCCGGTCGGTACGAGCTCCTCGCCGACCTGCCGGGGTACCCGGACAACATCAGGCGCGACGGCAACAGCGGATACTGAGTCGCGCTCAACCAGGAGAAGCAGCGGTTCGATGCGGCGACGGCGGCGGTGGTTCCTGCTGTCAAACACCTTGTCGGTGTTCGCCTCAACGTAGACGGGGTGGAGGTTGAGGAGCTGACAGCGGCCAAGGGCGTCACGCTGAGCGACGTTGCGGAGAGGAAGGGTCAGCTGTGGTTAGGGTCCGTGGAGCTAGAGTATGTTGGTCTGGTCGCTTGAAACATTAGCTTCTGATGCGTGTTATGTAATTCAGTGGCACGTAGGAGTATTACGTAGATTCATACGGTATCGTGAAAAAACATAGGTTATGTAATAATTGAATGAATTCCCTAATTTTTTACAACTACATGTTCAATCTGACGCGTGTTGCTTCTGTGTCTTGTTTATTCCCTCGAGCCGTTGGGCGTGAGATGCAGCTCACAGCTCTGTCGACCGACACAATATACAGCAACATCAGCGGCGACATGCGCGCGTCGCAAAAGTGTGCATACAGTACGACATGTTCATCTGTTCATAGGCAGTATCGCGCATACCATGGATGGTTTCAATATGGAGTCTAGTGCAGGCACCACTCTCCAGTGTCATCCTCAGACTAGCGACCCGTATATAGAAGTTTCATACTTACAGGACGATATACGGGTCTCGTACGTAGAGTTGATCAAAATGTTGGCTGCTAGGAAATTAAATTCTAATGGAGTGCAAAATGTTGAGAATATATAACTGAAACATTTTTTCAAACAAAAATTGACCGCACTCTTTGTCGAATTTAGTTTTGGTGTATATGTGAATTTTAACTAATGTACAGTGTTGCATTGGATCATTTAAACATCAAAGTCTATTCGTTTCTAGATATAGAATTCAATATTTTGCCACGAAACTTAATTCTTCAGCAAATGAATAATAACATATTTATTTCAGGTACTATGTTCATATCGCAAATAAATATTTATTTCAGGACAATATAGCTTTCGGTTCAGATTTCAGAACAATACCGTGTGAGAAGTGCTGTATGTTCTAATGAACCGAAAAGGATTCAGAAAAAATATTTCACATTTGACTTAATCAACACCCAGGTACCGTTTCCACGAGCTTGAGCTCATCAATTTCTTTCACTTTTGTGCCACCGCGCTGACAGGACAATCAAAACCTGCTGGATTCCTGTTAATTAACATGGGAGAATAAAAACGGCCTCCAGTTTCCTCCAAAACGAGGAGAGAAACTGACGGAGCGGTAGAGTAGAGCCAGGTGATCCGGCGTGTGTTGATGACGACAACTCGCGACGGCCCTGCTTCTGCGTGCCTAGCTCAGGCGCTACAGTTCTTGCCGTTAAATCAGAGAAGGCACCAGGCAAAAGCAGGATTCTAGTGCAAAGGTAACGGTATCCCGTCTAGGCCTAGTAGCCATGAGAAAGAACAGATAAGTAGGAGAAAATTAGAGCTGAGGTTGTTGAAGAAAGAGTAGAGAAAGCCGGAAGTGAAGCGAGACTCCATGTTTTGAGGAAACCAGAAAAGGCTCTCTCAGTTTGCAGTAACCCGACTCATACATTTACATGAATGGCCTGTACCTGTATGCTGACATGCTGGTACTCAACTTTCCGCCAGAACATGATGTGCTGCTTAGGTGTGTGAGCTGATCAGACATTGTTCTGAAACAGGTACCCTTTTTCCCTCCTGCTGGTAATGTAATTGGGATGTTAACCATCCAAATCATTAGCATGCACACTTGCTTTCACGCATCCCAGAAAAAGCTTGGGGGCTTGGATTCCATTTTCGTTGCAGTCGCAAAATCGATGCCACTGTTTTCCAGTGCTGCTTTTTTTAGTCTCCCGCGAGTAGATCATGTCTCGAGCCATCGAGATGTACTTTCTGTAACGTCCCGCCTCCCCGAGGCCGGGCCCGCTTACATTAGATAGCTTTTATAGGATATAGGCTGACCTCACAGACCAACACAAGTCTTTTCTGCGCACATTTATCCTCACTCGTGCGCACCCGGGAATAACGTCCCGGTCAGTCACCCATCCTGAAATTGCTCCAGGCCAAGCACGCTTAACCTTAGAGTTTTCTGGAGCTAGGCTACCGGAAAAGAAGCTACAACTTGTTGGTATGAGTATTCTATCAATACTATTAAGCCCTGGGCCGGGATGTTACACTCTCACCCCCTTAGAAGACCGACGTCCTCCTCGGTCAACCCCAGGCCAGGAACGTCCCCTCTTGGCCACGTCCGTGTGCCCAGTGCCAGCGCATGTGCCATGCTGTGTGACCGCTCTCTGGGCTCACACCAGCCATGCACACCATGCCTGCGCAACTGCGACGCACGCGCCCGTGAAACCGCGAGAGTCGGCTCTGATACCATGATTCGACAGATGGCCCCTTCGAACGTCGACAGCAGTGCTGTCCTCACAGCACGCATCGCGGAGCTCGAGGCCGACCTTGTGGAAATGGCCCAGGCTCGCGAACAGGCGGAGCAGTCCCGTTCCGAAGAGGAGCAGGAGCGTCTGAAAGTGCTTCTGGAGTGGCTTGAGGTTTCCTACAAGTTAGAAAAGGTCAAAGCGGAGAACTGTGGGTTAAAAGCCCAAGTCGAGGAGTTGCAGCAGCAGCTTCAGGAGCAGAAGGCCCAGGCCGACCAGCAAATCGCCGAGCTGGAGGGTGAGCGCGACGACCTGAAGTTGCAGGTCAACGAGCTCGAGGCTGAGGCCAAATGGATAGATGAGCTGAGGCTTGAGGCGGAGAATGAGACTCATGATGTTCGCGCTCAGCTCCACAACGCCGAGCAGACCATTGAGCAGATCCACGCTCAGTGGGAGGACGCCGTGATGGACCTCGAGATGGCTCTTCAGCATCAGGCCCCACAGCCGATGCAGGCACCAGATGTCCCACCTGATGAGGAGTCAGGCATGTCTGGCGTGGAGAACGAGCGTCCCCCATTGCCCTACGATGAGGAGATGCGTTCCGACGCTGACAGTCCTGTGCCCTAGTCATCTATCGCGGCTTAGGTTGCGCACATATATGTGGGCAACTAGCACTTAAGACCTAGTAATATCTTTTAGTCCGTGTCGAACTGTTATTAGTGGGCATACATCCCGTGAGCAGCGTAGTTATGGCTCGGTGTCACTACGCAATTTTGTAAAAAAATGTGGCTAGGTCACTTCGGGATGTAATGCGGGTACTCCTTTATGTATGCCACCGTTGACTTTCTCTTTAATGAAGCGATCCAAGTTATGTGTTGCCTATTTTCATTATCATAACATGTATCTGGCTATGCTTGTTTGGATGCATTCTGGTGGCCTGTGTGTATTCAAGCGCACGATCCATCCTCTAATGGGGTGAAGGTTTTCCTATGACAGATGGCAGGACGCACTCGCGGATCGAGCGGGCAGGACCAGGCTAGTGGCTCTAACCTTCCTCCACCACCACCCCCACCTCCAAGAATGTGGGAGCAGTTCATGGCCACCCAACAGCAGCTCATGCAAATCCTGATCGAGCAAAATCGTCAGGGTGGTCGTCAGCGTGCGCAGGCACCCCCGCCTGAGAGCTCCTATGGGGACTTCTCGGCCGTCCATCCGCCAACCTTCGCGGATGCAGCTGACCCATTGGACGTCGATAATTGGCTGCACACCATCGAGTCCAAGTTTGAGCTCCTTCACTGCACCGAGCATCAGAAGACTCTCTTCGCGGCTCAGCAACTCCGCGGACCGGCGAGAGCGTGGTGGTTTAATTACACTGCCTCTCTTCCCGATGGCCACCAAGTGCAATGGACGGAGTTCCGTGAAGCTTTCAGGGCACATCACATTCCTGATGGCCTCATACAGCGCAAGACGCGTGAATTTGAAGAACTGCGTCAAGGCCACATGAGTGTTCATGAATACTCGCGCAAGTTCAACTACCTGGCGCAGTATGCTGGACATCACGTGGACACAGACGCCAAAAAGAGGGGCTGTTTCATGAAGGGCCTAAACTCCAAGTTACGTGATCGCCTAGCCCTCCACAACAGCGCCAATTTCAACACACTGGTGAGTGCTGCCATCACTCAAGAGGATGCTACGCGCGCTCACCAGGAAGAAAAGAAGCGCAAGCGTGCAGTTGTGGGTCCCTCTGGTAACCAACCGCCCCAGAGGTACCCTTTGGCTATCACTTCCCCGACGGACCAGAAGTTCAAGGCTGCAATGCCACCGGGTGGAGGTTGTCGCCCATTCTCCTCCCAGCAGTCCGTGGCACGCCAAGGTCCCCAGTTTGGGCAGCAGCCTAGCTTCAACTCCGGGGGTCACAGGCAGATGACCCAAGCTCCTCGTCCACCGCAACAGTACAACAACACGGGTCCAAGGCCGTGTTTCAATTGCGGTCGTCCCGGACACTTTGCTAAAGATTGCCGCCGGCCCCCCTCGTCAGCAGGGTAATGCCCAGCAAGGCAACCCCCGCAACAACAACAGTTCCCGCCCCCAGTCTGGCGGGAATGCACCTACTCAGGGCCGTGTCAATCACACTGTGGCTGAGGAAGTTCAAGAAAGCGAACAAGTCCTTGCGGGTATGTTTTCTATTCGAGAACAGCCTGTCTTAGTTTTATTTGATTCGGGAGCCACCCATAATTTCATTAGTAGGGCGTGTGTCCATAGGTGTGATCTTCTCACCGCTATCACTAAAACCCCCTATATTATTACCTCACCCGCCGGAAAAATATCTACCACATTAAAAGTCCACCAAGCACCACTAAATCTGGGCGGAAAAATATTTAAACCCCAATTCATCGTTCTTGACCATCTGGCATAGACATCATTTTAGGTATGGGTTGGATGGTGTACCATAACGCCGTGTTGCACATTTCTGCACGAGAGATTCAATTAAATTCCCCGCTACACGGCTCCATGTCCTTTCAAGTTGCGCCAACCATTCCCAAATCACCTAGCCTTCATCAAATTTCCAGTAAAAAGTTGGAGGATATTCCAGTGGTGTGTGAGTTTCCCGATGTCTTTCCGGAGGATTTACCGGGATTGCCACCCGATCGGGACGTCGAGTTCAAGATTGAACTCCAGCCCGGTACCGCTCCCATCTCTAGAAGACCGTATAGGATGGCTCCAAATGAGTTGGCTGAATTGAAAATTCAACTAAAGGAGTTGTTAGACAAGGGTTTTATTCGGTCTAGCTCGTCTCCTTGGGGTTGTCCCGCCATATTTGTGAAGAAGAAGGATGAGACCCTGAGACTCTGTGTTGATTATCGACCGTTGAATGCGGTCATCATCAAGAACAAATATCCTTTGCCCCGCATAGACATCTTGTTCGATCAGCTTGTGGGCGCTAAAGTCTTCTCCAAAGTTGATCTTCGCTCAGGGTATCATCAAATAAAAATCCGTCCTGAGGACATTCCCAAGACTGCCTTTTCTACAAGGTATGGCCTCTACGAATACCTTGTCATGTCCTTCGGTTTGACCAATGCTCCAGCCCACTTCATGTATCTGATGAATTCCGTTTTCATGCCCGAGCTGGACCAATTCGTCGTGGTCTTCATCGACGACATCCTCATTTATTCCAAGTCGGAGGAAGAACATGCGGAACATCTTCGTGTTGTTCTCCAGAGACTGAGGGAACATAAACTGTACGCCAAATTCAGCAAATGCGACTTTTGGTTAAAAGAAGTGCAGTTCCTTGGTCATGTGATCTCCGCCGAAGGCATTTCTGTCGATCCAAGCAAGGTGAAAGATGTGCTTGACTGGAAACCCCCAAAGTGCGTCAAGGATGTTCGCAGTTTCCTTGGGCTTGCTGGATATTATCGACGGTTCGTTCCGAACTTTTCGAAGATCTCCAAGCCTATGACGGAGCTGCTTCACAAAAGGGTCTCCTTCTATTGGAGTGATTCTTGTGATGAGGCTTTTCAAACTCTCAAGAAACACTTAACCACCGCCCCAGTATTGGCTCAACCGGACATCACTAAACCATTTGATGTTTATTGTGATGCCTCTGGCACTGGTATAGGGTGTGTATTAATGCAAGATGGACGTGTCATTGCCTACGGGTCACGACAACTACGGCGTCATGAGCTTAACTACCCCACTCATGATCTAGAGCTCGCCGCGGTAGTTCATGCTTTGAAGATATGGAGACATTATCTCATGGGAAATCTTGTACGTCTGTACACAGATCACAAAAGTTTGAAGTATATTTTTACTCAAAGTGATCTGAACATGAGGCAGCGAATGTGGTTAGAGTTGATCAAGGATTATGAATTGGAAATTCATTATCATCCGGGCAAAGCAAATGTGGTGGCCGATGCCCTCAGTCGCAAAGCCCGCTACAATCCTAGTACACTTCAAAGCCTTACCATAGCCTCCTGTTGCAGTCCAGACGAGCCTAGTCTCCGTGTCATCCCCCACGGAACCTTGTATAATTTGGCTCTTGTCCCTACTCTCCGAGAAGAAGTGGTGGCTGCACAAAAGGTTGATAAGGGCATGGAGAATATTCGCACTCGACTAGGCAGTGACAAGATGAAGTGTTTTCGTCTTGATGAAGAAGGTGTTCTTTGGTTCAACGACCGCCTCGTCGTACCGAAGAATTTTGAGCTGCGGAAGAAAATTATGGATGAAGCACATCTCTCCAAGTACTCTATACATCCGGGCAGTAACAAGATGTACCAAGATTTACGGAGAAAATTTTGGTGGATCCGAATGAAGCGTGAAATCGCTCGGTATGTCTCTGAGTGCAATACATGTCGGCAAGTCAAGGCGGATCACTTGAAGAGTGCCGGTCCATTACAACCTCTCAGTATACCCTCATGGAAATGGGAGGATATTAGTATGGATTTCATTGTTGGTCTTCCTCTCACCACTCAACACCATGATTCTATTTGGGTCATAGTCGATCGATTGACTAAAGCGGCTCATTTCATCCCAGTGTACACCCGTTACAATGCAAAGAAGTATGCGGAGCTGTATATCTCCCGCATCATGTGCCTTCATGGTGTCCCTAAAACCATCATCTCTGATCGGGGTACACAATTTGTAAACCACTTCTGGGAGCAATTCCATAAAGCCCTTGGTACTCAGTTAATCCACGGTACAGCTTATCATCCGCAAACCGATGGACAAACTGAGCACGTGAATCAAATTCTGGAGGACATGCTCCGTGCATCCGTGCTGTCTCATGGGCAAAATTGGGAAGAATGCCTGCCGTTTGCAGAGTTTTCCTACAACAATAGTTATCAAGAAAGTATAAGAATGTCCCCGTTTGAAGCACTGTATGGCCAACCGTGTCGCACACCCCTAAACTGGTCCGAGGCAGGAGAAAGGGTGGTTTTCGGACCAGATTTAGTGACTCAGGCTGAGGAGAAAGTTAAGCTCATACAGGCTAATTTGCGTGCGGCAAAATCACGGCAGAAGAGCTATGCAGACAAAAGGCGTCGGCCGTTGACCTTTGAGGTGGATGACCACGTCTACCTCCGGGTGTCGCCGACGAAGGGTGTCCAACGCTTTGGCATTAAGGGTAAACTAGCTCCAAGGTTTATCGGACCTTTCAAAATTGTCGCCAGATGTGGTCCCGTGGCCTATCGTCTGGAACTACCTCCTCATATGTCCGGAGTTCATAATGTGTTCCATGTGTCCCAACTTCGGAAGTGCCTAAAACTTCCCCAAGAAGTGGTTATTCCAGAGGTTGAAATAATCCAAGATGATCTCACCTACCCGGAGATGCCGATCAAAATACTCGATCGAAAGGATCGTGTGACTTGAAGGAAAACCATAAAATTCTATAAGGTGCAATGGGCAAATCATTCCGAAGATGAAGCCACATGGGAGAGTGAAGAATTCCTACAATCTAAATTTCCGGAGTTTATGGCATCTATCTTAAGGTAATCCACAATTTCCTTCATCGTATCGTTCCTTTCGAAATCTCGGGACGAGATTTTCTTAAGGGGGGAGGGCTGTGACACCTCGAAATTTAAAACTCGATCAATCCGATAAATGAGCAAGTTTGTGGCGTCAAAAATAAAGGATTAAAGCATTCGTTGTCGTTAATAAAGAAGAGGGAATTAAATAAACGACTACCTTTTCGCAAAAACCTAAATGGGTTATTAATACTTCTGGTTATGGCAAATTTCTGTAAATCTATTAACCTAATTTAGTGAGGAAAGGAGCACGGGAGCATTTCATGTAAAACGGGCGGAAAGTGATTAAGGCGCAAATAGGGTCGAGCTCCCGTAACTACCCTTATCAAAACCCTAACGCTTGGTGATCCCAATTTCCCACAAAACCCTACCCACATTTATACATAACAATTAACTACACATTAAAATAGAATTTTGGAAATTTTATCAGAATTTTTGGAAGGAGTTTAAACCCTTTTAAAATTCCAAAAAGTTTGAACCAAGTTGAAAATTCACAGGTCATTAGGGACTAAATCAGGGGAAGTTCTCATAAGAAAAGTTGTTCCAAATAATTCACTCATCCCACACAAAAAGTTTCAAAAATTTTTGAACTCGGAAGCCAGATCTTTCAATTTGTCAAACACAAGTGACAACCGCTGTACGGTGAACAGTGACGCGACGCCACTGTTCACCGCCAGAAACGGCGCTGCCGGGCAGCGCTGCACGCGCCGCTCGCCCGCCCTCGCCGTCGTACTCCTTCCCTCCCTTTTCTATGCTCGTTTCCTTCCTCCGTACCTCCTCGGCGTGCCCTAGCGACGAGCGTCTTCAATTCTCCCCGCGCGCGCCGCTGCCCCGCCGTCCGGCTGCCTACCGCAGCACGGGAGTCCGCCGGCCATTACCGTCTTCACTGCGCTCGCACGCCAACTCCTCCCTCACTTCCTTCCTTACCTCGCCCTCGAGCGCAAAGCCGAGCACCGACGCCCCCTCCTTCCTTCTCCTCCCTGCCTTTCCCCGCGCGCAAGCCCGAGTCCCCTGTTCTGCCGCCGCCATAGCCGCCGGCCACCACCTCCACGACGCCGGCGAGTTCCAGCCATTCCCCAACCCCACCACCTTTCCGGCTAGGCTCCACTCCTCCTACTACTGCTCTCCGAACACCAAGGGCCTCGACCCCGCCGCCGTTTGCCCGGAACGCCGCCGCCCTGCTTTTCAGCCGAGGACCTCACCGGCGGCCACCATTCTCCAAAATTCGTCGTCGTGGTACGCTGCTTTTCCAATTCCTTCTCCCAGCTGCTTCCTCTAGCCCTAGTGTCTCCATTTGACACGGTTGTGGCTGCAGTTCATCGCCATTGACGAAGAACACCTCACGCCACTACCCCGGCCACAATTGACAGCCGCCCGAGCTCACCGTCGCCGACCCTGCTCCCTTCTTCCCCGTGGACGTAATCCTCGTCAAATCAGCGTGCTAGCTCACGGTGATGCTCCACGACACTCTCATTTCCCCTCTAACCCCCTTCTCCGACGAGAATCCCACCGGAGCGCCGCCCTGCCCTGGTTTCTGCCGCTCTGCTACTGTTCCATTGGTTTATTCATTTTTCAGTAATTAGCCAGGAGTTGTCAAGTGTGTAGAAAATCATGGAAACATCTAAAAATGCCAAACCTAATTTTATTTGAATCCTTGAGCCATAAACTAAATTTCTGTTAAAGCACTTTTTATAAAATGACCAAACATTTTCAGGAATAATTAAAATACTCTTTTCTATTTTTGAATTTTAATTCAAATTGTACAGCAGTGCTAAGGCTAAAAATTGATCTACGAGTTCCCCATGGCAGAACCCACCTACTGAAATTTTATGAGGATTTTAGGACCACCAAATTGTATACAATACTTTCACAATTCCCCAATCTGCCTATTAAAATGCCATTTTCTAGAATACATTGTGGAAGTCAGTAAAAAGATTAGACCCCAAAAACAAAGTTGTAGATTTGGTTCTCCTGAGTAACACCATAAAATATCATAATTTTACTCCAAGATTTACACAAGGTTTCTGATTTTATAAAACCCAATAACAGAAAATTTGTTGAATTTTTATAAAATCTAGAAAATTCATCTAGGCCTCAACCAAAACTTAAAATTCATATCTCAGAGAGTACCATCAACTAAATATAATCTTGAGAAGTAATTAAAAATATCATTTTTAACCTAGTTAAATAGTCGTAGTTAATAAACGATTAATACTTAAGGCAAGGTCGCAATCTAACCCTAATTCCTAACAATGAAACACTAGTTAATATTCAATAATAGCATTGTGACTCTCTTCACTAAACAATTCACTGCATTTTCGTCATATAGGAACCGACCAGGAACTTCCGCCGGTGAACGAGAATCCAGAAGAAGCATCCGCGGGAACTAACTCCTTGTTTGAGTACTCTGACTTTTCTGCAAACCAAGGCAAGCCCCGGTGCACACCTATGTTTTACAAATTTTCTGTTTTCCACTATGGATGTAGGGATTGTTTGTGCACTAAGTTTCGAGGAAATTGCCGTGAAAACCTAGTTGCATGACTTGGTAGGTTTCCTATGGATTATTTTGGTAGAGCCCTCGATAGAATGCGATGCTTAAGGATAGGAATCCGGTAGCATCCGGGTAGTATGGAGACTACTCGTGTTTATTCAAAGAAGGAAAAGCCGAGAAATATGTTTGACCTTAAGTGTGGTTAAAATTTGCGAACCCTATCGGGTGCGGTTGCATTGATCAAGTTTGAGGTGTGTACCGAGTGCATACTGGTATATGGGACCAGGAAACCGATGTAGCTCACCGTGCTTTGTTGGACAATTGGCCATCCCTTTTTCTGGGTGAACGGACCAGCAAGGTGGATGAATTTGCTTTTGTTTTCATGGGCTTGTGCTAGTGGGAAAGGCTTGGGATCGTACAGGGATGCAGGGCATCGCCTGGAGGACCATGTCCTTGGAGGGATGGATGTTGAGCCAACACTGTCACGATGTTGCGAAAGGTAGCCACGTGTGACTCAAGTTGAGTGTGCACGTGTCGTGTCATTCGGGTTTCTCCTGCAGGATGTAAATCAATTATAATTGCCACTCCTCGTGGTTAAGAGTAGCACTTGCTCCTTTCCGCCGCAACGATATGAAAATAAAGGATTATGATGAAAGAGGCAATATTTCACTCTGCTTTGTTGTAATGTATCCATGATTGCTTAGAATAGCGGCACATTTAGTAAATTCAAAATGACTACGGTTAATTTGGCTAAAACTGGATAGAAATATTAGCGTTGTTTTCGCAATACCCGATTAACCTCCACCAATACCCTGCATTCTAGGGGTCGGCCGATAGATGGCCACGTTGACGGGTAAGTCTTGCTGAGTATTAGTTGCTCAGGCTTTGTGGATTAATATTTTTGCAGGTGATCCTTCTAACCTTGCTTCGTATGGTTGTGGTGGTTGGGAAGGGGAGGCACCCTCGGAGTGGACCTTCGAGTGGGTTCCCGCTTCTCCGACCTATGAAGGTTAAGCACCCGTGGGCTGGCGTGCTTAATTGTATCTTCGAGTTGTAATCAGTAGTTTCCGCTGACTTTCGCTTGTTTTCAAACCACGTTTCCGCACTTAAGTTATCCGAACCAATGATGTAACATTAAGAATTCATGTACCTTTTAAATCATGTTTTACGTGTCCTTGTTAATTATTGTACTGTATGGTTGCTTGCTTCGCTAAGTGGCACCCCGAATGATCCTGGATGAGCAACCGTACGATTTTATCGGACGGGGTTGCGACACTTTCTACTTATTATTAGAATAAATAGTTTCTTTCTTAGGCCTCTCAAACTCAGCGTTTCATTTGTTTGACGTTCCATTGAGATTGCCTCCTTTGTCTACTTTACTGATATGAAAAACTTTCAGACAAATAGAGTATGTGCGTCTCGGAGGAATCTGGAGGCCGTTTTATTACTTTTAGGATCGGATTGGACCTTTGCATGGTGTGCGCGACGTTGCCTATGAACAGATGAACACATACTGTTTGCTCGCTGTGGCCGTTCATGTTGTTGGCTGTACCATGCTAGAGGCTGTGGCTCACGCCCATCCATGGCTCGAGCGAATAAACAAGACAGAAGCAACGCGCATCAGATTGAGCAGGTAATAAAAAAATTGAAATTTATTCAGTAATACATAACTAGTGGGATTCCCTTGAAAAAAAAACCTAGTATGCTTTATCACGATTATTCCATACTATAAGAAACTACTACGATGCACTAAAAATAGGTACTAGCTACTAATAATGTCGTGGCAGCTCAATCAAGCGACGAGGCCGACATAGTCGAGCTCCACAGATCCTAGCCAGAGCTGACCCTTCCTCTCCGCAACGTCGCTGAG
Source organism: Oropetium thomaeum (assembly GCA_001182835.1). NCBI lineage: Eukaryota > Viridiplantae > Streptophyta > Magnoliopsida > Poales > Poaceae > Oropetium > Oropetium thomaeum. Next base: position 1,116,399 of record LFJQ01000033.1, read on the forward strand.
CGTGACGCCCTTGGCCGCCGTCAACTCCTCGACCTCCACCCCGTCTGCGTTGAGGCGTACGCCAACAAGGTGCTTGACAGCAGGAACCACCGTCGCCGTCGCCGCGTCGAACCGCTGCTTCTCCTGGTTGAGCGCGACCCAGTATCCGCCCTCGCCGTCGCGCCTGACGTTGTCCGGGTACCCCGGCAGGTCGGCGAGGAGCTCGTACCGACCGGCCTTGTCGCCGCGGATCCAGTACTTGAAGGTCTGGCAGGGCACGGTGTGCGCGACCACGACGTGCGCGCCGTCGCGGCTGACGGCCACGCCGTTCGGGTACGGCAGGCTGGACCTGAGGACGGTAACCAGCTTCGTCGCGGCGTCGTACCTGAGCAGCCGGCCCGTGGCATCCGCGTTCGCCATGATCTCGGTGTTGAATCGGCGCGGGTACGTGGTACTGCTATCGGTGAAGTAGACGTCGCCGGTGGTTTGGTCGACGTCGAGCCCGTTGACGAAGTGGAACGGGACGCCGTCGTCCGCTCGGGACGCAAGCACCTCGGCCTCGCCGCCGTCCGGCCCCACCTTCATCAGGCCGAGGTAGGCGTCGGCGATGTAGAGGTCGCCGGTCTTGTTGTGGAACTGCAGGCCCAGCGGACGGCCGCAGATGGCCTCCGTCTCCTCCTCCGGCACCGCGGACGCTGTGCACAGCGGGATCTTCCTGTAGTTCGGAGTGTGCGCGAACGTGGTCCACCCGATGGCAGCGCCGCCCCACTTCAAGATGCGGCCGTCGGAGACGCCCGCGTAGGGACCCTCGCCGTTGCGGTCGAAGGCCAGGCTCTCCGCGCCGGTCACGCCGCTGGGAAGCAGCACGTGGAAGCCCCAACGAGTGTCCGTAGTCTTGACCTGTGCGGCGGAACACGAGGAGGGCGCGAGCAGGGCTACTAGTAGGCCGACGACGAGGACCAGCCACATCGTTGGGTTTAGTCTAGCCATGTCGCGCTCTCGTGCGTTGCGAACTCGTGCAGCCGCGTATGCAATTGTTGTTTGTTCCTGACGATTGATGTGCCTCTCCTCAACCGGTGGATCGCGGTTTTATTGGCAGAGAAAACCCGCGGTTGTGGCGTCTTCGGAGTCGGAAGCTGCTAATAGAGGAAGTTTGTTTAGGATCCAGACGGACCCGTGTGTTGGAAACCGGCTGCGTTGCGCACGGAGACTCTCCGGCTCATCCGATTGCGATATGTACATCCTGAAACAGGCTGCCGACCTGGAGTCCTGGAAGGACGCTCCTCGTCCCGGAGCAGCTTTCGGACTTCGCGTGGTCCACGACTCCCGCAGCCAACATCAGATAGGATGAGCCTAGTTAGAATACTCCATTCCCACACATACTATCAACAATGCGTGATGAACATTACTGTGGAGCAAGGAAATAGTAAACCCAATTTTTTTTCAGCGAGTAGCTCCTTTTTTGGAAGAAACAGGAGGGGGAGACCCCTACTGATTATATATATTGCGAAAAGAAAGTTTACAACTTATACAAAATATGAAAAGGAAGAAAAAAAAACATAGGAAAACAAAAAAAAAAACTATTGCAAATCTTGTATCCATTGTTCCATGGCCGATTTCCAGAATTCTTCGTCCTACGGATAACAATGACAAATTCATGCCGAAATTTATCAATGAATCGCTGGACTGATGGGTCCTAGCCAGTAAAGATCCAGTTATTTCTACTTTCCCATATTCTCCAGACCATTAATATATTGATCATGAAAAATGGCCAAATGTGATCTTGAGTTGACTCTTGATTCTTGAACTGTCATATCTGGATTTTGCTGTTGCCAGTGTTCCAACTCCAATAACGAGCCAGCAAGATCTAGCAAACTTAGCCAGCTTGTACATTTTCCTTCATTGTTGAGTGATACATATTCTCTGATGAAGAAACCCAGCTTGTACAACATTCTGATTATACAGGTCTCGTAGCTTGTGCCTTCTCAAATTTAAGGATGAAGTCAGATAGCACACTGGTGTCATTGCTTGTGTTCCTTGTGGATAACCATCTGTCATCAAGCTGCACATTTACATCCCTGTCGAGGAGGAAGGAATGAATTCAGTTGTTCCTTTTAGGTTTCCATCACAGCACCACTACAAAAGATATAAACATGCTTCCACTCTGCTACATTTGTGTAGTCTTGTGTGACCACAAGATGCAGGTTATGGCTTCACAGGTCAGTACTGAATACTACAGTTCGCTATGTGATATGATTTAAATGTGATGCATCGAAATTATTTTGATATTCTTCTTTTATTATCACTGATAATTGGAAAATCCATACCTCTTCAGGCTAAGAACTTTGTAATTTTTCCGTAAGTAATCTGCGTGCTTGGTGAGAGCATCCTGGGCATAATCCTTGCCTACAGTTCGCACTGCAGCTGTGTTGAGTAAGTTTTGTAAAGAACCGTGTTTTTGCAACAGTTTCACAGCAGTCTTCCGACCAAAGGCTGGAACCAAGTGCTGGATTCCTGGAACGCCATCAGCTTCATCACCTATAAAGCACCCTGTGCAGCATAACTTCGAACTCGTTAATTTGATAAAGAGGCTCCAATGATAAAACCATATCGTATATTCATAGATTAATACCAATGCATGTATACTCACTAAGGCTTAAATCTGCAGTTGGATCACATTTGTATTGTGCGATATAATGCCTTAAAGTATAAAATGACCATCGACCCATCTCAGGAATGGGAATTACTAACTGAACGTCATCAGATATCAGCTGCTTGAAGTCCTTATCTGGTGAGGCAATGACAACTCTGAAACCCTTTTGCAAAACCTGCTCTGTCAAGGTAGCCACCACATCATCTGCTTCGTAACCATCCACTCTGACAACCTGCAATTGCAGTTTGCCAATTATCATCCTGTAGAATTTGACCAAAATGATATATATGCAGAGTACGCCCGCTGTTTTTTAATTGAGGGAGTATCAGACAGTTGTGTTGATTCACCGACCGGAACATTGCAGTCACGGAGAACGTCAACGACGCGCGTGTCAGCTCCGGTGCCGACGCCGCGGGTCCTATGCGCCTTGTACGACGGCAACAGGCGCCTCCGGTACTCGTTCCCACCCTCACCGTCCAAGACCTAAGACAAGAGAGTGAAATTTCAGAAATCATTATTACTCCTTTGCAGGGCAGGGGAGAGTCTGAGCGGGAGTTCTCACGGCAATGACGGGGTCGCGCAGGCTGACGTGCGAGAAGAAGAGAGTGAGCCAGCGCGCGAAGGCGCTGAGGCTCCTCTGGGATCCACGGAAGCAGAGAGGGTTGACGTCAAGGAAGAACACCCGAGGATTGCTTGCCTTCGACGAGATTCCGACTCTGCCCGCCACGTGCTTGTGGGAATGCCTCACAGACGACGGCGTGCTGGAGACGACAGAGGCGGAAGTAGAAGGCGAGGAAGAGGCTGAAGTCGCTATACGGCGGAGAGGACGATATCTGTGGGAGGGCGCTGCCCCTGTGGCTGTGGTGATGACCGGAGCTGTTGGCGCCGCGACGACCATGCCCGCGGCGGGCAGTGGCGGTGTCGCTGGCATTGGCTAGCTTGTTTGTTCGGAAGCGGCTGGGTGAATTGTGGATAACAGGGCTGAAACAAAATAGAGGTGTCAATTAATGGGCTACCCTATGGAGGCCCATACTATTATGGACCAAAAAGGGGAGTTTATGATTTCGTTAAAGGCAGAGCTCTCAACAGCAATCTTTGTTTTGCACTAGTATTCCTAAACTAATCAGAAGGTTTTTTGAGGAGTTTGCTCGGAATAAAGGGCCGCCAAATGTCATCTGGTGACAACGATTGGATTGCGGAGTAGATGAGGATACCAATTCATGATGCGGATGCACGTCTGTTGTTCAGCGAAGCTAACGCATATTCTCAATTTCCCACTCATTGGCGCAATGCGGATGCACTGCAGATGCTATCTAGGAGGACTGGGAAATGAGGACATTTTCTTCGGGCTCGTGAACCGCCTTGTTCACAAAGTCTGAGCAATCGCTTCAAAGATTATCCTATATTGACCCCGAAATGGTGCTGAATTTTGCAAACACGGAGAGAGAAGATTATCGTTGCAATCAGCGGAGAGGATGATATCTATGGGAAGCAAACCGCTGCCCCCGCGGCGATGAGCAGAGCTGGTGGCGCCGCCACAGTGGCGGTGTGTCGCTGGCTTGTGTTTGTTTAGTCGTAGACGTGACGCTGCGGTGGTGCCAGTTGTGGATAAAAAGACCGAAATAATTTTAATGGGCTAGCCATCGAGGCCCATATTATGGAGCTCAAAAGCCTATCATTTTACGAGTAATGGGCTCAATAATTTTTGTTACAAGATTTATTTATTTATTGCGAGTAGAGAGATCTCATATTTTCCTTTTAGTTGAGGCAATGAGCCAAGACATATCGAGAATAATTCGTATCCGGGAACTATTTGAACGCGGTTCTGAAAGAAAAAGTCTGTGGTGCTACATTTTATTTTATGTTTTTTTTCCCTTGTGAAAGTGAAGGCTCCTTGAAGAAATCTCTGGACAGATTCGTCGCTTTTTGACATCAATCTTTGTTTTGCATTGGTATAACCCAATCAATAAGGTTTTCGAGGAGTTTGCTTGGAATAAAGGGCTGCCAAATGTCATCCGGCGACAAGGATCGGATCGCAGAGAAGCACTAATGAATGAGAGGAGGATGCCAATTCATGATGCCGATGCAACGTCTTTATTCAGCAAAAGCAACGCATACGGCATACCCGTTCGTTGGCGCCAGGAGTGTTATGATGGCTTGCTTCGTTCCTTCGTCCAAACCATCATGCCCTTTAAATCTGTTAAAACTCGGAAAGACTGAACGGGCTGTGTCTGAGTCTGACTTTTGAAAAAAGACGACAAGGAGTGATGACCATGAAGGCCTAAACATCGTCCACCCAGGTACACGAGCTGCGTCCGTATCCTCTGCAGTAGAGAATAAAATTCAGAGAACTGTAGCTCATACTACATTAGTTTGTGAGAGAATGAACAGGACTCTGCATTAGCATTGTCACAGTTCCACACGAGCTAGGCGCGGTCGTCGACCGGCTCGTCGCGTACCGTTCTGCTCTCTAGGACTAGGACGGGGGAAATAAGGAATCCGGCAATCACATGGCGCTCCACAATCCACGAACCATTTCATGGGCGGAAAGGCATAAACAAAAGGGTCCGGCGTCGTCGTGCCGGGAGAATGTTTTCCCATTCCCAGTTGCTTTTGTACTGTAACCTTTTCTTTTCTTCCTGGAATCGTGCTTGGAAGGGGCACGCCGCGGTCAGCGGACCTCGAGAGCGCGCGTCGCGTCGCGAACAAACGCCACAGCAGCGTGTGCGTGCATCAGCGCCGGCTCTTTCCTTCATCGTATACGGCGTGTCGGCGTGTGTAGCTGTGGGCAGGTATTAGTAGATAACTTTCGGTTAGCTAAGCTACCTTGAAATGGAAGCGGATGCATAGCTGCATAGTATGCAGAGTCGCGAGCAACATCCAGTTTTGGGATCTCTCGCCTTGGTGGCTAGGCATTGAGCTGTCCTTTTTTCCCCTCCCTTTTGGTGGTTTCCTTTAGGCCCAAGGAACCTTGTTGCAGTTATCAAAGAAAGAAAAAAGGACCTCGTTGCGGGTTTGTTAATTGCGTGCTCAATTCCCATTCATCTCAACTCACGCAAGTAACACGCGATACAAACCCAGCTCTGCAGAGCTATCAACACGCTGCAAGAATACCTTACCCTGCTCGCGCGCGGCGTGTTAAGTTTTTTTTCCCCCAAACTATGCAATTTGTCCATGAAAAAAGAGATTAACATATGAATTCCTGGTTCGACTTTCAGGACTCTTTGTTAGAACTTCTCTCAGAATGATTCTCAGGTAGAAGTAATTATCTAAGTAGAAATGTTTACGTGATTAAAGTTTATTCTATTTAATTTTTCATGATATACTCTTACAATCAATGTAAAACATCTTTTTATATTTTATAGAATTAGGAGAAGCTATATTTTTAGTTTCAAACCCTTAGTTCATTTCAGTTAGTCACTACATAAAATTAACCAAAAATCACTTCTTCTAAATACAGTATTTGACATGTCTTCACTAGCTCTCTCCATGGAACTATGCCAAACGAGCGCTTAGCAGAAGTAATATTTTATGATTTTAACGATGTTGTGCTTTTAATTATAGGAGGTGCTTCTATCGACAATAAGGCGTATGTAGGTACTTCGTCAAACTCAAGATTTTCTGGGTCACATTCTTTTTAGATGCTCACGAGGTTAGTTTTGCGTGCGTGCATTCATAAAGGTGAGTGTATAAACACGTTAAATATATTATTACATTATCAAAAAATATATATTATTAGATAAACTATACTCCCTCCTCGGTCCTAATTTACCGATGTCTTATGTGTGAGCATGAAAAATAAGGAGGTGAAAAATGTGGGTATACATAAAATAAAAAATAAAACGATAGAGACATATTTGAAACGAAGAAAGTTGAAGTGGAAAGTGATTGTGTCAGGTATACTAATGCTAGTATCTTTTTACATTTTACTCCTTACATATTACATTTTGTTGACTTTTAGCATCAATTTTAATCATTCACTTATTTAAAAATTGGTTCAAATACATCAAATTTTAAATTGAGGTTCAAATACCTTCAACGACACCTGAATGATAATTTTTCATATTTTTTAATAGTAGTAAAAATTAGAGGCAGTTTCCAGGTCACTCGTCGCAAAAAAAAAAAAAATCAAAATACACACAGGGTGTACACAGCGCGCAAACAAATCTCGAACTAATACGCTGTTTATGAGCTGCCTGAACACCACTGCCCTACTTTGGGCCGCGCCTTTGCCACGTTAAACCGTTACAGCTGGACCGTGTTTGTACATGCGCTCACCCAATCCTCCGCTCCGTTAGTCTTCCCATTTCTCTTCATCCCGTTTCAAAATCGCCTCCCCAAATCATTCCTTCCCGCACCTTCGAATTTCGCGGCTCTCAGATTCGTCCCTCCTGCTATCGGCGCTCGCGCTCCGCCATTTGGGGAATCTGAAGCACCGATCAGCCTCTAATCCAGCGCCTCTGAATAGCCTTTGATCGTCGTCTCCTTCCCTCCTGTAGCCGCCGTCCTCCTCCCCGATTTACTGGGCGGGCACGCGCCGCCAGAAAGGGGCACAACTTGGCAGCTTGGTTTGCGTTTGCCCTCCTCGTCCAGCTTGGACGGAAGGTGAGAGCTGACCTCTCGTCCCCAATCCTCGAATCTTCCTCCCTCCTCGTGTAGTTGACATCTAGGCTAGTTGTAGCGGGGATTGGTTGATCCCAGCCCGGGGGCGGGGGGCCGAAGAAGGTTCTGCCCGTGGTCCGTGGATGGGATGCAGCTGCGTCTAGCGAACGGGGTCTGGAGATCTCCGTAGAGGGGAGGAGCGTTTCTTTCCGTTGGCGTTAGGTATTGCGGCCGCCCTACCTCGCCCTATTTGTCGGTCCGCCTCTGGTACGGGTGGTGCTGCCTGCTCCGGAGTAATTGTGGAAACTCACGGCAGAACGTCGTATACATTCTCTCTTTTTTAGTATGTTGTCATTGAATGTTTTTGCTTGCCTTTTCAAAATTGTTAGATTGTTCCAAGGTTTTGTGAATTCACTCATGTTTCTGAGTTCACATTTAAACCAGACTGCAATAGTAAAATGATAAGTTCAGAACTTAATAGCTGCAAATAATATCAGAAAACTTGCAAGACATGCTAAACTTATGATGAACATTTCCTTTTCCATATGCAGGTGGCCATATGTTAGCACAGTGATGCAGTAAAACTGTATCATGAGTAAAATGTGTCAAGCATATGAATCAGAAGAAACTACACTGGACGATGTCTGTATCAGCCTAGCCAGCAATAACTCTCGCTGCAGGAAGTGTGATCATGGTGATGAATCGTTAATTAATAATGATGACATGGACTGGCTGAGTATGGATGCAAGCCCTTCCAGCACTCCTTATGGCACACCTATTTTTAGCCGAGAAAGTTCTTTCTCAAGCTTCACTAGTTGCTTTTCAAGCCTTGGTAAGTATTGGTGCCCTTTTCTCATTTATTTGATATCATGATTCTATTATTTACCATCGAGCCTGTTACTTAGGGGTGTTCATCCCCAGTTTACACAAACCGTCAGTGGAACCGGCTAGATGCCATATAACTATGTGTCACTGTCTTACACTAAATTACTGTTCATCCACGGCCGTGGTGACAATGGCCAATTTCTTGGCTGGTTTCCTCAACCTGTCGATGAACAGGCTTAATTACTACTTACTAGCACGCTAGCACATCAATCCTTGCGTGTGTGCATGGTCTAGTACTAATAGAGAATATATGAAAATATGTATTTAATGCATAAAAATCTGAGTATTAATTTAATCAATTTATAATCTAAATGTTACTTTATATTTTATATAGACTCTATTTGTTTCATTTTTAATTATTTATGGGTTGTAATTCTTATGTACTCCTTTATACAAGTATTTTGTCTCAAAATCAAAAGGATGATTATTATTTATTTATATACACTTTATGTTCTATCTTTTACATATTTATGTTTGAGTTTGATGCATACTCGTGTTCCTTACTTTTGTATCATATTTTGGTGTTTTTGTATTGTGTTTTGACATGGACTTTTTAGAATGGCATGGTGGGTAACTTACAAATAGATATTAGTGATGTTTTGGTTTAATTTTTTATAATGCCATAGGTGGGGCCGTTTATTTCATATTAGATCTAACGACTGTTGTTTAACATCATCCAATTTGATTGTGGGTGTTTTGCTTTTTTTTTTTTATAGGAATTTCTAAGGGTTTCCTTGAATTATAGTGGAGGCCTCAAAAGGATCCTCCAATTCGATTTTCTTGTATAACCAAATATTCTATTTCCCTCAGGTGGCTCCCTTCACGACTCCGAATCCGAAGAGGAAATTGAGCTACAAGATACTGGTCAACTCAGAACTGATTCCCCACTCACAGATGAATTTATGGAAGAGAAAAAATGGACTTTGATACAAGTGGATGAAAGCAAACTCAGACATGGGGCTGCTGTTGACGACGGTGCTTGTTTTCATGTTCCAGCAGATGAAAATATTTCACATGACCAACATCGGTTAGAGGCACATGGCGATATCACCAAGGAAAATTTGGATGCTGCTAATATTATTTTGGATTCAAATTTATCTTCTGAACCTCATGACGATCACCCATGCGATACTTGTCTTACACAATCCGATGTGATAGAAATTGAAGAGGTCACTAGCCTTCCCATGCCTGCTAGTGAAATCATTCCATTGAATCAACAAGTTACTGAACTGGACGGTGTCAAGGAGAATACAATAGTTTTCAACAATATATTGAATACTGAACCTGACATGAAACCAATTTCTGACACTGATCATGGAAATGAATGCATGTACCCAGTAACAATCCCAAGTTTTGATTCAGATTCGTTCATCTGGTTGCCACCAGAACCTACAAATAAGGAAGATGATGTTGATGTCGTTTCAAATAGCGACGATGAGATTGATGACAACAGTACTGAGTGGGGTAGGCCAACCTTCAGTGTTAGCTTTGAAGAGAGAAGCAAGGAGAACCGTGAAGACCAATTGAAGAAAATAATGTCCGAGGTTATGAATGGGCAATTCAAGATCCTTGTAAGCCGTTTTTTGGCTGCTGAAGGTTTTTGTTTATCTGATGAAGGTACTGATGAGGGCTGGCTTGATATTGTTGCTTCATTATCGTGGAATGCTGCACTACTTGTCAAGCCTGATGCCAATTCGGGAGATGCAATGGATCCTGGTTTATATATCAAGGTCAAATGTATAGCTTCTGGATCTCGTCAGCAGAGGTAACGTGCTAAAATTTCTCCTTGCACCACCCTTTCCTTCACTGGTGTCTGAACAATGTGCCTCTTCACTCAATTATTCATAGCGAAGTGATCAATGGTCTCGTTTTTAAGAAGAGTGCTGCACATAAGCAGATGCGGGCCAACATAAAGCATCCAAAATTGTTACTTCTTCAGGGTGCTCTCGGTCATTGTTCAAAAGGGCTATCATCAATGAATTTGATGAAGCAGGTGTGGACGCATGCCCTTACTCAAAGCATACTTACTACACAGCAAAAATACCAGATTAAGGGATATTCACAAAAACTGTACCTTTTTTTAATCATTTTCAGGAAAGTGAACAACTGGAGAGAACGCTTAGTGACATGATAGAAAGATGTCATCCTGATGTTATGCTGGTGGAGAAAGCAGTATCCCGTATCTCGAATGAGTTTATCCAGAAACGAGGAGTTACAGTAGTTAGTGACATGAATATGTATCGGCTGGAAAGAATTGCTCGTTGCACTGGTTCTTCAATAATGTTATTGCAGGATGTTCTTACAAAACCCAACCTTATTAAGCAGTGTGAGTCTATTCGTTTTGAAAAGTTCTTTGAAGAGCATGATATAGCTGGAGAAGATGGAAGAAGGGTACTCAAAACATATTTATTTCTAGAGGGTTTTCCAAAACCTCTGGGATGTACGGTATGCTTCCTCTTCTCTTCTTTATGGCTCATATTTTCTCTTTCCACATCTGTAGTGCCTATTCCTTTTCTATTTATACATGTGTTCATGGATTAGACATATTTATTGTTGATTGCTCAGGGTGCATTTGGTATACTGCATGAATTTTGCCATGACAAACATATTATACTTTTTTTAGAAAAAAGGTTTCCTGATTCCTTTAGTGACTTATGCCACATTTTCTGCACTTGTTAGTCATGAAAATATACTATGGATATCAACGCTAAAGAGATTGGATTTGGACATTTCAGTTTTTAGTACTTCATCAATATCGTATTAAAAATTTCAGAATGAGCTTTTACCTTGCATTTATTAATGTGATGGGGTGAGATTATATTTGTGGTCGAAACAACTTTACTGTGTGTAACTGAATTATACCATGACAATTTCGGTCAAAAATATTATACCATGACAATGTGTTGTAGCAGAAGTTAGAAAATGACATTTCTCACACTTAAGAGCGTATTGTCTGATATGCTACGCTATTGCTTAAAACCATTTACCTTCCCTTTTCTTATATTACTATTGAATTGAGCTGCATAAATAAGGGTTTGTGTTTTGCTCCTAGTTTTGTCTTAACTTTCTTTGGAGCTTTATATGTAGCCCTAGCTCACAGCATATCTGTTATACATGGGTATGCTAACAATTTCCATTTTTTCTCCTAATGTATCTTCTTTTAAGGTTTGTTTGGCATAACTAAGTTCAAGAATTTTTTAAGCTGCTCATTCCTTTCGGTAAAAATTCTTAGAGCTGGATCCATGTGCAATTTGAACATCTTCGGTTGAGTGATCTTGCTCGTATTATGGGTGTAAACACCTTAATTTTGTAGTGCAAACTCTGATTTCAGAATGGATCTTGGAGCTGGTACTCTGCAAAATAGGGCCTAGGATTTGGTCGTTTGTATTATATATGCTCTCTTTTTCTTTCCTGCGAGTTCTGATGGACATTGTTTTGTAGATACTACTGAAAGGAGCACCAAGTGAAGAACTTAAGAAGATTAAGAGTGTCCTTCATTACACTGTATTTGCAGCTTATCATTTGATCCTTGAAGCTTCTTTCTTTGCTGATCAAAAACTATTTACGGCAGACAGAAATACCAGAGGGAAAGAGAATTGTTCTAAAAGTGATCGACTGCTGCCTGATAAATACATTGATACCGTTCGACATAGCATTCCAACTTGTGATATGCAGTCTGCTAATATGGAGGAGGTCGGTCACAATACTGAAAAATCTGTACCACTGCACCTCCGTGATTCCAAAATTAAGAATTCTAGAGATCCTGCTGATGGAGAACTAATTGATAAAAAAGCCATTCAGTCATATTCATCACTTCCTGTTTCACCCTCGTCAACAGATTCTGTTCAGGACAAGTCATCATCAGATTGTGCTGAGCCAGCAACATGTGATAGTTTGGATAAGTTAACATTCCCTGCTATCTGCAACAAGGTAACTATGCAGAAGAAGGATGCATGTGGTGGAAGTTGTCTGGAAACTGTTGATGATGGAAAGTGTATAAAGACTGGGGATGCTTTAAATACTCAGGATATCTTAATTTCGATGTCTAGCCAACATATTAAGAATCAAGCAGTTTGTGAACAAAGCCATCTTTCTCGGATAACTTATTATGGTTATTTTGATACGTCTCTTGGACGATATTTGCAAGATACTCTACTTAATGAGGTTGCACACATTAGTTATTTTCTAATTTAACATATTCTTCAGTTGCCTAATGTTGCCAATAACAAGTACGTTGTTTGCAGAAACACATCTGCTTATCATGTGGTGAGCCTCCAGAATCTCACATGTACTCCTATACCCATTACAATGGTACTCTTACTGTTCATGTGAAGAGATTTCCCTTGGAGTCATCACTTTCCGGTGGGCATCAAGGAAGAATTTGGATGTGGACCAGGTGCTTGAGATGCAATGCTAAGCCCACCCAGAGGGTTATATTATCTTCTTCTGCATGTAATCTCTCGTTTGGGAAGTTCTTGGAACTGAGTTTCTCAACACATTCTTCTGCTAAGAAGCTATCAACATGTGGGCATTTGCTACATAGAGACTGCCTACGTTTCTTTGGGTAAATATCTGAAAGACTCCTACCAAATAAAAGAAAGTCTGTTTTCAACATGATTTCACTAAAACTCACTCCCCACTTTGTAACTGCAGAATTGGATCCAAAGTTGCTATGTTCAGATACTCATCTGTAGAGATATATTCTGCTTCTAAGCCTCCATTGATGTTGGAGTTCAGTAACCAAAACAGAAAGTATTGGCTTGACATTGAAGTGAATGCTGTATGCTTCTACAATTGTTTGTTGTTGCCTCATATGATCCTTTACCGAATCACATACATGACTGCTAACATAGTTCTATTCTTGAAGGTCCTTCATAAATGGACTCTTCTCTTCACTGAAGTTCACAATGTTTTACAAGACTTGAAATCAAGATACTCTAGTGAAGACAGGTATGAAGGAACCAATATTTCAGTATATGGGAGGTTACTTTTAGATGTGGCTGGGGTGCTTGCACAAGAAAAGAATGAAATTGAGGTAAGCATTGCATTTCTATTCTGTTACCCAATTATTTTTCCTTATTTTCCTGTGGAAGAGGATTTGATATACTTGTTTTTAATTCTAATATGTTTAAACATATCCTGCGCATACAAGGTTTCTCTGAAGGAGTCTGACCAAATTGTAAAGCTTGAGGGATGTGCACATGAAATCCTTAGTTTGAACTGGCTATACCAGCAATTTTTTCTGGGTCTCTATGTTTGGGATGTCCGATTGCATCATATTATTCAGTACATTAAAGTTAATTCGGCATCTTTTAACACTTCTGCCCATGAAAGTACAGAAGACAATGAGCTGAATAATTCCGACTCTCCACTTTGCCCAGATCATGATGAAAGGTTATCTCCTGCTTATTTAGGTGAAGTTTCTGTACTATTTACCAGTGATGAACAGACTGCACCATCTAGAGTAAATGAATCGCATCTTGTTGCAATACCAAGCGATGATACCAGAAAATGGGTCTGGAAAAGGTTTAGCCAAGTGGAAATGGAATACAAGAAAGAACTTCAGTATGGCTCGCTGGATAAGTTTCATCTTGTCAACAGATATACTCCACTTTGTTCATCATTGACACACCATAAGCATCAGACTGACCTGGGGTATTTTATAGTTGGCCCCGGTGCCAGTATCTTGTTAGTCGTTGAAGAAGAGATATCCAGCATTATTGCTTATGCTTTAGCAATATCTGAACAAGGGTTTTACTCTGAAGCTGCATTTGTAAAGGATGAAGTTGTAGATAGAAGAAAGATCGATAATTTGGCATCTAGCAACATGGACAAAGATGCTTCTCTGTTGCCATCTGTTCTGTCAAGAAATGTGTCGACTTTATCATCTGAGGAATCAACATCTGGGTTTTATGATTCATTTCTGTCAGCCTTAAAAGACCTGCACCCTGAAATCTGTGTGAATAATGAAAAAATACCCTTGAAGAACAAATATACTGTTGTTTGTATCTATGCAAAGCAATTCCGTGATCTCCGAAAGATTTGTTGTCCATCAGAAATTACATATATTTCATCCATAAGCCGTTGTAAGAGTTGGAATGCGCAAGGCGGGAAGAGTAAAGTTTTCTTTGCGAAATCATTGGATGACAGATTTATCATAAAACAAATCAAGAAGACAGAGTTTGACTCATTCATAAAGTTTGGTCTTGAGTACTTCAAGCATTTTCGTGCATCTCAGGTCTCAAGTAACCCAACATGCCTTGCAAAAATTCTGGGAATATATCAGGTTTGTAACACATTATCCTCTTCTTGGACACTAATGCATCATCCTGAAAACTCATTACTGTCAATCATCTAATTCTTTATGAAATATTTAGGTTAAAGAATACAGAAATGGCAAGGAGACAAGGGCTAATTTCATGATTATGGAAAATCTTTTGTTTGGACATAATATAGTACGTAAATATGATCTGAAGGGTGCTCTTTTCTCACGATATGTTCCTGATTCAAAAAATCCCGAAAAAGTTCTTTTGGATCAAAATTTTATTGAACATATGCGTACCATGCCAATCTACATTGAAGGAAGAGCCAAAAACCTGATGGAACGTGCCATTTGGAATGACTCATCTTTTTTAAGTGTATGTATGCTTATTGCCAGCAAATCATTTGCCCCAATATATTTGTTCTTTTCTTTCTAGAGCACTATGTGTCCATTGTGTCACCTCTGAAGCCTATAACTTTTTGCGGCTTATGCTTGCAGAACATGAACGTCATGGATTACTCTTTGTTTGTTGGAGTGGACAAACAGAAGAAGGAGCTTGTATTCGGAATTATTGATTATTTGAGACAATATACCTGGGACAAACAACTGGAATCTTGGGTGAAGACATCTCTTGTTGTTCCCAAGAATCAAACTCCAACTGTAATTTCACCCAGGGAGTACAGATTAAGATTTAGAGCATTTATATCTCAATACTTCCTATCAATTCCAGATGCTTAGATTTTGAGGCATTATCATTTGCTGACATTGGTGGCTGAATTCATCTTTTCTTTTCCTTTTAAGCTACAGAGGTTTCGTACTTCCATTTCGAACAGGGAAGGGTTGAATCGTTATGTATTGTGCAGCACATCTTATGTGTTCAGTGTCAAGTCTCTTTTTTTCACTGTTTCCTTTTTTTTGGGGTGTATGTGTCTATCCTTGTCCATTTTGCTTCTCAGCTCTTGTAAATAGTATTAGGGCTACCAGAGAAGTGCAAATTTTAAGCAATTGAGTGGGGTTGTTGGCACATACAAATCAGGCTAGTCTTATTCATTTGTAGTATTAGTGTGGAGATACTTGTAGGAATAGCTGAGCATCTAAGGTACTCTAATGATTTTTTTTGACTTTATTTCTAGAGGTAACAGTCATACCTTCATGTTGTGAAGATCCAGCTCAGCTCTGTATTGTCTCGGAGAAAATGAGTGATCATTTGTGTCAGAATTTTCATTTTTTGGGTTGAGGATTTGCATTTGGATGACATATCATCATTATCCTAATGCAACTTTCAGTATGAAGAGAAACAGGAGAGGACAGTGAGAACAATCATACATAAATTCGTCATGTTTATTACTTGAAAATTTTAAACTAGCTGATATTTGCTGCTCTCTGGTTTCAGTATTACAGTTTTGTGCTGATCTAGCAGGTTAACTCGGTAATTTGTGTGCTGATTGTTTGGCATATTGGATAATGTTATCTCTTCCTTATGCCCTTAGCATATTCCATTCCTTTGCCCTTTGAACCATTTTATGAGGTCATTTGCTGCTATAATCAACATTCTTTGTTTACCTATAGTTATTTAGTCATACAGTTCTATCAGTGTCATTTGGTAAGCCAATTCCCAAAACCAGAAGCAGACTTAGACAGACAACATACCCATAAGCCTTTTCTTTTAAAAAAAAAATACTTACGAACTCGACCTGCGTTGTATATGCACTGGGCACTGCTCTAGGCACTACTACTGCACTAAGGTCTCTTTGGTACTACCCTAAGACTTTGTTACACGGTTCAGCACTAGACTAGAGTTTGTTTAGTTGCTGTCTGGTGTAACCTGCCAGGATCTCTCATCACGCAACGACAACCCCAGACGCTCAAAACCAGGCGTGCCTGCGGCCTTCGCTAGCCGCTTTTGACAGGATCATAGGATCCAAACCAAAGAGATCCTAGATGAGATCCCCCTGCCTGCGCCCTGCTGGTCCTGACCTCCTGGCTGCATGATATTTGCGGCAAAAGTATAGAAATGGACTTTTCTCATTTTCCCCATCGTTGGCGTGAACTGACGCATCCGGGGACATCGTCTCCAGACACCGACATTCGCGTGGCATAGGTTCACTGAACCTGGTCTAAATTGTGTGGCCTGAGTGTCTGACTAGCCATGAGAATGGCACGATTCAATGTTTCTCAATGACGTGTAATGCTGATCTAGACAACGCTTATTCCGTTGTTTATTGCTGTGCTTAAATGTTTCTTTTCCTTGTTTCTTGGGTAAGGGGAATATTGATGTTATCAGTTATCACTAATACAGTACTGTACTGATTTTATTAGCAATGACCTGAAGACCAAGATTGAGCTGGCCTAAGATGAATCGAATGATGTGGACCATCATCTTCCACGGGACTTTGGGTGACAAAAAAATAGGCCGCAGATTGTTTGTGAATAAGAAAATCGGGTTGTGATTCGATGAACCTGTACACTCTGAATCTGATTATGTGTGACGGTCCAGATCAAGAGCCAAGCCTTCGAACTCAAATTTCGTTATCCAACGAATTCCAAAAAAAAAAAGTATACTGTATATTTAACGCATGCACGTCGATGTCAAGTTGATGCAGTGCTGCACTCCTGCAGGCTGCAGCACCAACGTAAGCGTACTTTCGACCGAAAATTAAAAAAATGACGCTTTATAGTGCTTTCTACACCCGCGGTGGACCGCCATCGTCTCATCGGACGACCGAAAATAAGCTGTCAAAGTGGCCCACCACGCGACTGGATTTCTGAGCCTACTCAACAGCCTCCTGCGACTATCACGGGCCGGCCTAGCAGCCGGCACGTGCCCGTCGTGTCGGCCCGATAGCTACCGCAGCCACCGCTTTCGACCGGTTACCCGTCCAGGTTCGTCCTCCCGATTCCCCAATCCCAACCACATCTCACACGGGAACACGGCTACGCCACCGAGCACCAACCCTTCCCTTTCCTTCTTCATTCTTCATCAATAGTAGCACGGTGCCCATCCATTTTCCTCTCCTCCGCCTCCACCTTCCCTAATTCCAACGCCTCATCTCGTGCTTTCCATCCAAATTCCAAACCCCCAATTGATCCCCGGAGGTCCATGGTTTTCTCCGCCGCCGCGTCGCCTCTCGTTGCCACCGCCGCTTACTCCTGCTCCGCTCGCATCCACTGCTGTTGTCGCGTCGATTGCTGTTTTTGCTGCGGTTGACGCCGTCGTAGCTTGCTAGCGTTTCGTGAATTTGAGCGGATCGGTGGGAGAATTCGAAGTCATGGATCTGTCCCGGCCGGAATCGTCGGACCTCTCGCTCGGTCTGCACTCGCACGGCCTCGCCCACGCCCACGCCCACACCAGCGCGCACGCCGTCTCCACGCCGCTGCGGCTGTTCGACGACTCGGAGGACGTGAAGTCGGAGGGCGTCGGCGCTGTTGAGGCTGAGGGGAACAGGGACGAGGAGGACGGGGGCGACCAGCACTTCTCCCTCCTCGGCCACGCGCTCTGCGTCAAGCGCCCGCGCCGCGCCGTCAACGGCGGCGGGGCGGGGAAGGCGGTCGAGAGGCGTCCTCCTGCTCGTCGTCGTCCGCAGCACTGCGTCCTGCTAAGCGGCAGGCGACGGGGGACTGCGGCGGAGCGGATCTGGAGGCCCGCCGTGCCGCCGTCCGCGCATGGGGCAACCAGTCCCTGGCGGACGCCGATCCCGACGTGCACGCTCTGATGGAGCTCGAACTGGAGCGCCAGGTGCGGGGCATCGAGCTGATTGCGTCGGAGAACTTCGCCTGCCGCGCGGTACTTGACGCCCTCGGCAGCCACCTCACCAACAAGTACTCTGAGGGCCACCCGGGTGCTCGCTACTACGGCGGGAACCAGCACATCGACGCCATGGAGCGTCTCTGCCACGAGCGCGCTCTTGCTGCGTTCGGCCTCGACCCCGCCTGCTGGGGCGTCAACGTCCAGCCCTACTCCTGCACGTCCGCAAATTTGGCTGTCTACACGGGGCTCCTTCAACCCAAGGACCGCATCATGGGGCTGGAACCGACATCCGGTGGCCATGTTAGCCACGGGTACTACACACCCAGTGGTAAGAAGGTGTCAGGCGCCTCTATTTTCTTCGAGAGCTTGTCATACAAGGTGAATCCACAGACAGGGTATATTGATTATGACAAGCTTGAGGAGCGGGCAATGGATTTCCACCCCAAAATTCTCATCTGTGGTGGAAGCTCATACCCCAGGGAGTGGGACTTTGCTCGCATGAGGTTGATTGCTGATAAATGTGGTGCTGTGCTTATGTGCGACATGGCACATATCAGTGGGCTTGTTGCGGCAAAGGTACATGACTGCTGCCCATTCAATTTCTCTGTCTTATGGTTAGTTGATTGTATCCTTTTAACAGTATACACATAAGTATACCTCTTAGTGTTCTACGCTGGGGCTGATTGCTTGGAAGTAGGAGTGAGTACAAAACATTTGCTAAATAATGTAGATCCTTGTAGCTGTCTGCTGTCCTTACACGTACTAAAATGTTTTCTATCTTTGACACGTGCTATTCTGGTTTGCATTCTTGCTTCGAGTAGACAGAAGGTAGAGTTGTAGATATAGTCATATAGTAGCTATTATCTGAGCTATTCCCACTACAGAAGGACATATGAAAAACTAGATTATATTGTGTTGATTGCGTTGAAGTGGGACTAGGAGTGAATTCCACTGTTAAAGCGCCTAAGCATAAGCATGCTCACTCTTGCACACCAATGCAATATTCCATCTCATTTGGTGGTTGTTTTTCCTTAAACCGTTAGGTTCCTCGGGTATATGAGATAACTCTCAGTCTATGGGCTAGGGTGCTTCAACAGACAAAGACATGAAGTTTAACTGTAGGCTGGAGTCACAGAAGTTATTGTTGATTATCAGACTTGCATTGTTTTCCTTTATATTTTCCGCCATGGGTAATTCATAAGCCATTCAACGCATGATCTTAATAAACCATTCAATGCGATATATGGATGTGGACAGTATCATTGCTTATTATTTCGTGCTGATAGCTGTAACCTATATGAGACTGTTTGGCTAATCTGGTTGCTTGAAAGCTGAGGGTGTTTTTTTTTTGTGAGGCCTGTGCTTTGCTGTGTTACTCTGAAGACAGAAGTGAAGTTATAATCCTATCAAAATGATATGGCAGTCTAAGGTGTTCTTGAATGTTCCTGTCATAGTGAGGAGAATGAAGAACGCAGTTTATTATAGTTGTCTTTTCATTGTTGTGGACTGCAATCTTAGGTGTTCAAGAATTTGCCTGATGTAGTGATAAGTCATAACTGACATATTTGTTATCTTTTCAAAGTTTGTGGGCATTACAACTAAAGTAAAACATTTTTGTTTTGCTTTAGCATATAAGTTATCACCTTCATTTTTTTTTTATCCATAGAACTTTAGCCTCCTAAGGAGATAACACTATGTGGCTGTTCACTGTTTAAGGATGCTTGATAATCTGTTGTTTTGTAGTTCATGGTTGCTTATGAGACATTGGACTCTGATTTTGAAATTAGTTATTAATTTGTATCAAGAAGTATTTTAGCATTTGTTCATTGGTACATATGTATGTTATCATGGCGCATTACCGTTTGCTGATAGTTGGTTGTTATTATTTTGTAGGAATGCCGTAGTCCCTTTGACTACTGTGATGTTGTTACATCAACTACACACAAGAATTTAAGGGGTCCTAGAGGTGGTATAATATTTTTCAGGAAAGGAAAAAATTTGAGGAAACGAGCTGGATCCTTTAATCAAGGGGATGAAAATGATTACGACTATGAGGATAGGATAAACTTTGCTGTTTTCCCTTCACTACAAGGAGGACCACATAATAATCATATTGCTGCCTTGGCAATAACTCTGAAGCAGGTAGCAACTTGTGAATATAAGGCATACATTCAGCAAGTAAAGAGAAATGCTCAGGCTTTGGCATCAGCCTTGCTAAGAAGAAAATGCAGATTGGTTACTGGTGGCACTGATAATCACTTGGTACTTTGGGACCTCAGGACCCTTGGCTTGACTGGTATGATTCGACCTGCTTTAAAATGTTTAGTGTAATGCCTGTAGTTTTTGTTTTTTGGGGTCTGGACACTTCATGTATACATTTATGTGAAGTATTGATGCATACATCTAACTGTTCTGCTGCTTAATTTTGGATAGGCAAGATCTTTGAGAAGGTCTGTGAGGCATGCCACATATCAATCAACAAGACACCCATATATGGAGATAATGGCTCAATATCTCCTGGAGGCGTACGCATTGGTTAGTATCGCTTTTATTTACCTCTGCTCTTCAGGTATGAATCAAAAGTTGTTGTGCTGCTAGTTCTAATTACCACGTCTATGCAGGAACACCTGCAATGACAACTAGGGGTTGTTTAGAGGATGACTTCGAGGTGATCGCAGACTTTCTCATCAGGGCGACACAGATTGCGAGCAACATTCTAAAAGAACATGGGAAAATGCAAAAGGAATTTCTAAGAGGCTTGCAGAACAATAAAGATATCATAGAACTGCGTAGTCAGGTTGAGGCATTCGCATCACAGTTTGCAATGCCAGCTTTTGAAATTTGAGTAGCCATATATATAAATTGGTAGTTGCTATTTTCCAGATTCATCAGCAGAATTGCAGGCCTGCAGTTCATACAATACATTGCTTGCAGAATACTAGGAGAGTAATGGTTTTGTTGGTGAGAGATCTTGATTTATGCGATTGTGTACAGTTTACTGCCCAGGATGCAAATGCTGTATTTAGCCAATCTCGTTATGACCAATTACTATTACAGTATACATTTTCTTCCCATCATCCGCGTTTTTCCAGGCTAAATAAGGCTGGGAGATAGTGTGGCATACTATATATTGGATCATTTGGCGTTTTTATACGATAGCCCCATGCCCTGCTCTAGCTGATCTAGGTAAAATGATTGGTTGGTACGTCTCCTGTGTATCGGTCTGGGGCTTTGAGGTACAGTATCGTGGTTGCTGCTTTAGTTTTTGAATCTTTTTTTTTAGTCCTGTTGAAATGTTTTGTCAAATTCCTGCTGAATTAAGAGTGATATTATCAGATGCTAGGAGTTGTACAGTATCTACTAGCATCACGACCGGCTAGCAACCGACATCCTGTTGCAGACAATACTTACCTCACTTCTTTGACTCAGCCGCCGAGTTGTAACCTTAGGTTTGATCGAGCCATTTTACTTTTGGTGGTGATCTGCTTGAGTCGCTCCCGATCATGGACATGACATCTTCTGGTCCGTGTTTCTTCCTGGAGAAAATGATGGCCCGGCATCGATCGAGCAACCAAAGACAGCCAGAGGAGGCCCTTTTGTTCAATGCGAAGCAGAAAGTTACGCACTCTCCCAGTCCAGCTGCTGTTCCAGAAACATTTTAATCATTGCGACCATCAGCTGCGTCTTGGGGACACCGGTCCAATCGCCAAAAGACGGAGGAGGCGTCCGTCTTGACTGTGCTTGCTCTTCTTCTCATGTGCTGCCTAAATCGTCCGTCGCTGTCCCTGTCCCGTAGGTAGAACACCACGCCCCGCCTCGGCCGGCGTCTCTTTCCTTCCTCGCCGAGGGAGGAGAGGAATCCGAACCCTGCCCACTTCTGGTTTTGCCCCCCTAATGATGCCTTATTAGGTGGAAGTGAGCTCGCCACTCACCAGTAGACAAAACAATTGATTGAGATCTCCGGCATTGAGGTTAATTTTCTCTAAGCATCAAACCGTGCCTGGCCCGAAGTGGCACCGATAGTATGGCGCCAAAGATTAAAGATGCACCGTCCTCTCCTCTGTTTCCCGGTTTGGTTGTGCAAGCACCTGGCCTTTAGAAAGGAAGGCCATGATAGCGTGGCTTTTGCCGGCAGCCATGGGTGGGCGCCGCCGGCGAGGTGCCACGATCTGAGGTTGTTAAACCGGCACTGTCTCCTAAGGATCAGAGTAAAGTCCATTTTGGGTTTGGTTAAGCACAGGACGGAACGGAAGGCCTACCAGTATGAACATGAGATATGCTAATAAACACTAGTCGTAATAGTTTATCTAGCCGTTGTTTTCATGCAGATTCCCCGGAGGAGACGATGTTTAAGCCGGGGGACGGGCATTGACGAGACAGAGGAGGAACAGGAAAAGTGTCGAGCTACACGACTGTAGCGGACCAGGAGCGAACCAAACCAAAGTCGAACCTAATGAGCCACCCTCGGGCCAACAAACAAAAAGCAACCTTTCGATGTGCAATTGCTGGTGTGCCACTGAACCGAGCAAGATCTCTTGTTGCGATCGCTTTCCCCTCCTCCTCGGTCATCACCATCATGTCCCTCCTTTCATGGCAGAGGCTAGAGACAGACACAAGAACGAGAAAGGAACAGCATCATGGTCACGACATGCTAGGGGGGAGAGACACTGGGTACGTACTGCTGCTGCTGCTACGGTCTTACTACTACTTTACTTCTACTAGTACCACCATGCAAGCAAGCAACAAGCATCATCGATCCATTCATTCATTCATTCAAGTGAACTTGTGATCGATGATGACGACGATCTTTATGCCGGGAGCCTGTCTCTCTGATCGATGAGGAGGGTCGATCGATCAGTGGCTGCATAGGTCCGAGAGCTCCTTCCTGCCCTCGACAATGTCGTCGAGGAAGTCGTCGAGCTGGCACACGAGGCCCTCTGTTCCCGTGCGGAGCACGTCCAGCCACGCCTTGAGCTCCTCCACCTTGTCCTTGACGCCACCGCCACCGCCGTCCTCGCACTTGCGGCCCGCCTCCACCTCCTCGCGCGCGGCCTCCAGGGCGTCGCGCGCGCACCGAAACTCGCACATCCTGATCCCCGCGCCGCCCTCGGCCTCCTCCTCCTCCGCCATCCGCTGCTGCAGCATCGCGAGCGACGCCATGAAGCCGACGCCGGCGCCGGCGTGGTCGTCTGCGTACGGGCCCTCCGCCGCCGCCGCGGCGCCGCACGGGCCGGCCGCGCCGCACGAGAGGGCGAGGATGAGCAGGAGGAGAGAGCTCGCGTTGTGCAGCGCGTACAGGAGCCCCCGGAAGCCGTTGAAGCCGGTGAGCCTCGCGTCCGTGGCGCGCACCAGCAGAAGCCGCTCGTCGAGCTGCAGCGACAGCGGCGCGATCCGCGAGTCCGCCAGCGCGCGGTTCTCCTCCTCCGCGGCCATCGCCTCCCTTCTCGACGCGGAGATCGCCCGCATCACCTATAAACGCACACACGTATATATAGCGATGATGACTCGTGATGCACAGCAAAAACAGAAGAAACAGAGCAGAGTGTTGATCACGGAAACGAGAAGGTCAGAAACCAACCTGGCGAGTGGAAACAGGGGACGGGTCCTGGAGCCAGTCTTCCAACGCGGAGGCGGCACACGAGGCCGCCGCGCAGTACCGCTCCACGGCGGCGACGCCGAGCTTGACGGCGAGGCAGGCGTCCCAGAGCCGCGCGGTCTCGTCCATGTACTCGTCGAGCCACCGGCCTCCCGGCGGCAGGTGGAGCTGGCCCACCATGAGCGTGAGCTGTGAGTGCAGCCCCCGGAGCAGCGCGGCGGCGCGGAGCAACGCCGGCAGCGACGACAGCCCGCCGGCACTGCCGAGGTCGTCCAGCCCCCGCGCCAGGGACGCGAAGAAAGCGTTCATGGCCTCGTCTGGCGTCCTCGTCGTCGGATCGCCGTCACACTGTTGGTAGTAGCGGGAAACGGGAGCCTGCCTTTATATATACTACTAGCTAGCTCTAGCTAGTGCGCGGTACACGTATTGGCACCGCAACTCCGCAAGGCGCAAGCAAAGCGGGAAGAGGAGGGGGAAGAGGAGAAGAAGACGAGAGACAAGAGGGCAGGCAACACGGGAACGGGAAGAGTGCAGTAGCCCGGAGCGCAATGATGAGTGTCTAGAAGGGAGGGGGACGGATGATGATGAGGCGGGGCGGAGGCGGAGGCAGCGGCAGCAGAACAGCCATGGTCTCTCTCACTAAGTCTGCTCTTCTTGCTCCGCTTGCTGTGGCTCTGCTGGCTGGGTGGCGCGCTTTGTGTCCGTGCGGGAGCGAGCAGCGTCTCGCGTGTGCGGATGGGCGTGTTCGATCGCTCTGCCTGCAGCTGCTGCTTGCGCTTGTACCGTCCCCTGTTAATACGCTGCCTTCGGCATTGTTTGGTTGGTTTCCATCGGTTTGACTGCGCCTGTTACCATCAAAAAGGCGGTGGTGTGCTTGCATCCTCGTCAGTCAGGCTGGCTGGGGCCCTTGGAGGTTTCCTTTTGGCAGCGTTCGTTGAATACTGTATTTGTTGCTCAATCGCCTGCCAATTCAGGTCACTGCCTTCAAAGGTTCAAAAGGAGGAGGAATTATACTGTTTTTTATGTCATGCAGTACCGAGTTTGTTCTTCTATAAAATTTTGAACGACATGTCTGTCTTAAGTTGTGAACTCTGTAATATTCTTGAAAGCACGGGCCATATATTGGTCATTGTCATTTGCATATGTGGCTTCTACAACTACAAATATCTAAAACATGTTTAACTTATTCAGCAAGGGGTCAGTGCGGTATTTCAGTGCCAATCAATCTCATCAGTTTACACGACACCCGCGCCAAGCGTGCGTTATTCGATTCTCTCACTCATATACCACCTCCCTTTCCCCTCCCTTTATTCTCTCCCTTAAATCTCTTTCCAACTCAGAGATGCAAATCTTATCCTTCAAAAAAAAAAAAAATGCCGCCACCATGTGAGTGAGCTCACACAAATTCTTACACAGTTCATTACGGCTCCAGGTGCCAGAAATGTTGACATGCTGGTCGGATTAGCCCAAATCTTCGCTCGTCTTCCGAAACTTTCATAAACAGCAAGCAACATGGTGTACTATCAACCAATTATAGTAACTATTTTCACCCTTGTTTTCAAAAAACAAATACAGAATAATTAGCCTTTTTGTAACTAAAAACAAAAAGGGCCCACCTGTCGGAGTAACCAGTGGTAGTAATTGTCGTGGGGAATTCAATGGGATTTCTTCGACGTCAGTGTTTGTTGCATCCAGAGCACGCCCGCTCTCCCTGGACTGCAGGAACGATAGGCCGACAAGCATGAGATAAGCATGGTTCTGGTCCCTTCGCCCAAGTTTTCGTGTGGCACAGCTGCGTTTTCTGTTCCCATCCTGTCATGCTCGCGCACACAAAAACTAGCATGGGAGATGGGACTGGGAGATCGATCGCTATGGACGCCTCGTATAGGTAGACCGGAGCAGCAGCAGTAGACATGATCATGGTACTACACGCCGTCGCAGACCGTCAATGGCGACTCCGGACGGGGCAACACATGACAGGATTCAAAGGTTTTTTCCTGTCCGGAGCGCCGCACGATCTCTGAACACGGGACCCGTTGGTTGGGACTTGGGAGCAACTGATCATCACACGTTTTCTTCACTGATCATAGTTTCTCATTCACAATTCAGGTTATTTAACGATTGTGTAACCCCACAGAAGTGAGTGAAAACTATGGAATCAAAAGCTTTCTGGTATATTATTTATTAATAGACAAAAAAAAACAAAAAATTTGGTTTGAAGCCGCAATTGTCAACAGTGTCGCGCACAGGGTCCCCAGATCCGCACTTTTGACTACGAGCGGCATCACTACTGAGAGCAAATCGCTCTTTACATTTGATATATATTCCTCTGCTTTTTATCTCAACGACAACGACGATGCGTTTCCTCCTTGCCCATTTGATAATAAACAGAAGTAAGGAACCGCGTCCGCGTGGTGTTATCATAACAGCAAGCAACAGATCTCAACAAACAAACACAAATACCTGTAACTGCTGCAATCGCTAACCACATGGATAATCTTCGCGAAAGGAGGGGTTTTCCGCCGGGTGCGTGTGTGTGTGGTTAGTACTTAGTAGAGAGCCTATCTAATCGTGGGATCTCGGAGAATGTGATGCTTTTCTTTTCCTCTTTCCTTGCGATCATGCATGTTGCTCCTATAAACAAGTCACTTTTTCCTTAGTGCTGTAGATACTCATGAGGCCGGCAACAACACGCCCCTCACAAAATCGTGATCTCGCGTAATCCACCGCCGGTTATTCTAATGTAAACATGTGATTGATATCTAGAAGCTTGCATTTTAAAATATAACGGAAAAGCTTTGATTTGCCGCATGTCCTGCCGCGATCCAATCCAAACACGCATGAGAAATTCGGTTTGTTCCTCTTTTCCTCAAATTCAGGATTTTATACTCCGAATGACATAGTACTACACTACTGGAGTTCCATTTTTTAAATACAGTCGTCAAGAGGGAACTCGTCCAGATTAAGCGTTGAAGCAAATACCCACTATGATATTCGATACGACTGTTTTTAACGGAAACACACAATCAGATCCCTGAATGCATACAATGCATCTAAAAAAATAATTGTTCATTCTCTTTTTGGCTGTATGATGAGAAAGAAGATGGTGAGAGTGGAAACACTACAAAGATTTGCTCATTTGCGCCCAGCTAGCAGCCACATGCTCCAAGGGACAGAGTCTGCTGCCTTCTCAAGTGAGTCCCATCATGGTCACTCATGGCGGTAATTATAACCGCAATTATGTCTACTGAAAAGCCCGCAGCAGGCAAGGCTTCTTTGTGAAAGCAAAGCCTCTTAACTAATGTAGTGCAAAATAATTTAATTAATGTAGTAATTGTTTATACAATTTTTTTGCTAAATGTAGTACTAAATGATAAGAACGATTTGGAATGAATTGAGCATTCAGTTTCAGCTCGATATTACATATAGAGTAGTAGTATTTGGACGTGCAAGGGGATTTCCATTGTGAGCTATACTGTGTGCTCAGCAACAATTGCCTCATACTTGTATTGAATTTTTTGACCCTCTAATCAGCACTAATCACAAAGATCGATTGGGCGGTGCTAAGTTGTAATTCTCCAGTACAATAGAAATTGGGGTGTCCGTCCGGTCCATGATGATGGTGCTGCTTTTGTAGGGCGCGGGGTCTAGACAGAAATCCGAAAAGGCTGCGGTCTGCTGAGCCCGCTTTGATTATCTGTGATCCCTTTTTGGACATGGCATGATGGCTAATGCCCCTGCTTAACTCAGCCGGCCCCAATTTTAATACGGCCTCTGTCGTGGACGGTGGGTAACACCATCTCAGAATCAGCACTAATGATCTGTGCGGCTGTGTCTGTGCCCCTTTTTAAAATTCTCGTGGAACCGGGTCGCGTCGCGAGGAGCAAGCAAAGCAGCTCTGCTTGTCTGTAATTGCATGGCTAGGCTGTAAAGATCCCTCGCTCGCGGAGCACGAGCGCGGGAGTGATTTCTTGTTCCTTCTTCGCGCTCTGCTGTGCTGTGCTCTGCTCTGCTCTGCTTGTTCCTCGGAAGGATTGGACGGGCTGCTGAACTGATGTATGGTGAAGCGGGCAGCGAGGGCATGATGTGGTTGGTTTTCGGTAGAGTATCGGGGCGAGGGAAATCTTTGTGATTTGTCGGGGGTCAGTAGCCGGTAGGCAGACATGCCAGCATGGACGGACGATGCGGCATCAGATTTGGGGCGCGAAAGGATCAGCAAGGACTCAATCGATTGCTCGCTCCATCGTGTCGTGTTGGTGGTTGCCGCCGGACCAGGATCAACCATAGAAAGCCCAAGTAGAATCTTCATTCCACCAACTGCAATGGGCCGAGTCCATGCGTATTGACATCAGCATGAGGCCCACTTGAAGCATTGACGGGATTTCCTTCCGTTGATGAAGTTTTACATGTCCACCATCCATCCCGACATGCAATGCAAATTCGAACCCGGTGGCCGCGTTACTGATTCGCCCCACCCACCACTTGCGACGCAACAGAGACGAAGTGGGCGGTGAGGGTTGAATCACAAATATCGGGGTCGGCTTACTGTGTACGGGCCGCAAGGATCGAGCGGCCGGCCGGCCCCTGGCAATGTGCGCTGTGCGCCGGTGTGCGGCGGGGCGCAGGGGGGGTCCTGCTGATGAGATGAGACGCTTCCGCCCAAAATGGTACGAGGTCGAGGGCACGGGGGGAGTTCGCGACCGAGCCCAAACATAGATCCGCGAGGAAGCGACACTCGGCCTCGGCCCGCCTACGAGCACACGCCAACGCCCCCAACCACTCCATCATTGCGTACTACTACCCCTAGGCAGTAGCGTGCTCCTAAGAAAACGCACAGTGACAGGTGCGGACGAACACGAACGGGTGATACTGGCAGGACCAGAATACATATTGCCATTGAGCTTTCTTCTGGAAGTCACGTTGCGACTTGCAAGTAGTACCCCTTGTATCGCATTGCACTACTGCGTTTCATTTCTAACGTTCTGGATTCTGGAGCAGTTACTCAAAGTTTGAAATTTATACTCTACTTGTACGTACAGTACTCCAGTACAATGAAACAGTGCAAGTGTAAAAGAGCAATGCATTGAAATCTACTTGACGTTTTAACTGTTGCTTGTCTTCTTTCGGTTGTTTTGACAAGCCACTGACTCGAGGAGCAACTGAAAAAGAAAACAACGTACTACTAGTGCAAACAGTAAACACTCAGAGGAGTTCGGCCGTCTTAAACAACAGGCCCAAACTCGAGTACTAGTGCCAGTCTGCCACTGGCCGCATTATAGCAGTACCCTCAAGCATGAAGAAACAGGAATGAACCCGAGATGTCACCGTGGGCGCGCCACAGCCGTCCGTGGCCACCGATGAACGCTCCAGACGCCTCAAACAAGATCCAGTGCGGCCCGGCTGGTGCCGGGACCAAGCTGCAGGAGCCGGACTGGGTTTAGCGAAATTCCCGGGGTGCATTCACTTCCGCTGTTCACCGAGTCAGCGAGCTCTGCGCTATCCGTCCGCTGCCCGCTGCGACGCAACGGGTGCACACGCTTCCTCCCTCCACCAGTACCCGTTCGGCCTGACCTCAGCTCAGGTCGCGCACACACACAGCGCATACGACGGCCATGGTCCCCTGCTGTGTGCCGTCCTCTCCCTCCTCCGGGTCCGGTTCCTGGCGAGCACGGAGACGGGAACACGGCGACGCAAAAGCAGGGGAGCTGGTGCTGGACTGCTGGTACGCTGCGGCGCACACGGATGCGCGCGCCAGCCGCCGGGTGACGGTCACGAAGTGTCTTGTCCCTTGCCTTGTTGTCACGGAACGTGGTCGGTCGGGAACACAGCTCGTCGCGACTCGCGAGTGAAGATGAAAGATGGTGTTTACTGGTCTGTAGTCAGTGCAGTGGTGAAGCTACTACCCATACAGAATAGGGGGTGCAAATGCGCCCACTAATTTCAAACTTTATATTTGGCTTATTTTTCACCATGTATATGCACTTGCTAAATTCAACTTTATGCACCCTATTAACAACAAAATTAAAACCTTTTCTCAACATATTACTATGAAGTAGAGCACCTCCACTAAATTTTGTTCTAGTTTCACTTCTGGTGGTCTGTAAAAAACAGTGTCGCCCAGGTTTAGAAGAGCCACCGTGTACAGAGATTGCTCTCCAACAGTAGCGGTCTGCTCAGTACAGTACTAGTACACCGTGCTATGTAGTGCTAGGACAGTAAGAAGCGTCAACTTGCCGTCAACGCATCCTGTTGCCATTACGTAGTATTTTGTACACAGTGCTTGAGTACTGTATCAACCGCTGGCGCAAATGAACCGCCTCTAGACGATTATCACGGCTGGTACAAAACCAAGCGGTAAATAAACAAACACAACGACAGCAATTATTCAGGCACAAATCACGATGTAAGGGCAGCTCAATCCTCCCGCACCGGACCCCATCTATAATAACCTGAGGAATCAGTGAACTGTTAGGCAATCAACCAGCCACCGACAGGGATTAAACTAGCCTAAAACTTTGCAGAGCAGTACTACTCGTACGGTCGTACCCAAAGCTATAATAACCTGAGGAACGTACGTGCCGTTCTTAATTCGGGTGTCAACGGCGTTTCTGACGGGCTGCAGCGTGGAATGTATATGGTGTGGTGACGCAATGGCGCCATTGAGGCTCTATTTGTATATCAGCCTAAATTTAGTCATTTTTTTTTGTCAAGGAGATCCAAACGTGCAAAGCACTAAATGGGTTAAAATTTTTAGGTCTAAAAAAGACCTTAAACAGGACTAAAAATTGATCCATTTCAGCACTGGACGAATCTACCCTGCCTCGCAACCCTACCGACGCCACACACGCCCCACGCCCACTCGGTCGCCACCCACTCCCCCAACGCTGCACGAAAGGCAGGTAGCGGCAGCGCCACCGCCATCCAACGGGTAGGAACCGCCGCCACCGCCGGCCCCAAGCGAAAATCTACCGGCACCGCCACCCTTCACTTCACCCCCGAGCGTCACATCGAGGCTGCTTGCAACATCGTCGCCGCCATCCGCCATTCAAGATCCGCCACCCGCCGGTTAAGATCCGCCGACGCCGGTGCCCAAGGGCAAGAACAGCCAGCCAGCGTTGCCACCCTTGTCTTACTCACGAGGGCCGCACGGAGGTCGCTACCGGCAGCCCCGCCGCGAACACGAGGGCCAACATCCGCCACCCGCCGGGAGCCCGGTGCCGGCGGGTAAAAAAATTTGGAAGGCCATTGGCGGCACTGTTACTTTATCCGCACACACCACCACAACCAAAAAGAAACAGCTGTCAGGATTTGACGTATGATTCGCTCTCGGTTTCCTCAGATTTTCTATTACTGACACTGCTATACTACGTTTTCTCTCTCCAGCGCGCAGACGAATACACGCGGAAGGTTGTCGGGTGTTCCTCAGCGTCAGCACCTGGATTAGCTAGCTGATGTTGTGCGGAACCTACCAGTCCAACTGCCGGTTCACCGCAATGCACGGAGGAGGAGGTAGAAATGATGGGCGACTCGATCTCGGCGGCCTTCATTTCGGGTTTACGTTTACGCGCTCTTTCTGCACCCTTCGGCACTACGCAGGAATGGGGTCGGCCATGCCGAGCACGGCGAAATCATAAGCTGCTCCCTGTTTTAGCCCCGCGTACGCTCGTAGGGCTTGCAATAGATGCCTGACGATGCAGCGAGCGAGCGCGCATGCATGCGCCGCATCGCGTCGCGTCCGAGCCCCGTGCCTCGTGGCGACCGTCTTTTTACGACAGGCGCAGATGCAGATCGATCGTGGAAACATCACGTCGCCCCGCCGTCCGCAGTGATGCTCCGAAATGGAAAGTTTGGCAAGGCTGCTGCCGACGAGCCAGGACGATCGATCGAGTGGCTCTCTCTGCCTTTGGCCGAGGGAGTGGGGGAGGAGGAGAGGGACTTTGAGAATCCGCGCTGCCAATGCCATTGCACCCATGCTGCGAGCCTGCAATCGTGCAGGTACCAGCAGAGGTGGGCCATGATCTCGGCCGCTAGTAGCTCGTCCAGACTCCAGAGTATACGTAGATGAGCTGTGCGTGTAGCCGTGTACATCCAGCTACTAGTACTACTCCAGTTCCGTGCGTTTGGTAATTTTTCGTAGTATGGTCCCGGCAAATCTGGTGGTATTATTTCTTCGAGGCTAATTTCGAGAGCAGTGCTTATTCCTTTCTTCTGTTACCTTGCCCGGAAATTCCTGGAACACATAGGGCCTATCCTGCTCTGTGAGCTGTAGCCTATACTAACTAATACTAGCACATGTAAATACAAACGCAGTAATTTAACACAAGCTTTGGAACGCATACATGTTGTGCATAGAGTGGAGGTCCTGCCAAAGAACTCCGCAACTTACGAGTGATGCCGTATTGACCAATCCATCCGGGGTTTTGGAGCTAACAATGCCAACGAAATCTGCCATATTCCCTGGGGCAGACACCGCGCGGAAGCGTCCGTACGCATGTGAGAATGGTAGGCCATGGTACTAGTATTTCCTTGCCAGGTTGAATCAACCGTGAACACACGAATCACCATTAGTAGTACTACTGTACTGCACATTTTTTCTTCGTACTACTAGCTGGTACGTGATATCATCATTGTGTCGCTGGCTGCGGTGAATCAGATTTCTCTAGGGCAGATTATATATAGTACTGTACAGAATTACTACCTATATTATGATTTTTTTCCTAATTATTTTTTTTGCTAGCCCTAATTAATTTGCTGCATCTTCAACTTAAGTTTTCTCCCCTAGCTATTCGAACAATAATGATTTGGCGGAAGGTGCTACTCGTACCGTCTATTAATTCTGTTGCATTTGAAGTAACTATTGATTGGATCGAGCCAATCTCATTAATAGTTTTGCAGAGTGTGCCTACTACTACTAGGCCAATGCGCTCGTGACCACCTCTCCTTTACGCGGCCTTGTCCTATCCTGGAACCCCCCCATCCTTATATCGTTCGGTGACCCTTGCCCCGTCCGTCCGCGTCCCGATCTCTCCACGTAGCCATATCACACCGCACACAGTACTCGTCTCCGAACCAACACGCCACCTAGCTAGCTCGATCTCACCACGGTTGGTGCACTGCACCGCGAAGAAGCGAGAGCCAGTGCGTGCGTGGTGTGGGGGCTGAGCTGGTCTCGACTCGATGGCTAGCGGCGCGGCTGGGGAGCGCTTCCTGAGGCAGCTCAGCGCGAGCAACGGCGGAGACGGAGGCTGCGGCCTGCAGCGGCGGCCGGAGCCGGAGGAGTACGTCGGCGACCGGAGGCGGGGCTCCCGGAGGTGGTCCAAGAAGAGGCCGGCCGCGGCGAGGGGCTACGGCGGCAAGCTGCAGGCGGAGGCGCGGAAGCGGGTGATGGTTGTGGTGGACGAGAGCTCCGGCGCCAAGCACGCCATGATGTGGGCGCTCACCCACGTCGCCAACAAGGGGGACTTCCTCACGCTGCTGCACGTCCTGCCGCACGCCGGCGGGGGGGAGGAGGCGTCCTCCCTCGCCAACTCGCTCGGCACGCTCTGCAAGGCCTCCAGGCCGGAGGTAAGAGCATTATGCAGTTTCTTTATTAGTGCACATAGCTTAGTCAAGTGCTTATGTGATCAGTGCTTCTGTCATCTCTCTTCTAGCTTTGGTTGTTGCTATCTTTTTGGGTGCATGTGGTTGGAGGCATACGTAACAGAATCACAAGAAATTCATAAATAATTAGACGAGTACCAGCAGTGATGTACTTCAGGTTCGTGGCTCAAGGTGTTCCTTAGGTAACCAGAGGCTCACCTGAGAGTGCGCTTTAGACTTTTGATTTGCTTGTCTAGATCAGATCAGAGCTTCATGAAAAGCGAGGGACTAGTCATACCCCGCTTTTTGTGCCTGCATGGATGGATCCAGGGCACTCCAAAAGGGTATCAAGCTTTGATAGTAAAACATAATTAAGAAAGGTACAAACTGTGGGGCTCCCTGTTTGGTCCCCATATTAGCAAAAGACGCTATCTTAAACCATAAAACCATGACATTATTATTACATCATTGAAGATCATATCTCTGTCTGATTTTGTTTGCTTCAATCCAAAGTCATTATTTCAATGCTGCCTACTACGACCGGGCGGAAATGCTCACGTAGTAAAGGTGTGCAACAGTAGTACGAGAACTATTCCTTTGTCCTGTAGCCTGTGTGACGGACGGGTGATGATGGCTGATACGAAATGGGTGTGAATGTTGCCACATTGGTAGGTGGAGGTTGAAGCGCTTGTGATCCAAGGGCCCAAACTGGCCACCGTCCTCAGCCAGGTGAAGAAGCTGGAGGCCTCCGTGCTCGTGCTCAGCCAGTCCAAGCCATCTCCTCTTTGCTGGTTAAGCTGGTAAATTTTCACACTTTCTACCCTGTTCTCTGCACATACTAGTACTCCATACAGTATCATTCATGTGCGGGAGAAACGTAAGTACACGTAGGAAGCTCAAAGTCAACGATGAGCAGAAACCTACTACTGCGAGAATCATTCATGATGTCAGACTGCAGTGTTTCAATAAACATACAGTATTGACGTTCAGAGCTGTTTTTAATATCGAGATCCCATCAGAATACTGCACTAGAGTCAGATTAAGCTTATCCCCTCAGGAAGGAACTGATTAAGTATCTAGCACTAGATTTACTTGGCATCGCAGAGATAGATGAGCACTGAGCAGGGCCACAGCCCGCAGGTGGTGGCCAAACTATTTGGCACGGATCCTTGTTCACCACCGTTCAACAACCGGGTCCATGGCTTTAGGGGAAATAGCTTCAGGTTGCATGACCATGTGCTATCCATAAATCGCGGATGCTTTCATTGTCCTTCGAGATACGCCTCCCCTAACTAAAGCAACAACAACACGAAACATTACTGTTGCTGTTAGATTACAGGGATGTACAAGGCGGTGTTGACTCAAAACCTGTAGTAATACACACACGAACAGTAACTAATCTAGGTTACAGTTTATCACAGTACTGCAAACGACAACGAACTGTTGAAGAGTCCTGCGTTACTGCGTCCGCTTGTGGAGCGATATCATGTCAAGACTGAACAAGTGGAACATACTAGAGTACTTTCAATACTTTCCTTTTTTTTTAGAAAAAAAGGTAGCAATATAATCTCCTTGTTCGAACGTGTTATGATGATTTGCAGCTTTCTGCGGAGCAGCAGCGAAGAGTTCGTCGAGCAATGCATCAACCAAGCAGAGTGCCTGACGCTGGCTGTGCGGAAGCAGAGCAAAGGCATGGGCGGGTACCTCGTCAGCACGCGGTGGCAGAAGAACTTCTGGCTCCTGGCTTGACACAGCCATATATTAATAGCCTAGCAGTAGTTACTGCATGATCATATTTTTACTCCCATATGATGCATCTGTGGATCGCCCCTGCTTCCTCCCCGTTGTAAAGCCCAAAGAACGTTAGATCTGACCCTCCTACAAACCTGTATCTGCAGTTGTGTGTGGTTTGTATTGTACTGTTGCGTAATGCTGCGTAAAAGAACAATTCGTTGTGTAAGCTGGTAGTATTGTTTGGCAGAGTTCGTTGAGGTTTCTATTCAATTGATTCGCCGTAGAAAGCAAGTAGTAGACTGATCGTGTTTTAATTTTAAAAAAGGCACGAATGTAGTAGACTGATCGTGTTTCAATTTCAAAAAAGACACGAAATGCGTGGGTTACGTTGTATTGAGTTCTTATCTTATTTTTTTAAGTATAATAAAACGTAGTTCTCCTACGATAAAAAGAAAGGCTGAAATCTTATAGCAAAACCAAAGCAGCATTTCCAAACTGGAAATGTGAATTTGAGAGCTGACGTGACCTAGGGGCACGACAGGTGCAGGGTGCATTGGGTCCGTCTGCCACTACTCTCCAGAATCATCACATCGGACCGGTGGTCCGCTTGATGTTCCAGGTGTTGGGAAAAAACCAGGCAACAACTTGAAAGAACATTACTGCTGATGCCAGGTAACCATGCAGGTATCAATGCGACCTTAACAACTACTAGGCATCTCAATCTCACGTCCGCAAAATTACAATAAAACGCATATACAACTGTAAGAATGCGCAGCGTGGAATGCAACAGCAAGGCGAAGCAAGACAGCGTAGCAGCCATACTGTATTTATCAACGCCGTCCTCGCGGCGACGGGCTCTCTGAATTCTGAACACAGACAGCTGCACGTACTACAATGACTATAAAACTACTGGTGCTAGCACCGTAGGGTTAGCCTGCAGTAGTGCAGCACCAAATTATAATCATTTCATTTCAAGAGGCAGCCTTACCGCAACCATACGTCAGATCAGAGGACCCCTACAGTAAAGCCCACGGACTTTAGGACTCTAGGGCCATGATCCTATCGGTGCAGATACACAAGTGGATCCAATCAGTGCAGCAAGGGCACTAAGCAAGTCAAATATGACAATTGACATCAACTAACCAACAGTCTCGGGACATAACCACCGCTGTGGTGGCAAAAACAGATATGGGCTAAAACAGTCCTACGTTAAATTCACAATGGAAAGCAAAGGTGTGGACAAGGTTCAATTCAAAACAACAATGAGCATTCTGAATAGTAAGCTCGTGTTTGTAGTTAATTGGATTGAACATCAAAATGAGTGTCCTGGTTTTCCTTTTTTGCTAGTCATTCTTAATACAAAAGCTAACTACCTGCGCCTACGTCTCTTGGCACTTTCTTCTGTGAAGGATTCCCATTTGTTGTGGTCCAGCACGCTAAGATCTTCTAGCTCTGCAATGGAAAGCAGGTATTGTGTAAGCTTCGGCAGCTCTCGATCAGTGTCTCTGTTCAAAGGAGCTTCTCTGAATGGCCTGATCACAAGTCCATTCTGTGGATTCATGACGAAATTCCTTCTTAGGTCATCAAACATGATTGTATTCTTCTCGTTGTAGTACTGCATATCGAAAAGGCAGGGGTGATGACCAAATAATTATCAAGTTACCCATCAAAGGTTCAGATTTATTAGTGATAAAACAACAAGAATAAAGCAGAAACCTCAGGAAACTGAGCCCAAATGACTCCAAGGGGTTTGCATTCGAAGGTTTTCTTTCTTGTTTGAGTTTCAGATTGGACAGTTATCATCGCCATGTGATCCATAAGAGCAGTAATTTTGTATTGGGGGTTACTAAGAA
Source organism: Oropetium thomaeum (assembly GCA_001182835.1). Taxonomy (NCBI): domain Eukaryota; kingdom Viridiplantae; phylum Streptophyta; class Magnoliopsida; order Poales; family Poaceae; genus Oropetium; species Oropetium thomaeum. Next base: position 1,153,290 of record LFJQ01000033.1, read on the forward strand.
CTCCAAGTTGCCCCATCTTCAGCTCCACCCATTTCATACTGCATGCAAGTGCAATGGTACATTTTTGCAGCTTATTTGTAACAATGATAACCAAGAAGTTGTTATTTAAGAGTCGCTGCAAGCTTACCCAGTTGCTGACCATATCATGATGTCGTATGCTGCATATGCAGCTGCAAGGAATTCATGGAGATCTGCAAAGAGGATTACAAACAACTTTTACAATAGCGCTCTGGAGAACATAACAGTCGTACTGCAAGGTGACCTTACATGGACGCATGAGTTCCTGGGGATTCTCAGCCGGAGATCTATGGTCAAACAGAGTATAGTCAATGTCTAAGACGAGCAGCTTCTTTCCTTTGCGGCATGGGTTTAACAGCTTGATCTACAAGAACAGACATCATAATATCCATTAACTTCTATTTAAGTTTAATAAGGTAGTAAGTATGTAACAGATAAAGAGCTCAAAATGCAACCACGGCTTCCTCACTGAACTAGGTAGAGGGGAAAAATACACTGCAGTTACGATTAATCATTGTTAAGACAAACTGCAATTTTGGGTTCAATCAGTGCCACAAGTAGTGAAAGTGGTCACTGTCACAGCTACTACTGTTGATCCATACGCTAAGGAAAACCCACAGGATTCTATACAATCAACATGTTGAAACTTAAAAGCACTCATCGAAGGACCCATGCCCACACCCACCCAAAAAAAGGGCACAATAAACCTAATACAAAATAGGTGAACATGTACAAGCATGTATATTATAAAAGTATTTAGCAGGAAATGAAAGAGATAAAGAAATACACCTTATACTGGCTTGCACGCCGTCTTAATTTCTGCTTGTATACATCTTTGTCCTTGATGGCTTTAACTTCATTCTGCTCAAATTCCAAATCATCGAGTAGTTCTGGAGAATCTTCTTGGCCCACAAAAATTTCTTCTTCAACAGTACTGAAATTAAAAGAAAATCCCTTAGAAAAAGTATACAAATTACAGTATTTGAGATATAGAATCATGATAAGAGAATGATTAGTATGACAGCATCAAGATAAAGGAATGATCAAAATGAGGAACTATATAACTGATCCGTTTCATATGAACTATACAGATTCCCTTAACTAAAAGTAGAGGATCACTTCTAAGCAGATATATAAGCCATAAAATTGCAAACCAAAAAAATTGTTTATATGAGGAGCTTTCCATTGAGAGGGCCAAACAGCATCGAGATTAATATTCTACACCATAACCCAATATCAAACAGACCTAGTTTTCTCTGAAACCATATAGCTAAAGTTAGTAGCATCTTCATTTGTAACAGAGTGGCTACAAAGCCAAAAGGAAAACAAATGGCAAAGTCTGTAGGCAGCTCAGTAACAATGATTCGAACACAGTGTAGATGGATTGGCCTTTGAGGCACGTTTGGATAGTAGCTGAGGTGCACCCTGCCAATCATTGGCAAGCCAGGGTATTGGCTGGGCGGTGATGGCCTTGAACCGAATGCGACCTTGATACACTACACCTAGCCCAACCCAAAATAAGCTCAACCAATAACCCAACAAGAATATATGGTTAAACTGCAGTAGAAGGCCATATCATTGGTCTGAACTGATCACCCTCTTCTCATCTCTATCAGCTCCAACAATATGGATTGTTCAGTTGATGAAATTATTTTGCTATAACCATCTAATCGAAGAATTTGCAAAACAGTCCTATCCTATCATGTATCCAAAATCCAGAAACGTCGAAATAACGAATTTAGGGGGCTGGTTTTCCAGTGCTGTAAACACAAACGTGCAGCTCCGCTAACGTAATTCTTGAACCACAATAAACCAAACAAGCTAGGGTTTAGTGATCCAATATTCTCGAGCCCAAAATCTAACCATTCCCGTCTCAAAATCGGAGATGCTAGATCACGATCCCCATCAAACTGGTTCCACTTCCACCCGATCGATTCCCTACTGAAACACAACATCCATTTCTACCCTTACCATGCCAATGTTTTCCACACACAAAACCGGGCGACGAGAGGCTGTTAGTGATCCTAAGGAGGAGGGCATAGGACTGCGCCGCTTACCCGACCATGGTGATCTTGACGTTGGGCTTGAAGGGGATGGCGGAGAGCAGGGTCGAGTCTGGCAGGCCCTTGAACATGACCTTGGGGTAGAGCAGCGTCTGCCGCTTGGGGAGAACCCCCGTGACCTCGCAGATGCGCAGCTTGAGCTCCCCGAGCGTGTCGTCCCCGACCATCCGCACCGACTGCTCCTGCCCGCGCCACTTCACCACCAGCGTCATCTCCTCCAGCGGAGCCGCCTCTGCGACCGCGCCCAGAGCCGTCGCGCCCTCAGCCGGGACCGGCGCCAACGAGGACGAGGCCGCGTCCGCCATGGTGCTCGGTTGTAAAGGAGGGCGAAAGCGAAACGGCGAAGAATGGAGTCGTTCTCTCTGGGGAGTGGGGAGGGGGGAGAAGAGGGTTCGGTACTTTCGACTTCGAGGAGGAAATGTGGCGTCAGGAATAATTACGTAAACAAAGTTAAAATGCGTACTCATCTGATTACGTCGAAGACTTTCGAAAGTGGAAAACTGCACCCCAGATCGTTAAACTTTTTTTTTTTTAACCCAGAATCTTAACCTTTAACTATTGGTGTATGTCTCTTAAATTGAACATCTAGAGTAGACTTGTGTACTTGTGTGTCTGTTCTGTTTTGGACTGACATGGCCGCATGGGCTGCTGTGACCTGTGAGGCCTGAGACTACTGAGGAACGGTCTCGTTTGATCACAGACGCTGAATGTAGACTTTGACACAGATTGAACGGAGTTTTTTCAGAACCTCGCCGGAATTAAGTTAATTAAAGCATTTTCTTACGTTTTGTTCAAACCTCGTTACCAGTAATAAGGCAGTAGTACGTACTATGGCCCGCACAGTAATTAAACAACGACAACAACGTATTACGCATGTATGTACAAGCCGTTTAACCTATCCATCGCTCTGAATATTTTCTTCTCACGACTTCCTGGGCATGCACACCGCGCTTGCTATCGATCCGTCGACACGGCAAACACAACAGGCCATGAAGATGAACTATATATACAATGAAAGCAGAACGAACCTTGCTGCGCCGAATTCATTTTTAGTTAGCACTTAGCAGTCAGAATTCAGAAATCGAGCTCTGCGGAGGTAGAGATGGAGGAAGGCGTCGCGGGGGCAACCGTGGCAGTACTGGCGACGTTGTTCATGGCGGCCGCGGCGAGGAAACGTGGGTGACCGAAGAGGACGGAGGAGGAGGCAGCCGGACCGCGAGCAGTACGGTCACGTACGATGGCAGGGCATTGATACTGGACGGAGCCAGGCGGATGCTCTTCTCCGGCGACATGCATTACCCCAGAAGCACCCCTGAGGTATACGATCGAATAGCAAAGCTTTGAGCATCCAACTCGAATTTATATGAAGCATTTTATTGTAAACATTTAAGAAGTCGTTACTTCCTCCAACACATGTAAAAAAAAAAAAAGATGTGGCCAGACCTCATAGCCAAAGCCAAGAAAGGTGGCCTGGATGTCATACAAACATACGTCTTCTGGAACGTTCATGAGCATGTTCAGGGCCAGGTAGGTAATCACAGCAATCTCCTTTCCTACTCACAACACAAGCAACAACACTATCTACGAGCATGTATTACAACAAACAAATCTTCAAATCCTCTCTTGCTCAATCAGTATAACTTTGAGGGAAGATATGATTTGGTGAGATTCATCAGAGAAATCCATGCTCAAGGCCTTTACGTAAGCCTCAGAATTGGTCCCTTCATCGAGTCAGAGTGGAAATACGGGTATGGGAGCATGTCATTCCTATGTGCACAGAAGATTTTCATTTCCATGATGCCGCCAAACAACTAAAGCTGACTCCATTCGAGTAAATTTGAAACATAAGACACCGCTCAGTACTGAATTTGCTTCTATTCATGCAGAGGCTTGCCGTTTTGGTTGCGTGGCGTCGCAAACATTACCTTCAGATGCGACAATGAACCATTCAAGGTATGATGGTGTATAATAATCCCTAGAAACAATGTTAAGACTTGTAGCAGCGTAAACTTTATTGACTGTACCTACATCCTTGACATTAAATTATTTTCTAACCACATTAACTCAAAGCATAATTTTTACCTCCACTTTAGTAAGACAGAACTGCTGCTCTACCCTAAACAGTCCAGTTGCATACCAAAACGATACCAGTGAAATTTAAGAAAGCAAAAAATTAATACCTATTATATATGACCAAGAACAAGTTCCATGCATGGGTGAAATGTTTTCACAATGCATCATATATAGAAGTACTTTATTTTCATGCTTATTTTTGTCAGATTATACTCTTCATATGTAACATGCAGATACATATGCAAACTTTTGTTAAAAAAATAGTGAACACTATGAAGGATGAAAGATTATTCTACCCACAAGGAGGTCCAATCATCATGTCACAGGCCAGTTATATTTAATCAAATCATAATTATCTCGAGAATTCTATATAAATTATAAAGTGATTGATATATGTAACTAATTTCCGCAGATTGAGAATGAATATAAGCTGGTTGAGGCTGCATTCCATTCAAAAGGCCCTCCCTATGTTCGCTGGGCAGCAGCAATGGCTTTAAATCTCCAGACAGGTGTTCCATGGGTGATGTGTAAGCAAGATGATGCTCCAGATCCAATTGTCAGTGATTTAGTACCCATATTTTTAACACTATTTAAAGTATAAATTGAAAAACCATGATTTTTGAACATCAGTACAACGTTCATTACATGGTTAGATTAATGCCTGCAACGGGCTCATCTGTAGGGAAACATTTCAAGGGCCAAATTCGCCAAATAAGCCTGCTTTATGGACAGAAAATTGGAGATCTCGGTGCGCCATAAACAGTCTCTTTATTATTCTTTTGAGACATGACACAAATCATAACACACGCTTTTTTTCCCCACATAAAGCTATCCTATCTATGGCCAGGACCCAAGATTCAGATCAGCAGCAGATCTTGCCTTTGCAGTTGCACTGTTTATAGCAAGAAAGAAGGGAACCTTTGGAAACTACTACATGGTAGAATAAAAGAACCTGTGAACCTTTACCCCAATTGTATCTGAAAAGACCCTCTTAATACCTTTTAATTTTCTGACATGACTTAGGATTTATGATGTAGTACCATGGTGGAACAAACTTTGGAAGATTTGCATCTTCCTATGTAACAACAAGCTACTATGATTGAGCTCCGCTTGATGAGTATGGTAAATTGGTATCGACATTTTCCTTGAACAGTATAGCTGATATTTGTATAAATAAACATTTGAAGAATCGTACACCGTATGAAATATCCTAAGAGCATAACATGAGCATATTACACCAAGAAGCCTAGTATGCCAGATCATGTAGCATATGTAGCAGACAATTGATGCTTCATGAAACCTAAATGCCTTCAATTCTTCAAACTCAAAAATTTTGACACTGCAGTCCCTACTGCCCGCCACTTTCTCCTTCTCAGCACAATTCATATACCTAATGGCTGGAAAATTGGAAGTTTCCTACAGAACTCCAATTAAATAGGCACCTTTTCCTATATCAGGGAAGCTGTCGCTTCTATCTTCTATTAAGGAAAAACAAACATCAAGTAATATACCTGTTAAACACACAACTACACATCCAGGCTTAGTATGGCAACCAACATGGGCTCATCTCAGAGAACTGCATGCTGTGGTTAAGCAATCTGCCGTGCTACTACTTTGGGGAGCATATTCTAATTATTCATTTGGTCAACAAGAGGTAAAATTTGAGAAAACCTGGTAGGCTTTGTTTCTATTATATACTGTGTGCATTTTTAATCTAACGGCATTTTTATGGCATGTATTTCAGGCACATATCTTTGAAACAGATTCTGAGTGTGTGGCTTTCCTGGTAAACTTTGACAAGCATAAGATATCAAACATCCAATTGGGCAAAGAAGCATTCCAGATAGCTCCAAAGTCAATCAGTATACTCTCTCAATGCAGGGAAGTAGTATTTGAGACGGACAAGGTGCGCAGGTTATATCATGAAACAAAAAATAAATTCCTCACTTACCGATTGAAGACCCTGAAGAAAGTGCTTGCTATAAACAAATATGGCAGATAAATGCTCAGCATGGTTTACGGACAGCGCAATTGATTCAGCCTCTGAATCAAGTTGATAGGTGGAAAGTTTTCGAGGAAATGATTCCTTTGTCAACAAGCAGAACATCCCATGTTGGAAACAGACTTTTTGAACACCTCTCAACTACAAAAGATGAGACAGATTATCTCTGGTACCTTGTCACGTAACATGAGCTTCTTCAGATTGTATATTCCATTCCATATTCCTCCTAAGTTTTTAAATCTTTATTCAGCACTATGTGCAGATATAATCACAAACTGAAAGGGAATGACCACCTAACGCTTAATGTTGAGTCACATTCACAGATTCTACATGCTTTCATCAACAACGATTATCTTGGTATGGACAGAAATATCTTACCTTGCAGTTTTAAAGTACTAAAGAACCAAATGTAGCATTAGGAGTATGTTCTAGATAAGACTAAGTTATTAGCTGAACTATTAACATATTACTTATGCAGTTATGCTTTGTGTCTTCTTCCATATTGTGATTAGGAAGTGTGCATGGTAGTCATGATGGACCTAGGAATATTGTTCTCAAGGCGCCTGTTTCACTAAGAGAAGGAAATAACACCATATCGCTACTATGCGTCATGGTTGGATCTCCGGTACCAGGACTCCCAGCTTCTAATGTATAGTACATACTCAAATAAAAAATAAATGTGTACTTATAAGCACAATACCTACAGTTTGTGTAAGTCGAGTTTTTCATCTACAAATTACAAGGACTCTGGAGCCTTCATGGAAAGAAGAACCTTCGGAGTTCGGAAAGTGAGTATAAAACAGAGGGAACAAAGACCGCTTTCTCTGAACAATGAGCTATGGAAATACCAAGTAAATTCATCTAATTCAAAAATCATTCTGATTTGACAGATAAATATCACATGATCATTTTCAAGCATGTTATGTGCAGGTTGCCCTATATGGAGAAAATAATAAAATCTACAAAACCGAAGGGTCATCTCATGTGCAGTGGACGTCCTTTCACAAATCCATGCATCTTCCGCTTACCTGGTACAAGGTACAGAAGACATAAGCTGGCCCTGATTAACTTAAACGCATATCTATCAGCCAACTGCTTGGGATAACTATTGTTGTTTAACACAGACAATATTTAACACACCATGGGGCAACGACCCTGTGACACTGAACCTGAGCAGCATGGGAAAGTGTGAGGTATGGATAAATGGAGAAAGCATTGGACGGTACTGGGTCTCCTTCAGAGCCCCCAGTGGACAGCCTTCTCAATCAATGTCAGTAGCAGAGTTAGTTTAGCTATAAGTTAACTGTTTTATTACATGATCTCTTTATACTGTAGTCATAACAAACCAACAACAAATTACTCATTATACTGTACTCTGCATTTTGTAAAGGTACCACATTCCACGATACTTTCTGAAAGATAGAGAAAATCTCCTTGTCCTAATTGAGGAAATGGATGGCGACCCGTTACAGATAACAGTGAACACAATGTCCGTTACCAGAGTCTATAACACTGTCAGTGAGTTCTCTACCCCATCCCCTTTGCAACGTGAAAAACATCCAGCAGTTCACCTCAGGTGCCAGAAAGGCAAACGCATCACAGATATTGAATTTGCAAGCTATAACCCTGTCAAAGACTGCAGAGAGTCTGGAAGGAGTTGCCATGGAAGCTGTAAAGCAGGAATGTCAGAATATATGATGTAAAATCCTGCCAACTTAAGCTATAGTATTGCCAAATTCGTCCCGAAGGCTCAGTGCATAATAACAAACTACTACTTGTTTCGAACTTTCAGGCTTGCCTAGGCAGAAGGAAGTGTGCAATCCCGGTACAGGCTACAAAGTTTGGAGGTGACCCATGCTCCGAAATCGAAAAGTCCCTTTCAGTTGTGGCGATTTGCGGATGAAGGGTAGGAGACATTTACTCATGTTGAAAAAAATGACAATTTTAGTGACCTCCATTGTAACTACTGACAGATTCTATAATTTGTACAAAACTTGATAGAGCAATCATTCTTTCGCAGGCATACGAAATAAGAGTACAATTACTGGTGGCACTCACCTCTATTAAAGCGAAGGGAAGGAAACTGTTGAATCCGAATTCACCATGAAGGGAGGCAGTTTATGCCCCCTTCTCGTCGCACCAGATTTTATCATCAGCAAGTGCTGAAAACTGAGAACATTCAGAAGAATTTACCCAAACCTAATGCAATGCAAAGCCCTAAAATTACATGACGACCGTAAGTACCTTCACCGTCGACGCTCGACGTCAGCGGCACGTCTTTCTAGCTCTGGAAGGTTGCTCAAAGAGCGCGCCGGGTCGTTGGCGGGCATCGGCGGAAAGCGCCGGAGGCGGGAGAAGCAGGAGCTGCGGGGCGCTTGCATCAGAGGAACCGCTTCCACGGAGAAGCAGAGACGCGCTCCGCTCCATAGGATCCAACTTTTCGATCGAAGTGGAATAGTATAACAATTAAGGAATCAAAGTGTAAAATAACGGAGGGAGGAACCCAGTATCAGAAAGTTGTGTGCACTTTCCGCTAGTATCTTCCGCAGTTCAAGTGGGCCGTGCCGGCCATAGCGGAAGTACGACATGGACTACCGCCGTGTAATCACCCCTTGGTCACCGTCGGTGAGAGGACGGCGATGCAAGGCAGTTTGTTCGGAAAGAACTCAATTCTGATTGCGATAGTCTGTTGGATACAGAGCTTCGGCGTTTAGAAACCGATGCCCCCACACACACTTACAACATGGATCCACTGGTCATAGACTCAGACGCACACCTTAGCTAACAGCTCATAAGCCGTGATCGTTACCCTTGCCTAGTGGCACCTTCGTCGAGTACATCTTCAACACGGTGACTTGGCCGGCACATCTCCTGTTGTGACATTTTTCCCCGTTCCAGAATTTGCTTGACCCCAAGCAACGACATCAGGAAAACGTTGTCGCAACACATAACAGTCCTGCCATGTAGCTGCGGGTCCCAAATTTGACCACTGAACGAGCACCTGAGGAATGGCATGGTTACCCTTTTTTACCAAGCGACGTTGTAAGATACTCTCCGGCTCAGTGTTGGCAGCTTCCAAATCAACCAGCTTCGGCAGCTCAGAGAATACCGGTGAGTAATCTGGGATGAAAGGTTTTAATTGGAAAACATGGAATACTGGGTGCACTAATGAAGTATCAGGCAAATCAAGCTTGTAAGCAACAAGGCCAATACGCTCCAGGACAGTAAAAGGGCCGTAAAACTTCAATGCCAACTTGGAAAAAGGGCGATTCACTAGTGATGTCTGAGCGTAGGGCTGCAACTTAAGCAAGACCCGATCGCCCACAACGAACTCACGAGGGGTACGGTTGCGATCGGCTTGTGGCTTCATCCTATTCTGGGCTACTGCCAAATGCTGCTTGAGGAAAGCAGAGTGTTGAGTACATTCTGTCAATAATTCAGAAACTTAAACAGCTCACGCCAAAAATGGCTAGTGAAAATCTTATCGTGGTCAGAGACAATACTTTTGGAGACTCCATGGAGCTTAATCACAGAATCCAACATCACTCGTGCAACCATAGGTGCAGTATAAGGATGTTTGAGTGGTAAAAAGTGTGCATACTTCGTAAAGCGGTCAACAACCACCAGTATACAATCAAAACCCTCGAACTTTGGTAAGCCTTCGATGAAGTCAATTGAGATATCTTGCCAAGCTCCTTGGGGAATAGGTAGTGGCTGTAGCAATCCCGGAGGGTGAATACGTTCATGCTTAGCCTGTTGACAAACAGCACACTGCTGCACAAAGTTATGCACATCTTGCTTGAGGCCTTTCCAAATGAAAGAACGGTGAAAACGCATATAGGTGGTTTGAGAACCAGAGTGACCGCCCAAAGCACTAGAGTGCATAGCTGCAATCAGCCTAGTACGAAGAGCTGAATTTGAACCCACCCATATACGGTTGTCCTTCCGTATCAGACCCTGATGCAAAGAAAATCCCTTCTCGTTAGGATTTTTAATAGCCAACTCAGTCAAGAGTTGCTGTGCACCGATATCAGTCACGTACGAGTTCAGGACCTCCTGAATCCACAGCGGCTGTACTTCTGAAACTGCAGATATAGACATCAAGTGCCCAACACGGGACAAAGCATCGGCAGCCAAATTATCTTTGCCCTTGCGGTACACAATTTTAAATTGAAGACCCATAAGCCGAGTCATAGCCTTTCTCTGTAACTCAGACTGCAATTGTTGATCTTCCAAATAGCAAAGACTTTTGTGATCAGTTTGGATAATAAATTCCTGTCGCTGAAGGTATGGGCGCCAATGTTCCACGGCCATAATGAGTGCCAAGAATTCCTTCTCATAAATCGATAGATGACGATGTACTTCACTCAATGCCTTGCTAAGAAAAGCGATCGGCTTCCCTTGTTGCATCAGTACGGCGCCAATACCGGAATCACAAGCATCAGTCTCGATAGTAAAAGGTGCTGAAAAATCAGGAAGAGCCAGCACAGGTGTGCTCATCATTGCCTGTTTTAGTGCATGAAAAGCAGATTGTGCCTCAGAGTCCCACTGAAATCCTTTCTTTCTCAACAGATTAGTCAAAGGTTTAGCCAATGTACCATAGTGCTTAACAAACTTACGGTAATACCCATTAAGGCCCAAAAATCCCCTCAACTCAGTTGTCGAATTTGGTTGTGGCCAATTCAGCATGGCTTCAGTTTTACTCAGGTCCGTAGACACTCCTTCATCTGAAATAATATGGCCCAGATATTCAAGCCGGCGTTGAGCAAATGAGCACTTGGAGGCTTTGACAAAGAACTGATTCTCGCGCAGCTTAGTTAACACAGTTCGTAAATGAACTAGATGAAGGTCAAAACTAGGGCTGTAGATGAGAATGTCGTCCAAAAAAACCATGACAAATTTCCGGAGATACGGACCAAGAACTGAATTCATGGCACATTGAAATGTAGCCGGCGCATTTGTAAGGCCAAAAGGCATCACACAAAATTGATAATGTCGGTGATGTGTTTTAAAAGCAGTCTTGGATTCATCCTCTCGTGACATACGGATCTGATGAAACCCAGCGGACAGATCGAGCTTCGAAAAATATCGAGTACCAGCCAACTCCTCAAGGACCTCATCAATCAAAGGCTTAGGAAATCTGTTTTTAACAGTTAGGTCATTGAGTCGTCTGTAATCGACACAAAAACGCCAAGATCCGTCCTTCTTTCATACCAACAATACAGGTGAAGCAAGGACTGGAACTAGGAACAATGAGACCAGCAGCCAAGAGTTCTTGTACCTGACGCTCTATTTCATCTTTATGAAGAGGAGAATAGCGATAGGGACGTGAATTTACTGGTGAGGCACCGGGCAACAGGGCCACTGTATGATCATATTGGCGAGTAGGAGGTAATTCAGTGGGTTTAGCAAATACATCAGCAAATTCAGTTAATAAATCCTGGAGTTCAACCGATGGAGCAGAATGTGTTGCTACTGATGGCATGGGTTTCACCACAGCAAGTGCCCAAATCTCATTCCCTTTTGACCACTTCACCACTTGATCTGTAGAAGAAAGCTGAACAAAGAGAGGTACAGAAGTAACCCCTTGCAGCTTGATGTCAACCCCATTCTGCTGAAACTGCATGGTCTTTTTGTTCCAATCGCAAAGCATGGGGCTATGCTGTTTGAGCCAGTCATACCCCAAGATAGCATCATAAACTCCTAGATCAAGTACTCTCATATCGGTGCGCAAAGTATGGCCTGGTAACCAGCATTGCAAATTAGGCACAAAAGAATCACTAACCATAGAGTCCCCGTTAGCAACATGAACCAGGACTGGAGATGTCTTTTGTGGAATAATACCAACGGTGGACAGGAAGGAACTGCTCACAAATGTATGAGAGCTTCCAGAATCTACAAGGATGAGCATAACTTTGTTTTTAACCAATGCACGAAGTCGCAATGCCTCTCCAATATCAGTGCCAGACACTGCATTGACAGACAGATGACAGAGCTCGGACTGCTGCATATCTTCTTGTTCTAGCGAGTTGAGAATGGCTTCAGTCAATTCTGTGTCCAAATCCTCCACTTGCAAACTATGAAGCTGGGATTAGGCCTTTTGGTGCACTTTTCAGGATGGTTAGCATCAAATTTGTCCCCACAAAAATAACACAGGCCATTTGCTCTTCTAAAATCCCTCAATTGTCTCTCATTTTCAATAATCTGTAGTTCTTGCTGACAGCTTAGTGTCAGATCTCAAGAAAGATGACGGCCCTTTTTGCTTAGCGTTTAGTGATTTTGGTTTACCTTTCTCCATTGTCTCTTCCTGAATCTGGGCCCGCATGATAGCCCGCTCAACAGAATCTGGTACTTGAGACTGCACCACCTCACGAATGCCATCCTTGAGGCCACAGACAAAATGAGTCGCAAAGAAAGTTTCATCAAAACCAGCATTATGCATGGACACCTGATAGCGCAGGGACTCAAATGCAGCTGCATATTCATCTATAGAGCCTGTCTGATGCAAATCCAACAGCTCCCGCGTGTGCTTTTTATAATCAAATGCACCAAACTTGCTCTGAACAGCAGATATGAAAGTATCCCAATCCACCACGCCATGCTGCAATTTAAACACCTGCAGCCATTTTGCTGCGTTACCTTCCATGTGCAAGGAAGCTGAAGTCACCCACATATAGCCTGGGATTTCGAACAGATGAAAGTAATCCAAGCATTTTCCTTCCAAATCACTGGATCAGAACCATCAAACTTAGGAAATGACATTTTAGGCACTGATCCACGACCCCACTGACGATTGTCTGCACGGTCTCGGTTGCGACCTTCCGTCGAACAGGCTGCGCGCGGAACGCGGGCGCGAGCACCATCGACGGAAGCAGCACCACCGGCTCTCTGTCTACCGCCGCCAACGCCCGGTCTACCGCCGCCAGCGCCGTCCGATTCGCCGCCACCAGCGCCACTCGGTCTTCCGGCGTCACGACTACAGCGAGCATCTCGGAAAGCTGGACGAACCACATCTTCTTCCGCGACGCTCTCATCGTCGTAGCACGGGGCACGCCGACGCGCTAAGACGTTGCGGAAGGAGTCGGAGTCCGTGGTCGCCGCCGACTCAGGACGCCTGCTTGAACGCGCCGATGGAACTCGATCGAAGAGGCGTCTGTTGTTAGTTTCGATCCGTTGCAGCGCCACCCCGTTCGCCTCCACCCGCTGGGCGAGGAGATGTTGTTCGCGAGTCACGCTCTCCAGAGCCCGATAGTTGAGCTCAAGATGCGCCATGATGCGTTGCTGAGCATTCTCCATGATGTCCAGCTTCTCGAAGAGGTAGTCGAGGTTGTCGCCGACTTGCTTCCAGTGCTCGTCTTCCTCCTCGTGCCGAACTTCCAATTTTTGCTCCACCGCCGCCATCGCCTCCAGGACGAACCCGGTTTGCTTGGAAGGTTTGACCGGCGCCTGGTGACTGCCGTGAAGTAGCTCCGAGGAACGACCGTCTTTGATACCACCTGTAATCACCCCTTGGTCACCGTCGGTGAGAGGACGGCGACGTGAGGATCTCAGCGGTGCTCACCTAGCTACCTGCGATGCAAGACAGCTTGTTCGGGACGAACTCAATTCTGATTTCGATGGTCTGTTGGATACAGAGCTTCGGCGAAGCCGATGCCCACACACACACTTACAACATGGACCCACTGGTCATAGACTCAGACGCACTACAGCTCATAACCCGTGATCGTTACCCTTGCCTAGTGGCGCCTTCGTCCAGTACGTCTTCAACACGGTGACTTGTCCGGCACATCTCCTGTTGTGACACGCGGAGGCCGTGGGCCTGGACCATGCTGTGGCCCGCTCTGACCAGATGCAGACCAAGGTCACATGCGCGACGACCCGACTGGCTTCGTCCCATCCAATTTCTCTCTCCAGTCTCTCCACTCTGCCCATCCGCTGCGCACGTCGAAATCAACCAAAGCCAGCTTGTGGCAGGCAGGCCCCGCCGTCCACCGCATTGGCTAGTCCGCCATCGGAAATTCAGTGGGATTCCAACGCACCGCGCGTGGCAGCGCCAAGCGCCGCCCGACCGCCGGCACAGCGGGAATAGGGACAGACTTTAGATTTCTTAGGCCTTGATCTATGTTTTATGAGATTTTATTCTTATTAATTGATATGTTATATAAGTAAAAATAATAACGTATTATAATATTTATTATAAAATAATCGTGTTGGGTTTCATAAGGATGAAACTACGTGTATACTATTTTTTAATTATGAAACTACAATGAAATTTTATTGAGATCAATTTATTTCATCATCATATATTTTATTAATATTTATGGGTTAATTAGAAGTAACATTTCAATGATATGACATTATATAAAATCGTGAAATAAAATTTTATATTGAGAGAACCTAATTTTATTTGTTTGTTTATATGATATGGTGTTTTTAAAAACCGTTCATAAAACTTTTGACGGGCCTCGGCGGCACGGCGGGATGGCCGTGCACGGTTGGCACGGCAGGCCGAGATGTCGCCGCAGCCAATCCCGCGGCACGGCGACGCTGCCCCGAATCCACGCAATAATTTCGAGCACATCGCTGTCACCCACCTCCGGGGCCACGGCGTCGTCTCCCAAGTCCCTAGTCCCAACTTCTTGTTCCTGTCCGTCGTTCTCCACGCTTCGCTCTCAGTCTCGCTCCACGCGGCGCGCGCCTCGGCGCCGCTATTTATACAACCACGGCACCACCGTGTGCCGTACTCACTTAGCTCCGCCTCCATGGCAAACGTCGGCGCCGCCGCTGCGGCCTCGTCGTCCGCGCTCCCGTTCCTCCTCTTGCTGCTACTGCCGCCTCTCGCCGCGGCCGCCAATGTGACGTACGACCACCGCTCCCTCATCATCGACGGCCGGCGGCGTCTTCTCATCTCCACCTCCATCCACTACCCCCGCAGCGTTCCCGCGGTATGTACACTCTCCGCATCAACCCGTGCTCATTTTTCTGCACGCTCGTACTGCATTAACTCTGCTGCACCCGTGGCCGCAGATGTGGCCCAAGCTAGTGGCCGAGGCCAAGGACGGCGGCGCCGACTGCATTGAGACCTACGTCTTCTGGAACGGCCACGAGACCGCCCCGGGCAAGGTTCGCGCGCCGATTCGAATGTTATTCTTCTGCAAATATTCTATGGCCTTCGCTGACCAACTTGTAAATTCTAAGTGGTGGATTTTGCTCCCTCCGGATTGCAGTACTACTTCGAGGATCGCTTCGACTTGGTGCGGTTCGCTAAGGTCGTTAAGGATGCTGGGCTCTACTTGATGCTGCGTATCGGGCCGTTCGTCGCTGCCGAGTGGAATTTCGGGTCTGATTCTCCTGCTCTCTGTTACCACCATTTGCTGTAATTTTACAGGGATGCTATACAGCTTTGCTCTTCGGTATGGTTGAGTTAATTCGTGTGTGCTGTATTTCGCTATGGGTTTTCAGAGGCGTGCCAGTGTGGTTGCATTACGTGCCTGGGACAGTATTCCGGACTAACAACGAGCCGTTCAAGGTGTGGGTGACATGCAAATTTCATGGATTCTCTTGATGGCTATACTAATTGTATGCTAACTACAACGATTTTCATTCATGGATGCAGAGACATATGAAGAGCTTCACCACATACATTGTGGATATGATGAAGAAAGAGCGCCTTTTTGCTTCGCAGGGAGGGAATATTATCATATCTCAGGTCTTAATATTCTTTCCCCCAATTATGTTGAATTCTAACTGGAACTGGAATCTAGGGCCCTGAGAGATCGAAACTCGCTCAATTCAATTTTGGTACTCCTTGCAATCGACAAGCTTACTGGAAGTTAATCATATGTTACAGATAGAGAATGAATATGGAGATTCTGAGCAAGCATACGGAGCTGGTGGCAAGCCATATGCGATGTGGGCTGCTAATATGGCTCTTGCTCAGAACACTGGTGTTCCTTGGATCATGTGCCAGCAGTATGATGCCCCAGATCCTGTGGTTAGTTTGTTACATTCAATGCTCCTTTTGTTGTGCAACAGTTAAAGCATGAAATTGTAAGTTGGGAATTTAGAACTCGCCTAGTCAAACTCACTGTCATTCAATTTTCTGAAATTCGTTTGTGTAGCAAGTAGCAGAGTGCTATATTTCTTTGCTAACAACGGGTTAGATAGCTCACCTGAAATAGTTAGTTAGAAATTTAAAAATAAGAGCCATTATAATAAGTACAACAATACGAGAAAAAAAAACTGAATGGAGGATTATTGATGGTACTTGTGATTGTAATTCTTGTATTGATGATCTAGAACTTTTGTGACTCCTTGACTACAAGTGAGCACAAACATAACAATTTCATCATGACTTTGTTGAATCCAGCACCTTGGCATCAATTCAATCTCCTTTTTTTTTTCTTTTTTTCTCAAGATGTTGGCATCTAGTCATTCATGTGCTCATACTAATGCTTGCATAATGATCATATATTTTACCATAACTTTTTGGCTGATTAGTCAAACATCAAACTTCGGTTTTTTGCAGATAAACACTTGCAATTCGTTCTATTGTGATCAATTCCAGCCAAATTCGCCAACCAAACCAAAGATTTGGACTGAGAACTGGCCAGGATGGTAATGTGTTTTGCCTATTTCTATGTTATAATTTGGTGCTTCTGTTTATCAATAAGTTACATATAGAGATATGAAATATTTTTATTCCTTCATTATCAAACTGAAGCCAAATGATCTGTAACTTACATCTATTTCTTCTTCTTTTTTGTTTAGGTTCGAGACGTTTGGTGAAAGTAATCCCCACAGACCACCCGAAGATGTTGCATTTGCTGTTGCACGTTTTTTTGAGAAAGGTGGCAGTGTTCAGAATTACTATGTGGTAAGGTCTTTGCGTTTTTCCTTCATGTCACTGCAGATTATATTCTTTCTTGCCAAAGGCACTATCACTGTTAGTTACATTCCAGCATCTGCAATTGTAAATCATAATTATTCAGTACTCCTACTTCCACCTGGTATTTTCATTGTACTCAATATTGATGAAGTTTCTACTACCCTTGTTAAAGTACCATGGTGGAACAAATTTTGGTCGCACTTCTGGGGGGCCATTCATTACAACTAGCTATGACTATGATGCTCCGATTGATGAATATGGTATGGCTTTATTGCTCTTTTTGGTCCTATGATGATGTTATGCCTAAACCATCTTAGTTTTGTTAATTTATCTGAAATTCAGGCCTTAAGAGACTTCCAAAGTGGGCGCATCTGAGGGAGCTTCACAGATCTATAAAATTGTGTGAGCATACTCTGCTTTATGGCAACACTACATTTCTTTCTCTCGGGGCCAAGCAAGAGGTAAAGATTTATTGTCATTTTCTAGAATACGATTTGTTGTCATTTTTATTGTTAGACATATATGTGCCTTTTGTGCTTCCCCATTGTATAAGGGCTAGTGCCCCATCATATTGAATACAAGTGCTATTCATAACATTTACATAAAAAGCTTTATTGTCATGGGGCCAGAACTTATGGCTTTTGGGTAACAATGCTACCAGGTTAAACCCATCATGTTTAGCTCAGTTATCTGTCCTCCCTTTCTAACTTCTTCATAGCCAAAACCCTGTTTCTGTTGTGACTTGCATTGAAAGTTACTCAATGAATGTCTCTTGATTAGATCACTATGAACCTCAGAATCTATCTGTTTCTTAGCAGCATACTGTAAAGTGCCATGTATTACTGCATTTTTTACCTTGAATCTCACATTTTCATCATCCTAGTGACAATCGATGTCGATATTAAATAGCTGATCTTTTGTCTATAGGCTGATGTTTACACTGATCAGTCTGGGGGTTGTGTTGCATTTCTGGCTAATGTTGATCCAGACAGGGACAAAGTTGTCACTTTCCGTAACAGGCAATATGATCTTCCTGCTTGGTCAGTTAGCATACTACCAGACTGCAAGAATGTGGTATTCAACAGTGCAAAGGTATCCATTATTTAGTTCTCTTGTCAGAACTGAAACAGATTCAGTCTTTTCAAATATATATATATATATATATATATATATATATATATATGGCAATTCTCAGGCAAATAAACAAATGCTAGCAGAAGAATCCATAGGGAGAAAAGTATGATGGTGTGTAGCCAGTATCAGACTGCCCCATACTTATTATATGCATTCTCTGATCCTTAGGTCAAATCTCAAACGTTAATGGTGGATATGGTTCCAGAGAGGTCTCAAGCATCAAAACCTGAACATTGGAGCATTTTCAGAGAGAAAACTGGGATTTGGGGTAAAAGTGACTTTACCCGAAATGGGTTTGTGGACCATATTAATACAACAAAGGACACAACTGATTATCTGTGGTACACAACGAGGTTGGTCTACATCATTCTGTGAATGAATATGCATGTCTCTACAGGAGGGAGCTACCTCAGCATCCATTCATCATTTACGATAATTTTGCTCTGCACCGTCCTAGCATTTTCCAGTTGTGCAAGTGATCTAAATTCGTTAGATGGTATCTGCAGTTTTAGCGTGAATGGAAGTTACTCCTCAAAGGAGAGCCATGCTGTTCTCAATATTGACTCCAAAGGCCATGGTGTACTTGCATTCCTGAATAATGAGCTTATAGGTGTGTTCTATACTTTGTAGCCTAAGTTCCTATCCAAACCACTTGAATCTTCGAAGTATCCATTTGAAAGTTATTTCAGTGTGTTCTTCTTTTCCTTAGGAACTGCTGGATCATACATCTTCTGCAGTTCCTCTTAGATTTTTTTCTGCCATGATCCTGTAGTTCCTCTAACATTAGCTTGACAGTTTTCTCCTAATTGTGAGAGAGTTTATCATTTACTGATTGTGGATATATCTTTCTTCCAGGTACTGCATATGGTAATGGCTCAAAATCAAGTTTCTTTCTGGAACTGCCTATCAACTTGAGGACTGGCAAGAACGAGCTTGCACTACTAAGTATGACTGTTGGTTTACAAGTAAGCACTTGCTGTTAACAACGACTATCTTTGGATTATCCCTGTAAATTGTTCTGCATGCCCAATGCTACTCCATGTGCATGTAAATGGCAGCTATGGTGATACATATTGTTCATAAAAAGGAAATATAAAAATATGTTGTTTATTTTTAAGTAAAAAACCACATAGTAATACAGGTTTTCTACCCCAAAATTTGCTGTATTAATTACCAGATTACTGAGGACTTTATGCACTCTTGAAGAATGCAGGACCCTTTTATGAGTGGGTAGGAGCAGGCCTTACACATGTGAATATCTCTGGTTTGAAAAATGGACCCATAGACTTGTCTTCAAGTAAATGGGTATACAAGGTACTGTAATCAAGATTCTTCAAATTGTTCAGATACACTTATGTTTTTGAATAGGTATATGAAATGTCATTATGAGTTCAATATGACTCGGCCCAGAGTACCAGAATTGTTTTTTTTTGTCGTTTATGTGTTCAGACAAAGTTTTGTTCATGCTGATAGATTGGGCTGGAGGGGGAATATTATAGTTTATTCAAGCCCAGTCAGGGAAGCAATCAACGGTGGATACCACAATCGGAACCACCAAAAAACCAACCTCTGACGTGGTACAAGGTAAACCTTGTGTGATCTTAGCTCTTCATATAAGCCTATTCAAAACCTGTGACTTACAGTAATAAAAACTTCTAGGTAAGTGTTGATGTTCCACAAGGAGATGATCCGGTTGGGATAGATATGCAGTCTATGGGCAAAGGCCTGGCTTGGTTGAATGGAAATCCCATTGGGAGGTATTGGCCCAGGACTAGTTCTATGGATAAAAGATGCACTTCCAGTTGCAACTATAGAGGACAATTTTCTCCAGACAAGTGCAGGACAGGTTGTGGGCAACCAACACAGAGATGGTAATGCATTTCTCACAGCTCACGTCCATACTTTTCAATTTTTATATATGTTGTAATTTCGCATTCATTTTTATTTGGTCTAGGTACCATGTCCCACGGTCATGGTTTCATCCCTCAGGAAACACCCTTGTGGTTTTTGAGGATAAGGGCGGGGATCCCACCAAGATAACATTCTCAAGAAGAGTTGAGAAAAGCATATGCTCCTTTGTGTCAGAGCACTATCCTACCATAGACTTGGAGTCCTGGGATAAAAGTTCCACAAACGATGGCTCAGCAGAAGCCAAAGTAGAATTGTCTTGCCCCAACGGTAAAAGTATATCATCAGTAAAGTTTGCGAGCTTTGGAAACCCCAGTGGAACTTGTAGATCATATCAACAAGGAAGCTGCCACCATCCAAACTCTCTGTCTATTGTTGAGAAGGTAACTTGCAATGTAATTCTTGAGTTTTGATACAGATATCCACCTGAATATGATATCAGAATCAGATAGTCAGTATACCACAAGTTCTGACTTTTTAAGATGTGATACACATACATGTGGATGTAGATCAACGCACATGAGTTTACTCTTGGTATTCGGTCACTGTCAGTTCTGAGTTGACTTTTCAGTGTTACTGCAGTTGTATTAAATTAACTTTTAGATTTACATGCCATCCCGTTAAGCTTTCTCTTTGAGGGACTCCAGTATTCTGGTAGAATATCTTGGTTTAACTTTCCATTCCAAAGTTGCTTTTCAATTATGATTGATCCATATATTACTGTTGATTAACCTTTTACTGAACAGTTCTTTCCTTCGTTCTTGGCAGGCCTGTCTGAACATGAATAGCTGTACAATCTCCCTGACTGATGAGGGATTTGGGAAGAACTTATGCCCTGGAATCACCAAAACACTTGCCATCGAAGCAGACTGTTCTTAGGGAGTTATCCCTGGCTTGCATTCCAGGTCCCAACTCTGCAAATGTGCTCGTTAATCAAAATCTTAAAACTGTAGTTCTTGTTAGAACCTGGATTTGAAGTTTCACCTAGATTTAGGTTACGGCTTTCCAAACTATTGCTTTGTTGGGACTTGAAATTTGGTGCTCAATAGTGAACAAAAACTGACAATCAGGGATAGTGATATTGATAACTTCGCGCGGAGTCGCATATCGGGATCACTATGAACTGTTTCATAAGAACCATTAGCTGCTAGTGACTTATTTGATGATTCAATTTACTCACATTAAACATCTGGTGTACGGGCATTATTAGAGTAATATGCAACGCAAAATCTTCAAATCAACCCATAAACTGGTTAATAGACTTATCCCTTAGAATACTCGCAGTTTATATGTACAAAAGTGCGAATGAATAGGTTGTTTCCTCTGGCTTGTTTGGACTTTGGGCCGTAGTTGTCTTGTGGTGTCATCGTTGACGACTTTGACGGCTACACCACACGTAGGTCGTCGGCGACGTCTCAGCTAACGGAATCATTTCACCCAATCTGGCATGTAGCATGGTTTAATGATTCAATCCTGACCACATTTTTTAAAAGAAAAATAATAAATAATACTGACAAGTTGGGCGTTTCTGATCTGGATTTCCTCTGCTGCATACTTTATCGGCATGTTGATGTCTCCAGTAAAAATGCATCCCTTATAAAGCAGAATTGTTAGGAATAGCTAAAGTTTGGATAACCGCTAAACTATAGTTTGGCTCAGTTTTACATCAAAACTATGTCATTTAGATCAATTTACCCCTTTAATATAATTTGTCTGTTTTATTTTTCTATGCACGAGTGGAATTGTAAGTTAATAGTTTACTGGATGATAGAAGACATCATAACACATGTTAAAAAACATATTATAAATTTTTTATCGTATTTTGGTAGGGAAATATATATGATTTGATAGTAAATTGATACCTATGATATGAAAGTATATGAAAAATAATAATGAAAAATTCATAACCTGTTTTTTTTTACATACATTGTGATTGAACAAATGAAAATTCAACTTGTTATAAAGAAACAAAAATGATAAAATTGTTGTGAGGGTAAATTGAACCCAAATGGTTTCAATTTAGGAGAACTAAAAATATGTTTAGCAGGTAATGTGGACTTGGCTATAATTGAGGGGAGAAGTTGGACTATTGGAGCATCCAGCATAGATTGGCACTTTGGCAGAACAAACCCTTTCTTTGCTCTGGGCGTCTGTAGCAGACGTTACTAACCATGCGTCTCAAGTAGTAGTATTATACTAATGTCGAAGACAAAATAGTATTATACTATACACTACTAGTCAATATCGGATGATTTAGCACACATAAGCATGGCCCAGAAACATGATTGCTCCCCTGCTGTATCCACTAGTTCCACACTAAACCCTCGCAGCGGAAGACCGGTGACAGAGAAGATAAGGTTGCCCAGTGTAGCAAGATGCTTCACTTTTAGCGATGCATCTAGATAGAACTTTCTTCCTTTATTTTTAAAATTGCATGCAGCGTCAATCAAATGTACGTCCGGATGCACCTAGCAGCATTAGAGAGTTCTTATCTATGGCTAGGGCTTCTATAGAATTCGGAGGACCTATGCAGAACGACAGATAGGTATCTTTCCCCATCTACCGACACTCGAGTGATATACTACCAAAAAGTGGCGTGCATTGAGGTTACATCAGGTCGTTTCACCTGTTGCAACAGTGACATTAAGAGGAGAGAACTAAACCTGGAAAATGAAGGAACAGAATGATTGTGCTAGTTTACCTAATTTACTACGATGGAGCTGAGGGACGATCAGTCGTTGATTTGGACACCAGTCGTGCTGCCAAGCTGTCACCGCCATATTGGTCGTAATCCTATTCGTTTGCTGCGGTAATGACGTAACGGGGAATCTAATCATACCATCCTCTTATTATTCCCCGACATTCAATATCATCGTCATTTCGTCATTTGACCTTACTCTATCTTAAGCACCTTTTGCTAGAGGTTCGACATCCATATTGCTCTCATATAGTAGTAGTAGGGAATAAAAGGATGAGATCGAGGACATCAGCATGACTTAATTTTTCATATACTAACTATTAGTGGTAGTATTAAAGTAGTAGTACGTACAAAAGGAAAAATGCGAGGCATGGCCCAATCGTACCAATAAGAATCATTGGATTCTTGTTTTCGTTGTGTTTGATCATTTGAGAGTGTTCTTGCTCGCGCGATTGCTTCAACTTTACTGCAAGCCAACTTTCCCTGTCAGATAAAGGAAATATCGCGCGGAGAAGAAAAAGCCGGGGGGTTCCAATCAAATCAAATCAAAACCGACAGGGATACGGCATGATTGTCCACTCATCAGTGCAGAAACATAGCTCAGCGATTCGGATCTTCCTTTCCACTGTCGTCCACGGAAATCACCGCAGTGCGCCTTTTTCTTTTGTACTCCTCCTGTATATGAACGGGAGCAGTTTTAAGATCTAAAATAGTAAAAAGTACTCCTACTAAAATACTAGTGAGTAGTTTAGTACTTTTATTTTTAATTAATTAATTAATTTAACTAAATTTTATTTTATTAATACTTTTGTGGACCAAAAATATGAGTTCTAAATGAAAAAATTATTGATAATAATAATTAATAAAAAACATAAATTCAAATTATTATTAATTAATAGTAACAAATATAATTAATTAATATTATTTTTATTTCTAAAATTATCTTCAATGAAACAAAATATTATCCAGTACTGCTATGTAGGATCAGATAAATCTCTGTCGTTAGATTTTTAATAGTTATAAATATTTTTAAAAAAATACTTATAGGTATCTTAGACCTTAAAACTGAGAACGAGGTCGAACCAACCCACCTTTCATGGTTCACCTCACTCCGCGCCCGGATAGATTTTTCCCATCTTTGTGGTAGCACTACTAATTATTCCGCGTAGGTTTGGTGAGGGCGTTTGCTCGGGCCGGGTGACGTGTGCGCTGATAATGTCTCCACCACGGATTGATATCACACAACACAAGAAATGAACCAACATTGAATTCTTGGGGATAAATATGCTTGGTTCCAATTTGGCAGCGTTGCCGAGCCAAAAGGGACGCCCTAACCGCAAGCTGTATTGGGCGGTCTCCCCATCGGCCTCTTCTTATTCCTCTTCTTTTCATTGCGAGTGGTGGCCGTCTTTTTCGAAAGAGTGAAGAAAAGAAATGAAGTGGGGGAGCAGAGATAATTAAGAGCTCCATCTTACTCTCTCATTGCTACTGTAGAGTGTAGAGGGCAACAGTGTCTGTGTACGGTTGGCTGTGCCCGTTTGGCCTCGACCGTTTCTCCACCGTCGAAAGTGTCGAACGCAGGACCGAGGTAAGGTCGATCAACGTACGGGCGTTGAGAGACCTGACCGGCCGACAGACCACGAGTCCACGACCGCTGCGTACACGGTTGGAGCGATAGGGGCCCCCCGTCGCAATTTGCATCGAGACCAAGCACGGCAACGTCGACGTGCACGGCCGTGTGGCGCGCCACACACACCAAACCTAACCACACGCCCTCGATCGACCGGTGCGTGTCCTCCCCTCCATGGCTCCATCCCCTGCTCTGCTGCTGCACGGCGCAGCACGGTGAAAATCCTCTACCCACCAAACACGCGCGCGAGAGAGCTGGGCACCGTTCGTTCCCCGGCTCCGCGGTTTCGCGGCCCCGGGGAAGAGGGAACACGAACACCATACATCTCTTCGCTTCCCGGACGGGCGATTCGGCGATCCGCAGGCGGCCGTCGGTTGATCGAAAAATGGCTGCTCCAGCTCCAGACGGGGCTTCGATACGCGCAGCCACGCTGCGGACCGATCGTTCGGTGCGTGAAACTGTTGCTGCGAGTTGCGTTGAGTAATGCTACTAGTATAAAAGTATCGGGATTTTAGGGCACGTGGTGGTGTAGATAGCCGAGGCGCTTCGAGCGTATCCCCCGCGCGCGTGGCAATAATTCAACTCATCGGGAGCATTACTGTATTTTTCCTTTTTTTTTTTGACCTAGCTGCTGACAGCCCTTCTAGCTCTGTGTGGTTGTGTCTATATACTCATGAGCCATGACATGAGACCGGCCGCCGCCGAGTCGTACATAGTAACTTACCTACGGCCGGCACGAAGATGGCACTGTAATTCCTTCAGGTTGGTAAATGAATTCGTTTAGTATAAAATTTTAATCAAATAGTAAGAATATAAATCATTTGAATAGATTTGTCTGGAAGGAGTACTTGTCACCGTTCATTTGTGCTACCTTTTGATCCCAATTATGCCGCGGCTGCCAACGCCCTATTCATTCACTCAACGACGATTCCACAGAGTCGTTGCGCGTCGTCATCGACGATCTTGCCTCTCGTCTGTTGCCGCTGCGGCGGTGGCACACCTAACAGTACTACTACCTAGTACGTGCGGCCGGCTCTCCACTCCGCTGTTATCCGATCGAATCAATGAAAAGATCGAACCGAGTACTATGGTACTACGTGTGGCGACAAGATCGAACAGAGGTGGCAAATGAAGAGGGAGGAATCATCAGCTCCCATATTATAGCAGGAATATACGTACTAGTATAATGAAATCGCCTGTTGAGTCTTGTCTGGCTACCTCACATGCAGGGCGAGGCCGTGCCGAGACCCGGAAGAATCCAAGGAAGAGTACAACGTGGCCATGCGTATTCTGACTAGTAGTATAGTCTAGTACTAGTAGTATACGATGATATACAACAACTACATACGGACCATACCGTACGTCCACTGACCACTGGTTGTTGTAAATGCATCTCGATGGTCGATGCGGCACCACATTGTTGTTTGCATCAGATCACACACCATTGGCGCGCGCGGCGTGGCAGGCAGGGGAAACTGACAGCGCAGTGTAAAAAAACAAATGTCCGATGATTGATCTGGCGGATCGACGATCGAGTGGGCATCACTGGTTCTGGTTGCTGTGTACTACTAGTGCTAGTATAGTAAGCCATAATAATCTGGACACGGCACGAGAGGCCACCGGTTGCGCTGCCGCCGGTACGGACAAATAATTGCTGCTAGGCCCCGTAAGCCGTGGTGCCGTACTTATTCGACCCTCATCAATCATTCCACCTGCAGCAGAAGAATGAATAAGGTCTCGAACGCAAACTGCTGCATACCGGGACAGACCACAAACACGAACCTGTGTCCTCGACCGTACCGTACGCGTACGTTGCCGTGGCGATCGGCGAACGAACGGGCTTGCTTTTTCTCACGAATTCCGTGTGATCCATCCATCATCGCCCCATCCTAACTACTACTAGCTAGTACAGGCGCCAAACATTTCGCTCTCTCGTACCTTCTTGGTCAAGACCTGCTTGTTGCTTCGATCAGCAACATGTGTTTCCCGCACGCGGCGGATCTACCGCACTGGGCACTGGGCATGAGGGAATGAAATTGTAGTGTACGTAAGTATTTGTATAACTTTTTTTTCGCGAAGAAGGAGCTGTATTAATTAAGAGGGGTCTTGTATAACTGTGGACCGTCAATTGGCTTTAACTGGCTCATCATACAGACATACTTATATAGGAGAACAGAGGAAATAAGGTCCCACACACGGTGAAGAGGTAGGATGGCAGGGGCAACGATCAGAGCGAGGGCAGGGGTGTCGGACAGAAGAACTGCGAAAACTATTACTACTATTTCTTGCCCTACACACTGTCATCCGCAATTATTAATTGGATGTGTTTCGCTCAGTCACATTACTAGAAATATCAATATGTAAAATATTTTATGTATAAAGCTGAAACAATCTACAATAAAAATTGAAACGTTTAGTACATGAGGTGAATAGTATCACATAGAACAAATTAAATACTACATGTTTGGAACATTTGTTCTTTTGAAGCTGGAACAAAATATTTCACAGAACAAATGTTCATTGAGAGGTGAAACATTTTGTTATTCAACAGAACATTTTTTCTTTGAATGAAAGGAATTTTAAAATTATTCCACTTAAAGCGTTAAATGCTCCAGCTTTACAAATAATGTGTTTGAAATTGATACTATTCCGAAAATATGATTGAGAGGTATATAAAATCACTGATAAGGAGTAAATATCTTATTCATTTTGTAGAACATTACTCTCTAGCCCAACTAGTTACCTCCAAAAGTTAATACTACAAATCTGTGTATGCAAAAAGGCAAAGCTCCCCACACAAAAAGCTTGCTACAAAAATCTCTTAAGAGGATCACAACGTTTGGACTCCTCTTCTTCCTCTTGCCTCGATCAGTCCTTGTCCATGTCCATTACCGATATTCACCCTCATGCCCCTACATGGTCCCAAGCGTACTAGTACCGGCATTCCTACCCTCACTTCACATAATTCGTGCTCGAGACTAAGTGACTAACCACTCTCTCAAACACACAGCCATTCCTACTTTCGGTCTCCCCCATTTTATCAGATTTAGAAGTAGTTAAAAAATGACCCTACAAAAGGGTGCAGATCCAATGAAAACTGTTTAAAAGTTGGATGCTTGAAGACACTATCCAAAAACATATTTAGAGTGAGGTTTCATAAAATTCTGAAAAAAACTTGACATACGTAGTACATAGAATATATGGTTGCATTCACATTTGCAGTTCCTAAGATGAAACTGTTTACAAGATTAAAAAAAATGAAATGCGAGGTTTAGATGCGCTATGTGCAATCTGATAAAAAAAATGAAATCTGATAAAATATGTATTTTAGTGAAGTTTTCAATTTTTCAATTTATATGCATGTTTTTTTTAGATGTACTGTATGCACCCCGCCACTCTATTTCTGCTCTCGCCCGCCCCTCCTCTTTTGCCACTTACACCCACCCACAGGCCACACCTTCCGCATTTCTCTCTCCCCCTTCCGCGCTCTCTCTGTTTCTTGCTTTCCCTGCTCGCGCCCCCGTCTCCCGCCCCCCCCTCCGATGGGGAACCCTTCCGAGCTGTACCACAAGATCCTCAACCTACCCAAGGACACCTCGCCGTCGGAAATTCGCGCCGCGTACAAGAACCTCGTCAAGAAATGGCACCCCGACAAGCATCCGCCGTCGTCCAAGCCCGAGGCCGAGGCGCGGTTCAAGGCTATCACCGAGGCGTACGAGGTGAGCGCGATTCCGCTGAGGCGTGCTTGCCTGTGTTGATTGCAAAATTTCGCAATGTCTTGTGTGCGCGCCGCATCGTGAGTTCGTGACGCCGTTCCCGCGTTCTGGCGCAGGCGCTCCTGGACCAGCAGGAGAACAGGGCGGTGTTCGGGGTATGCAACGACGGCCGAGCGGGCGAGAGGCCGCCACCGTTAGGAGGCGGAGTCGCGGCGGCGCGCATGGATAGGACGCGTAGCGACGACTTCTGCGCGAGGAGCGCGCCCGGAACGCCGGCGCGCGAGTTCAAGAAGGTGTACAGCTCCGGCAACTCCGGCGGGCGGCGCGCCTTCGCCGAATTCTCCAGCTCCATCATGCGCAAGGCCCCGCCGCTGGAGCGCAAGCTCGAGTGCACCCTCGAGGAGCTCTTCCGCGGCTGCAAGAAGGAGGTCAAGTTCAGCCGCGATGTGGTCACCAAGAACGGGTACATGTTCTTCCCTCTCCCTCTCTCTCCTTTTTTGACGCGGTTCGGTTATACACCTCGCATCATCAGCCAGCAAGATTGATTGAAACCCTGC
Organism: Oropetium thomaeum; assembly: GCA_001182835.1. NCBI lineage: Eukaryota > Viridiplantae > Streptophyta > Magnoliopsida > Poales > Poaceae > Oropetium > Oropetium thomaeum. The sequence goes on from LFJQ01000033.1 coordinate 1,181,977, forward strand.
CTGAAATCGGACGAGCAGTCAGTTTTCTCTTTAGAACAAATAATAATCAAAGAGCTAGGTATCCAGGATTAGGTGCTTGGAAACTTCAGGTGCAGGCAGGATTTCAGAATTCGTTCTGATGGCGACACACATTCCACTTTGAATCACGCCAATTCGCTGTACTGTTTGCAAATGCTTGGCGAACAGTAAACCAGAGCGCACTCGCTTTCTTCCTTTTTACTGTGTGTGTGCGCCCGGGGGGGGGGGGGGGGGGGGGGGTGGTTGTGGAGGTGACCACTTTATAGCTAAGCCTGCATTTGTGGGTTTGTCAGTGGAATATTTAGCTTACTTTGAAGGATAACATAGCCATGAAACGCCTTTACACGAGTGTGCGCCTTTGCCCTTGCGGGGCATCAATCCTATTCGTGCGAGTTTATCCTACCTAACACAAGCCATGAATGATAACATTGTTTCGGAACGGGGTTAAGCGCTGGCAAGGATATATATCCTATTTTGAGTTCGAGGAGATAATTCATTCAGAGGCGTCAAGAGCTTTCTTTGCCACATACGCATGTGCATATGTTCGTTGGAGGCTTTTAGATTTTTGATGACTGAGTTTGTATCTATTATCTCGCAAAAAAGATGTGGTCCTTTCGAGCGACCGGCAGTATTCATAATTCTTCCTTTTTTTACAAGTGAGGGTTCTGGTCTAGGGGGAAGCTCTGAGACACTGACTCCTGAGCTTCCTTCCTCACACTTCAGAATGCTGCTGGAGTGACCACGCTCTCACGGTGCTCGTGTTCTGCTGTGCAGGTTAATCGTTAAGAAGGAGGTGAGTCAGATGGTCCTGGTCAAACCAGGGTGGAAAAAAGGGAAACAGATCGTATTCGAAGGCATGGGGGACGAGAGACCCGGTTGCCTGCCGGCCGACGCTATCTTCACCGTATCAGAGAAGAAGCACGCGACGTTCAAGCGCGTGGGCAACGATCTGGTGCTGAAAGCAGAGGTGCCTCTGGTGAGCGCGCTCACCGGCTGGTCCTTCTCGTTCAGGCTCCTCAGCGGCAAGAAGGTGAGCTGCTCGTTTCACGACGAGATCATCCACCCCGGGTTTGAGAAGGTCATCAGAGGGGAAGGGATGCCGGTCGTCGAACAGAAGGGCGCGCGCGGCGATCTGAAGGTGAAACTCGAGGTCGTCTTTCCCAAGGAGCTGACCGATGAGCAGCGCGCCGGGCTCGCTGAGATCCTGAAAGGATGCTGCTGAGCTTGCACTTGCAGTGCACCACGGTGGATCCAGATGCAGCCGTATCAGAGTTTTTCTTTGGCCTCGTGTTAATACTCAATGCAGAGAGAGTACATAAAGAGAGAGACGCCCCCTTGTACATACAGGTTTTCAATATGGAGTATTATGATAATGAAACGTGAGGCAAGCAGCGAGCCTTCTGCAGATACCCTCCCACATGCGTGTGGCATGAGCTGGATGTGTTTATTCTGATGAGATCTCGCCCCCTCTTTTGTCCTTACCAGTCGTTTGATGATTACTACTTCCACTTCATTCATTCCGGTGTTAGCCATCGCAAAGTCTAGCTTAAAAGCCTTGTAGTACTAGTACTACCATACCAAATGTTACTTCCAACTGCTTAACGCTATCTGCCCCCAGGCCTTTTGTCCTTTGCAAGCGGAGCTGGTGAAATGCTTTAATTTTGCAGGGCAAAACCGGTGGTTGTTTGGTCGCTTGGTGTGCAGTGTTTGCCTTTGGCCTTCCCCCTGCTTTTGTGCTAACTAATGACAGGCATGTTAGCTGATTATTCTGAAGGGGGTTGGTCGTGATACCACACCACAGTGGTCGAGCGATAAGTGATTCCACACTGTACTATGCTGTGATGCTGCTGATGGACTGGGCCAGCGAAGCCTCGCCCGGTCTGAAGCAAAATCGATGAACTGGACCACAGCCATGAATCGACTCGTACTCGAGCGGAAGTGCGGAAATTGAATGCAATGATCTAGTTGTTGGATCATGAAGCAGAGAAAGGAGCTGGAATGGTTGGTGCCCCCAACAGATGTTTGGGCCCCCTGGTGTTTCTCGATGCGAAGGCACAGCCAAACACAAACCTGTTGCGGGGGCCGTGGTGGTTCGCTGCCTGCCTGCCTGCCAATTGGCGTTCGGTAGGCAGCAACTTAGTACGCTACAAGTGGGTGCGGCTGAAGCAGCAGCACGAATGCCGTGGGACAACTAGATGTAGTAGGAGATACACCTGGGGCTGATCCATGATCAGGCACCGTGCTTGGTGCTGATGCTTTACCTATTATTTTGGTCCTCGCAAACTATTGTACCAAACTCGACAAGATTATGGGCCCTTGTTCATCAGCACTGTTACAACAAACATACACAGACGACGAACATGCCTACCTCGTACTCTCAAGTGACAACAAACTCTCGTAGTCTCGTGGTGTATGTATGCGGCCAAAAAAGAAAAGACAGAACAAGAAGTTAGTACTGCATGACCGTGGCCGAGATGTCGAGCAGCGGCACCAGCGCGTTGGGCGCGAACTTCCTCGCGAACAGGTAGCAGGTCGACGTGAGGCGCGAGTTGTACGTGCAGGGCTCGGCGCTCGTCCTGATCCTCCGTATCAGCTCCGGCGTGACGTCCCCGGCGCCGTACATCGCCGGGTGCGGGCCCCCACGCGACCAGTCCACGTACGTGACGGTGCGGTTGGAGTTTTGCGCGGCGTGGCGCATGTTGACGTACGTGTGGACGTAGTGCTCGTCGGGGTAGCACGAGGGCCGGCAGTGGCGCCGGAACAGCGGGTAGTACCTGGTGTCCGTGAGCATGCTCCTGGCGAGGTCCCGGCTCATCTCGAACCACTGCGAGCCCTTGCGCCACTGCGCCGCCGTGATGTCGGGCGCCATGCGCCGGCTGTACCGCCCGCGGCACTGCTTGCCGTCGCGGGAGTAGACCTCCACGAAGCTGTGTTGAGAGTCGACGAGGTACTCGTACACCGTCGAGAAGTTGTGCACCGGGATGCAGCTCTCGGAGAGCAGCACGAACCGCTCGTTGGAGAAGTCGAGCAGCGCGTTCGCCAGCAGCCGCTTCTCGGCGTCCATCAGGGTCACGGAGCCCCACGAAGTTCTCTGCGTCGTACAGCACGAGGAGGAGTCAAGGGGGAGTTCAAGGCCGGCTTGATCGTGCGGTAAAGAATAATAACTGCAGCAAGCAAGAATGCTATGTGTACTGGTACCAGTACCAACCAACGAACCAACCGACCTGGCTGGGGATCTGCCTTCCGTAGAACGGCGAGTCCTCGGTGACGTTGATCGCCACTCCCGGCGGCGCGTGGACGTAGATGGAGAACCGGTCCTCATGGCCGCGGAAGAAGCGCTCCCAGAGCGGCGCCAGCGGCAACACGCCGCGGCCCGCGAGGAACATGAAGGCCACCTTGGGCGTGCGGTCGAACGGGTACTCCGCGGCCGCGGGCACCATCGTCGCGCGCCAGAACAGCTGCGCGTCCGTCATGCCGTGCATGAGCCGCGTCGGCGCCACGAACTCCTCGAAGTCGGGGCTCGGGTCGGGACGGCAGCAGACGCGGTACAACGTGGTGGTGCTCGGGAACTTGATGATGCTGGTGATGCTGCTGTCCTCGCCGGCCCCGGCGGTCGTCGCCCAGAGGCCGGCCGCAGCTCCGAGCCCGAAGATCACGAGACCCGCGACCACCTTGGCCGCCAGGCAGGTGAAGGACTCTTTCCTCGTGACCATCACTTTGAAATCGTCGAGCGCGCCCTTCATGCTGATTGGCACGGACGAACGCAACAATAAGCGCATACGTACATACGACGGACGAAACTATAGTTGCGAGACTGCAGAGCTCGTTATCAGGGGTAAAGTAAACTACTATGCAAGGTGCCAGTCAAGGTCAATGCAGGAGCAGCAGCTGGACATGAACGCGGCCGAAATTCAAATCCATGGGCGAATAATGGTCACAACACGCCAATGGCTTCCGAGATTGGCTTAGATGTGATACCAGGATGAACGAGCACTCAAAGCCTCTAGTGCCTGATACTGAGCAACTTCATCAGAAAGGCACGAACAGAGCAAGAGAAAGGTATAATCGCCTGATGAATCCTGTTTCAACTTTACATCAGAGGCATACTAGAAAAAGGAATCAAGTGGCAAGGAGAGGGCAGGGGCAAGGAAAAGCAGAGGATGCAGATCGGTACACGTGTCGAGTCCTCTATGGGAAGTACGTACATGTACACGATCTACTGTATATATACTGCATATCCAGAGATGATTTATGTTGGCCCTGATCTGGGAGAAACCCAGCTAGCATTTCTTGGTAATGTCAGCCCCTTGATAGGTATGTACAAGAATCTGTCGAATTTGCTCTCGTGGGATGGCAGTTAATATCGAGGACACGCATAGGAATGTACCCCTCGTGCACAAGGTGTACCGATGCCGGGAAATGGAACTCAGTTGACGAAGCAGTGACGCAGAATAAGGCTCAGCTCCTGCAATCTACTTCTACGGGTCAACATCCTCACCCCAAAACTCAAGGCCATTGTGGAGTGTCTGTACAATGTGTTTATCGTGAATTCCGCAATGTCCCGAGAACTTCACATCAAATCTGGCAAGGCTCATGCACACAACCTAGTGGATTCGCTCACTTTTGATATCTCTTTGACCATTTATCTTATTCAATATTTTCATCTTCATATATTCTAAGAACGAGGTCAACTTTTTTATTAAGATGGTGCTTGGAAGGCCGGCAAGCAAATTATTAAGGTTTTGTTTAGTGCAATACAGACAAATTCGCAAAATCACAATTAATAACTTACTATTGTACTATGTACTCCATAAATGAGGCACATCGGTATATGGAGTTGTATTATACTTTGTCGGTCTCTCTCTCTCTTTTTTTTGGGTGTGTGTTGGGTGCCATAGTGAAAGAACAACACTATGTAGTTCATCTACAGGTCCCAATAAATGAATTTTAGTGTTTTTTAGCATAATAAATGAATTTTATTTAACCGAATAACCATCTTCATTACACAGGTGGGTTAGAGGTACATATGCCTTCCGATGGGTTCAAAAACCAAACTCGCCTACCAAATCCAAAGTGAACCGAGCTTCCCAATTAGTCTCACTAGATTCAAACTCAAACCACACTACCTCAGTAAACGAATTTTAGTTGTGCTTTTTTTTTTAGATACATTATTCTATTTTGAGATAGTTGTGTGCCTTAGCTAATATCAGTTCCGAAAAGAGTCCAACAGCAAACGTTGCGGCAGCCCATCTAGATTTTTGAATACTTCGGAAGGCCCAACCAAAAAATCGGAGGTGGTAGAAGGCCCGAAGGCCCAGAGAAACAAAAAGGCAGGTAGGTGCAGGAAGGTCTTGGCGTGTGTGATTGTGATCCGGCAACGGCCTGCCGGTGTTGGTTTTCTATTCGCAAGCGGACTGCGCGGCGAGACTCCAGGCGAAATAGAATCGCGTGGGCGTGGGTAAAATAGTCGTGGATTACCACGGCGGTTCCCGAACGAGTTCCCTCCGGCGCGTCATATTTGGAAGGTGGCGAGAGCTCTGCTCCGGCTTGCTATTCTTGGCCATATTATTCCTCGCGGTGGAGGACCGGCCGGCGTAGACAGGATCCATCCAACCTTGGTATCTCTCTCTTTGGGCGTTGCGACTTGCGAGGGCGGCGACCAACGCCTCGGTGAGTTTTTTCCTACCGATTGTGGTGCCGTTTGATTCACACGGCATTGAAGGAGAGGCTTCTCTGTGAAATCTTTTGAATATGTTTTTATGAAATCGATCGACGAACTACAAGATTTCAGTGGCAGATTGTCGGTCGGGACGGTGCATTGGCTCAATATCTACGTTTATAGATCCATCTAGTTCTGAAGCGATTGGTTAACATGTGAGAAAATCGACACATGTTTAATTAGAGTTCTTTATCTGAAAAAAAATGAATGTTTCTGATTTATACCTCTGAGTATTAGTGAATAATTAATGGCAGTGTAGATCCTTATAAAACGCTGGTTTTATTTTCAGTCAAACAAAAGATGGCTTATCTTCTGTCAAACTAATCGGATAGGTCTCGAAACAGACGATGAAATCATGTTTTAGATCTCCAGATATATAATGACTGCCCAATTTTATTTGTTTCGTCTCTGTCACAGTATGAAGAACACACGACCCCGTAGTGAGCATAAGAGGGACAGATAACAGCCGAAGGTGCGAACTGCGCTCTGTTACTGTGCGGATCATGGCTGCGAGACACGATGGCTGGGGCGAAGCCGAGAGCCCCAGCTCAACGCCGTTGGCAACTCCGATGGTGACGCCGATGTCGACGAGGGCGGTGAGGTGGGACGAGGCGGCTGGTGCGCTGGAGCGGCCGCTTCTACGCCAGCGCGGCACCAACACGACGTCGCAGATCGCCGTCGTCGGCGCCAATACATGCCCTATTGAAAGCCTCGATTACGAGTACGTGCAGTGCCCCCTACATTATTTTTCTTATACGCAATGTGCTTAATATTAATACCTCGGTTAATTGCATTATTTGGTTCAGCGGTGGATGTTTCAGTCTTCAAAGAACAAATTCTGAACGTGTGATGATGTCTGACTGTAATTAACAAAATCTACCACGCTGCATTTGTTTTCCTACTTTTAGATTGCCCGTTTATTGCCTTATTGTTTTGTACTGAAACATGTATTGTTATTTATGTTCCATTCTGTTAATTATTCTTAAGAATATACTGTCTCTGTTTTTTCATTATTGATTCTTGCTAGCTCAAGCAAGCGTCAATAATTAAGAAATGGATAAATTATATGTTAAATCATCATAAATAGATTTTTGAAATCTGGTTTCAGTGAGTTTTATTTCTGAATTATCTCTTACATTAACACTCTGATCGCGTCAGAGTTGTGGAGAATGAAGTTTACAATCAAGACTGGAGATCTCGGGGAAGACTTCAGGTTTTCCAATACCAGGCCCTTAAATGGATCCTAGCACTTTTTGTGGGTATAGTCGTTGGCCTCGTGGGATTCTTCAATAACATCGCTGTCGAAAACATTGCTGGGTTTAAACTGCTGCTAACGAGCAATCTAATGCTACAGAACAGGTACACAGACGCTGCAACAATCTTTGATGCAAGGTCATATTGTCCATCTGCAATGCACATATGAGAACCTGTCGTGTTCCTGGCATGTCATTATCTACTTTGCTTAATTGGAACATTTAATTTGCTTGGCGCTTCAGGTACATGTCAGCGTTTTTTGTGTACCTAAGTTGCAATGCAGTGTTGGCTGCTGCTGCTGCTGCTTTATGCGCGTACATTGCACCAGCTGCGGCCGGTTCCGGCATACCTGAGGTGAAGGCTTATCTGAATGGCATCGATGCGCCCTCTATTTTAGCGCCCGGTACCCTCTTCGTGAAGGTCTGGTCCTCGGAACATTCAAGCTTCCTCTGGTTCTTACGTATTTCATCCTGCTATACTAAGTTTTTAGTTGCCTCTGACTCTGTCGGCAACCTGCATGCAGATTGTTGGCTCGATTCTGGGGGTGTCTGCCGGGTTTGTGCTGGGCAAGGAAGGACCTATGGTTCACACCGGGGCTTGCGTCGCCTCCTTGCTTGGCCAAGGCGGGTCGCGCAAGTATGGCCTCACCTGGAACTGGATCAGGTACTTCAAGAATGATCTGGACCGCAGAGATCTCATCACCTGCGGGGCTGCAGCCGGCGTCGCGGCAGCCTTCCGTGCTCCGGTCGGCGGCGTGCTCTTCGCGCTTGAAGAAGTTACATCCTGGTAAGTCCTCATCTACTAATACTACTTCATACTATTGGTTTCGGTTAATTATCGTTGACCAAAGTATCAACCCCCTTCTTCCGTTGCCATCCCTGTGTCAGGTGGCGGAGCGCGCTTCTCTGGAGGACATTCTCGACGACAGCGGTCGTGGCAATGGTGCTTCGGGGCCTAATCGACTACTGCCGCAGCGGCAACTGCGGCCTGTTTGGCAAAGGAGGGCTCATCATGTTCGATCTCGGTTCACGGGTGCCGACGTACACAATCAAGGACCTCGCCGCGGTCGTGTTGCTCGGCATCCTCTGCGGGCTGCTCGGCGCCCTTTACAACTACCTCATCGGCCGGATCCTCCGCGTATACGGCATTCTCAATGAGTAATGTTTCTTTTTCTGAGTCTCGATTGAAGAAAGGATGAGACGATTGCAGCATTTTCTCATCACTAATAATAAGCATTTATTTAAACTTGCAGGAAGGGCGCGCACTACAAGATCGTCCTGACGGTGGCCGTCTCCGTGATCACCTCGTGCCTCTTCTTCGGCCTGCCGTGGCTGGCTCCCTGCGTCCCGTGCCCGGCCGACCTCGCCGGCACGTGCCCGACCATCGGCCGCTCGGGAAACTTCAAGAAGTTCCAGTGTCCCGACGGGCACTACAACGCGGTGGCGTCGCTGTTCCTCAACACGAACGACGACGCCATCCGCAACCTCTTCAGCGGCGTGACAGACGGCGAGTTCGGCGTGCCCACGCTGCTCATCTTCTTCACCACCGTCTTCACCCTCGGCCCACTCACCTACGGCGTGGCCGTGCCGTCGGGCCTATTCATCCCGGTCATCCTCTCGGGCGCGTCCCTCGGGCGGCTGGTGGGCACCCTCCTCGGCGGCGGGCTTGACCCGGGCCTGTTCGCGCTACTCGGCGCCGCGGCCTTCCTCGGCGGGACGATGCGGATGACGGTGTCGGTGTGCGTCATCCTGCTGGAGCTCACCAACAACCTGCTCCTCCTGCCGCTCATCATGCTCGTGCTACTCATTGCTAAGACGGTGGCCGACTGCTTCAACAAGGGCGTGTACGAGCAGATCGTGCGCATGAAGGGGCTGCCCTACCTGGAGGCGCACCCGGAGCCGTGCATGCGGAGCCTGGTCGCCGGCGACGTCGTGTCCGGCCCGCTCGTCACCTTCTCCAGCGTCGAGCGCGTCGGCAACGTCGTCGCCACGCTGCGTCGCACCGGCCACAACGGGTTCCCGGTCATGGAGGAGCCGCCCTTCTCGGCGGCGCCGGAGCTGTGCGGCCTCGTGCTGCGTTCCCACCTGCTCGTCCTGCTGCAGGGCAGGATCTTCACCAGGGACCGCGTCAAGACCGGCCCCGCCGAGGTGTTCCGCAACCTAGCCCCGTTCGACTTCGCCAAGGCCGGGTCCGGCAAGGGCCTCAAGGTGGACGACCTCGACCTCACCGAGGAGGAGATGGCCATGTACGTCGACCTCCACCCCATCACCAACCGGTCGCCGTACACCGTCGTCGAGAACATGTCGCTGGCCAAAGCTGCCATGCTGTTTCGCAGCCTCGGGCTACGCCACATGTGCGTCGTGCCCAGGACACAAGGGGTAATTAATCACAACATTTTCTGTGCTTTTTTCGCTACTACTACAAAAATTTAAGACGCGACACTAACTGCTGTCTTTTGAATGTCCAGAGGTGGCCGGTGGTTGGAATCCTGACGCGGCACGACTTCATGCCGCAGTACATCTGCGACCTGTTTCCAGACGTCCTTCCCCGCTAGAAAGAAAGCACGCCGCGTTCAGTTATTAGTCTAGTTCAGGCTCTTTCATCAAGTAGCACCCTGCTGTTAAGTGGTGTCACAGAAAATTTCTGTGGACTGTTAAGCCTGACATTTGTTCCCATCGTTGTAAATATGCCACGTGTGCTAAAATAATAACATTAGATTGTGCCAACTATTTTATTCGAACTTTAAAACTATTTGAGGTTGCTTCTTATTTGAAGATTAATATTGATAAATCAGGTTTGTTTAAGTTAGGTAAGGAGCAAGAGTGCTTTCAAGAGTTAGTAGAAATTATGGATCCTAAGTGAGGACAATTTTTTATAAATATCTATTAGCTAACATTAGGGAGGTTAAGCTGAAGTATTCTATCTACAATAAAGCAAAAAAAAAGAAAAAAAAATTAATCAAATACAAAGAAAATATGCACGAATTCTTTGGGATAAAACTGATGCTCCGAGTAGATATCATGTGGTAAAATAGTAGGACAGAAGAATTATGTAATAACCTTCATAAATAATATTTTAAGAAAAAATTCGATATATTCCAAATTTAGACGATTTCACAAGAGGAATAAGATTAAAAATTAATGTGTTGTGTTAATAGACTATTAAATAAAAGTGTGGACAAATTGTTGTGATAGTCATAGTCCTCACAATTTTTATTTTCCTGATCTTTTAGATTGCATCTAATCCATTGTTGATTTTGAAAGATAGTCATCACACAACTAAATTTATAAGAATGATTATAAGAGATTTGTAAGTTGAATGTGATAAACCATTAGTTTTAAATATAAAGATACAGTTATATACATATCTCAAAGATCAACTATAGTCACTAAATTTTAAAAGAGCAAACAATACCTTGCACATAACACGAAGTATAATTTTTGAAATCACCTACCATATTGAGTAGAACACTTATTACTCTAGCAGCCTTGGCCCAACCACGTTGTTGTTGCGAAGAGGAAACGGGCTCTAGCTGCTTTCAGAGCGCACCGGCCAGTCCAGTCTGATGCGATCTCAGGCCAGGCAGTTTGCCAAGTGGCGCGTGAACGGAAAGACCCAAATCTGAACCAGATGCGCGCCTTCTTTCTCGGAGCCGAACGCCCACTCTTCCACGACACGCCTCGTTTCCATGTCGAACGCCACCAGCCTCCAGGGCGCCCAAAGGTAGACGACCTCCCTCTCAGGGTGGAACGCCATGAACAGGAATGTGACGGCCTCGCTCGCATCGTCGTCGGCGGCGACGAGGTCCTTGACCCCGATCTCGTGCTTCAGCGCCCACTCCCCTCTGTTTTCCTTCTTTTCCTCCCAGATCTTGAGGCGCGCACCGTCGCTGGACGCGAACCTGAGCCGGCCGCGGCAGTGTCCCGCACGCGCCCGGCAGCTGACCGGCGCCGGGAGCGCGGTCACCGCGCACGCCATGGTGTCGAGGTCGACGCGGACGACGTGGCCCGAGTACGCGAGCACGTGGAGCGCGCCGCCGGAGTAGTGCATGGTGGCCGACATGGCGTCGGTGTCGATCCCGAAGTCGAGCTCCTCGTGCTGCCTCCACGCGCCGGCCGTGGAGTCGAACACCTCGACGGACGCGCCGCGCGGGAGCCACCCGGTGAAGCAGACCACCCTGTAGCGTGGCGAGTCGTTAGGGTCGAAGGCCAGGACCGAAAGCAGCGTCCTCCCGCCGCCGCGAGGCGGCGGAGGAGGGAGCGCCGCCCATCGACGCGTGGTCGGGTTCACGACGTGGAATGCCGGCGCCGGGTAGGACGACGACGCGTCGTAGTAGAGCAGCAGGCCGTTGCATCCGTCGATGATGGTCGACGTGTCGTGGCACGGGAAGAAGCTCATGTCGCCGGCCTCCGCCACGCCGTCGTCGGACGCGCACGCGTAGGTGTACGCTTCATGCCGCGCCCGGCTGCCACGCGGGGGAACGTCGTGGAAGAGCACGCCCGACGTGATGAGCGGCAGCTTCCGGCGGAGGTAGTCGCTGGAGATGATGCGGTCCCAGGACGTGGACACGCACTGGAACCGCGCCAGGGACTTGCACGGCAGCTTCGCGAGGATCTCCGTGACCACGTCCTCGCTCATCCTGTCACCCATCTCTTAGAACTCCTTCCCAAAGCTTGATCAAGAGCCACAAAAGTTGCTCTTCTTCTTCTTTCTTCTTCACACGGCACACACCTTAATTATACCACACTAGCAATCAATCAACACATGAGACGGCGATTATTTATAAGAATCTTTATCTAACAAGCTTTGGTTTCTACACCACCTAGAAAGGGGAAGAGATTTGGATGGCCCGCACTGTCTGTGTGGCAGTATCGATCTAATCAAAGACGCGATATACGTGGATTGAACGTATCAACTGCTAGAAACCTGGAATGAATGCAGATCGTTGAGCGGGCTTGCAGCAAATGTGATGCTCTGGGAGACTGGATTTATATTACGCGAAGGGATGCGAAGCATGTTTTCTGTTGCCTTCAGCTCCGATGCTGACAGATGAGCAGAGAAGCTCCGGACGCAAGATTATTATAAGCGTCGTTTGCGCGTTGGTAAATAAACAACATGCTAGAAACATAACTTCATTCAGTGGTGCCATATTGTTGAACTCGCGCGTGTAAACGGACAGACACCGATCTCTGGTCTCTAAATTCAGAATCAGATGTGGTTACATCTGGGATTAGCAACAAGATGAGAAGCATATGTCAACGTCGTCTCATCATACAAACACTGACGCACGATGTTTCGGCGACAAGTAAAGCTCTGTAATCTCTTTACAAACAAATCACACTATCTTACACGACAATTAAGAAATCTGAAACAAAAACAGCTAGACCACTAACTATCCGCCGGGATATGATGCAAAAAAGAGATGTCCTTGGCAATTGGCATTCCCTAGAAGCAACAGCCGGCGTGCTGGAGACAAAGCCATCATGCATGCTGTCCGGCCGCGCCGGCATCCATATGCACGCCCGAACGGTGAGGCGTCCACGTAAGGAGTTGATGTGCAGCATCATCAGAGCGCTAGTGCCGGCCAATTGTGCGTATCTCGTCAGATATCTCGCCGTGCCTCTTGTTTTTACGCATCAGGCTTGTTCGGCGTACGTTAGTCGTCCGTTGCTTGGTTGGGGCTGCAACAAGTACGGATGCGGTGTCGATCGCTTGGACGCAATGCCCATGCCGTCCTCGCACTCGCAAGGAGCTTAGTCCATTGTCGTCTATTCCGGAGAGAAAACCGGAACCTGTCCCGGGCAAGCGTGGAACACTTTCTGCTTTTGAGATTGAATTGAAGAGTGCGCGCGCGTTGGCATTTTGGCAAGATCATCGATCGAGTGCGCGCGATTGGGATTGGTACCAGTATCGGTGCGGTTGCCCGGTCACGGAAGCAAGGATTCTTCGGTGAGGTGTTTGCGGCGGATTGCTGGTGGTCGGCCGAATTCGGTGGGACGGACGTTGACGTGCCCTTCATAAGAACGCTACGAGGTTCATTGGGACGCGCAACTTCCGCTGCCCGGCCATCCGGTTCATCCATTGTTCACGCCTTGGAACAGGACGACGAAGCGTTTCGATGACCGCTTGCTACAGATAGAGGCTATAGCGATGATGATTGAGGAGTGGAGGAGAAGTGCCAGCTGAAGGATGCTTATTACACGCGACATTAGTACTGTCAAGCGAAAGCAACCTATCCATCCCTCAATGAAAGTACTGCAAAGTAAAATCGATTCATTATTTATTTTTGTACTACAGATTCATTAATAATTGATTAGGATTCGTGGAGTTTCATGTATTCAGAAGTCAGAACACCATGACACTTAAAAAAAAAAAGAATACCATCGGCCTGGTTCAACGCCAGTGTGTGATGACAAATCAACCAACCTGGCCTGATAAGTAGGCCCATATTTTTATAAGACATATAAACAGGACCGTCCAAATGGACTGATTCATTATCTTTTGGCCCTCTCTCGGGGTTCTACTGCTGACACGTGGCACCATGGCAGACGTCTGTGAAGCTGCGAGTTTTGCTCCAGATTCGCCCCCAAAACAATCGCATCTGCGTGCAAAAAGGAAAGAAAAAAGACGTATCTCCAAGCTACTGAGTAAAGTAATCCAAAACAAAGAAGAAGCTCTACCGTACGGGGTTGGACACACAGAAAGCAACAAGGAGAATGCGGCAGCGGTTGGTTGATCAAGGTAACAGGTTTATTGCTAGTTATGAATTTACCTTCCCCAAACTCCGCATGTTCTGCTTAGCTGGTAATACAAGTAAAGTACCAAGAATATAAGCACTACATCAAGTTGGAAGGCAGATTGGAACTCCGTATCACCATGCTTTGCTGATGCTGACATCTGGAAGAAGTGAATGAAATGTCCCGATCCCGATGAACTATGAACGTCAGGCAAGAAAAGCAACTTCACTCAAAACAAAAATACATTCACCCAAGCTATACATAACACATGCTATCGTAAGTCAGCTGACCAGAGATCGCATAGTATGCAGTTAACGTCATTAATCCATGTGAAATAAAACCGAGAACCATCATGAATGGCCTCTTCAATATTTGTTTCCAGATGTCCCCATCAGAACCGGAAGCAACTCGAACCACTACCTTCCCAACTGACAGCTGACCTACATGATTCAATATTTACATTCTATGCTGGAGTCAAGTTCAATTCAAATGCAACAACCCTTTTTAGCATCGACTTCACTGCTGACAGAAGATACCAGTACCAATTACCGACGTCCTTTCCTGCTGGAAAGCATCAAAAGCTGACTTGTAAGCAATCCAATGTTGAGGCCATGTGCACTAGACAGGGAAGTCCACTCAAACTAACATGCACACAGTGCATGTAACGCTCATGGAAGATATTGGTAATATATTTACCCACCTCTTTATGGCAATCATGCATTGTAACATGAAAGCCTATGAGGGCCATGCCTTGGTTCCTTCATTAACTTATAAAGAAGTGAACTGCGCCATTCACATGCTTTTCCAGGTAGATTTGCTTCTAATTCCCCTGGACCTGCAGTGGAACAAGGACGAAATGGCAAATCTCCAGTCTTTAGGCAGCTTTAAAATGACCGCAGCATCACAATCTACTCCTTTCCTCACGAATTGAGAATCTGAGATCACTGAGGACGTTAGTTAAGAGCATTGTAAAACTTGTGTAAGATTTCAACTGCGTATAATTGATATTGAATTAGAGATCCGATGTCATTTACAATGTACTGCTGCAACTATGTGGAGTCGAGTGCATGTATTACTAATTACTGTATTACCAAAATGGAGGCTATAATGATACTGCTCAGCAGCAACATGAGCCATCCGGATCTTACATTATGCAACTTTTCAAAGTCATAGAATTTACAAATTTTGAACATAACGCCTATAGACAACTTAGCAATGGCTACACATGCGAAAACAAAACTGAGAAATATAACGACAAAACTCCGGTTCTCCATGTCAATCTGCTTTTGCCGAAATAGTTCAAACTCTGACCTGCAGATACATAAATAACAACACAATTAGCAAGTCAAAAAATGTATCAAACATTATCTGAAGAACACACAATAAAGCAACACAAAGTATTGTGCTTCAAACAGAAAGGATTAGAGAGAAACGGCAAGAGAAAAAAAAAACCTGAGTATAGCATTATCCAGGATGAGTTGGTCTAACTGTGGGGAAGCAATTTGCTTCCATGAGTTGATCCCTTCAACTTCCTTCACCTGAAACCAACGATTGGGTTAACTACAGATTTTCACAAAATAGTAATATCAGAAAGAAAAGATAAGTAATGAAAATCACATACAAGGCTATCTTTGCTGCTCTCAAGATGCTTCAGCTCCAGGTTGATCTTCTTTAACAGTGCATCTTTACTATCAATATCTGCATCGAATTCCTTAAAGATTTGCCCGTATCTGCTGTTCAATTCCTCTAGGTACCTCTCCAAGACAGAGAAGCTAACATCAAGAGACTGAACTTTCTGCATTAGCACCTTAAGAACTGTATCTCCAGGAATCCTACCAGATTGAAGTGTCCTTAAATCTGAATTTTGATCTTGAGCACCATTCTTTGGTGAATCACCATTTGTTTTATCATCTTCTAACTCAAACTCATCTTCATCCAGGGGTTCCTGTGGGGATTCTTTTTCTCCAATCGGCTCCTTCACAGGTGCTTGCTCAACTGGCTCCTTCATTTTATCATCAGTTTCAACCTTTTTAATATCAACTGGAATCAAGTTCTCCAGCATCTTTTCAACTGCATCCATTCCATAAACCTCAATCATACTGAGTGTACAGTAGAATTCAGAACCATAATGGGTGAGCAAGTTCAGTTTCAAATATCGAGCCCACTTTGGCTCAGGAACGGTGAAGTTTTGAGCATGTTTTGCATTAGCGACAGTGAACATCCCAAGTGTCTCCCAGTTTTCTGTGGGATAAGTCAAGCTGCTCAAGATTTCAAATTCTTTCAAATTAGAAGAATAGTGCTCAAAATTGGCAATTGCAATGGTATCGACCAATGTTTCTTCAGAAAGCTCTATGATGACAAATTTCCCCTCTGCTGAGCAAGGATTGCGGAGGTACTTGTCTTTATCTTTATCTAAGATGTTGGGAGCACCCTTGGCCTCCTTGTTGAAATCCAGGACCTTAGCCCCTTTTGACGCTGCAGCGTAATTGTACAACTTCCCACTAGGCTCTCTTCGATGGATCACATTTCCGGTCTGACCAGAGTCACCAGTTCCCCTTTCAGCAATTGCCCTTGTCTTGAATTCATCTAGACCAGGGGGGACAACTCGTGACCTCACTGATCTCGGGACATCTTCACTCTCAATTTTTCTCGGGACATCTTCACTCTCAACTTTGTCTCCTTGATGGACTCCAGAATCAACATTTGTCTCAGGAAAACTCCTACTTTGATCTGCTGAAAGCTCAACCGGATCATCACAGACTAGATCTTCAGAGTTCTGACTCTGCGCCTCATCCTTGGAGCAAAACTGATCTTCTTGGATCAACGTCTCCTCTGAGAGCACGACATGTTCGTCCGATTTAACACAAAAATCACCTGGCACTGCAAAATTCTCCCCATGATCGCTCTGTACAGCAGGATTAACAGAGCCTTCACTCAAGAAATGCTCAACAACAGCATGAACAAAGGTAGAAGATCCTCCATCTGCAGGAATTAGATAAGAATGATTTAATTCCATTATCCCGAAATATAAAGATAGATTGCATTAAGGAATAAGAGGGCACATGGGCATGGAGATTTCATTAACTCTTCCAACAACCATCCACTTTGTATTCAGCAACTGCATAACCAGGCACCCGGATCTACAAAGTTCTGACGGAATTTGACTCTGCCTCGAAGTTCCATCGACGCACGAAACACCAGGTGCCATGGCTTGTGCGTGACGATCACCAACACGCAAACAGCCACGCGATTGACTCATCATCATCATGCGAGTAACGAAAAGGTAGAGCGAGACAGAAGATGACCGTTGGCCATACCGCGTTGACCGTCGCCATGGCCGACGAGCGAATTGAGGAGGATTATGGCGGCCCACGACGCGACGACAACGAGGAGGGAGGCGGAGAAGCCGTATAGGCGCCTCCTCCGCCCGGCGGTGGCCTCCACCTCAGCCCTCTCCTCCTGCGCCGCCGCGGCAGCTTTCCTCCGCAGAAGCGCTCTTCGCGACCTCTGCATTCCTTGCCCTCCCTCAGAAGCCTCCCCTCACATCCGCGCCGAGAAACCGCAGCCTCACGCGCGCCAGAGACCAAGGGAATCCGGCCCGGCCGAAACTGAGCGCTCAGAACCGTGGTGTCCGGCGAGAGGCGGCGCGGGGTGGGGTTCGGGGCTTCGGGGACGGGGCCGCGTAACGCACGGCGTGTGGGAGGTTTTGAAACGGCTGTAGCTCCATTAGGGTCAGGGCCTCAGGAAGGTATAGAGAGGAAGGTTGGGGGAGAAGCAGAGGTGTTTGTGTCGTTCAGCGCGAGATCTTGTCGGCTTCTTCATCTTTCTTCTTCCCTTTCGCACTGTGAATCGTGCAACCTGTCCATCCAGCCTGTGCTGAGGTGGATCTTCTGGAGTACAATTTCAAATTCGAACTTTTGTTTATTCCGTCAACGCAAATTTCAAATTCCACCGTTAAGGCTCTGTACTTATATTAATGCATTTCACAAATAGTGTTAAAATTATAGGAGTAAAGGCCTATTTGACAGAGACTATACAACAGATTATCAAAACTAATTATACTCCATAAATAATTATAGGTATTAAACATCCAAATCAAATAAGTGATTACGCCTAAAAAATAGAATAATCATATTCTTCATTTATACTAGCATAATCTAAAATTCATAAGCTGAAAAAAATAGCTTATGTTCTGATTTTAATAGCATAATGTATTTTGTCAAATAGTCATACACATAAAAAAATAAATTATACACATAATTTTTTATAAGTAGATAATCTATTTTAATCAATTTT